>OY979697.1:85267531-86467531 GCA_963855945.1 Thereva nobilitata
AGAGTTGAGAATTGCAAGCTCATCCTGGTGGCGATACTTATTGAGTTCGGGGCCAGCTTTTGGGATAATGTCGGTGTGAAAATTGAAAGTAACGCCAAGGCCACTAACGGACTATACTACTCTGCGGGCAAAAGAGTTAACCGAACCGGTTAACCCTTGTCTGGGTACAACAGCACAAAAGTTTCCGCTTTGTCCACTAATGGAGCGTTTGTTAGGAGGACATGGCTGTTTGACGAAAAAAAGATGCGGAAAATGTCTCAGTTTTTCCTCAGGTTTATTCAGATCATTAAGAAAGAAGTAAGAAAGTTTTCTTGAGAGAGGAGCAGCAAAAAAGGAAAATTATTAAGATAAAAAACGAAGCGAAATGGAGCAGCCACTGACTATAAAACTGAAGGGAGATATTCAGTGGAAGAGGTGCACTTTACTTAATCCAATTCAAAGGTACACAGAATTCGCTTAATTTTCCGTTAACATTTTCGTGTTGGGTTCTTACTTATTTATTTATTTATTTATGCATTTTTTTTTTCAATTTTCGTCCTTTGATTTCCTGTTGTTTGTGTAGAGCGCTTAGAGTCTCGCCTTTTTATACTTAATGCAGAAGAAAAAGCTCCTTAATAATAATAATAGCAACAACAACAAAAACAAAAACAGCAAAATCCCCAACAGCAACAGCAGCACCAACAGCAGCAGCAACAGCCATTTCACCTCGACCAACCCCCCATCCCCTAAGGTAATGATAATCCTCCTCGGCTCTGTTAAAAGTCCTTTACGGAATTTTTCATTTCAAGGTTTGTTAATTTAAAACTCGTTACAGATAATGAGAAATGTTTCTAGTCCTTTTACAGCGCTGAAATAATCCAAGGAGTAATTTTTCTCCGTTTTCATTTTTCAAGATGAAGAAAAACTCATTTCATGCTCTTTGAATAGGGATTGTAATATCCACTAATATCTGGACGGAACACTGATGAGAGTTTTTTGCTAGAAAAGTCCTGGTGGTGTCCTTGTGTATCTCCTTTTTGTGTTATTTTTACAGCTTCTGAAAGTGTTTTTTTATTATTTCTTTTTTTCTTTCTGTCTTTCTATTTTCTTTATATTTATTTTTTATTTTTGCTTTCTGCTAGTTTTATGGATGAAAAACGAACCAAGTGCATGGTTTGGGCAAGAGAGCATGGACGTTTAATGCTTGAAAGCATGAAGCATAAAATGTGCAATTACGGATGGTATACGTTTTTTAGTACAGCAAATTGTTTTTGCATATTCCATTGTCATATCCTCGAGTTGATGTTTAAGACAGAGGAACTATTTCTGGAATTAAATTATTTGGTAAAGGGAAACAAGGTGGGATGGTCAACCCTCAGTAGAGTTGGGGGATTAACATATAATAGTTGGAATAGATGCCGTATCTATTCCGAACTTGTGGAAGTGCGACCATATAACCTCAAATATTTAGTCCCTGGTAACTGTGGTCGCCAATCTAGTGTCTAATGCGTCAGAATACCATCCCAGAGGTCCGTGGTTCGCATGCATGATTCTTTGCCTTAGCCGTTGCCCCACCTAGATAAGGAATCTTTAAAACAATTCCCCTCTTTATGCTACCATCGACTGTAGGCATAATAGGCGAGGAAGCCATAACCAAGCGGTGGGCAACGGCAGCTGTTGGGAGCCAGAGGAACTCCCAAGGCAGTTCCAGAGCACTCCTGCTTTTGAGTTAGGATGTGAAGATTTGAGTTAGCTTTGAGTTCGAGTGAGACGTATAAACAAGAGCTTTACAAGATCTTTACAAGATGTTTTTTTGGTGCTCTAGGAAAGCCTACTGTTGCCCATCACTGCTTATTCGATCACCGAAGTCATCATTTTGTCGCGGTAGAATTCGATAGGAGGCCGTGAATTAAAACCTTGTGTTGGTCTTGTCAGTTCTTTCACTCTACTCTCTACTATCGTTCCGACTAAAGTGGGAACTACAATGTGGCGCTGGGGCGTGGTGCTGGCGCTCTTCTTTGTGCTGGCGCGTTCTCTGTTGCGCGTCATGTGTAGCTGGGTGCAAATACAATGCCGTGGCGCTAAGTCATGTCAAAATTTAAAAACGGACGAAGCGGATTGGTTCTGTTTGAGGCTTAAGTTAGTCGAAACGGAGCAATGCAAAAAAAATTCATTGGAAATTAATATTTTTCACAGGAAAATCCAAAAATTGATTAAATACGAATGTTTTTTGGGGTACTTTTGGCTTCAGCGCCCTCATTTATCAAAATTCCCAACTGGCTGGTGTACTGGCCCGCACCAAAAGTAGAAAGTTGGAAAAAGTGAGCTACAGCGCCAACACCAGCTACATATTGTAGCTGCACTTCGGGTGGGCTGCGTTTTTTGCTTTTGACAGTTTGCGCTACAGCGCCAGCACCATTGTAGTTCAGCCATAAATAGTGTTGGGTAGGACACGATTATAAAATGAGTTTGTAAGAGGTGCCTCTTTTTTCTTTTGATCCAATACAATGTAATACTTCAAACGAGGCGAGGAGCTATTGTAATGCCAAATGGCAAAAACAAGCAGATTAAAAAAAAGAATAAATACCAATGAAATGCATTTTTACAAGTTTAATTCTAATATTCATTAAACTGCCTTAGAGTAAGTAAGAAATCTATGCCTCCACAATGTACAGCCACGGACAACTAATTAGAAACAGTTTCATAAAAATTGCATTTATACATTTTTTTATATTTTATGTAGCAATCCTGTTAAGAATTCATTATGATATTGTTATTGATTTCCTTCAATTATTATCTATTTAAAAAAAATTAAGAGGAGGTGGTGTTAATTATTTAATTTGATTCCTACATAAAAACTGTATAAATGTAATTTTTATGAAACTGTTTCTAATCAGTTGTCCGTGGCCATATATTTATACTAGTGGGGGACCCCTGTTTAAACACAAACCGTAAAATAGCAAAAAAATCAAACACAAAACGAAATTCTCTCCCGATCAAACAAAAAAATAGATATAAAAAAATTTTCTTCTGAAAAAAATACTCGTTCGATTTTTTGGAAAAATGTTGGAAGTGGCACAACTAGAATATTATTATAGATTTTGCAATCCCACCCCGCCTAATTTCAAGTTGCAAATTCTGCTACCGTAAAGGCCCGTCCTCACTACGCGGACTTAGAATCCACGCGCTTTTGGTCGTACGGCCAGCCAAAAGCGCGCGTGATCTTTTAATTTTCTGAGTCATGAGTGAGAAAAAATCAATTCTCATTTGAAACGGCCGGCGTACGCGCTTTTGAAAAGCTCATAAGCTACTGACAGAATCAGGCGCAAACGCCGTGCGGACATTGGCTTCGCGGTATGTGGCGACTTTTCACTGACATGATGTTGCGGTGTCGGCGGCGCGCTCCGACTTTGAACACAACAACGAAATCAAAGTGACAAGTCGACGTGATAAGAAAAAAATTTAAAAATCTGAATGATTTACATACATATAATTTTTCTATTCTACAGGGTTTGTCTTTTTTTTAGGTGCTAATTTAATTAACCCAATTTGGAAAAATAAAGATTTTCATTAAAAAATATAAAAATCAACAAATTTGCTATCACAGCCAACACCAACACACGACTCCAAACATATGCCCACCACCACCAAAACACGACTCAAAACACAAACATCTCTTGACACACGCGGCGGCAACGCGCAAAAAGTAGAAAGTAAAGCAACTTGCGCGGTGTGTGCGTAGCGTAAATCAGCATTTCGTTAGTGCCCATTTGAATACACTACTTCTATTCTCTCTGTCATTGCCCGCACGGCGTTTGCGCCTGTTTCTGTCAGCAGCTATAGTGTGTGGACGCACAATGTACCTTTTTAACCACAGCCTTCTGTCCGCGTTGTTTGGCCGCACGGCCTTTACCATGGACAAAGTCGTAAAAAAGTCGTAAAAAAGTCATAAAACTCTATATGAAAAAAAAAGGCAAAAGCGCGTACGACCCAAGACCGCGTAGTGTGGCCACACCATAAAAGAAGTCTCTTCAGTACAAAACTTCACTCCCTCGAAAAATGTAAGAATTGTCTCTTCAGGACAAAACCCCACTCCCTCGAAAAATGTAAGAAATGTCTCTCCATCCAGTTCGTATTTACAATCTCACCACGGCGCAGTTTAATGTGGATATTTTTCTGCCGCAAAAGAAGTGAGAAATGTCTCTCCAGTTCGTGTTTACAATCCCACCTCGCCGCAGTTTAAATTGGATATTTTACTGCTAGTCCAGTCAAAATAGACGAAAAAAGCTAAAGAGTGAAGACAATTCTGAAGTTGCTGATAATTGGTACACACCTTAAAAACATCATTATAAATAAAATGTCGAGACTGACACGCGATTGGCCGCCGGGAAAACTTTTTATTCAAGGTCAAAGGGTCAAAATATCAGTTTTTTGCAAATATCTCTTAAACGGTAAGTCCTATCATAAAATAGTGTTCATAAAGTTTGTAGATTATGCGATTATCTACAAAAAAGTTATTATACATTTTCCCGTAGGAATTGCCATTCATGAGATATCGCCGTTTTAAAGATTTAAAATACTCATGTGCACTCATTCGCGGCTTGTATAAGGTCATCAGACGCTCCATAAATCTTTTGTGGGCCTACGCGGCTAATATTTTCAGGAGTGATTCCTGGATGTGTTTGGAGAAAAAAATTGTTCTAGAGAGGGCGGATATCCCCACTATCCACTAAAATACAGGGTGTTTAAGAAAAAAAAATTATTTTTTTAAATTTACTTAAACTTCAATTACCCCTAGACTAATTATCGTAAAACAACAAAATTAGGCTCATCTTTTAGGTAAATGTGTATTCTTTAATTTGGTATAAAGATCAAAAAGTTGAGTGACTCCGTTTAGAATATATGTAGGCATTTTGCCCATACTTTAAACTTACATACATATATTCTAAACGGAGTCACTCAACTTTTTGATCTTTATACGAGATCTTGAAAATTGCAAAAATGTGGATTTTTGATGCATTTTGAATGCGTTGCTACACTATTTTTTTAATTTCTCCAGTTCTGTTGGTCGTAGAAAAATAAAAAAAATGGAAAATACTCGTGAATGACTAGACTATCGAACTGAAATTTTTTTTAAATTGTAGGTTTTTTATGTACTTTCTAGTGAGCATACGCAATACTTCGTTAGTTTATTTAAAATGTCTATTTTAGGACTTTGAAAAAAGTAAAAAATCTCAATTTTCAATTTTTTTGCCAACTATGAAAAGCTACTTGCCAACTATGAAAAAACCAAAAATCATGGTATCGTGGTGTGCGCAAGGCTTTAGACTTTGATTTAGGGCATTTTTACCATTTTTTTTACCGAAAATTGGAGATTTAGGGCACTTTTACCATTTTTTTACCGATTTTTGGAGCAAAATAAGACATTTTGTGATATTCGAAAAATTGTCAAAAATGGTAGACACGCTGTTATTTTCGCATTTTTGAGAGAACCACTCTGAAAACTTGGTGGCGCGTAGTTTTTGAGTCATGAAAAAAATTGGTTGTCGATTGGTGACATGAAAAAAAAATTTAAAAATACCGTTTCCGTTTTTTTTCAAATTTTGGCCAAAAAAGGCCAAAAAGTTGGCCAAAAATGCGTCCAATTGTTGTTTGTGTAATTTCATCTCAAAGGACGGACAATTTCCTACAAAAATCTATATGGCTATCCGAAAAGTCAGCGTTTGTCGAGAGCTATAAATAAATGAGAAATACGTGATTTTTGAAGTATCGCGTTTTTTCAATATTGAATCAGTTGTAACTCCGAAACGGTGCACTCAATCGCGCTAGAAAAATTGTTTGGTGTATCAGATCGAGTTCCCGAACATATTCCCAAAGTTTGAGCGATATTTTCTTTTGCTATCCCGTTTGAAAAAGAATCCTCCATATATATTTTTTTCTGTTACTCTAAAAGACGAAAGTCTTGGGTACTTACCATGTATTTAATTAATAATAAATAATAATAATAATAATAACCTATTCCACCCCTTTTCACCCTTTTAAGGGTAGGTACAGTAAAGCTGATAGCGTATAAACACTCTCCACAGTATCAAGCTCATTTTTGTGCCGATCGGTTGAACGGCTTAGGAGTCCATAAACAACAAACACACAAACAAACACACAAACAAACATTGACTTTTATATATATAGACAGCGCCGGCCCTAGGGTAGAGAGAGTGGAGCGGTCGCTCTAGGCGCCATGTGGGAAGGGGCGCCAAAATAAATGTGAAAAATAATTTCGAGAAAAAATAAAATTTTCATGGCGCCTTTTGCGATAAAAGTTGGTTTTTGAAAAATTTGGTTATCATTATTTATTTAACACTATAGTGGAGTCGGAGAGCATCAAATTTGAGTGAAAAAGGAATTGTTTCCAGTCTCAAAATGTTTTCTTTAATGTGTTAGTTACATCGAATACTATACGAAATGGACATTTTCTACCACTGGCAACCGCCGCTACGTAAGTTAGGGGCCATTTTGTGGAAAATCTACCATTTTGGTCGTGCTTTCTAAATAGAGATGTGAATTTCTCGGTATGTGTAGGTCCAAAGAAAGCGAAAAAAATTGAGGCTGTTCATTATGATATTACCTCTCAGCGGTTACAAAATGAAATTTTAATCTGCACACATAACCTCAGAAAAAATTGAAAACTGAAGAAACTGCTAAATTTTGGTTTTTGGTTATAACTTCGGATGTTTTAAGTAAAATTTGATGAAATTTTCCGAAATTATACTTTATAATGTGAGCAATAAACTGGTTATAACTGGATTTCAAGTCGAAATTTTTAATACAAGCCTCAAAAATTAACCTAAAATTTGAAAATTGATTGGCCAATAACTTTTGGTCATCGCAACGTATGAGGTTCGTTTTTATTTTAAGTGCAGGCCTTTTTATGCACTTTAGGATGGTGAAAGAAAAAAGTTTTTTAAACTTGAAAAATTTGAATAAAATCGAATAGAAAATGGTGAATTTTTGTATTTTTTCGTCAATTTTCTCGAAAAATTCCACTTTTTTTGATAAAACTAAATTATTTCTTGGCATATGTCAAAAATGAATTATTAATACAAAAAAAAAGAGTTTTATCAAAAAAAGTGGAATTTTTCGAGAAAATTGACGAAAAAATACAAAAATTCACGATTTTCTATTCGATTTTTTTCACTTTCTTCAAGTTTAAAAATATTTTTTCTTCAAGTTTAAATTTTTTTTTGCCCCATGTGGCAAATGAGGGACATGCCGAATGAGGGTTGTTGCCTTAGATTCCTCATGAGGACCACCCAAAAAAAAAAACTTGCGATACTGAAGTGGGGTATGAGGAAAACCTCATTTCATTACAAATGAAATGGGGAAATCCCAACATCTGCCTTACGTATTCGGAGAGCTTTTTAAAAAGCTTCAAGCTTAAGCTTTAATTTTACTTATAAAGCTTTAGTTTTTGTTGTTCACATTTCAGACATTCATTACGTTTACATGATTTACTTGAGTTTTGACTTGATATTTACTTGAAACTCAAGTTGCGTTTTCGGTTCACTTACTTGACTTCAAAATGTCTTGACATTTTCTTGAGCTGACATTTGACCTTTCCTATTATAACAGAAACTAGCTCCTATTATAACATAAATAACTTTAAAAAGATTGTATCAAAAGTATACGTTCACTGCAGTTTTTATCTTCTTCTTGTTCCAAGAGAAAAAAAAACCACATGCAAAATTTCAAGTATTCAAGTAGCGTTTACATGAGCTTTTTCAAGTCAATCAAACAAATTTGTGTGAATTACTTGACTCAAGTATACTTGAAGTCAGGACGAGTTTACATGCATATTTTGTTACTTGAAAACTACTTCAAGTATACTTCAAGTAAGCATGTAAACGTAGTAAGTAATAGGTGTGCTTAATGAAACCGAAAAAAAATCAGAGCAGCTCAAGCAACCAAAAAAAAAGTAAAGCAGGTTCATGAAACGCTGAGATATCTCAACTTAGAGCAGCTCTTTAAACACGGCTTATTAGTCCAGTAAAATGGTGCAAAAAAAGGGCCATCTGAACATTTTCTGAAAACAGCAATTTTTTTTTTGGAATGTGTAGGGGGGTTTGTTGGGAGTATAAAACCGAGTTTTCGGGATCCGGAGGGGTGACGTTCGGCCGCCATCTTGTTTTGAGTGGTGAAAAATGGTTTTCCTTATTTCTCGGAAACCGTGAGTCCTACAGAATTTTTGAAAAATATTTTTTTTTAGATAATCAAATTATCTAAAACTTTCGTAAATAATGTTTTGCCGTAATATTAATAATAAAAAAGATATGGACGAAAAATTACAAAAATTTTGGGGGTGATGAGCTTTAAAGCGCTATAACTTTTTTATTATTTATTTTACATAAAAAATGGCTTGAAGCTTTTTTGTAGGGAATTTTCTTGTGAATAATTTGATGTGGTCATCTATTGAATTAGGGTTGTTTTTGTAGATTTTAGAGCAATGCAAACGGAGAAGTTATAACAAAAGTTCTGCATATGCTTCCATCTATACAGGGTGTATACCGTTAAATTTACAAAGCGGCCGGCTGTGGATAGGTTTTGCATAGACGAACAAAAAATCGTAAGGGAAGGGGGCGTAAATCATAACGGTTTAGCAGCTAGAGCGTTATGTATTTTTTTGGTAGAGGTTTACATATCACCCTGTATTTTTGTAACCCTATGAGCTATTTTCATGAGTAAGGTGTCAGTGTACGCAGAATACTCCCACCTATCTAAAACTGTAAAAGTCAAGGTTCTACCTTATCAACTTCCAGAGCAATGAGTCATCAAAGTCACAATTTAGTTTTTTTAACTAAAATTTCAACTAAAACCACCTTTTTCTCCAACAAATACCTAGTTAACTAATATTTTTTTTGCAGAATTGGAAAGCTTGGACAATTTCCTATGAATAATGTCAATTTTTATCCTTTTTTATCCAATTTTATACCTGAGCCCCTGACGGGCACGGCCCTGATGTGATGTGAATACTCCTTAAAACATACCCAATACTACAGAATCTTCCCGTGAAAGTCCCGTCGCAATCGGATTAGTCGTTTCCGAAATTAGCCCTGACAGACAGACAAAAATTTAAAAATACTTGAATTTGTTTTAATAAATTGTATCTATATAACCATATGGGATTAGAAAATAACAATTATTTTGAAATCACAGATTTCTTATTCTTATTCTATACTAGCAAAAACCCGCGTGCGTTGCAACGCCTTTTAATAAAAAAACTAATGTGTGCACAGTCCGGGATAGGAAATAGGTATAATGAAAAAAATAACAAATTTGCAAAACATAATTTAGGGCACACAACTCGACTATAGAATAATCTCTCACAGTCAGTATTTCCGACCTCCTACAATATCCAAGAGTTCAAACGCAGGGTTAATCCGCACCTTCTTCAACAACCCCCCCGAACCCCCATAACCCTTAACCTATTCCCCCCCTACCTAGCCCCCTGCTAGACATTGCGCCATGACGTGCAAACGACATAACGGACAGGTAGTACAAAAGGTGATTCCTGAGCTTGGCACTGCCACATAAAACAAATAAAAAAATTTAAAGTTACTTATAAAAAATGTGTTAGAACTTTTTTAAAATGCGGTGTTGAGCGCCACCTATCGGAAAAATTGTGTGCTACATGCACAACAATCACATTCAGAACACGTGCCTCAAAACTGTGCGGAACTTGCCCAATAGCGTCTTCAACATTTTGTTCCCATTTGTTTATTGAGTTCGATATATTCTCTGTTTTAATTTTCATCAGACCTATCGATCATTTGCGGAGATGGCAAACCATAATCTTCACAGTATTTCCGCAAATTGAAAGAACAATATCTCGCCGTGACAGCATTTCATTCGCGTTCCTTCGATTATCGAGTCATGTTTTCGGTCTAACCCGACAGTCGGATAATAGTGAAAAGTATGCTAAACGCCTAAGGAGATTCTGAATCATCCCGTGAAAGTCCTAAAATCGGATTAACCGTTCCGAGCTTTGAGGTTTACAATTAGAATGATAAAAAAAGTTTCCACTGGCTTTTCTGCGACTATCGCATCAAGTTTTCCGCCTGAATCAATAGTCGGAACCGAGTGGAGCCTAGAACATGCCCAAGAAAATACTGAATCTTCCCGTGAAAATCCCATCGCAATCGGATTAGCCGTTGTTGGTACGTAGGTAGCTAGGTTGTTATTATATACTGGCTGGAGCAATAAAAACTTTACATTCAAAATTATTTTTTACTTTTTAGGTTATTTTAAAATAAAAGCGTATTTTTTAGTTTTTTTAGACTATATTTTTTATTTTCTACTTTTTAGTCTATTATATGTCTTCCACCATTTTGTAGTGACCGTCATATTATATTTAAAATGACGGCACACCGCTTACTGCACTATACTCGCTTTCATTTGATGCCCATACCGAAGAATAATCCGCCATTTTGTGCTGGCCACCATTTTGAATTTTGAATGACCCCACATAGCTTATTGTAATCTACTTGTCTTACCCTTTCATTTGATATCCATGTCGGGGGGTCCGGGAACACAATTTCAAAATTTGGAACCGCCATGTTGATTTTTTCCAAAAATGGTTAAATTGCATTGTCACGCGAACTATACATATGCGCAAAATTTGAAGTTGATCGGTTATATGGAAGTGGGTAAAAATCAAGTTGCAAGGTTCAAGTTTTCGGTCTAATCTGGTAGTCGAACACGGTAATCGGGCCCGATAATCGGATCCGATAGTCGGATCCTAGTAAAAAAATAGCCTAAAACATGCCCAAGAAAATACTGAATCTTCCAGTGAAAGTCCTATCGCAATCGGATAAGCCGTTTCCGAGATTAGCCCGGACAAACAGACAGACAGACATACAGACATACAGACATACAGACATACAGACATACAGACATACAGACATACAGACATACAGACATACAGACAGACAAAAATTTTAAAAATACTTGATTTCGTGTTAATATCGTGTAAATAACCATATGAACTTAGAAAATGACAATTACTTTGAAATCACAGACAGACACTCCAATTATATTTATATAGATTAATACAGAAGATAAACTAAATACAATTTATGTGATGTGAAAGCTTTGACCAAAGCGCGCCGAAAAACAATCTCGCTCTACCCTGATCAAGGGCTAGGCCCGGCGCTGTATGTAGATAAAGTCCCCTATTCGAAAAGCGCATTGTACTCCTTGTCTAGTAAATCTTGCACTTTCCCAACAATAATTGAAATTCCTCTCGCACTTTCATCATTCATTACAGTCATTTTCACTCTTAATAAATCAAAAGTTCATTTAAACATTAATAAATTCATTACCGAAATTCTTGTTGAAAGCTTTGTTTTCGCCCTTCATCCCGCAGCACAAAAAAATAAAAAAGAAAGCACCTAAGAAACGCAAAACGCGTTTTCGCAACAGAATAGGGGAAAAATAGCAAAGTTTTCCCTCAATGCTTGAAGTTCATCAAATTTATCAGAGATTTCCAGGAATTCGGGAAAAAATTTCATCAATGAAAATAAGTAAAAGCAAATATAAAAAGGCTCAAAGCACCACCAACAAACAACAGCAGGAGACTTCCCTTTCGGCCCATGGTTAAGAAGTTACCCCTTGAGAGCTTGGGGGTAGCATTTTAATTCCTTTGGAGATGAATGGAGGTTTTTTTTTACTTATCTTTTTCGGTAGGAGTAGGATTTGATACACTGTGCGATAAGAAAGTTTTCCCCGGAAATATTTTGTAATGAAAAAGGATTCTTCTATTTCTGGAAAAGGATATGCTGACGAGTTGAGACGACGTTGAAAGAGATTAGCGTAATTTTTGTGATGTAGAAAATGTTTTGGTTTTTTTATTCTTGTTGTGAACGTTATGTAAACACAAGGATTAAAGTTCAGTGTAAATAAAAATAAAGGAGAATTAGTTTTAAAATCAAGATTGTTTAATCTATGTAAACACAATTATGTTGGGGCACACCTGGAAAAGTGTTAAAACACCTCGATCGACGGTCGAGAGTATAATAAAATGCAGATAAGCCAATATTAGCTAAACAATCTGGTCATTGACTAGATAAAATCAGTTAATTCATTAGTAGCTTCAATTAAGATCTTAACAGGCCGCCATTTACCTGAGTGGAAGGAAAATCAATACGTGCAACTCTGCATCGCTGATGATGTGTAAATCAAGTCCACACGACAAAAACTGGCCAGGTGGTGGCGACTGAAGTCTCGGTGAGTTGCGTAAGTTGCATTCAACACAGAAGGTATTCGCTGTAGACAACGGGAAGATGCTAATCGGCGTATCCATATGCCACATTAAGGCTCGTTTAGCACCGCTTTATCACCTGTGTGAACTCGAGGCCGAGCCTATTGCAAGTCACTGAGATTTACGGCGACCCGTAAGTGCATGCATGCAAAGCCCAAACGTAAAAGTGCATTTTTGCAGCATCGATCTATAGACCCGAGAGAGAGCAGTACACCGTTTTGCTCTGTGGATCTGTGGCCCACAGTCTTCTCCCCACGCGGCTCGATAGACTCTATCAGCGGGCTATCGGCTGTAAAAGGTGCCCAGCGTGTGTAGGAAAACCATAGTACCGCCAAGTAAACCTGCGTGTGTCTGCTCACGTTCCCTGGGCTCTGAACTGCGCCAAGTTACCGTGATTTATGTCTCGGTTGGTCGTGATTTATGCGCGACTACTTTTCACCTCTGATCTAATTTGCTCAGCGCGAAAGGTAAGAAAATTGCCAAAAATGTCAATTTTCGTGCAGCAGCAGCCATACTCACCCCTTCGCCTTCGTCGGCGACTCATCACGTCACTTCCATCAACCGCACCTTAAGGCTCCATTCCGGGTGCTCCGTGCAGCGTCTCGGGAGTCTTAAAAAGGCACTGTGGCAAAATCACTGTTACCTGTCAATAGAGTGGCTCAGGCTCTCTTGGGATGCTTTAATGTGGTCTTAACAGGACTTCGTGCAGGACTCTTATATAATGATTGCCGCCGCCACTGAATCTGGCACAGAAAGTCAAATTCTCCTGACCCAGACAGAAGAGATGTGGATGAGTTGCTGCACTGTAATGGATGCTCTCTCGCTATTACGTTATCTGCATACCTACAGTGGATCCATTTTCGGTGCGTCCATTGGGTACACTAATGCCGAATTATTGGCGACAGCATTTATGGACCCCAGGCCGCGAGGAGGTGTCTGGACCGCATTAAAATGCTGCAGTTTAACTGTAACTAATGGAGCTGAAGTCATGAAAACATTTTGTTGCAGATTTCAGTGGTAGGTATGGAGGGCAATTGATGCTGGAAGGAATTACGGTCACTTTAGTTGCAATAAATTCCCATAAATGCCTTATCGCTAATGGACTGAGAGCTTAGCTTTAGCAACTAGTAGCCGATTCTGGGTGTGTTATGACATTTGCGATAGTGGCTTTTTTGATTATATGAAAACTATTACGTTTAACAAATCAATGATAAACATATTAACATATATTTTTAGTGGCTACAATTCAGAGGTTAATTGGTCTTGGGAGGGTATTAACTATGATAATTGGTCGATGTACAGCGAGGAGTGTTTGCTTGGACTTTTGTGCTGACATTTATACATTCGTAAGTATTCAGAGGCTCTCTAAAATCTTTGACGAGTTGAGGATTAGGTACGACGAACAAACTGGGAACTGGGTCGATTTGGTAACTTACAAAACAGTAACGACCAAATTTTGTATGATTAGGATTATTCACAAAATCCACCAGATGAAATTCAAAATACACCGGCACGGAATGCTGGCTTCAAAGATGGAACAGGAGATGACTTCCTCGTTACGTTTAGGATGATGCTAGAAGAGTTTACAAGTTTGTTCCTACACATTATATCTAAATTTTAAATCCCTTGCACGTCATAGAGGAAAAACTAATTTTTCGAGACTTTCCGGGGATTTTCACAGTTCCCATGGGTGTTCGCGTGCAGAACAATTTTTTTCTTAAAGTACTATTCAAAAACTGCTCGTGTGCCAAAAATCTTTTCTATCAGGTTTTAGCAAAAATTTTGGCTACAGCGCCTAGACCAGTGATTCCCAAACTTATTTCGGTCATGGACCCCTTACTATAACAAAAACTTATTCATGCACCCCCAAACCCAAGTGAATCAAATTATATGATATAATAAAATCTACTAAAAATACTTTAATCTGTTCTCTCTGAGAAGACAATTGCACATAGCTAGGTAAATGAATTCGGTACATATTTTCAATTGTTATGAAAACAAAAGAAAAAATGCAATTGTGCTTGAAAATATAGGTACATAGGTACTTAATACTTAAATAATTTTAAATAAGAAGGAGTCCAGCGGGAAAAATTGGGAGCGCTGCTCAGGGGAGCTGATTTTGAGCTTTCTGGAGTTTTCAGAAAGTTTATACAATGAGCAAAACTGGCGATTATCTTAATGACCATAAATTGTGCCATTAGCACATCTCGTTCGATTACAGAAGTTAAGCAGCATTGAACGTGGTTAGTACTTAGAGCGGGGCCCGCTTGGAAAAGCGACACTCGCCATTGGAAAAAAAAACGATAAAACAATAATTGCAAAAGGCGAACAAAAATAAAAGGTTTTCGACAACCGGAACTTATTCACATATCCATCAACTTCAAATTTTGCACATATTACGTATATATAATTCGCGTGACAATGCTATCTGACCATTTTGAAAAAAAAATCAAGATGGCGGTTCCAAGATGGCAGCCGATTTTTGTAATAGGGCATGTTAACAACGGCATAAACGTCAATTTATTTAGCGCTGTTAGCAAACTTATTTGTGCTTTTTGGCTTAGCTAAAATGTAGCACACAATGTAGGGGTTGACGTTTACTTGTGAATTTTTGTTGTAATAATTTAGCAATATTTTAATACAGAATGAAGATATTATTAATTTTTTTTTGCTTCTTATTATTTATAAAATGAGAAATGTTATAATTTTTGGTTGTTATTAGCTGTAAAATTTGAACAAATGGTTAAAGAGTTAAAGTAACGGGCCTAAACGCGCCCTGTTCCATCCTGGAACCACCTAAAAGGAAAATAAGAAACAAAGAAACTAATGTTCAACAAATTACAAATGTACTTATCTGATAATCGAAACCTCCATAAGATTTGGGCCATGAAAACACCAGCGAAGACACCTTGGAAGAAACTATTACATCCTACCTAAAATAGAACAGCATAACTAACATTAGCTTAAGAAAGTACATAAATGAAGTATACTAACATTAGGTTAAGAAATTAAATAAATAACAATTAGATCAAACAAATAACAATAAAATATAACAAATCACTGACCTGCACCACCAAACGCAACCAACAATGAACAAAATTCACAAACACTATTTATCATTAGCATTATTAAAAACATAAACAAACTAGAACTGTCATTTCGAGACAGTATAACACTTAACATTGATATATCAATTGTTATACTTTCCAGTATAAAACTAATATGGATGCATGCTTGTTGTTAATTCCCACCAATAGGTGGCAATTGACAATAAATATGCAATTCAAGTAAAGAAAAGAGAAAAGGATATATTAACGGAGACGTGCAACGAGGCACGTATGCATAAGAAAAAAAACGGTTTAGAGAAAAAAACGGTACGGGAAGAGTATATTTTTGGGAAAGAAAGAAAAGTGGTGCGAGTCAGTCGTTTCTAGACTTTCGATAAATTCGACAATATCCGCAAGATTTTATTCGCTAACAAAGTAATTTTTTTTGAAGTGTAATTATTCGGCATGCATATGTACTTAGTTTTTGTTTGAATAAACATTGTAAATTTAAATTGAATTCGTCGGTGTTATTATTTCGCCATAAGCATTTTGAGTTTTTTATACCGAACATTTTCTGGTCCTTCGAGCCGGATTTAGTGAAAAACCCGCGCAAGTGAATAATTTGATAGTAATTAGTTTTGATACCGGTGAAGTGAAACGTTTAAATTTAATACTTTGATATCAACTTGATATCGGTGCAGTGAGAAAATTGACTTTAACTTTTCAGACACTATAATTGAAAAATATTGTGGAAGGTGATATTCAGCGAAATTGGAGAGAATTCCCACAACAAAGGAGTCATCAGCCCACGGAATTTAACTTAAGGAATAAAACTTGGTGAGTCCTTTCCATATTATTTGGTGGCAGTAGATTTAGAACATGATAAAAAAATTAATAAAGACGCAGCTCGCGGCATTTGACGATTTGAAGCGTGCCCTTCGTAATTATAGAAAGGATGGTGCAGACAGGAAAACCCCAAAATATTTGTCTAACAAGTTAGGGGTTTTGAAGGAACACTGGGAATCCTTCAAGCAAACCCATAGACAAATCGTGGCTATGGATATTCCGGCGGACCTAGACGAATCGCTACGAAAATATTTCAGCGAGGAATGTTTTTCAAAGGTTGAGGATCTGATGATTGAAATGAAAACACTGATAGAAGACGAAGCGGAAAAGGTCCAGCAGGCCAACACAACACCGACTGTTAAGATAAAAGGTGACGGGAATTCCGAACAACAAGAAATAAAACTACCAAGAATTAGTCTTCCTCAGTTTAATGGCGATTATAATTCCTGGAAAGCATTTTCTGACTTATATGTAACGCTAATTCACCACAATGCATCTTTGTCACAAGTGCAAAAATTGCATTATTTAAAATCTAGTTTGCAAGGTGAAGCAGAACACCTTCTTCGGCACTTTACGACGACGAGCGCTAATTATATACCAGCCTGGAGCCTGTTACAAGAGCGGTACGATAATTCTCGGCTATTAATAAAAACCCAGCTCAAGGTCCTATTCTCGCAACCGTACGCCACCAAGGATACCGCAATGGACATCCGAAATCTAATGGATACCACAAACGAATGCGTTCAGGCGTTGAATAACCTGGGAATAAACACAAAAGAGTGGGATGTTATCCTTACGTATATAGTTAGTGAAAGATTAGCACCTGAGACTAAAAAACTTTGGGAACAAAGGGTTGGTGCAACACGGCAATTTCCCAAATTCGATGAGCTAAAAACGTTCTTGGAGGCACAATTTCGGGCATTGGAATGCCTAGGTGATAGTCCAACTACGTCCAGATCGTCAACTCCTAAACGAAATTTCCAGTTAATGAGATCGTATTCGTGCGTTGTTTGTTCAGCCTCTCATCCACTTTGGCACTGTCCTGAGTTCTTAAAGTTGGGTCATCCTGAAAGAAGAAATATCATGATTCAAAACCATTTATGCTCAAACTGTTTAGCAAAAGGTCACCTCGCGTCACACTGTCCGAGTAAAACTTCTTGTTTTAAGTGCAACCATAGACACCACACCCTGCTACATAATGACGAAGTTATCGCAACGAAGACAAAAATCGCGTCGAACACTTGCACAATTAAGGAAGAATCCGATGTCAACAAGTTAAGTAATTCTGAGGTCGTCTCTTCCTTGGGTAATATACACGTCGGTAACGTCTCAATAGGAAACGAAGTTCTATTGGCAACAGCATTGGTGAAACTAGTGGGCAAGAATGGACATAACATCATCGTGAGGGCCCTGGTTGACCAAGGCTCACAAGCATCGTTTATAAAGGAGTCCATTAAACAGCGATTAAAGCTAAGTGGTACTGCAGTGCACTTCGACATTCTAGGAGCATCAGACGTCAAGACTGGAGAGGCTCATTCACAAGTAAATGTCCAACTACAGTCACTTCACAGTGATTCTAAAATTACCGCTAACGTCTTAGTCTTGAAACACATCACTTCCGTGTTACCCCCTCGGATGATAAGTAAGAATGATAAATGGTTACATCTTCGCGGCCTGACGCTCGCCGATCCGAATTACAACACTCCAGGTAAAATTGACATGATAATTGGAGCCGACATTTTAGGCCGAATCATTCGCCATGGCTTGAAAATCGGGCCAAGGGGTAGTCCCGTCGCTCAGAACACTATGCTAGGTTGGATCTTGTCCGGCGAAGTCGATGAGAAATCGAAACAGGTGACAACGATAGCATCGTACCATTGCACAGTGTCACTAGACGACCAGCTGCGCAAATTTTGGGAATTGGAGGAAGTCCTGCCGGTTAAACATTTTACTGAAGAGGAGAAGGCGTGTGAAAAACATTATGAGAAAACCACGCAGAGAACAGGAGAAGGAAAATACATTGTGCGCTTACCATTCAGAGCGGATTCGTCACCGGAATTTGGGCGTTCACGAGGGATTGCCCTTTCCCGACTAATTAAAATGGAATCAGCGTTTGGAAGGGACAAACTACTGGAGCTGGAGTACACAAAATGTATGACAGAGTATTTAGAGCTCAATCACATGGAATTGACTAGATCAACCGAAATGGAGAACATAATTTTGAATCAAAACAACCAAGTGTGCTACAAAACTAACTATCTGCCACATCACGGTGTGTTAAAGGAGAGCACCACAACGAAGCTCCGCGTGGTATTCGACGCATCGTCGAGAACGACAAACGGACCATCACTCAACGAAGTCCTCATGACTGGGCCAACTTTACAAGACGACCTAATGACGTTATTATCACGATGGAGGAAACATCAAGTTGTTTTAACCGCCGACATAGAAAAAATGTACCGGCAGATATGGGTGGACGACAATGACACGGATTATCAGAGGATACTTTGGAGAACGTCACCAAACGAACCCATCAAGGACTACCGACTCAAAACGGTAACTTTCGGCACCACGTCAGCGCCTTACTTAGCAGTTCGGACCTTACAACAGTTGGCAAGAGATGAAAGGGAACATTTCCCTTTGGCATCTCGCATAACATTATCAGATTTCTATGTCGATGATTTATTAACCGGGGCAAATTCTGTGGAGATGGCTCTGGAGATCCAAGGACAAATCATTCAGCTGTTACGATCTGGCGGATTCAACCTTCGTAAGTGGGCATCGAATAAACCGGAACTTTTAATCAACATACCAAATGAAGACAGAGAGTTGAGTGGTGTTCGCAACTTTGAATTCGGCGAAAAGGTAAAGACACTAGGAATGCACTGGTATCCGAGATCAGACATTTTCAAATACAACATCGATCTGAATCTTAATGACAGCAGCACCATCACTAAACGTCAATTTTTAAGCGACATTTCGAAAATTTTTGATCCCCTTGGGTTTCTATCGCCAATAACCATAAAACCCAAGATGATGATGCAAGCTATCTGGCTAAAAGGCACTGGTTGGGATGAAGAAATCCCAAGTGATATTCAACGAGGCTGGCATGAATTTCGGAAACAGATTACGCTGATCCAGGAGATTGAGATCCCGCGATGGATAGGAACGTCGACAGATGCAATTGACGTACATGGGTTCTGCGATGGTTCTTTACACGCCTATGCAGCGGTACTATACGCCCGATCGGTGGATACGTCCGGTAATGTCCAGATTACCCTCATGGCAGCAAAAACAAAGGTGACACCCGTAAAACAGATTTCCCTACCCCGTATTGAGCTCTGTGGAGCAATTTTACTAGCACGATTATACAAGGCAGTCATAAAAGCAATGAACTTCACTCAAGTAAAATTTCGAGCGTGGACGGACTCGACGATTGTTCTGTCATGGCTCAGGAGCCACCCTAACAAGTACAAAACGTTCGTTGCAAACCGCATAGCAGAGATACAAGACATCTGTAGCAGCGAAGTGTGGCATCATGTCCCCACACAAGACAATCCCGCAGACTGTGCAACAAGGGGCTTATTGCCGGCTGAAGCAATAAAACATCACCTATGGTGGAATGGACCACAGTGGCTGCAAAAATCAGAAGAAAATTGGCCTTCACTAGATGACATTAAAGAAACGGATGATGAAGCACGGACAGTAAAGGTCAATTTGAGTACCACCAATGAAGTAACTACTACAACTTTCGGCTTAGACATTTGTAAATATTCGTCGCTACGAACGCTTATCCGGGTAATTGCATACGTTCTTCGTTTTATTTCGCGATGCAAATCTAAGGAAAGATCAAACGCAACCAAATGGTTAACAACTCGGGAATTAGAAGAAGCTCACAATCTTATGATTAAAAAGGTGCAAGCTCAGGAATTTGAGCAGGAATTGAAGAACCTGTCTTCGAAAGTGCGAACTTCCTTAGGGCGACTAGCAAAGTTGAGTCCCTTTATAGATAGCCTGGGCGTGCTTAGAGTAGGAGGCCGATTGCAAAATGCGCAAATTACTTGGGCCGAAAAACATCCAATTATCTTGCCAAGCCAACACCACGTCACAAACCTAATTATAGACGACCAACATAAAATCACCCTGCATGGTGGGCCACAATTGGTACTTGGGTTAATAAGACGCAAATATTGGATCCTAAAAGCTCGGAGCGTTGTCAGAACACGAATTCACAAATGTATCATTTGCTTTAAACAAAGGGGGGAATGCGGAAGTCAACTAATGGGGAGCTTACCAGCACCAAGGACGAACATCTCTCGACCATTCAGTCATGTTGGAGTGGACTATTGTGGACCTATGGAAATCAAGACATCGAAATTACGAAACGCGAAAAAACACAAATGTTATCTGGCTATTTTCATCTGCTTGGCAATCAAGGCCATACACATAGAGGTCGTTTCGGAAATGTCAACCCAGGCCTTTTTAGCAGCGTTTAAAAGATTTACAGGTCGTCGAGGACTCTGCAGCGATATATATTCTGACAACGGGACAAATTTTATAGGAGCCAGAGCAATTTTGGAGAAGGATTTTGCAAGGCACTTACGTCAACTAGGGGAAGAAATCCCGAGTTTAGTAGAAGGTCAAGGGATAAAATGGCATCTAATACCACCAGCAGCGCCGCATTTCGGCGGAATTTGGGAGAGTGCGGTCAAGGCCACGAAGTTCCATTTGAAAAGGGTTATAGGTAATAGTTCGTTAACATTCGAGGAGCTTACTACTTTAACAGCGCAAGTGGAATCATGTTTGAATTCGCGACCGATTTGTCCGTTAACGAACGACCCCTCGGACTTGACTGCGTTAACCCCGGGGCATTTCTTGATTGGAGCACCAATGTTGGCTATACCGGAACCGTCATATTTGGAGCACAAACAACACAGCTTAACTCGTTGGCAATACATTCAGCAGTTAATGCAATCATTTTGGAAACGATGGAAAAATGAATACCTGACACAGCTTCAACAGCGTCCGAAATGGAATGCACAAATTAGGAATTTGCAGAAGGATGACCTTGTGTTGATTAAACAAGAAAACCTACCACCGTGCAATTGGCTACTAGGAAGAGTCATTGAGACACATCCAGGTTCAGACAATCTAGTTCGCGTCGTCTCAGTAAAAACTAAAGACTCAATTTGCAAACGTCCCGTTACCAAATTATGCCTCCTTCCGATCGAAACTAATCCTAATCAACAATCACATCACATACTCTAAAACAAGTAAATTACCCCAATATCCAAAATTTCTTAGAATTTTTCCAAGCCATCCTCATCCACATTCCGCAAAACTAATCAAGTTTGATTGATTGTAACGATTTCTTCAATCTTTTGTCTGTTCTTTCTTCCCAGATCAGTAAAATAGCAGCATTACATTAAGTAAACATTGGGACGCTGTCCCAACGCCGCCCCGGAGCATGTTCCATCCTGGAACCACCTAAAAGGAAAATAAGAAACAAAGAAACTAATGTTCAACAAATTACAAATGTACTTATCTGATAATCGAAACCTCCATAAGATTTGGGCCATGAAAACACCAGCGAAGACACCTTGGAAGAAACTATTACATCCTACCTAAAATAGAACAGCATAACTAACATTAGCTTAAGAAAGTACATAAATGAAGTATACTAACATTAGGTTAAGAAATTAAATAAATAACAATTAGATCAAACAAATAACAATAAAATATAACAAATCACTGACCTGCACCACCAAACGCAACCAACAATGAACAAAATTCACAAACACTATTTATCATTAGCATTATTAAAAACATAAACAAACTAGAACTGTCATTTCGAGACAGTATAACACTTAACATTGATATATCAATTGTTATACTTTCCAGTATAAAACTAATATGGATGCATGCTTGTTGTTAATTCCCACCAATAGGTGGCAATTGACAATAAATATGCAATTCAAGTAAAGAAAAGAGAAAAGGATATATTAACGGAGACGTGCAACGAGGCACGTATGCATAAGAAAAAAACGGTTTAGAGAAAAAAACGGTACGGGAAGAGTATATTTTTGGGAAAGAAAGAAAAGTGGTGCGAGTCAGTCGTTTCTAGACTTTCGATAAATTCGACAATATCCGCAAGATTTTATTCGCTAACAAAGTAATTTTTTTTGAAGTGTAATTATTCGGCATGCATATGTACTTAGTTTTTGTTTGAATAAACATTGTAAATTTAAATTGAATTCGTCGGTGTTATTATTTCGCCATAAGCATTTTGAGTTTTTTATACCGAACACGCCCTATGCCAGGTAGAATACGATCAGCTGTGTGGCGTCATTCTAAATTCAAAATGGCGGCCAAAACCGAATGACGGAAGACATAATAGGCTAAAAGGCAGAAAATTTATTCTATCAACTATTTTGAACATATGCATAGTTCGCGTGATAATGAACTCTGATTTTTTTGTAAAAAAAAATAAATATGGCGGTTTCAAGATAGCGGGAAAATTTTGCAATGGTGTTCCCCGATCCCGCGACTTGGGTATCAAATGAAAGGGTATGAAAAGTAGAATAAAATTAGCTGTGTTGCTCCATTCCAAATTCAAACTGGCGGCCAACACAAAATAGCGGATTACTTTTTTCGTTACAACGCGCTCGGTATGGGTATCAAATGAAACGGTATGACGAGTAGAATATAGTGGCGGCAGCCCCAAATTTTGGAAGACATATAATAGACTAAAAAGTAGAAAATAAAAATAAATAGTTTAAAAAAACTAAAAAATATGCTTTTATTTTATAATGAACTAAAAAGTAAAAGTGGGGGGTAAAATCGTACCGTCACCTCCTCGCTGGTGCCTCCTGGATAACCAACCGACGACGGACGTACCCAGTGCCTGGGGGTATAGCTAGGCCACCCTATCCGATGGGGTATAATTCACGGATCCGGTCCTCCTGGTAGTGGGGTTGGGCGTTAGGCTAACTACCGGACCCCGTAAAAACACATCAGTTAAGAAACCAGAAGCAAAGCCTCGGAACGGACAGGATAAACGGCAACGACTACGGCAACAACACCTGGAAATGATTTTCGGAACATGGAACACGCGAAGTATGTACAGAACTGCAGCAGTTAAGTCACTGTTAGACGAAGTGAGCAGATATAAAATAAAATTACTCGCGTTACAAGAGATCAGATGGATAGGAGACGGGACAATGGACCATGGAAACTACAGAATTTTCTACAGCTGCGGAAGGGAGCATCACTTAGGAGTAGGCTTCGTAATACACAAGTCGATTATAGATAACGTCATAGAGTTCAAGCCAATAAGTGAACGACTATGTTCAATACGACTCCGAACGAAATTCTTCACACTTTCAATCATAAACGCACATGCGGAGACGGAAGAGAAAGCGGACACAACAAAGGACACTTTCTATTATAAGCTCGAACACGCGTATGACACGGCCCCTTCCAATGACATCAAAATGGTGATAGGAGACCTCAACGCCAAAATTGGAAGAGAGAACTGGCACAGACCGACCATTGGAAAGGAAAGTCTCCACGAAGTATCCAACGATAACGGGCAACGTGTTATCGACTTTGCAATGAGCAAAAATATGATCGTCAGCTCAACATATTTCCCAAGAAAAGACATCCACAAATACACCTGGCAATCTCCCAGCGAAAGATACTGCAACCAAATAGACCATATACTTATAGACAGAAGGGCAGCCTCCAGTATCCTCCAAGTAAGATCATGTAGAGGTGCTAATTGTGAATCGGACCACTTCCTAGTTAAAGCTAGATTCAGATGTCGGCTATCCACTCAAGGAAAAAGAAATAACAAACAAAAGAAATTTGATGTTGACCGTCTCCAAGAACAGGCTGTATTGGAGAGGTATCAGGCAACACTAGCAGAAAGGATAGGTCCAGACATAAATAATTCAGACACGGTAGAGGGAAAATGGATAAGTCTGAAGACGACACTGACAGATGTCACGAAGCAAACTGTAGGCTACAAACGCGCAGGCAGAGCCAGTGAATGGTACGACGAGGAGTGCAAAACAGCTATAGAGACCAGAAATAAAAATAGAAAAATATACATAGAGAGACCGACGAGGAGCAAGAAATTGAATTACGAGGAAACGAGAAGAACAGCGAAAAACATTTGTAGGAAGAAGAAAAGACAATTCCTCAACAATTACATCTTGAGGGCAGAGGAAAACTTTAGACAAAACAAAACACGAGAAGCATACAAGGAAGTAAACTTCTTCAAAAAAGGCTTCAAACCCTCCTCCGGACTGTGTAGAACAAAAGAAGGCACTATAGTCACAGGCAGCGAGGATGTAAAGAAAAGGTGGAAGGAATTTTTCAGCGAGCTGCTGAACGGAAATGAAAGCATCATACGTGGACCAGAACCCCGTCTACAACATAACGATGACACCAGAGAAACAAATGTACCAACCATGGAAGAAGTACAAAGTGCCATAAGAGCCTTAAAAAACAACAAATCTCCAGGAATTGACAACATCCCAGCAGAGCTGATAAAACAAGGAGGCGAACCGCTTGCAGCAGCTATACACCAACTACTATGCTGCATATGGAGGAATGAAAAAATGCCTGCAGAATGGGAGCAAAGCATTATCTGCCCAATACACAAGAAAGGGGACAAATTCAACTGTGCAAACTATAGAGGCATATCTCTTCTAAGCACGGTATACAAACTAATGACCAACATTATCAAAGCCAGACTGGAACCTTATGCAGAAGCCGCAATAAGTGAGTACCAAGCTGGATTCCGAAGAAATAGGTCAACAATAGATCAACTCTTTTCAATAAGGCAGGTCCTCCGAAAATGCTGGGAATACAACATTGACGTGTATCAACTTTTCATCGATTTTAAACAAGCATACGACAGCATCGACAGGGAAAAAATGTATGCGACGATGTTGGACCTAAACATCCCCCTCAAAATAGTTAAGTTAACAAAAATGACAATGGAGAACACAAGGTGTGCAGTCAGAATACAAGGAGAATTGACGGAATCCTTCCCAGTCAAGCAAGGCCTAAAGCAGGGCGATGGGTTGGCACCCATGCTATTTAATCTCTGCCTAGAAGGAGTAATTCGCAAAGTACACATTGATGCGAACGCAACCCTGCTTAACAAATCAAAACAGCTGGCAGGATATGCCGATGACATAAACTGCCTTGCCAGATCACTGTCATACCTTAGAGAAATCTTCACAGAATTAGAAGATGAAGCTAAACATATAGGGCTGCAAATAAATGCAGACAAGAGCAAGATTCTAATTCAGTCGAGGGTGGAAAGAAGAAGAAGAAACCACAATACCACCTGGGGAGAATATAACTTCGAACGAGTAAACCAATTTAACTACCTGGGGTCCACAGTCAGCGAAGACAACGATGAGACGATAGACGTGCAAAGAAGAACAAACGCCGCAAATAGAACATACTTCTCACTACTGCCAGTAATGAAATCCAGAGACATCCACAGAAAAACGAAAATAAGAATCTATAAAACGATCATACGCACAGTAGCTACGTATGGGTGTGAAGCATGGAGTTTCTCCCAAAAGTCCGCAGATAAGATGGATATATTTGAGAGGAAGGTTCTCCGAAGGATATACGGCCCAACCAATGAAGATAACGCATGGAGAATACGCTACAATCACGAATTGTACGATCTATACAAAGAGTGTAAACTTTCAACACATGCCAAGCTACTGCGCTTACGTTGGGCCGGCCATGTCCAAAGAATGGATGACTCAAGGATACCAAAGAAAGCCCTATATTTACTACCAGATGGCAAAAGACCAGTTGGCAAACCACGGTCAAGGTGGGAAGACAGTGTTAAGGCTGATGCAGCAAAACTCCTAAACATCAGAAACTGGAGGCAAGCTGCGCAACAGAGAGAGGTCTGGAGGAAGAAGCTGATGGAGGCCAAGGCTCGAATTGGGCTGTAGAGCCATCGAAGAAGAAGAAAAAGTAAAAAATAATTTTGAATGTAAAGTTTTTATTGCTCTAGTCAGTATATGGAGGTTGTTCCTTTAAAAATCAAGCTCAGGATGAAATTAATGAAGTTATTGGTAAAATTTATAAATATAACTTACTTAAATGTAAAAAGCGTGGAGCGTTAACGAAAAGTTACAGTATTAATAAAATAAGAATACAGGTAAAGAGCGTTCCACCTGCGAGGGTCTAAGAGCATTCTCCTCTGCCCAAATTCTGTTTGTATAACAAAAGTTTTTTAACAAATGTAATACTTTTAGTTTTAAGAAAATTTAATTAATCACACTTTAAATTTATTTCATCAAATTTGGCGAATACGTCAGTTTATTTTTCCGTATTAAGTTTAACTTAAGTTTGTCCAATGTTGTTAATTAATGTACTTATTTTTAAGATTAAAATCTTTGTACATGTATTCGTAAATAAATAAATAATAATAATAATAAAAAAATAAGCTGTTTGCTTTCCGATTTCGTTCGCGCTGCGTGATTACGCGGGAAACATCGCTTTTTAAATTTTTGTAATTTTTTATATGAAACCTTCGATCTTTTTCGCGGACCCCCGGTAGTTTTTCGCGCACCCCAAAATAATTTTTAATTATCACGGACCCCCTGGATCATCCCATAGACCCCCGGGCGTCCATATGGACCACTTTGGGAATCACTGGCCTAGACTAATAGGAGTAATTAAGGTTTAAGTAGTCATGAAACACTAAAATAAAAGGAAGTCTGCCAAGCACTTGGCCTCGGGTAAGAACCGGCAGACCTGTGTTTTCTAGTATAAAAATGTTCAAACTTTCTTTAATTTGGTTATCGGTTGAAACTCTTACTCGATAGGTCAGTTGCGGTCCCAAAACTACAACAGAAAAAGTGGTCTGCCAAGGCATTAGCCCCAGTTTTGACCAGGCAGACCAACATATTTTTTTTACTCCGTAAGTATTAAATTTTAAGAGTAGTTCCAAGCTCTTACTCGATAGGTCACGGAGCGCTCCCAAAAATTTTCCGGAAAACGCTCATTCCAAACTTGGGCCCCACTTCTGCCCAGGGAGACTAAGACTTTTCTTATGGTCGCTGTGAGTACTAACATTTCAAAAACATTTCATCCTCTTACTCGATAGGTCACGTTTTTTGCAACCAGCTCTAGCTCTAATCGCTACTGGAGGAACGAGAACGAACCCCGGAATCTGGTTTGGAAGCCCTACGCCACATCGCCTATACCAGGGATTCTCAACCTTTTTCAACGCACGTAGGACGTAGCCCTTTTTGTGTATCATTAACTATGCGTAGCCCAACAAAATCAACTTAGTTTTATTAAAATGCGATATAGTAGTTAAACTGTTAAAGAAGTGGTTATACTAGACGCAACGGAACGGAACGGACCACATTAAAGTTTCAAAACTTTGGATCTTGAAGCGACCGACGGATTGAAGTGTCAAAAGCAGCATTAAAAACAGCTGATTTTGTCATTTTTTATTTAGGTTAAAATGTCGTCAGAGTTTGTTGAAAAATTAATAACTGAAGTGGGAGAAAATGAAGCATAAGTCAGATGAACAAATAGTGGAGTGTCAAAAACTGACCTCAGACTTTTGTTATGGTGAATGAATTTACATGGTCGAGGTGGGATTTTGTTTTTTATACTATAAATTGCAAAGCTTACCAAATTTTTTTTTGTGCTTTTACCCTGGGGGTGAATGCCACCCCTTCTCGGGGGTGAAAATTTTTTCATTGAAAATAAGTCCCGGAATAGATAGATTGGCTGATTCTAAGCAACTTTTGTTCTATAAAGTTTTTTCTGAAAGTCAAAGTTATTCGCGAGTGAAAATCGGTAATCGGTAGAACTTCACAATTCACTTTATTAATATACTTGTAATATGCTCTAGAAGTTTGACCGTTGTACAGTGATTAGTTTTGAAAAAATTTGAGCTTGAAGTGAAGAGATCATTTTTGTAATTTTGCAAAATATTGCCTTTTCTTCAAAATAACTCAAAAACTATTAATGATGCCCAAAATTTTGTAGAGTACACAATCGTAAGTTTTGCTTTTCTGAAAATTTTGGTTTTTTTTTGTTTTTTTGGATGAAAATTGAGTAAAACATGGCCGTTTACAGTTTGCATATGTTCGTAAATAGTAACTTGTTCAAGCCCTTTCAGCTCAAACCCTTTCAAAAATAAGGGGTGAAAGAAAGTTTAATTTATATGAGCTTATAGCTGTTGGAATAACTTACAAAATGCCAATTGGAAGAACTTGATAGCTTAAAAACTAAGCGAGTTATGGGTAAAAAACCAATCACATATTTTTGCAGATATGAGAACACGTATATTGCAGCATTGATGAATACACATTATACCCACATTTTAGGCGCAGCCATACTTACAAGTATATACACACGTCACACACAATGATCTTGCTACCGTTGAGGAGATTTTACAAGCTGGTCACTGTACTGTCATGTTGTACGGACTTCCGCAGAACACTCAATTGAATATATTGAAAAAGGTGCAAGACTTGCCATTTTGAATTTATAAGTTCTGAACATAAATTCGATATTGGCTTCCTTAAAAACCCCCAGATACTGATTTTCATTGGAATCGGAACACAATCGGCAAATTCGTCGGCCATATTGGCGCGGCTATTTTGAATTTATAAATTCTGAACATAAATTCGTTCTTTGCAACCTTAAAAACCCCCAGATACTGATTTTCATGGAAATCGGAACACAATTGACAAATTTGGGTGGCCATTTTGAATTTCGGTAATTCAAATCAAGATCACAATTTTTTAATAGGTAAACTTTTTTATATATATTATTAGCTAAACATTCCATTTTGAATTTTTAAATTTCATTCACCGTAACTGAAATCCGACGTTTTCATGTTTTTAACCCTCCAGGAACTCCACTAAAATGGCATTTGCATACTTTCGATTCCGTCAGTATAACCGGCAAAATTCCTTTCCGTTGAATCTCCGTTCCGTTGTGATCCGTTGCGGCCAATATAATTGTGGCTTTAATTTGCCTTCGCTGCTCTCTCTGTCTGTGACTCTGTGTTGCCATACTTGGTCAATAGTGTTTCAATATACTATACTGCAGCCACAAATACAGTAGTAACGAACGTCGTGTTTGCTGGTTGCAAATTTTATATCATTACTCAAGAACTTTTGTAATAATTAAATTCTAGCATGTATCTAGCGTACCTCTTACCGCCGGTAGAGAATCAACGGCCTAGACTACTTTGATAAATCGTTGAGCCATGGGGCATTCCTACGCGATCATGGTTCTGGAAGCACGAGCTTTTTTGGGGCAAGAGAAGCGTGCGGACTCTCTCTCGTGTGGGAAGGAATGGCCATAGAATGTCTTCTTTCTTTAGTCAAGAGTAGTTCACTGTTGAAATAGGACTAAAATATTGACTTCGCTGAAAATTAATAGCGTCATAGATTTGGCAGCTATAGTTGTGAGCGCGAGCACATTCCTTCTCTGAAATTACTCTGATTCCACTTTGCTTGCTTTTAGATCCATTGTGCTTCCCGTGCTTCTCGTGCTTCCCGTGCTGCCCGTGTTTTTGCTTCTTGTTTTTTGTTTTTTGTTTTTCATTTTTTGTTTTTTGTTTTTTGTTTTTGTTTTTTTTTCGTTTTTGGTTTTTTGTTTTTTGTTTTTTGTTTTTTGTTTTTTGTTTTTTGTTTTTTGTTTTTTGTTTTTTGTTTTTTGTTTTTTGTTTTTTGTTTCTGTTTCTGTTTCTGTTTCTGTTTCTTTTTCTGTTTCTGTTTCTATTTCTGTGTCTGTTTCTGTTTCTATTTCTGTTTCTATTTCTGTTTCTGTTGTTGTTTTTGTTTTCGTTTTTTTTCGCAGAAGCTTACCTTTGGTCATTCCAGCGTTCATCGACACCTTCCATCGAGAAAATCAGCAAACTGGGTGAATGGGTTTTCGGGGTCTAATCGCGCAGAGAGTGAGTTGTGTGCTCTTCCGTGCTACCACGCCTTAGGCATGAACCTTTATGACTGAATTTCAATTGGCAATGAAAACTGGATCCTATACAAAAATGTTAATGCCAGAAGACAGTGGCTAGACAAGTGAAACACCCCGGAACCCCAGGCTAAAGTAGGTCGTCACCAACGTATGTAAATTGATGCTATGTGGAGTTGGGAAAACTACCGTTAGAACTGTTCATTATTTATGAACTGACCCAATATTTTCCGTCCCTAGACTTCGGCTACAACAAAAGGATGACCGTCATTGGGAAAAGTTTTTGTATTCCTGCGAAGATTTTGGAGTTTGAACGATTTTCCGCATAAATTTTCTTTCTTTTCTATATTGTACGATTAGAATACGCGTTTTTTGGCGGCAAATCCTGTGCTCGCGCCATATTTACTTTTAAAAATGTACGGAAAACCCAAAAGGTCCGCTCTGGTATAGTAAATAAACTTAGACTAATTGCGACGTTTAAAACGTTAGTCACGGATTTCTCACCTCAGAAGTAGTAAATGTCCGCGGTGTATACAAACATTCGACTGCCACAGTATATGTTGATAAAGCATTTGCAAAACACCTTAAAAAAGTGGGGGCAGATAACATGCAAATTTCAAAATATATACTTTATGAGTACACTTAGCAACGATAACAATTAATGCATATATGTTCAGATCAGCTCCATTTACACGTGAGCTCTAAATTCCTTTCTGTTACATAAAGCCTAAGTATGCTCTATGATGTAATAAATTCGGTAATCATTCGTCTAGACTTTCGATTAATCAAAATAAGATATCCAAGAACAGAGCTTCTGTGAATTCCATCAAAAATAATGCATGAAAGGAATTTCATCAAACGATTCCAAAAAATCGCGTCAAAACTCCTTCAACCACAATACCCCATTTTTTTTTGGAGGTAAAAATACTTTACCCCTTGAACACCACGTCAAAATCGCGACAAAAAGTGCTAGACCTTAAGAGTAAAATACACAACCGCCAACGAGAAACAAAATCTACCAAAAACTCCTACAAACAAAACATCCATACGAATGAAGCACGACCAAAAAATTCAAGCTGAAGCTGAAAAGAAAAAGGTCCTTCATCCTTCCAGGCAAAAGCTTCGGCTGCGAATTACTTTCAATCACCAAGGAACAAAAGTCTTCTCCACGGCAAAAGGACAAATGAAAAATGCCTAAAAAGCTTCCAGCAGCAACAACAATGGCGCGGCAAAAAAAACCACCGGACGAACGAAAGCTCATTCAACTCCCATATTCAGTCCCGAGTTGTTAGATGCTCCTCCACAGGGCACCCCCGACCCGCAGATCCTTTGGCGCAGCTCGAAAATAAAGCAAAAAAATTATAAAAAAAAATAGGGAGGCAAAAAAATTCGTTGGCAGATTTTCCACTTCAAGGATTTTCAAGGATTTGCAATCATTGAAAAGCAGGTCCTGGCGGTGGTGGATGGCTTCTCAGGTCACTAACCCCACTTTCGAGGGTGTTCAAAATACGAGATGAGGATGACATTCGAAAGCCAAAAATGATTAAAATTTTATGATTTTCAGCAGCGGCAAGTGCAAGGACCCGGCAAGATTTTCATAGATCCTCAAATTTCGATAGGGAGCTCAAGTGCCGAACAAGTAGGGCGCTCCTGAATACTTGGTGGTAATATGTTCTTCTGCCAGGGAGGAGGGGGTGCTGGGTGGGGTGCTGTTTTCGGATTAAATTTTTTGGAGCAAAAAAGGTGTCGGGTTTTAATTAAATGAATTCATAATTCACAGAAGGGGTAGTAAATTTCGAAGGAAAAGTTGTTGCTGTTTTTTTTTATATACATATATATATTCTGTTTGCTAATAAAGTAATTAAATATAAAATATTAAAGGATAAACGAGACAACAAGAAGAAGCAAAGTATTCCCTTTGGTATCATGGTGTAGAGGCAATTAAAAGAGATCGCATGAATAGGGATGGTGTAATAAGACCACTTCTTTTATTTTTCAATTGCGCCTTATTTTTTAAATATTCTTCTACCAGTCACAGAACCCAGAAAATTCTATTCAGTGGTGGGATGGATTTGAATCGTGAAATTTCTTAAAATTTTATATTCATTAAGTCCAAAAAAAATAAAGTATGTCGTTTAATTAAAGGTGGTAATTGCCTCATCGAAATCGTTTGCTTCCTTTGGATTAATTACTTAAAACAAATCAAATGCAATTACAACTGCCTTGGGTACAGTCGTTTATGTAAGCTTTCCACTAGCCGTTGCTCTATGCCCAATTAAATGACAGACTGATAGTATAAAGGGAGAAGAATGTAAACCAACCTTGTCGTGGTGGTGAGGCTTGCGTGTCGCTGTGAAGGTATATCGGCGGGGTCTCCTTAACAAATCAGCGTGAAGAAGCCAGACCAAGCTAGGTATACTCACCACACGCTTCTGCTTCTTGCCAACTATCCCCGTCCCACGCAAGAAAAGGTACAATCGCCCCCTAGCCCTCTTTATTCTGGGCCAAATTGCACAGAATGAGCCGTCGCCCCGGTACCAACTCGGAAAGGGACAAGACCAACAAAGTCAACTACCAAGCACTCGTTGTGGATTGGAAAGAGCTCGAGAATGCAAAGACATCAGTAACGACAGTCTCCAGCCTCGCTAGTCTAGGGAGAAAAGCGCCTGGCTACCATCCCAGAGGTCCCGGGTTCGAATCCCGGCAGAGCCCCATGGTCCTTAGCCTTTCCCACCTTCTTTCTTCTTCCCTATTTACATTCCTCCTGTCATAGCCTTCCGCTAGCACTGCCCCGCTACACCAAGCGCATGTCATCGGTTGGTTGATGGGATTCAACTCGTTTCAGTAGGCATAACACTCCAGCGAGTTGTTTCTCATTGCCCCGATGCCAGAGTCGCGATATAAATGGTTGAGCTTAGGTGGTTGTGGCAGTTCCTTCCTACTTCTCTCTTCCCCTTCACTATCTATCGACAAGAGCTTGCTGTTTGATATTGCACTTTATACGAAGCAAATAGTTTGTCAGCAGTACAAAGGGCTTTCCCTGAGCTCTAGTCTTCCAAATAAAAAAAAATTAAGTATCCCGAAAGGGCAACTCGGCACTTTCAAATAACGCCCCAAATAGGAAGAAGTTTTCAAAACTAGCCATAGGCGGGGAAACGAGTGCTTCAGGAGCCAAGAAACCAGGTTCGACGGAAAATATGGAAATAATGGACATTTTGGTTCCCTTCTCGGGGGTATCACAAAATGGCTCATAACTACCGAACCCGTTCGAATTTCCGGCAAAACTGAATTGGGCTGGATTCAGGATATCGAGACTGGGAGGTAGGTAGGTATCACACCTCAAAATCGGAGCACCTTTTTTTTATAAAATTTCAAGTTAGCGGTGGCGATTTTTCTAAGTTTAGTCCCCAAAAAACGACGCTAAAAAAGCTTCGCTTCCAAATACGTCTTGCTCGTTCTTAGCCCGAAAAAGGCCCCCCGCTCACACTTTTTCTAGACTAAAGGTAGGAATATTGTAAATTTAAGATATTGTATAGATCGAAGAAAAGGGGCAATTATTTTGGTGCCATCAGCATACTCAATAGAGCGGTTCTCATTCGATTGCGCAGGTCAAGCAGCATTGGACGTGGTTTATACTAAGTTGGGGGACCGCTTGGTAAAACGACACTCACGTTTGGAATAGTCGACTATGAATTGTTCATTCATACCTGTAACAGGGGCGTGCATACCTCTATAGCGGAAGCATTTTAGATTTCCATGCAGCTGGAGCGTCCATACCGGTGTGGCAGGCGAATTTGTTTGCTATTTTTAAAAAAATTAACCAATAAAACTACTTTTACTCGGGAGCCGGCTTGCTGGGCGACAAAGAAGTTGTCTCAGGCAGGCGCCGACTGTTACAGCCGGAGATAGTAGTTTTATGGGAAGAAAATCTTCTCAGATCCTCAACATGGAAAAGATGCGTTGGGCAGTGCATTTTCCATGAGACACTTTCTCGCCAAATAAGTCACCAGGCATTGGTAGTGTCAATCATGCTCTAGAAAATGCATAACATTATTGGATCATGGCTGTTGCAAAAATGTAAGAACTGCCTACACTACAGCTACGTACCCCTCCTAGAGGAGGTTCAACGTGATATTCATTTCAGATGCGCAAAAGACCGATAAGCTTACAAACTGCCGAGTCAGTAATGCTGAAAACTAGTTGAGATGTGGTTTTGACCCTTTCCGTCCACAAGATCAACTTCCCAGTATTACGAATGTGGAATATTATCAATGGATATTTTAATAATAAATAAACAATAATCAATATATAATATATAATACCTAACATGTGTCACATTTGTTTATCAATATCTACTTTCGCTAGGTTGTCAAATGATATGTGCTAGGCTAGTCGGTGAGGCATTTTCATTGCAATTTTGGCCCATAGGAGATATTATTGTTGGAATCGCTTCGTTTTAGGGTGTAGTTAAACACCCTAAGTTTGCGCACAAATTGGTTGACCGCATAACTTTTTAATTAGGTTATTGTGAATAAAATAAGCACTTTTTTTATATTTCTTTCAATAGCTCCGTTCCTGCTAACTTTTAGTATAACATATGCATTAGGAAAGCTCTTCGTTATGAAATTCTCTAAAAAATAAGCCCTGTTAGAGGTCGCTAGGTGCAAGGGTGATCTTGCAAAAGGCTTCCAAAGTTTTCAAAACACGTTATTTTCACTATTTGTTTACAGGAAAACAACTGCACATAGAAGGATGAAAATTCGTAAAGATGGTGTTTATGTGGTCCCGGCAATGAACAAAAAATTTCAATAAAATCGGTTCATCACTTTTTGAGTAATTAACGATCTAGTTTGTTTTTTTACCTTAATTAACAATGCTGCCATTTTGTGTAGGATCAGTTTATAATTGGGAAACTCATTTAGAAAACTTAAGAAACAATTGAAAATGAAATCCTGTTGCAATTTTTGAAAAATCGCAATTTTGATCGATTTTATGAGGTTTTTTAGGCACATACCTTTTTATACGCGACATAAATAAACATATATGTTGTTATATTTTTACTTTAGAGATTTGCCTAATTGTTAAACACAACAAAGGACTGAAATATTGTTTTATTGAAAGTACTAGTAGTAAAGTTCAACCTCCATATATTTGATCCCTGTACGACGTATAATAAACCCTCACGAATTTGTTGGAAAAAAATTAACTTGGTTCCCGCGCGTGCTAGTACAAACTTTTGTTCTTAAAATTTATAAAAAAATTGCAGCTTTTTAGATATGCAAGGGCGTATTCTCGCACTCTTATTAATAGTGAAAATAACGTGTTTTGAAAACTTTGGAAGCCATTTGCAAGATCACCCTTGCACCTAGCGACCTCTAACAGGGCTTATTTTTTAGAGAATTTCATAACGAAGAGCTTTCCTAATGCATATGTTATACTAAAAGTTAGCAGGAACGGAGCTATTGAAAGAAATATAAAAAAAGTGCCTATTTTATTCACAATAACCTAATTAAAAAGTTATGCGGTCAACCAATTTGTGGGCAAACTTAGGGTGTTTAACTACACCCTAAAATGAAGCGATTCCAACAATAATCTCGCCTATGGGCCAATAATACACTTTTAATCATTTTTTCCTTCTCGCCGACTAGCCTATGCGTATTTACAAGATTAGGATGACGAAGTTGTAAACAAAATTAATGTATTACTTTTAACACTGACACTTAAATGAAAAATGAAGAATTTGTTGTTATTCCAAAACTTATTTAACAAGTATATTTAAGGGACCTGAAGTTGCAGCATTGGAGCTACGATCTACCCAAATAATGACTACTCTGCTAATTCTTTAACAACTCATGCGGACGTTACGTTACAAAATACTTAGTCACGATAAATCACCTATTTGTGAAGTGTGTGTGGGCAGATGTACGGCAGAAAATGGACAAATGATTGAAAATATCGTGGGAAGCTATTGCTCGGCTGAATCCATAAAAGTTAACCTCATTTGGAACGGGTTTCATTCTAACGACTATATTAGACAGTAGCAAAACTACTTAATTTAAGTTACTTGGCACACTTGCCGAAGTCTCTTCATTTAAACACAAAAAACGCCTTGACCGAATGTTATGATAATTTTTCAGATCATATCTTCGTTAATACACTTCGATAGGCACCTCAACGAAGTCGGTATCATATTTGGTTCGCGCGATATTGGGCAGGTACAAAAATCACGAACTTCGTTCAAACAAGAAAACGACTCGACCGATTTTTATGAAAATCGTTTCAGATCATATTTTCTTTAACACGCTTTGAACGGGACCTTAAAGAAGTCGATATCTTTTTTGGTTCTCGCGAAATCGTGCTGGTACAAAAATCACTTACGTCGTTAAAAAAAAAAACGGTTCGACCGATTTTTATGTAAATCTTTTCAGATCATATGTCCTTTAACACGCTTCGAACGGGACCTTAACGAAGTCGATATCTTTTTTGGTTCGCGCGAAATCGTGCAGGAAAAAATGACCACATACGTACGCACACACACACACATACACACACATATTTCTTCTCAAATTTTTGCTTAAAATGCGATTGGGACCTTAAAACGTGTAAATACATTGAAAATTTCGAATTCGATTTTCGGACCGATTGCAATAACTTCCTACTGGGAAGTTAAGTAGAATCATTCACAGCAGTCCAGGGGCCCAAATCCGCAACGGTGAGTTTTTGGCCAGTGAACACCGAAGGAAAAACTCACTGACAACCTCGATGTGAGTGAGTGAGTTTTAATGTGCTGAATGATTTTTAAAGTGGCTGAATAATGCGCTGACTTTTTAATTTGTTTTAGAATATGTAATTTTCCCGAATGATCTTTTGCTCCTCGTTTGGCTTTCTTGACCTTTCCATTTTAAAAAATGTAATTAAAAAAAATCTTTTAGAACAATAAACTAAAACAACATTTTATTTTAATATAACAAAAAAATCTCTCCAAAAAATTCTTTTAAAAAAGATTAAAAAACTTATTCAAAAATAATCGCACGAAATTACAAAAACAACTTTACTCGTCAAAATTCAAACTCACCGAAAATTCACAGCCTTTTTCTCAGTGAGAAAGTTTTCATGGCGGTGTTCACCGCAAATGTCAAAAAAAACTCATTCTCACTCTTGCGGACGCGAAAATAAGCAGGGTACACTGAAATCGGTGAACACCGTAAAACTCACCGTTGCGGAATCGGGCCCCAGGCAACAGCAGAGTTTTTTGGTCAAAGTTAAGTGGCATATTTCATGATGGCGTCTTCTCACCACTCGTTTGCCTTATAGTTATCTATTACAGCTGACATGTTCTTGCTGGTATCCGAATGATTACCTCCAGAATCAGTGAGATTATGAAGTTGACTCTTGGTGCTGGTTAGTGTTTAGTCCAACAGCTGTAGGTTTTCCATTAACCCGGAAATGATGATGATAGGTTTTAAGAATAGAGCAAAAATCGAAAACGGCCGATTGTGTAAAACCTCCGGCGAAGCAATGAACGATATTAATAAGCCATCATCTGATGCCACCCTTATCTAACAAAAAGATGATCAAACTTGGGTATGGTATGATCAAACTGAAAGTTGTTTTATTTTTGCAAGTTATGAAAGGCTGTTGCTATACCAAAAAATTAACCCTCTTTTTGCAAATACATTGAAAATTAGGATAAACGCCTTTAGATAAACGAAGTAATACAAACTTGCATTCGGTTTGATCAAACAAATGTTCATGTTGCATTCATACAGAAATCAAGAAGAAAAATGTTCGCCTCTCAAAGCGGAGGAATTGATATATTGTGATTTATACTGTCGTATTGCTTCAATAATTCAATAATACAGCAATAAAAAACATAAAACGAAATTTCTAGATGATTCCCAGGTGGAGTTTAGCATTCAATCAATGTCACAGAAAAGCACTTAAAAATACAAAACGACCCTCTCAAGTTTGCTTCATTTTGATTCTAAATTAACAAAAGGTTCTCTACAATAAAAAATAAAAGAAATAGTAATTTCCTTTATAAATAAAACGTAAAGTCGTAATACATCAAAAAATGACTCGAAAAATGGCATGTCCTCGCAAAAACAAAAACAAAAAAAAACATGATAACAGGAGGCGAAGGAAGGAACATAAAATTTTATTTTTAGCTAAAAATCCCTTCAACATACAGAATGAAAGAGAGCTTATCAGGAACCACCATTAAAAATGTTCAACAACTCGAAAAGTCAACATCAAACATTAATGTCCTTCTGCTAAAATATTGGAATAAGAACGAGAACGAGACTCCAGAGACATAACCTTCAATATTCTAAGAAAAAAGGAGTCAGAATCCGCTGGGAGTGAGTAGGTAAGTGAGTGGTGTATCAAGGGATTTTGGTCCTGTTCCAAATTAAGTTGATTTTTTCTGTCATTTTTATGACGCAGAAGGTCTAATTCAGTTGCAGGACGAAAATCTAATCAAAGCACGTTTTTACTATCGTTCGGGGAGACTTCTCCAATTTTCTTTGCCGACCAGACCTGGCAGGCACGTAAGGGTCCTTCGCAGATGTCATCAGAGTGTCCTGGCTGTCCCTGCGGTACTATACGCATTAAGATTTCCTGTACTTTCATTACCATCTGATACCACTTTACGACTATTCCTGTGCGTTTATAGTCCTTGGGGACAGTGAACCTGGGCCATGAGTGACTCCCGGCAAATGGCCAGAAATTTCAGGGATTCATACATGCCCTCAATTTTGGGTAGAGGTGGGATCGTTACGTATTGGTCTTGGGTGGTTACCCACAATTCAAAGGATGTCTTCTGTCTTATGCATGTGTGCCCTAGAATCTCTCTTGTAGTTGATTTGTGCCAGCGGAACAGCAAACCCCAGCTCCGGATGTACGTAGTGTAGTGTATGTACGAGTATAGTTCGGGGTATGCCGGGGTATACAGCCAAGCCAGCCCCTGTATAGTTGTGTAGTTTGAGCAGATGTGCGGGACAGTTTGGGGCGGTTTTGACGTCACACGTGGTTTATGGGGGACTCTCACGTGGACACATGTCTGCTTCCACAGAGCCTTCCTAGAGGCACCAAACACATAAATATTCCATTTAATTAATTACAGCGGTTTTTCGCTACTATGTGGCTATGCTTGTGGGCAGGAAAGGTGGCCGGAGCTGATCCTGTAGGGAAAACTACAACTGATTCATCCTTGCCTGGTACACCATAACGTACGAAGATTAAGTTTTAGTATTGCGACACTTTCTGGGTCAAAGAGGAATTTATTGGCGCTACGCTAGAGGTTAATGGGCCTAAGGTGGTCGATGGTAAATGGACTGTGCCACCCCAGGCAACTGCTGTTTTAATTGCGGTACACACTTTCAGGCCGGTGAATTCCTTCTAGAATAGATATATAATTGCTCATAGCTTGGCCAGATTGTGATCTCTGATTGAATTAACTAGAAACCAGGGAAATAACTGGAAGCAAATAGAGTTTAGAATATCAACAAGGGTCAAAAACTTTTGTCTTATCAAACAATGGAGAAAGGTGGAACACCCGAAGGGCAAAGGCTGTGGAGGATCCTTGTTTCTGCTTCTTAATTCTGTTGCTGTGTGAAATTTTGAACTTGCTATGATTTTTCCGGTTAAACATTCTCGCAAAAAAAACAAAATAATTATATATCTCCTTGAAATCCCGCGAAGAAACAATTATGATCCGCTCCCAAGGGAAACAGTGCTCCCAGTAGGCCCCAGTGTGCCCCAAAGCGACAATCGATGCCTTGTCCCGAAAACGCTTCCAATCCTGCCGCTGGCGATGGATTCATTTCGAATTCAGGGCACAATTGTTTCAGCTTCGGCACATCGCTTTGGCGTTTCGAATGGATTTTTTTCCCTTTTGACAAAAACAACAACAACAACAGCAACAAAAAAATGAGCATAACAAGCTTACCGTGCGGGAAACGCTGAGTGAAAAACCAGCAGAACTGAATGAGCGTTGCCACAACAGTTTTTTGCAATATAGCGCATCGCCCGTAAAATTGTGACATTGTTGCGTTTTTTTTCACCTGCAGAAAAATGCTGTCGGAGGTTTTTCCTTTTACCTGAGACCCAAAGCACACCTTTAGAGGGTTGCAATTGCTCATCGCACATCGAATTTCTTTTTCCAATGGGTAGAGGAGAACCATTTCTGGGAGCATATAATATGAGCTTCTAAAGATGCTGGCTGATGCTGGTGCTGGTGCTGTGTGCCGAGAGCGGTATCTTCTGTGATAAAAAATCCTCTAGGTGTGTCACGGAATTCTAAGTATAAAAAGTGGATCTGTCACTTGCCGCTTGATAAGGTGCACTTCTGTTCTGCCAGTCGTTGGCGGTTATTGAGAAAAAATTGTACCACAGCAACAACAACAACAAGAAGAACTTTGCAAAATAATTGACCGGGAGCGCTGCTTTTCAATCAAGTTTTGAGAGATCTCTTTTCACGTTCATATTCCATGGTTTCGGTTGTTTTATGGGAAAAATGTCCGATTTAAAGTCCAATTATTACGGTCTTAAGAAATTCTTCTTTGCCATTATTATAAGGTTTTAAAGCTTAAGAGTTTGTTTTATAAAAACAGAGAATATCCATAGACTTAAGATTCAACAGCCGTGGTAAATTACATCATTTCTCCGTCGTTTAATTGCATTATCTTAAAAACTGCATTATCTTCATATAAAATTTTACTGGTCTTAAGGACATACTTAGTAAGCAGAACTACTTTAAAACTTCTTTCACTAAAGTTCTCCTTTAAAAATATTTTTCTCACAATTACGATGAAATGTTGTATAATTTGAAGTAAGATTCTCAATACTATCGGTGCCAGTAATTGACATGAAGCTCATTGATAATTTCTACGCCAATGATCTGCAGCAAGTGATAAGGCAACCGAACACTAGTGGAAACTGGTTAGACCTGGTCTTCACTAATCTATATGACGAGGTGAACGTCTGTCCCGCCAGTGATGAGGAGAACCTTTTCTCTAACACGCTTCACCATTCCGCGTGGATAATACAACTCAACTCCACCATCACCCCGCATCGTGCGTCTCACAACAATACAATTGTTTATGATTTCAAAAACGCAGACTATAATAGTATTTGCTCTGAATTATCCCAAATTGACTGGAGGTATAGGTTATCGGGTGATAATCTTGACCTGTTAGTATCATGCTTCTACAACATTATTCTCAGCTCCATCGATAAGCACGTACCCAAGATTAAAAAAAGGGATAAATTGTCGGAGCCATGGTTGGACAAAAATACTAGATCTCTGCGAAATCAAAGAAACAAATTGTACCGCACGATTAAAAGACAAACGGATGTTAACGATGAATTAAGATCTGAATACTCCAGATTAGCATCGGAATTCACTTTTAGGTCACGTGAGGCCTACTGCACGTACATAAATAAAGTCGGCGAAAATATCTTAAAAGACCCTAAAAAATTCTTCGACTTCGTTAACACAAAGCGAAAGACCTCAGGGTATCCGGCAACAATGACGAATGGGAGAGCTTCCTCCTCGTGCCCCCAAGATATATATAACATGTTTGCTGTGAGATTTAGTGAAGTCTTCGCTCCCAAATCTAACACAATGTACACCGACCTTACTTGTAATGAATCGTCAACAATCATTAATAACTTATCTCTGTCAAGTGACGAAATAAGAGCAGGTTTAAACAATCTCGATATCACTAAAGGTTACGGCCCCGACAATCTGCCTGCAAGCTTCCTGCAGCGCTGTTCAAATGAATTAATATTTCCTCTTCGTCTTATTTTTAACAAATCGCTATCTTTGGGAAGTTTTCCTGAACTCTGGAAGAAATCCTACCTAACACCAATTCATAAATCATGCGACAAGCATTTAGTGGATAATTATAGGGGCATCGCGATCCTATCAGTAATTCCTAAACTCTTCGAAAAACTTGTCCATGACAGGATTGCGCCTCTTATAGATCCTCACATTAACGAGCAACAACACGGTTTCAGAAAGGGGCGCTCAACCACCTCAAATCTAATGATTCTTATATCTGATCTTTTATGTGGCATGGAGAACGGCCATCAAATTGACGCTATCTACACGGACTTTAGCAAGCCCTTTGATCGCGTGGACCACCATATTTTGACTACTAAATTATTCAAATTTGGTATTACCGGCCAAGCCCTGGAATGGATAAAATCATATCTTAGCGGTAGAACTCAGGTTGTAAGATTTCAAGGATTTTTATCCAAAGAAATCGAAGTTACTTCCGGTGTCCCCCAGGGAAGTCATCTTGGTCCGCTCTTGTTCAACATCTTTATCTCCGATTTGTCCCACAAATTAAACAACATACCTCATCTCTTTTATGCAGACGACCTGAAAATATATAGCATCATAAGGTCCGACTCCGACGTATCATTCCTTCAGTCGAAACTTAATGCGTTGCAAGACTGGTGCAACACTAATAAGTTGCAACTTAATACTAGCAAATGCCACGCAATAACCTTCACCCGGAAAAAAAGCGTGCAACTGCAGCAATACTATATTGACCACAAGTTATTAAACCGTGTTGATCAGATCGTAAACCTAGGAGTTGTTTTAGACAATAAGCTAAACTTTAACCTACACTACGATAGTATTACTGCCAAAGCTAATAAACTCCTTGGTTTTATAAAAAGAAGGGCTAAGGAGTTTGATAACATCTGGGTCACAAAAACACTCTTCTGTTCACTAGTCCGCCCAATCCTAGAATACGCATGCCTGTCTGGGATCCCATATTTCACGTCAGTAGCAGCAGGATTGAGTCCATTCAAAAACAATTTCTCCTGTTTGCACTAAGAAATCTATATGACCCCGCTGACTATCACAACCTTCCACACTATACGGACAGGCTCAAAATTTTGGATCTTCTACCTCTGTCATGCAGGAGAAAAATGCTCATCTCTTGCCTGACCTTGGATATTCTAAACGGCGATCTCAAGGTGAAGTTCTTATCGGACAGGATAATACTCAATGATGTAGCTCGGCGTACTAGGCACACGAAAGTGCTTAAGGAATATTCTCATCGCACCGACTACGCAAGGAACGAGCCCATTAATAGATGTTGCATGGTCTTCAATGAACATAATCTATACCTCACCCATCCCACTAACAAATTGTCCTACAAAAGAAAATTAATACCACTGTTGAAATCCCAAACTTCCGTCTTATCTGTTTAAGTTCCTTACTAAAATTAGTATAGTAGATTTGCATACATATAGCGTGACCAATTAAACTTGTACCTGACTTAGCATTATGAAATAATTAAGCTAAAATGTAAAAAGTGTACTTAGATCTAAGAGTGCCTTGTTTGGCAAATAAATAAATAAATAAATAAATAAAATAAATAAAAATATCTGATTCCTGGTAGAGCATCACGAGACCGAGACAAGACCTTGCCCATCCTAATCTCGTCTCGTTTCGTCACGTCTCTCGGAGCGAATTTAAATTTATGACCCCATCACGGCTCTTATACTTATAGACTCAACCTATATGTAACCCACGAAAAAAAACAAGAGGCAAAAATGTATTTATACGTGCATGAGAACTTACATCTCAGCTTTGAAAATAAAGCCGCGTGCGCGCTTCATCAGATACTTTATTTTACCAGACTTGTTTGCTATTATTTTCTCGACGAGATCTCGAGCGAATAATCTCGTCTCGACGAGAATATGTTTGTCGAGACCGAACTTTACTGTCGTCTCGATTCTCGAGTCGAAACCGAGACGAGACTTTCGAGTTTGTCGAGATCTCGTGATGCTCTAATTCCTGGGGAATTCCATCATGAAGAATATCACTTCATCCGCAACCCTTTCTGTTATTTGCAAAAGAGAGGTGATAACAGATATTCTAGTCCATCACCGACACGAATTCTTCTTTACCCAAAATTGCTATGCCACCTTCTGGTCATCGAGAATACCGAGTTTTCTTTAAAACTCGCGAAGATATTGAAACAAATCTACTGATCCTGATAATACATGTATTGCATTTGAGGGTCCCATGGGGCAAATACGGGGAATGCCGAAAGAGGGCTTTCTCCTTATATTCCTAATGAGCACCCACAAAAAAAATCCGCGATACTCAAGTTAGGTATGCTTTATCAGTTTCTCATAAGGGCCCTATGAGGCAAACCTCAATACAAATGAAATGGGACAATCCCAAAATCTGCCTTACGAATTCGAAAAGCTTTTTAAAAAGCTTTAAGCCTAAAGCCTCGGCCACGATACGAACGGCGAGCGGTGAAAAGTGAGCGGCGAACCGCACCAGAAAAATTTAATGTCTCGAATTAGCGGCGAGCGGCAGTAGAGCGGCACTTTAGTATTGCCGCTCTACCTCTCAACGCTCCCCGCGCGTATCGTGACCGGATGCGAGCGTTTTCCATATAAAACAATACAAAATAAAACTCAGAATCGCCGCTCTGCCGCTCGTCTCGAGGAAGAATCTGGAGGCGTCTCGAATTGGGCTGTAGAGCCAACGAAAAAGAAGAAGAGTCCGTAAAACGAAGAAGAGTCCGAAAAGAGACCTATAACCCCTACATATGCCGGCTAATCAGTGGCGTAGATAGGTGGGGGGATCAAGGGGATCAATCCCCCATTAGCCTACGAAAATTATAATAGAATTGAATAAAAGTCTTCGAAACTGCGTATTTAAGAATACATGAAATTTCTTAAGCACCAGTGCCTCTTTTGGAATTATGTAATGTGCAATTTTGTTTTTGCGCAATTATATAAAAATCATCTATATATGTTTTTGTGACGGCTGTGCATTTAAGTATTGTCTAATATCTAAGCTTCGAGCAGGCCGACCAATCAAGGGCCACGAAAAGGACGCTCACTATAATTGTGGACACATCGAGCACATGTAAAGTAAATACAATGAGCCAATAGTGGCACCTCGGTTCCTAAATACTCAAACTTTTAACGTTATAATAAATCAAGAAATTTAATCGTTTTTCCAATTTTGGGTGAAATAACTAGTAGCTATGAGCATCTTTTATTTAATATTTCAAATATTTTTTAATGTAGTAGAGTATCGAAATATGAGCTTCCTAAAAAATAGGACTAACTTTTGGCTTTGATTGTCAATTTAATATATTTAATTAATATTTTGAAGTTTAATTGCCGAGTCAGTAAAAATATTAAAATTCAAGAAAAGATTCTACGGGCAAAATTATGATAAACTTAAGTTATAAGTTCGGGGAAGCTTTGCACTTCATAGATTGTTCTAACTCGATTCAATTTTATCGAGCACCATACACAGTACACTCATTGTCTCTGGCGAATCAACAATTCGAAGGCGTTCCTTGGAGCGTTAACATTAATTTACTTTAGTTTTTAATTGAAGAGTGTCTGTTCAAAAGGGCGTATTTCCGTTTTCAACTTTTTTTTATTTTAAAATTATTTTGAAAATATGGCATAAAAGTCCCTCAAATGAGCCTAAAAACTTATGCAAATGGAGCATACTTTCCATATAAAAAATTCCAAAAAATTATGATTCCGATCAAAATGGCGTATTTCTGCATCTTGTGAAGGAAACGGTAATCCGCCATTTTTTTGGTGGCCATATTGGATCTATTGAGTATACTGTATTATATTGTCATCGAAACTGAAGCTGTGTGCAAAATTTCAGTATGATCGGATAACCGGAACCCCCTCAGCAAAAGAAGGTTTACTTCAAAATACGATCTGAATTTTCGTTTCATATAATTGTGACTAAAGCGAAAGGAAGGCCCAATTATAACACTGCTCAACAACATGACTGTTGAATGGAATATTTTACATCATTCTAAACTAATTTTTGATGCTGATTTGAAATATACATATTATCAGTTTTTTTTATATTAGCTTTAGTTAATGAATTATAAGGAATTGTGTTTTTTTAGAAAAAATACTCTCACCGTACTAAAATATTTTATTTAAAAAAAACTACAAACTGCGCTGCACGCAGAATACTCCCACCTATCTAAAAATGTAAAAGTGAAGGTTCTACCCTACCACCTTCCAGAGTAATGTGTCATCAAAGTCAAAATTTTTTTTTTTTAAACAAAACTATCAACTTCAACTACCTTTTTTCCCAAAAATACGTAGTTAGTCAATATTTTTTTCCAAAATGGGAAAGCACGGATAATTTCCTTAAAAAATGTCCAACAATTTTTGTGTTACGGCCATTATTTTTGAAGATATTAGCAAATTTTGATGCTAAAGTTGGCTTTATTTGGTAGTTTGGTACTTTGTCACTTTGGTACTTCGGTATTAGAGCCCTAACACAATAGAAAATATAATTTTAGCTCAAAGTTATACTAGGAGTGGATAGGTGGACATAAAAATCTTGCTAAAAGGGTTTTTGCTTTCGACAGAAGTATTTCCAAAAATTCTATTCAAAAAGGCTTATTTCTTGAAGTGACTAATCAAAAGGTATTTCTCACAATCCCGATCAAAAAGGCCTATTTCTAAACAAATTGAAAAAAATATAGTTTTAATGTGTATTTTTTTAAATAAAAAACCCATTTCATATTGTAGTCTTAACCTTCACATGAATGTGCATTTAAATATATTTTAGCATTTTATTTATAGAAACAGGATTTTTTTTCGATTTCTGTAAAGTTTGTTTATGATGGAACTACGCCCTTTTGAACAGACACTCCTCAATTGTCAAATTTATAATTGCAAAAGTGTGTTAAAATTGTTTTGTTTATTATCTCGGAATGAAGAAATTTTTACTGCCAATAAAACCATTCGGCAAGTCTTGAGACGGTGAAAACCATAGATATGCAGAATCATCTGCAGAAACAACCGCGAAAAGACCCCGTTCTGATGCATTAAGTTGTGAAAATCCGATCAATCAAAATATACTAGTCATATCCCCCCATCGCAAAAAGCTATCTACGCCACTGCGGCTAATAGCAATTACTTCCATTCGGTCTAAAATCTGGCCTTGGTAAGGGTTAAGGTACAATACTACCACTCCAGAAGTCTAGTGGTTCGATTCCACTCACCGGCATGGTCCTTCGTCCTTCCATTTCTCCCACCTAGAAAACTTTCCTTCTTTCTTGTCGTCCCTTTATACAAAAAAAATTCCCTGTCCATCTCCTGCCATGCCTGTAAGCGAGTAAGCCATTATCTCCTGTTTTAGTAGTAAAGTCAGTGTTCTGTCGCGGTAAGTTCTGAATGGGAACGATGGAATAAAACTAAATGTTTGCGCTGGCAGCTCTTCCGCTTTTGCCAGTGTTTGTTAATAGGTTAGAGATTGAAGTGAAGTTGGTCGGACAATTGACAGTTCGAATTTATCCATGCATTGATTCGTGCCACTGCAAACTCAACAGTTTAGTTTTTAAATGCTTAAAATGTTTAAACCTTTGTGGTCGACTTGGTAGTTAGTGACGTTTAATGAAAGTAAACATTTAAACGAACGCTCTAATTCATGGAGATGTGAAAGCTGCGGTGTCAAAAAGCTTTTTATTTTTGTTCACCTTTTGCAATTGCCTTTTTATCCTTCCAAGCGATGCTCGGTTTTTCCAAGCAGTCCCCCAACTAAGTACTAACCATATCAAATGCTGCTTGACTTCCGCGACCGACCGAGACCCGGCCTATTGAGTATACAAAATGAATCCCTTGGCGGCCACAAGCATGAATGTCTGAAATAAGTCACGTCATAATTTTATACGTAGCTTCTTTTGGTAAAGGGTTGAATTAATATCATAAAATGTTTAAAGTGTTTATTTCTCCATAACCGTTTATCATAAGTAAGTGTTTTCTATCCCAAATGTTTAAAGGATGAATAAGTGTTTCACTTTTAAACACTTCTATCGTTTTGTGCTTAGGTTAAATTATTTAATTATAACTTAAGTGTTCAATTTCTGTCTTAAATCTCTTTAGTGATTACATTTTGTACATTAATCACTTTTTCTGTTTAAAAAAACAATTCCTAACATTAAACACTTACACACCGTTAAGAAAAAAAACACTTGAGTATTTTATTTCTAAACACCTATCAAACAATTGGGCTTGCAGTTGTATCATGGGGCTGAAAGGAAAGATTAGTGTCTGCCTACCATCTAAGCGTTGGATGCATATTTGAGAACTTGTAAGACTTTCGTCGCAAAAAGATGACAGGATTTGATGTTTGGATTTGAACAGCCTTGAAAGACTATTGCACTAGTCTACAACGAAAAATGAACCTAATGAAAAAAGTGTTTCTTAACCTAATTTGAGGTCGCTGAAAACGAAAATGACACTCATTTATTTTTCCAAAGAACCGTTATCAAGAAATTAGCAAAACGGCTTTTTTTCCATTTTTTTCCATTTATTGCCAGATTCTCGAGACCCAAGAGCCAATCTTAGCTTAAAAAATGCACTCTTTTACGCAGAATACTCCCACCTATCTAAAACTGTAAAAGTTAAGGTTCTACACACATATGTAGAGTTCACGTGACAATACATTCTGACCATTTTGTAAAAAAATCAAGATGGCGGTTCCAGGATGGCGGCCGAATTTTGCAATTGTGCTCCCCGACCCCCGACATGGATATCAAATGAAAGGGGATGACAAGGAGAATACAATTAGCTATGTGGCGTCATTCAAAATTCAAAATGGCGGCCAACAAAAATGGCGGATTACTTTTTTCTGTACAATCCACTCCGTATTGGTATCAAATGAAAGGGTGTGACAATTAGAATACTATGAATTGTGTGGCGTCATTCCAAATTCAAAATTTCGGCCAACACAAAATGGCGGTTTATCTTTTTCTTTACAATGACCTCGGTATGAGTATTAAATGAAAGTGTAGGACGAATATAGTACAGTAAGCTGTGTGACGTCATTTTAAATCTAATATGGCTGTCATTACAAAATGGCGGAAGACATATAATAGACTAAAAAGTAGAAAATAAAAAATATAGTTTAAAAAAACTAAAAAATACGCTTTTATTTTAAAATGAACTAAAAAGTAAAAAATAATTTTTGAATGTAAAGTTTTTATTGCTCTAGCCAGTGTATGGAAACTAACTACCTGTTGAAATGTAAAAAAGCGTGGGACTCTTTACCTATATTCTTAGCGCCCGTCGAAAAGTACCAAATAAAGTCAATTTTAACATCAAAATTTGCTAATATCTTCAACAGCAAATGCCGTAACACAAAAATTGTCCGTATATTATTCATAGGAAATTGTCCAAGCTTTCTAATTTTGGAAAAAAATATTGGTTAACTACGTATTTTTGGAGAAAAAGGTAGTTGAAGTTGATATTTTTGTTAAAAAAAATCAAAATTTTGACTTTGATGGCTTATTACTCTGGAAGTTGGCAGGGTAGAACCTTAACTGTTAAAGTTTTAAATAGGTGGGAGTATTCTGCGTAAAAAAGTGCATTTTTAAGCTAAGCTTGGCTCTTGGTTCTCGAGAATCTGGCAATAAATGGAAAAAAATGGAAAAAAGCCGTTTTGCTAATTTCTTGATAACGGTTCTTTGGAAAAATAAATGAGTGTCATTTTCGTTTTCAGCGACCTCAAATTAGCCTAAAAAACACTTTTCTTATTAGGTACACGCAATTAAGCAAAAATTTGTAAACTATAGGCTTTCTTGACTTTTATACCCTCGACACACGACAGCGCTTTACGACGAAAAATCCTTGTTACGACGAAAGCCAAAAAAGGGGGTGACACACTATAAATTGCTTCGTTAAGCCTAGTACTAAGTTCACGTGAAATGGAATTTAAATGGGCTACTCAATGTAAATTTTCACGAGTGAAAATTTCGCTTGTCAACATTTCATTTTTAATACTAAGTTCACGTGAATTTTTTGGTGAATAAATCAGACTCTGCTGCTCTCTAACAGATGGCGCGGCATGCATTCACCACGAAATTTCATTTTCATTTCATTTAAAAGAATGCGCTTGGGCATTTTTTCCACGTGAAAAATTGTGAGCTGTTAAATGTTCAAAAGGCGATAACTGAAAAAACGTGATAAGTGAATATTAAAAGGCGTTTTGTGAATTATTATTAAAAAGTAGGTAATTAATATTATATATTTAGACATATTTATTTGTTAATTGATGTATGTATGTATTTATTTGGCGGGATTTATTTTATTTCAATTTATTTTTTGAGAATGGAAAACACTTTGCTACAAAGTTACGAACAGCTGATTAACTCACCACGGTTGCTTTTTCACTAGCCCAAAATGCCCAATTCCATTTCACGTGAACTTAAGCCGTGTTTTTTTAATGAACTATATAGTTCTTCCCCATACAAATCTGAAAACCCGAGTTTTATCGAGGTTTTTATCCAGGTCTTGGGACATTTCAAAATTTGCTTTCTTTTCGGAATGTAGCATACTTACCGGCTGTCGGAAAAACGTCATTTAAAATAAAAACAACATAGAAGTGACGAGAGCAAGTTTGAAGGCATGAGGAAACAAATAATTTATTTTTTAGAAACTTATTCATTATTTTCTAGAGGGGAATTCGTGTAACAGTTGTTTACTGACACGCAACTTCGGATTAATTTTAATATATTTAAAGCAGTGAAGATGGCGCTTAGTGAAATTTCCCTTGTCGTTTTTTTAATGAACTGGATCGAAGACCTATATAGTTCATTAAAAAAACACGGCTTTAGTACTAGGCTTAACGTACATTTTTAACTGTGAAAACTGCGCAAGTGTCGTGGAAAAGCTCATAAAAATATATTATGAATAAAAATAAAAAGGAATCTATTTCTTTCGTGATAAAAAAATTTCCGCAATTTATTAAAGAGGGATATTTCACAATTATAGCCTTAAAAACCGCTTTCCATTTTAAAACAACGAAATGATGTGAAATAAATTCGACATAAGCACAACAAAATGGGTTTTTGTAAATAATCTACCAACCGATAGGTGGCTCTTTCTCAGAGCTTTTTGAGTTATCGTTGTTAACAAAGCAAAAATTGCTTTGTTACGTTTCTTCGTTACAAAGCAAATATGCGTGTTAACAACGATTTCTCTTCGTAACAACGCCCGTGTGTCGAGGGTATTAGAAATCGTACACATACCTACTTCTGGTTATATGTTGTTGTCAGTGTCAGTTGCTATTCCCCGTGTTCTTTTAATGAACTGGGTTTTGAGAGCTTTTGAGTTCCCATACAAAAGCCGTGTTTTTTTAATGAACTATATAGTTCTTCCCCATACAAATCTGAAAACCCAGGTTTTATCGAGGTTTTTATCCAGGTCTTGGGACATTTCAAAATTTCCCTTTCTTTTGTAGCATACTTACCGGCTGTCGGAAAACGTCATTTAAAATAAAAACAACTTAGAAGTGACGAGAGCAAATTTGAAGGCAACAGGAAACAAATAATTTATTTTTTAGAAACTAATTTATTATTTTCTAGAGGGGAATTCGTGTAACAGTTGTTTACTGACACGCAACTTCGGATTAATTTTAATATATTTAAAACACTGAAGATGGCGCTTAGTGAAATTTCCCTTGTCGTTTTTTTAATGAACTGGATCGAAGACCTATATAGTTCATTAAAAAAACACGGCTAAAATCGAAAACCCAGGTTTTATCTGGGTTTTCTGGTTCTTCGATTTTGTATGGGAATTCAAAAGCTCCTCAAAAGCTCTCAAAACCCAGTTCATTAAAAGAACACGGGGATTATTGACCAATTACTCCAAATTCATACTTCTCAATCTTGATGTTCGGACCAATGTTAGGTTGTCGTGTAGATGCGGCCACCATGTATGCACTTTCTTTTACTTTCATTAGCAGTGAAGTTTTTTAGTGATGGTAGTCTGCTAGTATTTGTGTAGACTTGTGAAGGAATGTGCTTCTTGTTATTATACCCGAATGTCGGGTCACTTTCTCCAATGCCAGGTTGAAGTGCTCCGAATAGAGTCACCCTTGTATTAGCCTATAATGTTCCTAGTATTTGGAGCTTTATTTTTTTGAAGGATCTCGTATCTCGTATTGAGGAATAACTTCTCTTGAGGGTGAGATTTAATGCATGTCCGTAAGTGTTCTTAGCTTTTGCTTTGCAAGGTAGTTGTGTTAATTCGAACCTAGTCGATGTTTATACATACTTCCATAAAGGTGTTTAATATTATCTGGCCAAACTTGACGTACTTAACAGCATCACCTACAATCAAAACATAAAGGACGAAAACATCCAATAATTGGCTAAAGTGCCTCCAAAATACATCCTTAATCCTTTACCAAATTGAACTTTGCCAAACATCGAATATTATTTTTATTTCTAAACATTAAAACTGCGAAGTTGCAACCATTCTAACGATCAGAATCGGAACGTGATTCATTATGTCCTGAGGTGTTTTCCTAACAACTACACAAGAAAGCAAAGTAAAAAAAATGAAATATATGAAAGCCTCGGAAAATCCTTTCACTAAACTTTTACCCTACGAAATTGGAAATCATCAACAGAATACCAAAGAGGAGCCGGGGAGAATGTTCCACTACAGCGGTGGAGTATGATCGATAGGTCGCCTTAAGGCAACATCCGAAAGTTACCAGAATGTCCTTTGTAAGGAGGGATGATGGCGGCTGATGGGGGCTGATGGGGGCGATTGTTATGCGTTCCACGTCCCTCTTGTCTCTATGGCTTAAAAGTTATTTATTACCTCTAAATTAGGTGATAGCGGTAGATATTTTAAGAAATTGCTTAGAATAATGTTTGGTCTTTAGATATGAGCATTTTTCAGCCTCCGGGCCCTCCTTTGTGCTACCAGAATTCATAGACATAACGAATGAGGCTCTACCATATTAGAATCGTGACTCACATGGGTGGGGATTTAGTTTGGGTAAAATTATTACCGAACGACAGCACTCGGGGACGAGCAAGGTAAGGGCAGCGCGCGTCCCCAGTCGCAAATAATAGAAATGTCGTTCCTATTCTTTTCATCCTATTTCAATTCCTCTTCCGTTCCGTCTATATGAAGTGAGTTTAGGGATCCACCAGAAGTCGTCACGAGTCAGCATTCAGTAAAGCAAAAGAAGAAACTCCCATGGACGTCGTCATATATAAGTGGTAACTACCTTTCCGCCCCTGTCTTATAACTTCTAATCCCATCAAATGCAGGCTAATACCACGCGAGTTTAACTCTGTTAGATGGAATCCATGGGAAAACGTGTCCGGAATACAATAAGCGACTTGTTTGGATGGGATTCCTGGCAATCCTTTGTAAGGATATGTGAGGCTGCTTCTGAAAGGAAGAAAGGCAGGGAGAATCGTCTTCTTCTCTAGGCGTTTACACTGGTCCCCATAAATATGTATAGGAACGGCTGAATGCGACGCGCACAGAATACGATTAGTGGCGGTGGATTGAGATCCGAACGAATACATTATGGCCCGAGATTATAGCCGACTTCTTTCTTCGAGTCATGTGAAGTTTAGCAAATTTTCAAGGTGCTAATTTTGGGAAAAATGATTGAAAAAGCCTGACTGTATTATTGTGAGGATATTTTGCCCAGAATGGGATGTTTGCGTATGGATTTGGAAAGTAGATATCTAATGGGTTCGAAAAAGGATCTTTTTAGATTTAAATGAAGATTTTTTTCGGTTTATAAAAGGCGTTTTTTTTATTAAAAATTGGATTTATTATGAAAGTGTATAAATTATAGTTGTATAATTTAGTCACCCTGCCTAGACCATATGCGTCAGGTACGCATGCGTCAGGTACGCACTAGCATGCACGGCGCCCACAGCTAGCACGCATAGCGAACAAATGCGGACGACACATTTTAACTAGGGCGCACCTAGCATCCAGCTGGTAAGCAATCATCCACATCTCGGATGCATATTATGTGAATACCCGTAAGACTATCGTAGAAGTTTGGACGTTGTGGTTATATGTTTGGATTTGAAAAGCCTTCACAGGCTTTCTTGGTTTTTAGCAGCCATGCGTGTATTTTTGGCTCCATGTTATTATCGGCTGCTACTATTGATCCAAGGAAGGCAAACGAATTTACTAATTCAAATACGCGATCCTATACCTTGATTGTGGGACCAATGTTAGGTGTTTTTGAAGACGAGGCCAGCAAGTACTATGTTTTTATTTTATTTGCAATCCCAGCTTGTGCCGCCCGCTCAAAGTGAAAATCTGATCATTTGTTAATTTGCTTGGACTGAAGTCATACCGAGTTTAGACCAGTACGACTTTAGACCGAATAGATCCACTGTAGACCTTCTTGTCTGGCTAACAGACCACGGCAACCAAAGTTTTCATCGCTTTGGTGAATTTGGTCTGGTTGTTCTGGATATTTGCACAGTTTTTTTGTAGAGTATGGCACCCAGCTCTGTTGACTAAACTCTGAACTATTGGTATTGAAACAGTTCTCAAAAATAGATTGAGATTTTTTCTTCTGGCTTTCTTTATAGTTTCTTTGTCGATCGTAAATCTATGTCTGCTTTAAGCAACAAAGACATTGAACTAATTCTTCAGTAGGGCGAAGTACTGTCTTATATCCAGAAAAACTTGCTACATAAATCCTTCTGTTAATGGATGATCTGGATTTAACGGCTTATGCTAGGTTTCCACTTGTCGTTTTGAAATTGACAAATGACGCATTATTACACCATTTAGAAAATTGGCAAGTGGAAATAGCAAAAAACTGCAAGTCATTGAATTGACCAACAATCCTTGTCAATGACTGACAACGAATTTACAGGACAAGTGGAAATAGCTGAGTTGTCAAACAAAATGTTACTTTGTTTTTAATTATAAAAAATAAATTATTGGCATTCTGTTTAATTGTTTGTCAATCAAAAGACACGATATCGACTTACTTGAGGTGCCGATCGAAGAATATTAACGAAAACATGTTTTGAAAATAATTTCATAATATTCGGTCGGACCCTTTTTTGTTTAAATGAAAAGACTTCAGCTAAAGGTCTAAATTGATTAGTTTTTGTAATATTTAATAGACTCGTTGGAATGTAACCCGTTCTTAATGAAGTTATCTTTTCGGGATTCAGCAGAGTGATAGCTTGCCAACAAGACATCACTACTTGTCTAAATTCAAATACTCTTTAAAAACCCTGCAAATCCTTTACAAAGAACACGAATTCTCCCAACCTGAGATCAGCACTTTTTTGTCGGGGAATTGTTTTCCACGTCCTACAGTTTCTGGTAATTTAAGCTCATCCAGTAGTTACTGAAAAATTTGGCCTTTTCGGTCAAGTCTGACAAGTCCTTTACATTGATTAGTTTTGCCAATATCTCATGAAATCGTTCGAATTTCACCTGCTTCCCAGGTTATCAGCGGCGCTGCAACAGGCTCAGGACAAATTCAACCATGCGTTCTAGTACGAAAGAAATTCGTTTGCTAACGTTCAGGAAAAACAAATTCTCTAGAAAAATCCTGTGGATTTACCACTATTATAGTTATTTGAACTAGCTTCTCTCAGGATTACTTTGGCACCAGTTCTGGTACTAGTCAATTTCTCGCTAGTGCTAAACGTATACTATTTTCTAGTCAGTTTATTCCGTCTACGTTCATCTTACTGGGAAGTGGATCATGTGGGCCGAAAGGGTCAAATTCACAACCCAACTAGTTTTTTCTTGACACAATAGAACAATAGAAAATTAAATATTTACCTTTTCATTCTCATACAATAGCACAATTCAAAATTGACAATGAGATTACATTTTCAAATTGTCAGCTCTAGTGGAAATAGCTTTTAGTGAACTGGCAAAGGCATTTGTCAAAACATCATTGTCAATGAATTGACAAATGATTTTTTAGCAATAAATTGACATAAGTGGAAATGAATTAAGGAGCGCCAGAACAAAAACCGATAAATCCCATTTTGGCATTATTTTTTTTATGATGGCAATTGGTTGTTTTCGTACATATTTATAACCATCGTTCATTGAACCTGTTCAGAAACGGCTAAATCTGCTTCAAAAACCTTCCCAAAATCACTGACCTGAACATAAACCGATAAATCCATTGAGGGTGTCAACACTAGTATTCCTTCAGCAGCAGCAGAACCGGTTTTACAACTTAATCTAGGTCTATACTGGCATTCTTTCATCGCGAGTAACGTTCTTGTCTTTACGCGGAGATATCTACGTGCGTTTCGATAATTATATTTGCTATGCACGAGTAATAAGAGTAAGCAAAAGCACATTGTGTATGGGTTAAGTTTTTACGCCGAATTTTTCTGGTGAACATGTTACTACACTAACCTCTTATGTTCTTTCTATACCTCTCTCATAAAAAACCGTTTCTGCTGCTGCTGAAGGAATAATAGTGTAGATTGGGCCAAGGGTATCCAATTATATCCAATGATATATCAAATTAGTCTGATTAAAAACCGATAAATCCATTTTGTTTTTTATAATATCTCAACAGGTACCGCACGCAGGAATGTGGTATTTAGGTTTCCACACTGTGTTATCAACACCAATAAATTGGTAAACTTCGTTCACCTCTAAATTATAAAGCCATAGACTTGCACAGATTTTTTCAATTTCCCAAAAAAAACTTAAATGTGATATATCGGTTTTTGTTCCGACGCTCCTCAATTATTGGCAATAGGCTTTTTTATTGACAAAAACTAAAACTTTTAAATTTTGTCAATTGAACGACAAGTGGAAACCTAGCATTATTCATCTCTTAAAATTCTAGGCGTGACATTAACTATGGAACTACGACGGATTGACCATATCGCGCCTTCGGTAAAACAAAGACGTAAGTGCAAATTTTTCGAAAATTGAGTCATTGATACCAGAGCATTCCTAAACCTCAACTGTATTTGGTGGAAAAAATACAGAAACAGAACTCTTGCCGTTTCCGCTGGATAGTCAGTTTAAAATGAGTAATTTTGAAAAAACCCTAAAAACACCAATAAATAGTATTGTATACATAACAATATCAAGTCAAACTTTGCATCATAATATTCTAGTTCGCTTTGCACTTTGTGTCCCATTTGTTTGCAAAATATTACTTCAAAAACTGTAAATGCGTTTTCTGACAAATTCATTAATTCCATTATATTCCAATTAGCTAAATAATATTAATCTACACTACATGCCTACATTCTACCCTGTTTTTACACGACTGCCCCAAAAAAAGGAGTGTAATGTGTTTAGGTTTCGTGTGTGTATGTACGTTGCTTTGTACCAACATAACTTCTAAACGCCTGAACGGATTTAGATGAGTGGGGTACCGTTAGAATCGTTTAATGAGTCTGAGTAACATAGGCTCGGTTAATTTTTAAAAAAACAATATGGCGGCCGTCAGACACAATTTACGTCACACTCAATTTTTTTTCTCATTGGGTCAATATGGGTATCAAACGAAAGGAGAAATTGAGACGATTTCAAACATATATAACACTTAATAGATATGTGTTAAATAAATGCCAATTTTATGCTTAAATAAAATTAAATTACTCGAAACGTTTTTTATTACCGCGCGTAGTCCGGGGAAATTAGCATTTAAAGAAGACAAAATTCGGAAATGGCTGAAAATTGGTCCACAGCTTCCTTGGGACTTTTTAAGAAAACAATTTCGTAATCACAAAAAAAACATGGCCGCCGGAAATATAGCGGTTTTCCGGTGTTTTCCTTGTATCTCGGTTTCTATAGGTCGTACAACCCCGTACAAAGGCCCTAAATGTTGACAATGAAATTCTCTACAACTTTAGTTCTTACAAAGATGTTGACCCGATTAACCCTTTCAAAGTTATTCAAGGTTAAAGTTATCAAAAATCACTTTTTGGCCAAAACATCACTTAAAAACATGGTCTTGTTCAGTGTTCCACCATAACTTCTAAACACCTGAACGGATTTAGAAGGTTGGGGTACCGCTAGAATCGTTTAATGAATCCGAGTAACATAGGCAAGATTAATTTTTAAAATAACAATATGGTGGCCGTCAGACGCAATCTACGTCACACTCGATTTTTTTTTCTTCTGATTAGACTAGATAAAGCTGTTTTAGATCTAGGCTTTAAAATTTTTCTAAGGGGCAGGCTTATGTTGCGCTCAGTCGTGTAAGGAAGTTAGACGGTCTAGCTATTAGCTATCCTTGTAAAGTTATTCACGAGCCTCATGATAAAAAATCACTCAAAGAGCTAGATCGACTCAGAAAGCTCGACCAATGAGAGCCAATGGAATTTTCGCTCATATCTCTAGATACTAATTTATCCAAGCACCACTTTTGCCTAATCTGTCGGCTTGTCTAAATTTAGCTGGAATAAATCAAACTTCGATAACTTTACTTTTGCATTAAAACTGTATCTCAATAGTTGTAAGTCCTAATGAGAAGTAAAATAAAATCACTTAATAAAAACTACATTGGTTTACGAATTATAATCAATATCATAAAATAAAAAACAAAATAATTAAAAAATTAAAGAACACGACGCCCCTGTGACAAAAAATGAACTAAAAAGTCAAAAAAAGTTTTAAGTACTAATGTAAGATAGAAACAATATATAGAAGGCTATGTTCTCTTAGTATAGTCAACGTGTGTATAATAAATATATAAGATATTTGCTAACTACTGTAGAAAATATTACCTCTGAATATTCATTTTGTGAAGTATCACACCACTATCGTATATGTATAATCTGTATTTTTGCAGTCGGAGTACAAATGTTACAGAATAATTAATTAAAACGGTACCCCCCGACTGCAAAAGTACAGATTATACCTTTACGTTTCCGAATAATTCACGGTATTTTTTGGCCGAGAAGTGATTTTTGGAAACTTTGACCTTGAATAACTTCGAAAGAGTTAGGTTTTCGAAAAAATTACATGAGGGCTTTTTTGTAGGCAATAACGTTTCGCATTGATTCATCAAAAACTTTTTTCGAAAAAAACACTTTTTGAGTGATTTTTTTGCCAAAAAGTAATATCTCCGGCGGCCATGTTTGTTTTTTGTAATTCCGAAATTGTGTTCTTAGAAAGTCCCAAGGAAGTTGTGGACCAATTTTCAGCTATTTTGGAATTTTGTCTCCTTAAAATGCTAATTTACCTGGACTACCAGTGAACCCCATTGTGGACGATTCTCTTCTACTCCACCATGCACTCAGGATCACTTTTTTCGACGTTAATATCAGCTTTGTAAACGCTGGTGACGGCTCACAATCCCTTGGCAACGAACTTTGACGCTTCTGATTGGCGTACGAGGACCGGTTATGAGACGTTTGAGAAATGGTTTATTAAATTGCGTTTCAGCAGCGCATTGTAAATGTTGATTCGGTCTATTTTGTTTTTCGCTCTCAACTCATGAAGAGCCCATATATCTAGCTTCTTTTTGTATGTACCTTTGTGTATGTGGTTCAAAACGGTTTTGTGGTAAATGCCTAGCTCCATAGCGATATCGACACTGCTGACATGACTATCTTGTTGGATTTTATCAAGAATATCATTAACCTTTCCAGTGATTGGTCGGGCAGAACCGGATTAATCTTTCACATCGAAAATACCAGAGTGAAAGTTTGCGCACCATTTCCACGCAGCAGATTTTGATCAAGTGCCTTCGCTGTACAGAGCACAACTTTTTTCACCATTTTCAAACCCCTGCAACCATTTCGATGTTTATCCACTCAAACTAAAACTCGAACTGTCATCTTTCAAACGATGTGATCTGTGGAGGAGAGGGAATTATTGTAATCAGGTCAGGGAGGGCGGATAATGTTTGGCTCGGTTGGGTAGTCAGTGAATTCCAACCGGCAAGACAGGCCATGAATATACAGGAGCGACAAAAATAATGTCATAATGTGAATGTGCCATAATTTTTTCAAATGGCGTCAAATGTCATTGTGCTTTCAATATAGCTAATTCTATATCTGTCTACAACATAAATGTCTTTTCTAAAATGCACGATCACTGAACTTCTTTGATCAAGACATAATTGTATTTTGGGCTAATTTATCTAGAATTTAAAAGAATTTAAAAAAAAATATTAATTTTTTTTTAAAAACAAGCTTTTATTAGATAAACTAAGTTTTTAAATATGCGTTAATAAGATGAACTAAAAAGTATAAAATAATTTTTTTAATCCACCTGTATGTAACTACAAGTAAAAGGGGCGCTTTATCAAACTCTATTCTATTTAATTTTTGTATTTAATAGTTAAATCATAATATTTTTTTCATTAACCGACTTCAAAAAAGGAGGAGGTTATCAATTCGACGCGTAGGTATTTTTTGGTCCTGTTCACGCATAACTTTGTAACGCAATGACTTTTTTGCTTTTTTTCTTTTTTGTTTGAAAGGGTAGTTTCCCACGGTGGTCCCGTACAATTTTTTTTAAATTCTGATAAAGGAGTTCGAAGGTAGGCGTAAAAAACTGGTAAAATTAGTACACCTTGAACGGATAGAAGTATTTTCAAAGGCAGCGAACAAATTACTTTATTGTCGCGTGCTCGAGAAGAGGCCGGTGGATGAATCGGCAAAGGCGTTGACCTGCAAATAAAAATTGCGGGTTCAAACCCCGGAGGGTAGTTCGACTTTTTTTCTTTTTTTCTCTTTCTAAAAGCCATTCTGATTGGATTAATGTTGTAAAGAATTACAAACTCTTCGGTGAGAAATTTCATGCATACTCGACTCATGCAGACTGTAAGAGAGTATTCCTTTGGAATGAAATGCTATTTAAAGCAGTTTCTGAAAAGCTTTATTTACGTATTTAGCCATCTTGTTGTAACAATTTCCCGTAGCACAACGACTGAGAGGCTTGCCTCTCGTCCTGGAGGTTGCGAGTTCGGTTCTTTCACCTGGAGCAATTTTTTTTTCAATCGACACAATAAATATTTCTTTTTAATTTCCTTTGGGGAATTTTGTTTCATATTAAATAAGTTTTTTTTAAATTGCTCCGAAAATACGCAAATTCATTACTGCAAAAACTATTTAGCTACTGCCTCAATTCTTTTCGACGGCGCGCGGCTGAGTGTCATACTTCTCGTAATAAATAATTTTTTTTATATTGCCCCCGAAAAAAAATTAACGGACTAAAAAGTACGAAATAAAATAAATTTTTAAAAACCGACTTCAGAAAAACCAAAAATAATGCACAAAAAACCAAAAATAATGCACAAAAAAGGATAAAATAATTGTTTGAAATTCTTTACAACATTAATCCAATCAGAATGGATTTAATAAGAAGAATCACTTTTGAAGACGGTGCCAACACCTGTTTTCGGGGTGATGTATTAAGGGCATAAGGCTAACAAAGAAATGAATACAATTTTCGCAGCAATAGTTAATGCAATGAAAGTCAACTACTACCTGGCACCGTCTTCAAAAGTGATTCTTCTTATTAAATCCATTCTGATTGGATTAATGTTGTAAAGAATTTCAAACAATTATTTTATCCTTTTTTGTGCATTATTTTTGGTTTTTTGTGCATTATTTTTGGTTTTTCTGAAGTCGGTTTTTAAAAATTTATTTTTTTTTGTTATAATATCTGAAACATTTGTTAATGGAGCGCCCCAAGCTTCATCTTTCCTCACTTAAAAACTTAGTTAGTTTATCTAATAAAAGCTTGTTTTTAAAAATTTTTTTTTATTTTTTTTTTATTTTCTACCTTTTAGTCTCATGCGCCATTTTGTGGTGGCCGCCTTATTGGATTTAAGATGCCGTCACATATCTTACTAACACAGCTAATTGTATTCTACTTATCATAACCTTTCATTAGATAGCCTATCGAGGGGTTGTTTGGTGGCCGCCATATTGGATTTAAGATGACGTCACATAGCTTACTGTAGTCTACTCGTCATTCTCTTTCATTTGATACCCATGTCGGGAGGTTGTAAAGAAAAAGGTAACCCGCCATTTTGGGGTAGCAGCCATATTGGGTTTAAAATGATGTCACATAGCTTGGCTGTATTTTAATCGTCATACCCTTTCATTTGATACCCATGTTGGGGGGAGGTTGTAAAGAAAACGGTAATCCGGCATTCGTGGCCGCCATATTGGATGTACCATAAAATTGAATATACTATCTTCAGAACCAAAAGGTGTGTGCCAATTTTGAGCATCACCGGATATCGGAAAGTAGTCGAAAAATCGATCGCAAGATTTGTCCCACACAGAAAATGAAGTTAATATAAAGCTTGTTAAAAATAGACACTATTTAGGGACAGTATATGCAGTAATCAAGCCTTGGTTGATTGCGATCAAATTTGAATTAAACTTCCGCAAGATTTTTTCTAGGTTCCATTTAGATTTCTTGGTGCTATTGGATAATTTGGTAAGAAAATTTGTCACAAAATTATTATTTAAAATAAGATTTCGCAATGAAAACACATTCACTTGTTTGCGTGTGTCCAAAAGGCACATTTCTTCACTAAAATTTCCAAATAACACAAACAAGCAAATCCCACAATTTGCTGCAATTTTCTACCGGAAAATACTTTCCCAAAACATTATCACAGTTAACGAAGTGTTGAAATTCAATTCCCGACGAATACTATCGTTGGCCCCCATCTAATGGTGCAGAAACACCTGTGAACTGAAAAGACATTAGTCTTCAGGAAAACCTGTCATCGACCTGCAACATAATTACCAACGGTTTTATTAAATTTTAATTAAACACCTTTTAAATGAGTAATTTACAGTGACGGTGATCATAAATAAATACCGTTTTGCCATTCCATGCACCGGCAACATGCCTCTGACTAGCGTTTAAGCTCTATGAACGTGTATCGTGCGACAAGTGGAAAATCTTCTGGGTGTAATAGCAGTAGAGAATCGATCGCGTGATCTTCAGCGATTTCCAATGGCTTCAGAATAGTTTCCCGGACATTGGAAATGATCAGGCAAACATGCATTAGATGCTCAACTGTTTAGCTGGTACCATAGTACCTTTTCAGATCGCGTAAAATTGATAAAGATCATGCCATGTCGATCGTTTCAACTGACTACTGTAACGTGAACTAGCCACGTTTATTCTTAACTGAAGATCGCGCAAGATCAGCAATGAAATATTGATCAGAAATGGAGTGCAAAAATTAAGGAAGTGCCAAACCAGCACGATGCCATCGCCATGGGAGATTGGCCACAAAGTCAATATAAGTTGTGATCTTGTTAGCAAAATTTAGAGAGCCTCTGGGACACTCATGCCAAATATTTCAGTATTTGTAAATTGAAGAAGCCGCACTGTGAAAGTGATACTGATCTTCGTTCCGTTGTTGTTCCACCATGTGCAGCCCCAGCTCGGAAGATAAAGGTTGAATTAATATTCGTGACAAATGCATCTCATTGGTCGTAATTTAAATGTCATAATTCAGATCAAGCGATACCGTGAGCCTTCAATAAATGTCCGACACCTCAATAAACATGTTCAAGACAAGGAAGCAACCGACCTATCGTCCAGTAACACGCACGGGCATCCAAAGTAGATTATACGTAGACCATTGAAGATGGTGTGCTGTTATACGACTTAATTGCATTCGAGCAGGCGCTAAGTAGCTAAGTCGCACGCTACTTTTGTACACACAGGTAAAACGGGGTGTCGTTGGCCTTCGTTGTGCCACCATTGATCTACCAGTTTGCACGTTTCGACATTAAGGCTGTAAATCGAATCGTTGTCGAACCGATTGAGACATAATTCATGGTAATACCTGCTAATAGCGATTATCGTATGCATTACGTGCAGGATATGTCGCTCAGTGACGACAGGTGAGTATTTCTCATCGACATCTTTCTTAGGTTAATCATTGCGCATTGCAGGGACTTGTGGCTGCGTATTTACGTGCACGGCTCAATTGGTTGGAAAAATTAATGCAAGATTTTTTTTTATTATCGAATTGCAGCTACATTTTATTGGATGGGGATTATTTTAATTGTGGTGTAATTCGTGACAGATTTGTTGAAGGTTATTTACACCTGGATTGGTTAAGTTGGATTATTTCGAGGAGTTGTGAGGGCGAGTAGAAGAAGATATTTTCTTTTAATTCTTATGATATTCATTGAAATAAGGATTGTTATGTCGATATTGAATCTTTGAAATTTTTGGTTTTATAAGTAATTTTAATGCTAAAATTGGCTCTATTTTGTACTTTTTTGGTACATTTTCACCTAAGCTTGGGCAAAAAGTACCAAATAAGCACCAAATAAGGCCAATTTTAAATTTAAACTTGCTAATAACTTCAAAAGGAAAAGCCGTAGAATAAACATTGCGACATTAGGAAATTGTCCAAGCTTTCCAATTTTGCAAAAATTAGTTAACTAAGTATTTTATGGAGAAAAAGGTGGTTTTAGTTGAAATTTTAGTTAGATAAAACAAAGTTTTGACTTTGATGACTCATTGCTCTGGTAGTTCATATGGTAGAACCTTGACTTTTACAGTTTTAGATAGGTGGCACTAATCTGCGTGCAGTGCTACCTTATTCAGGAATGGGACACAGCTTAGACCGACGTAAATCGAGAAAAACACTTTCACCCTTCTTTTCAAGATGGCGGCGATTCCACAACCCCCTGTGTCCCGCAATGCGAGTTTTAACTTTGCTTGAACCTCCTTAACAATGAGCAAAACGAAGGAAGTACCTTACCAAAAATCGTCAGACTTTTGCTATTTTGCCTGTACTAGTTTTGCATATCCAAAAATTGTGTTTTTGAAAAAAATTGTGTTTTGTACGCCGACTTCGACTTCGCGGCGCAGTGCCGCTCCAGTTGTAATTTCGTTATACAACGTTGTTTTACATTTGCGCTAATCGACCGACTTCGCCGTCCGCCGTCGCAGTCGCAATTCTGTTTTGACCTTAACGGTGACACCTTTTCCTCTTCCATAGACCTATTGAGCCAATTTAGGAATGGAGTGACTACTCCACTGAAATAAGCGCACGGAAATACATTCCTTTCAATTCAATATTAAGGTACGTTTCCGCTTATACATTTAAGTGTATACTTTTGCGAATGGAAGTGTAAAACGAGTTTACACTTATAAACTTATTCAGTGATTACACTCAGTGTAAAGTGGAAAGTTACACTTTTTTGCTCCACTTTTTGAGATGCATAAATTCAAGTGGAAATTATGTTTACATTTATACATTTAATGGAAAGTGTAAAGTGAAGTTATACACTTTTTCCGCAGATCTGGAATTCTTAAGGAAAATGTCGTCGTATGGAAAAGCTCCAGCAGCTACAACTGCAATGGTAATTATTTTACGTAGACGAAGAAAACGTAGAAACAAATCGAGTAAAAGGGTTCGATGCTGGGTTCGTCAGTGGATTAATAAATGTAAAAGTCTTGCTAAAAATCTTGTGCGAGAGCTCGAATTAGGATATGAAGCTAGCTATAGATATTTTCTACGAAAGACGGCTTCGGATTTCTAGTTTTTACTCAATGATGTTAGTCCTCTTACAGGAAAAACACGTTTATGAGGAAAGCTATTCCGGAAAAAGAACGGATGTCTTTAACACCCCGATTCCTGGCAACAAGTGATTATTTGTTTCTGCCATTTAAAAAGAACAAAATCAAACAAAGAAATTACACACACAGGCTTTCACATAAATGGGTAAACTTATTTACATTACTCAAAGAAAGAGTATAGAAACTTCTGAGGTCCTCTGACCAGGGATGCCAACGGGGGTTATCCCTGCAAATTTTAAGGTGAAAAAATGCTGAATGGTTTTTATAGCGGATTCAAATTTTGTAGGGGTAATTTTAGGAACATTGTAAGAATGATCCGAAATATTTAAAACAGTAATACAATAATTTAAACCACCAATATTCATTCTAAAAAAATCGATTTGCTACAAAATAAGAACAAGTGCCATTTATAAACCTTCATAAACGCATAATCTATACTCGCAAAGTGAACAAAAATGTTTTGTTCTCTAAAAAAAGTGGATACACTTCTAAAGTGGAACTACACTTTTCAATTTAACGCGTTTACATAACTCCACTTATTAGTGAAAATGTAGACTTAAAAGTGTATATACACACGAGTGTAGCAGGTGGAACTTGTGTTTACACGTATACATTTTACCTTTTGCGAGTGGAACTTTACACTTCCACTCAAAAGTGTATAAGTGGAAACGTATCTTTTGACTTATTATGGCTCACACACACACAAACACACCGTATAGTCTACTACTAAACGACATGACGGACTTGTAATACAAAGGAAGATTCCTAACCTTAGTTTTATTATATAAAAAACTAGTTTGGAACTTCTAACATGTCCTTGACTAGCTAAGAATATTTAGGGCCGTAAGCTTCATCAAGGAACACCTTTTACCGAAAGTCCAGGATTTCGAAATATACGATTAAAATGCTTAAACACCAAATCCTGTGAAATATGAGAATTTTGAGGTTTGGCAATTCTTATCTTAAATTTCCAAAAATCACTGGGATTTTGTATTACGACCTTTGCCCACGTTTTCACATATGCGTCTCTCGCTCCCATTTCTATATCAACGTAAAGCTCAATCTCAGTGTAAAGCTCACTCCAATATTGTTAAGGTTTGTTGGTATGCCAACTAAGAGATTTCAAAGTCACGAACGAAACTATCTCTAAAAAGCTCTCAGATTCCACATTCAAAGTATCTCGGGTTTCGATTTTACACATGCGGTGTTAAGTTATCAAATTATCCCCCAATCTTAAATTTAACGCGGAGCTAACTAGGTTGATGTTCATGTTAATTTTACAATTAAGGATTACATTCGATTTTTACCTTACACACTGCGGGCTGTTCACACGATACATTTTTATTCGTGTAAAAAACGAATAGCCGTAGTTTTCATACAGCGATCTCCTTGAGTAGACGTGTGGCTATGGATATACGCGTTGTTGTTCTTTTATATTGGTATCGAAGACGTCAGAAACTTCGCCGCCGGCATAGCAGAAGATTTTGGGTCCATTCTATAAATCAAGAAGCAGTGCGTACTAAAACATTCAAAAAATTTTACGAAAAGCTGAGAAATCACGAAAAAAAGTTTTTCAGTTACTTTTGGATGTCCATAGAAAGTTTTGACAATTTTTTAAAACGTTCGAAGAATTCAAATCTAACAAAAAAAAAATGCAAATATGCGGAAGTGCTCGTGGTGAACCGGGGTCATGTTTGTACCACGCTCTCTTTTTGGTCAGGCTATTCAAATTACCGTCAACGAATGCAACAACCAATCAGAATTTGAAAAAAAAGCAAAGAAAAAGAAATGACGAATTTAAATTATCGTATAATTGTTTCAAATATTTCGGAGCATTGTTACAATCCTACTAAAATTACCCCTAAATATTTGAAACCCCTAAAAAACCCCATTCAACAGTTTCCCCCCAAATTTTGGGTCATCCGTGCTTGTTCGGTTGTTATTCGACAAAAAACGTATGGCAATTTGCCGTGTGAAAGAAATAATGTCATACTAGGCGCTACTGCAGACCGAATATGTTAAGGTCGGTTTACACGCAACGATCTTCTTGTGCAAATTGACCGGCACAATTCAATTGGTGCAAATAAACTGAGTGAAAATGAATTCATATTTTAGAGAAATGTAAAAGTTATTTTGATGCTAAAATTGGCTCTATTAGATATCGTTAGATATTTTCCGAGATTTTTAATTTGGTAATTAATGGTACATTATTTGCTCATTAACATTAGCCAGTTGTTAAATAAATAATGGATAACAACATTTGCATACCATAACACCATATCGATACCCTCATTCTAATACCACGTATGAGCATTTTTAGGGAAATTTTTTTTGTGAAAGATTATTATGTATTTTGCAATTCTCTACATAGCAGTTGCAAAACCATGAAAGAAAAAGTGACAACGGTCAAAGGAGCAGGTGGTCGAACGTCACCATTCACCCAAGGGCATGCTGAGGGTTGTAGCTGAGGCTTGAACATCGTTTAAATGCTCATGCCAAAACACCAACCTCAAGCCGATTTTCTAAGAACATATATTTTGCACAAGGCAAACTTTTTAGCTTGCGTAAGCCAAAAATTCGCGTTTACACGCAACGATTCACTTTTGCAAATTGACTTGGGCAAGCCAATTGGCACAAGCAAATCGTTGTGTGTAAACCGTCCTTTGAAAGTTCGTTCGGTTTGCTTGACAAGTCCGGTGAGTATTCGATAAACGTGTTTAGCTGTGTACGTCTTTTGGCAGTACAAGCGACGCGTTCTATAATCGATGTACGCAATTCTATACTCGATGTACGCGCCACTACTTCTTCGGTAAGATATATCCCTCAAAAAAACGTGCAGTACAATGCCGTGTGAACCTAGCCTTACTTTAGGTGCGTATTTTTAATCTGTTCTATTCTGTTCTGTCCTGGAACATTAAAAAAACGGCAAGGGAAATTTTCTTACATAAATTGCGGCTGTAGGCATTTTAATTTCTTAATATTGCATAAAGATCGGTCTTATACAGGGTGTACTACAAAGAGTGACAAAGCGGCCGGCTTTGGTTAGGTTATGGAAAGATGAACAAAAAATCGTATGGGTGGGGGGGGGGCGAGGAAACCGTAACCGTTTAGCCGCTAGGGTGTTTTGAAGTTTTTTTTGGAGTTTTACATATCACCCTGTATTTTTGTAACCCTATGACCTATTTTTACCTTTGTAGTACATCCTGTATAAATAGGACCATTAATTTTACTCGCTTTTCATTCAGTAAACAAAACACTTTACTTTATTTGTCAACTGTCAAGTTAAAAAACGTATGTGAGAAAATGGAAATTTAAATTTTTCGCTTTGTGTTGGATAATGTTCTCGATAATTATCGGGGACAACAGTTTGTATGGACGCTATTCCAGCACGGAACAGAACAGATTATAAAAACACGACATTTTTTTGAATGCTTCGAAGTTAATGACAAAGCTACAGACATGACGCTGGCTGGCACTGTATTCATTTGTTCGGAACCGCTTATTAGGTCAACCTTCAATTTGCGGAAGAGAGTTTTTGACGATCGGACTCTGATGAAACAAATGATCCACACATGCCGTCGCCCAAAGTGCCCAAGGAATTGCTGGAGTCTATCAGAAAGGACTATAGTTGGCTTGATTCAGCAACACACTTTAAACTACCATCTTTATAGGACCGGAATGATAAAGAGCCTATGTTTACCCTGCATATTCTCCGTCACGGTCTCACGATTAACAGAAGCAAAATCAAGATATTTAATACTTTACCTGTCTCGAGCAGTCAAGTCTGAGTCAGAAATCACTAGGCAAACTGTTGAACCAATTCCAGTGGTCTGGCCTACAAACTTGCAATAGCAGGTTTGGTTTATTTAATCACAAACGGCATTACTTGAACGAACAGCATTACACAAAGACTTTGACCATAAGGAATTTCCACACAAATTAATAAAATTGGTAGCATCAATATCCAAAAATTTTAAAAACAATTCAAAACCTTTAGAACAAAATCCCATAAACGTTTCAAATGCCATAATCCAAAATATGATGACATTGACGTTGATGGACACTGGAATCTTATTCTTTTATGCCGCAGACGACCGGCCTGCCTGCATTGTATTAAATTCCCGAGAATCCTTACGGAAATATTTTACAAAAAATAAAACCAAAAATCAGACCACCAAGGCCCAAAATGATGACTTGATGACAGCCGAGTTGACATTGAACATTTAAAAAACCAAAACCAAAAAAAAGGAAGCGAATTACTGTGCAACAATTAAGCGCGGCAGACGAAATCATCATCATCAGATAATATGGACCCACCACCGCCGAAAAAACCCGCAATTCAGAGAATTTCGTCGGCAAAAATTTTGGACAAAAGGGTCCCAAGATTATGCCATATCCACATGCACACAAACATTTGGCATTTTTTTATTTTGGAGGGGATGCAATTTCAGGAGACGTTGAAAATGATTTGAAATGTTTCATGGAATCGACATCTGGGGACGTAATTACAGCTACAATAATAAAAGGGACGCTTCTTGGTTTATCTTAATTTTAAGGGAAAAACTTTAAATTTACCCTCCTTAGGAGTTTTTTTGTGTGTGTTGTAATCAAACCCCAAATACTCCTGCTACTGCCATAGCATCCCTGGTACAACCCCCGTCGCGGCCGCCACTGCTGCCAACCCCATTGCCACCCAGCAAAGGCAGCCTGACTTGCATACAAAATTAATTTGAGCACCCGAATTTACATAATTTGGAATTCAGACGCTTTACAAAGCCCCCTTTTCACGTGCCCCACAAAGACTCTACTTAAAGATTCCTTTTGAAGGTTGAGAACGGTAAGGGCAGCCGGAGGAGTCTCGAAAACCTTCCGAACTGAAAGAATGTTAGACAGTATCCTACCTAGTATCCTTCCCGGTATCTCTCTAGTTTGAACGGTGGGCCGAGGGAACGAAAGCAAGGGAAAGTAGTATATGGCAGCTGGCCCCCTCCCAAAAAAGCAGCCCTCTGTAAATAAGGGATGCAAAAAGAGCGATTGTACCTGAACTCTCATGGGAGTTCTAACGACAAAAGGTAAAGGTTTGAGGGCTTCGGGGTGGAACACAAAGTCAAGTGATAACCGGATAAGGGGTTAGGTAGGGGCTGCTTATCTTATTCTCAGAGGAGATGTTCCCTTGCCCCCAAAAATCTTAATGCTGTAGGAAATTTTTGGGGGCAAAGATTGTTAAGCAGGGACAACGTTTAACACTAGAAATTATTGATTAGTTTTTTAGTCCTTAAAAGGAGGTAAAGGTTGTATGGTTGAAGAAAGTATTGCATGAAGAGTAGGTATTAAGAAAGGATGTCATGGAATTGCTCTGAGAGCTGCTCTGGTAAGAATTTATAATTTATTTGAATGTTTTGGGTACAAAGTACACGGAAATTATACTTTAAACCGTTAGCTGAATAGTGCTGAATTACGCTGAATTAGGATGTTGAAATAATTTAGTCACTTTGAGGATAAGTATGATTTTCTCTTGCCATGTAATTCTCTTTTAAAGTCAAGATATCGTTTGGATTATTTGAGTGTAACGTGCAAAGAGTAGTTTTTCGTAGAAAGTTCACCTTTGGTAACGATACGGGACTTGTGGGAAAATTTTGGGATAAACCTTACAATAAGACGACATTTATTTCACTTTAAAAGCAAGTGTTTTCTTAACCTTTTTTCGGAGAACAAATGAGTTTTTTGCATTGCCTTTATCTTGTTTTATTCACAGTTCATGCATGAAAATTTAAAAATACGCCCGCCAGAGGTATGCAGGCGAATATCGTTTTACGAAGCAATCCCCCAACTAAGTGCTAACCACCTCCAATGCTTGACCTACGCAATCGAACGAGAACCGCTATACTTTATGGTTACCAAGATAATTTGTCCGTTTTCTTCCTCTTATACAATTTTGTAAAGGTCAAATTTAGCTTCATTTAGTCTAGAAAAAGTGTGAGCGTACCATGCTTCGTTTGGACTATTCCGTGCGTCTTTAATTGATACGTACCTGTAGCCGCCTTCATTTGAAAAAGAAGAATTTTTACTCATGCGTACCATGCTTGTTTCATGCGTACCGTGCTTGTTTCATGACCTAAGCGAATTTTAGCCTTATTAGTTTACTAGCATAAAACCCGCGTGCGTTGCAACGCCTTTAAATAAAAAAAGTTTGTGCACTGTCCGCGGTAGGAAAAAAGTATAATGAAAACAACAAAAAATTGGAAAAAATGGTTTTGGATACCATATAAAAATTTAGAGTTACCTATAAAAAATATTGTAATATTTCTTCTCGAGCGTTCTCGGAATCGTCAGGGATTAATATACATAATTTAAGAAATTTCCTACATTTCAGAATGTGACAAATTTCACGACAATAGAGGAAATGATCAGGATACACTATGGTGAATTCTTCAACAACTTAAATACAGCTGACCAGGAAATGACACTTTTTGGCAAAATTTGTCCCCTGTAGTACCTATATTGGCCCCGAAATTCAAAATTTATAAGTTTTGATCAAAAATTCTTTATTTGCTACCTTAAAAAACTCCAGATACCGAATTTCGTTGGAATCGCAACACAATTGGCAAATTCGTCGGCCATATTGGCGCGGCCATTTTGAATTTATAAGTTTTGACCACAAATTCGTTATTAGGGACCTTAAAAACCCCTAGATACCAACTTTCATTAAAATCGGAACACAATTTACAAATTCATATTTGGGTGGCCATTTTGAATTTCGGTAATTTTTCGGCGGCCATGTTGATTTTCGAAAATCGGGCGTCGAGGTGTTTCTTGGAAGACTCCCACGGACCTTCATGCAAAATTTCGAAGCTCTGCGATGACTATAGCGCACACATACATACATACATACATACATACAGAAACTTTCCTTTATTTATATAGATAGTTATTTGTAAACACCGCGACCATGTAAACATTCGTACTTCTAGAATTGCCACCATTTAAACATTCGTACTTCTCGAACTTTCATCATGTAAACATTTGTACTTCTGGAATTGTCACCATGTAAGCATCCGTATTTCTCGAATTGTCACCAAGTAAGCATTCATACTTCTCGAATTGTCACCATGTAAGCATCCGTATTTCTTGAACTGACAAGTAAGCATTCATACTTCTCGAATTGCCACCATGTAAGCATTCGTACTTCTCAAATTGCCACCATGTAAACATTCGTACTTCTCGAATTGTCACCATGTAAGCATTCGTACTTCTCGAACTTCCACCATGTAAACATTCGTACTTATTGAATTGTCACCATGTTAACATTCGTGCTTCTCGAACTTACACCAAGTAAGCATTCGTACTTCTCGAATTGCCACCAAGTAAGCATTCGTTCTTCTCGAGTTGCCACCATGTAAACATTCGTACCTCTGGAGTTGTCACCATGTAAGCATCCGTATTTCTCGAATTGTCACCAAGCTGGCATTCATACTTCTCGAATTGCCACCATGTAAGCATTCGTACTTCTCGAACTACCACTGTGTAAGCATTCCTACTTCTCGATCTGCCACAGTGTAAGCATACGTACTTCTCGAAGTGCAACCATGTTAACATTTGTACTTCTCGAATTGCCACCATGTAAACATTCGTACTATGAACCAGCTGTTGCGATGCATGGAGGCAGAAGGCCATCACGTCCTGGCGTACGCGGATGACTTTGTCATCATCACAAATGGAAAGTTTCCGCAAGTTCTCTGTGATCTCATGGACGCGGCGTTACAAACCCTTTCAAGCTGGGCTGCTACGCCTAAAACTGATATACAGAGTCTTAGTATGTTGGCCAACCTTCCTTCCAGGAAAGGAAAAAGTTGGTATGCCTTGGGGCACTTTTAAACTCCGATGCAAACAGCACACAATGCAACAAGCAAAGAAGCATTGGAGGAATCTTAATAAATGCACCTTGTCCAAAACAACCTGGCACTCTTATGATCTCAGGCGGACCACATCACTACTGAGCCTCGGGAGACAAGACCTCTCAGTTATTGTGTGAGTGTCGACCGGACACTGCCTGATAGGGACGCATGCGACCGGCTGGGGTCTCGAGAACTAAGATTTTTGCAGAAGTTGTAAGAATCCGGACGAGGAGGAGAGGGTACTTCATCTCCTCTGTCATTGCCCAGCCCTAAGCAGAAGGAGATTAACCACATTTGGAGCACCCTTTCTAAACACGCTGGCGCAAATCTCGAAGATTGGGATCCCGCAAGTCAGAAGATTTATTACGTCCTCGAAATGGTTTTGCGAAGAACGACACTTTAACATCCGGTTTAAAGCGGGATCACTATGGCGTCACCATGGGCCTATTTTTTTTGACCTAAGTGTATGAGCTTAAACCAGCAGCTCAGCCATATCTAACCTAACCTAACCTAACCTAACCATTCGTACTTCTCGAACTCCCACTATGTAAACATTCGTACTTCTCGAACTGCCACCATAAAAACATTGGTACTTCTCGAACCGGCACCCTGTAAACATTCGTACTTCTCGAATTGCCACTATGAAGGCATTCGTACTTCTTGAAGTGCAACCATGTAAACATTTGTACTTCTCGAGTTGCCACTATGTAAGCATTCGTACTTCTCGAACTCCCACCATGTAAACATTCGTTCTTCTCGAATTTTCACTATGTAAGCATTCATACTTCTCGAAGTGCGACCATGTGAACATTCGTACTTCTCGAACTGTCACCATGTAAACATTCGTACTTCTCGAATTGCCACCATCTAAGCATTCATAATTCTCGAACTAACACCATGTAAACATTCGTACTTCTCGAGTTGCCACCATGTAAGCATTCGTACTTCTCGATCTGCCACCATGTAAAGATTCTTTATGAGTTTTTAATATGTATCCATTGCCCCATCACACGGGTATGACAAAGTAATATTAGTCGAATATTAATTAAAAATTTCCATATATTTTATGATTTAATATTTTCAGTACAAACGATTGTGATGGAATTTCGTATGCCCTAAGGAAAACTGAATTCTCGTATGTGGCAGACTTAAAATGTAAACATTAAAATTTCGATGTCGGTTTAGAATGAGGACCCCGGGTATACGACCTACTTGTGAACTGCACCACATAGCGTCCTTTTGCGAATTTTCCATAGAAATTTAATTTTAAGCAACATTTTTCATTTTATTCAGAATTTTTGCATCCGGGGTTTTTTTTCGTTGTGAACTTTTGTTTTTTTTTTCTACACAATAGACACCCCATAAACGTGTCTTGTTCTTCTCGCTGTTTGATTCACAGCGCACTTCCTTTAGTTTCATGAATATGCATTCTCTGTGTCCAATGTATTTTCCTTCGCTTTAACTTGATTTTTCCTTCTACTCCATCTAGCATCATTGCGCCTGGCTAGTCTGCTGCAGAGTGCTGCTCTCCAGCAGTTACAGGACGACGGTTTGTGTTCTCCATTGTAATAAGGGCAGTTTTTTTTGCACCCCCAATCATCCCGGTACCTTTATGAATTCATGAGTTTCCCCATGCTCACAATTGTGTGTATGATATAACTGAAGGACAGTCGTCGTGAAAATCGTGTGCACGGGTGGTAAGCGGTTGCGTACATGAAAAGTCAACTGGAAAAATTCCGCTGTTAAAGTTGGAAATTTAATTTTTCATTTTTGTTCAATGTTCGCCGGCTCTGTTTAGTACCAAAGGGTGGTTGTAGGCGGCGCGCCTTGTCTGACCGAGAGGGAGATGGAGCTGTAACTTGAAAACGGAGAGTCCCTTTATAAGGACTTTGTAGAAAATTAAAAATGCCAACGGGAATATAAAAGGAATCGGTTTTATTGGAAAATGGAAATAAAAATTCTGAATGAGTTTCACTGTTGATTGGTTTTCTTTTGGCGGGGCGGCGCGAAATCAAGTGAAAAAGGTTCGAAAGAGCTTCAAGAGGTTTTTTTTTCATTTGGATTGTTTTTATTTGAAAAAGTTTCCAGTTAATCTGGCGCCTTTGAAATTCTCTAATTGATTCTTTTGAATTATTTTTCCTTACCAAAGAAAAGGGTAAGATCGGGGGCCCCAATTTAAAGCAGACCCTCCGTTAATCCTTTTCATGTCCAGTATCTTATTTAATATTCACTCATCCCGAACTAATGTTCAGAGATTGCCTCCTGCTGGCGGCTGAACAGGATCAGTAATTTCTTTGGGCGTTGTAACGATAGTGAGTAAGTGGTGTGCGCGGCTGTTGTTGTTGTAATTAAAAACATTCAAGAGTTGTAAGAGTGGAATTTAACGACTTCCTGTATGACCCTACATACATATAATATAAATATATAAAAAATCGATTTACAGATTGTTAAGGACAAGACCAGAGGCCCTTTACAGCTAGAAATGACAGGAAGTGCGCACTGCTTAACCTTATAGTATGGGGCGCTAACACCCGTGTTCTTCATCGTCTCCCCATGTGCTCGGTGATGTGTAAATTGTCGCCCAATAAAAGAAACACTCGCCCCAGAATGAAAAATGACAGGCGACATCCTATTATCGTAGACAATGGGCAATAGAGTGTCATAATTGATTGCGGGTAAAGAAATTTCTGACAGGAATTACTGAACTGACAGGTACGCTTACCTTAAGATTTTTTTATTAACTGAGAAATGTTGAAGGTTTCGCTTTGGGTAGCTGAACAGCAAACTGAATTGCCTACGCTTTAGTATCCTTGATTGGTATATTGTAGGTGGTTTACAGATCTTTTTCGTATTATTGAAGAATATGGGAAATTATAATGGATTTTTAGTGGGCAGAATGAATTGGCAATTTTGGATGTTGTGAGAGGAATTGTTGTTAAGACAAGAAGAAAAATGTATTTCAAACATTTTGGCTTTGGATATTTATCATAAAGTCACAATATTGGAGGTAACTTTTAATCACTTTTATAACTAGTTCTACAAAATAAAGTTCATCTTAAATTTTTGTTGTTTAGAATATTAAAATGTTTGTTAGGGATTGCTTCCATCCAATCTATATTCTTTGAATTTTAGGTAATCTTAATACTACTCATACAATCATAATATAAAATCTTTGAACCATTTGCTTTTGCAGTTTTTAATGCTGTGTGAGACAACTTCACACATAAGAAGGGAATTGTGGGATAAGATCGGCTTGGTAGCCTAGAGGTTGAGGCGTCCGACAACCATCTCCGAGGTTCGTAGAAACCACTCTGCGTGGTCGTTCTAAGCTTAGGAATCACCCGTCCGTCATGTCGTTGGTCACGTCATGTTGCAATGTCTAGTAGTGAGCTTAGTTAGTTAAGTTTTCAGGTTACGAGGAGTCAAGAGTTTGTTGAAGGAGATGGCGACGAACCATGCGTTTAACCTCTTGGATGTTGTGGTAGTTCGGAAATACAGACTATTTCACAGGTAAGGGGGTGAGTCGTGCGGGTTAATCTGGTATTGCGGGTTTCAGATTGTAATGCCGGATCCACACGTTTGTCAAGGCTTGGCAAGCGCAGGGCCGGCGGTTGGAGTTCAGCCCGAGTGGGTAGTTGGCCGGGTGGGGGATATATATGTATATAGTTGGCCCGGAGGGATATTATATATAAGAAAAAGGGGTAAGATTTAAAAATAAATAAAAAAATTTTAACTTCGAAATAAAAGCATCGAAACTCTTTATATTTATTTATTAAAAATATGAAAAAAAACCCTTATTTGCGTAACGCAGACTGTTCTGCGCTTTCTATGGGCCGAAATAAACTTATTTAATAGTCTTACTAGATCAAGCTTATCAGTGATGACAGAATAAAGGTGTTATAGTGCTATCGAATTGAGCCGATCCTCCAGCTTTGTTGTTCTCAAATAACTCTTAAATCGACATAAAAAAGAAAAACTTCTTCCATTAGAACATGAAGATCCTGGCATTGTAAGCTCCATGTTTCCAGTTGGAGAACCCATCATCAACCGAGGGTTGTTTTTATTTAAGAGTATATGAGTCAAAAGTGATTATTAAGGTTCGCTTACACGGCCACGGTTCCGGGCACAAAAAGAGTATACTATTTTTGCCGTTAATTCGTCCCTTGTGGCGCAATATACTATCCCTTAAGTGATTTTTAACAAATGATAACGTTATATATAAATACATGATTTTTTACTGATAAGTATTTATGTAATTGTAGTGTAGGTATTATAATACAGGTATAGGTAAACGCCGTATAAGTATGAAGTCAAAGTCATATCAGTCTTAAGGGCCAATTACAATGATTCCGTTCCGTCCAATCCGTTCCGAAAAAGTTGAAATTTATTCAACTTTATCGTTCCGATCCGAAAGTACCATTGGATCGACTTTTCTGAACTGCCATATAAGTTCTAAGCAAACTTCGAATTTTAACTTTGACAGCTTAGCGGATCAGAACGGAGCGGATGCATTGTAATTGGCCCTTTACATTGAATATCGTACCGCAATTACTAGAGCTATGGAGCCAATTCATAGGTTAGGCGACTGCAGCAGACAGTTGCTTCGCTTTTCCCTCCATAAGCTTCCTGTCCCACAGAACCCTACAGCTCTAGCTATAGTACATATACTTTTGCAAACGAAATTCAACCCTTGCACAATCATGCACCACTTACGTAAATAATAATGTACACTTAGTAACAAGTATATCTGCCGCATCTTATTTACATTTACAATAACGAAAAGCGACATATATACTTATTACTAAGGGCCGTTTTCACCATCTGCGGTTAAACGTTAACTGAAACTTTAACCTGCTGTTAGTCAAAAATGCGTTTCACAATCGCGGGTTAGCGTCAATCTGTCAGTTAATTTTCATTTAACTGGTAGTCAATTTAACCGAAAGAATTTCTTCTGGTTAATTAATTTAACCGAAAGTTTGACACTGGGATTGACATTTTTGCACTTTGGTTTTAATATGGAAAATATTAATTTAATTTTTAGTCATGCTCAAAAGATTAATAGAAACTATGTGCAAATTCGACGATTCAATTGATGAAGATCAAGAATATATAAGTGTTCGAAGTTTTCTTTTAATAAATATTGACACTTCTGACATTTGAGGTACTGTAACTATCAAAAAACTAGTACATTTTAACTTTAACTTCAAGTTGGTTAATCATAGTTGGCGAAAACGACATTTTTTTACTGGCACTTTACGGTCACAGTTAAATTAACTACAAGTTTAGAAACTGGAAGTATACTGACAGTTTAACCGGAGATGGTGAAAACGGCCCTAAGTGTATAAGTATTCTCAAAATCTTATATGACTATCGTTTCTGGTAATTTATTTTATTTTTTATACTCCTTACAATTACTTATAATTAAAAAGGAAAAAAGCTCAAATTTTAGTGAGACTCACGCTTTTTAGGGTGTGGGCCCAATGAACGCCGCGGTTGCTACGCATGCAGTGCTCGCCTCGCCAGATCAAATAAACTTTGTGTTTCAGTACGGCAGTACGCCCAATGAAAAAAGCGAGCAATGCGAATCACAGCATGCGTAGCTTCGATTTGGGAAATGTTTATTTCCGAACGACGCTCCGATGCCTTGCAATTTTTTAATTTACAGTTCCTTGATATTTAAACGGGAAAGTATGAGTTATGATTGTGTTTTTTTAAAAATTGAACTTAGTAATTTCAAAAAATATCAGAGGTCAAAGCTTCCATTGGGCTGTGGTTTGCTATGCTCGCCGCGATTACTGCGATATGTAAAGGTAAGTACAGAAATCGTAGGAAGCACGGCGTTCATTTGGCCGCACCTTTTATTATTAGCTGGATAAACTAACTAGAGCCTACACTCCCATGGCAACCCAGACTAGTAAAAATTTGTTAATTGTTATTTTTTATGAATTTTTGAATTTAGCTAAAAAAGTGATTTGTTTTGGAAAAACAAAATGCTTGAAATTTATACAATTTGTAGTAAATAATGAATAATTTTTGAAAAAATTTGTGTGGCTGACAATTTTTGTTAATTAACTTCTGACAGACCTTTTGTTATAAAATATTTTTTTTATAAAAATGCACTATATAACACCTCCTTGATATTTTTTTAAAATAAAGTTTAAGATCTCTTCTATCTATTACAACTTGTCTGCCTGACAATTTTCGTTAATAAACTTGTCAGGCTGAGTTTTGAATGCGTAGCATTATTTTTTACATGTTTTTCCGCCATTCTCATTTTATAATTTTGAGGTGTTCGATGGGGTACGTTTTTTGTCATGAGAGCTTAGACTATAATTCATTACTTCCATCGAGGGCTCCAGCAGCAGTGGCAGTAGACTATTCTGCTGCCTGATGGAATCATCCACACTCTCCTCGTTTTTTCTTCTCAACCTTATCACGAATCTATCCATCTTTCTTAACCACAGATATATACCTATTCTGTTTTGAAACTGAATACTTAATGGCAATCGCTCTCCCAGGCTCAAGGTATATATTTTGGTTTACAAACAGGGACTATCTCGGTGATATAGAGCCGTTTTAGAGGGTGGGCTCCACGAACGTTTGGTGATGAAGGGAGCAGTGGGGATGATGAGGGGTACCACCCCACTTCTCCCTTTATTCACAAAGTTCGTGAGGCACAGGCGCTGGAGCGCACCGTCTAAACCGGTTCATAGACACTGAGCTATGAACTGCAAGTTTGCGTTCTGAGAGCCGATTGTTGGGCCCCAGGAATTCAACGCTAAATTGAACTGAACAAGCATGCATATTTGAACTCTCAGCTCAAAATTTTTTTCCGTGTATTTTCGAAGTTCGAGTGGGTATTTTACCCACTCGGAATTTTTCAAGTGGGTAGAACTACCCACTCAACCCACATCAACCGCCGGCCCTGGGCAAGCGTTCGGAAATTGAAAACCCTTGCTTAAAACAAACATGTGGACTCATCACAAACGCTTGCGGCAAACTTCCTTTGCAAGCGTTCGCAAATTGAAAACGTTTGCATTGGTTTGCCGAGCATCCACATTCGACCGGATCGGCCACAAGCGTCGCTTAGCTTACACAAGCCAAGCCAAACGCCTTATCCACACGTTTGAATTGTGGATCCGTCATAAGAATTTCTATCGTGGTTCAAATGGTCAATCGTGAAAGCAAATAATGTTGTCGCCTCCGTTAAGTTCGAGGACCCTTTTTTGCATTAATCTAGTCTAGATAGAATAAATAGTATTCTTCTAGTCGTACGACCGAATAGAAGATTAGTGACCGACCTAAGATTCGGTTTCGGCCAGTTTCGGCTAAAATATCTAGTTTCGGCCCTAGTTTCGGTTTCAGTAGAAAATCAGCCGACACTTCGTCCGCCCCGAAACTTCAGTGTTCCTGAATTGTCGCGACTTCTTCGGTTGAGTTCGTGCCTCGTGGTTGCCAGCCAGCTTAGTTTACCGGCGGGCGACGCGATTGTATCGAGTTGTGTTTGTAGCTTTTCTCTTGAATAAATGATTAGATGAGTATTTTATTTGTTTTTGTTTTTACTTCTGAATATTTTAATGGCATCTATTACGTATTAAATTTCTTTCTGTTGAGTTATTCGCTCGCATTCATGTATGATGAGAATTAGGCCCCTGTGCTGAAAGTCGAGTCGAGTGTCATGACAAGTCGTTTGAGTTGAAGAAAGTGACGTTTCAGTAGAATTATGACTTTCAGCACAGGGGTCTAAATTGAACTTAGCACTTCCACTCTCTGGCGCTGCGTTGAAAATCGTAATTTGACTGAAACATCTCTTTCTTCAACTCAAACGACTTGTCACGTCACAAGACTCGACTTTCAGCACAGGGGTTTTATGTAATAATAAAAAGAGGTTATGTTTGATTCAGACATTACTTAACTACATTTGTTTGTAGGCAATTATTGTTGAATTATAATTTATACCTGTATTTTTTAACCACTCGCACTCAATCAATTGCCTGCTGCTATTTAACTGTGTGTCACCTTCAGTTACTTGATTTTAACCGAGAGGTCAGGCGCGTACGCAGGGGGGGTTACTGCGGGTTAAACCCCCCCATGATTCCAATAATAATAGGAAAAATTATAATTAATAAATATATCAACTTATTAAACAATTAAAAAAATATTCCGAATACCGATGTATAATATATGGTGGATTCTTTTCAAACGGGATAGAAAAAAATAAATATCTCTCGAACTTTGGGAATATGTTCGTGAACTCGATGTGATATACCAAATTTTTTTTAGCGCAATTGGGTGCGCCGTTTTGGAGTTACAACTGTTATTGAAAAAAACGCAATTTTTCAAAAATCACATATTTCTCATTTATTTATAGCTCTCGACAAACTCTGACTTTCGGGATGGCCATATAGATTTTTGTAGGAAATTTTCCGTCTTTTCAGATGAAATTACGCAAAAAACAATTGGACGCATTTTTGGCCAATTTTTTGGCCAAAATTTGAAAAAAAAGAAATTTTTAAATTTTTTTTTCTTGTCACCAATCGATTTTCTGACTCAAAAACTACGCGCCACCAAGTTTTCAGAGTAGTTCCCTTCTTTTCGGAAAAAAATTGTAAAAATGCCCTAAATCAAAGTCTAAAGTCTTGCGCACACCACGAGACCATGATTTTTGGAGAAAAACAAGACATTTTGTGATATTCGAAAAATGGTCAAAAATTATTATTTATGTTTCTTCACAATTTTCAATAAAAAAATTGCGATAAAAATATACCTATAGGTAATTATTTTTATAGTGAAATAACATAAAATATAATATAAGTACATAGTCCTATTACATGAGAAAATTTTTTTTTTACCCAATATGTGTACAAAATATGTTTTGTGAAACCCCCCATGGTTTCATCCTGCGTACGCTACTGCGAGAGGTAGCGCGTATAGCTCTTGTGTGCCTAGGCAATTCGGACGAGTTGTAAGATGTAAGTTTTGTTTCTAGTTGAATGAAATTCATATTTATTTGAACTAAGGCCCTTTTACATCCCAAGAGCAAAGTGGAAACGCAAATTGGATTTCTTTTATCGCACAGAAATTTGTATGTTTTTCTCTCTGTTGCACGAACGTGGATTCCAGACAGAGAGAAAAGCATACAAATATCTGTGCGATAAAAGAGCTCCAATTTGCGTTTCCACTTTGCGCTTGGGATGTAAAAGGGCCTTTAGTTTTTCTAATTTTGAATGAATGTCATATGCCTATCTTAGAAGCACAAGAAAAGCAATGTCATTGGAATCAAGAACCATTCGTCGTACGTCAGTGGTCACTTTTAGTAATGCTACACAACTACTGCTTTTGCGAAAAGTAGACTGCGCATACGCAAACAGGGCCCCAGCGGTCCCCGTTTTGCCGTAACATTCATTTTCTAGTACTTTGTCTAAGAAATGTTGAACACAAGTAATTTAAAAAAAATAATCGAATAAATATGTCAACCTAAAAAGGTTAAAAAAATAATTTTGTTGTAAAAAGGATACATTGGATAATAGGTATTAATGTACAAACTTTTCAAACACTATTCAGATTACTGCTGGTATATTTATTTGAACAAAAAAAATGAAAGCAATTCATATTTCCAGGATATCTTCATATAATATTTCGACAAAAACGCAATTTTTTTTTGATAGTCAAATCTGCATTCATTTTTAATTACAATGTTGCTTTTCATAAACCCTATCAGTACCAAAACATAAAAAAATGTTGCACAAAAACGCATATTCATATTCAATGCTATTCAAATTCGATTATTCATTTTACTCCCCCACCCCCGGCCAAAAAAAAGTTGTTATATCGCGAATATTCTCAAAAAACACTCATCACAACAAAGTCCGAGTGACGGAAATGCTGTATACATCCAATACCTAAAGGCTAATAGTAGTCCGAGAGTCAAAAAGGAAGTCATCGGGTTTTTTATTAATTAAAAAACACAGAGGGTGAAAAAAAAATTGATTTTTTTTTATTTGAAAACGAAAGCCATAGAAATCTGCTGTACTCTCGGCGAAGCCCCTACATTCTGCTCGCGCAGAGTCATACACGGTGCTGCTCTCATTGCATCCCTTTGACTGCCGTTTTAATTAAATTGAACCAATGTGTAACGATTTTTTTTTATACATATCTCGTGCATTCCTTCGGGGGATGAAATCCATTTCAGGATATTTAAAGCAAAAAAAAATCAGAGTTCGCACAGTTTAAATATGAAAGAAGTGAAAGGATCAAAACATGACCCGTGCCGTGTTTATTGTATTAAAAGCAGGATAAAAAATTTTTTTTTGCATGAATTATCCTTTAAAGGACATTATTGATAATTAAATGAAAATTTAACCGAAACATATTTTTGTGTGGGAGAGAAAAAGTGCAAATTCTGTTAAATCGAGAAATTCTAATTAAACATTTAATCCCTGGATATAAGGCGAGTAATCGACTTTCGATAACGTTGTCCGGAATTTCGAACTGGAAGCGCCCCAAGGGAGAATTGTCGGGGATTGAATGTATAAAATCTTAACACCATCTTTTGTATCCAGCTCCATACACCGATCCAGAGGCTTTACTGGTGGCAATTATCTTCTTAATCAAGGCAAAATGTTGTGATCATTCTGTATATAACAACTCTCGAAATTGCGCTACATATCACGAAATATACATTCACGCCAGTAGGCAAAGCTACACACTATCTAGATAAATCCCGTCGTGCCATAAGACAAGGAGTGATGTTATCACGACGGCCTTAATATCAGGTTGGTCCCATCATAGCCAATCTGGGATCTAAGTCCGCCATAAATATTCTGCCTCAGGACCACTATGCAATGGACGGCCGAAACGGACGGAAGGAGCCAAGTCAGCTGCCGCTGGTGGAATGACATTTATGTTAATCAACTGTCATACTTCATGTAATTACTCCTGGGTTAGACCCATTGGAAGTTATCTCACGTTTCGTGTATAAATTTTTTTTTGTTTGCCCCATTTTTATGTTGTTGATGTTGTGTCCTTCCATTGGTCGAAAAATCTTGTGCCCAACATTCTAGCCACCCCGCATCATCTACCACCCTGCAGCAAGAAAAAAAAATAATACAAAAAAACAGAACCTCGTCTCAAGAAATGACGGAATGTTTACTTCTCATTTTCCACTCAATTCCGGAACAGTCGTTTCGCGGGTCCTTGAGGAAATAATTGAGCCCGATTAGTTGGGTACAAAAGGTAAAATCGACACGTTCTTTGACGGTTAGATGGCCCGGGACAACCGGCAGTTAACTTTGACCTGGTGACACCTTTGTTTGTTGATTTAACAAAGGTTCTTGACATTTTCCTTTCTTCTTGCTTGGGTTCAGTTTGCCCTCTTTAAAGGCGGTCATGAGATAGCTAAAAAATATTTGTGGACGTCAACGTGGTTTGTCAACAAATTTTTAACAAAGCGAGAAGCATTTTAGTTAGAGATTCTTCAGATTTACTTTAATGACTCCCCCAAAATAGACACGGGAATTCGCGAGTAATTGGAGAGAAGCACTTGTGAGTTGAGCTTAAGGGGATCTTACTGGTTCTTAAGTACTAAGCAAGCTCTGACACGTGAATTTTTGTGAGTCTATCTGTGTACTGGAAATTGCGTTAAAAATACGAGAGTTTTGAGTTTCAACAAACTAAACCGTATTTGGTCCGACTTGGGCCTTTCGGTGAAAGGTCTTAGTAAGAAAAAAGTAACTTTTGAAGATCTCGAACCACGTTCAATGCTGCTTGACCTACGCAATCGAATGAGAACCGGTATACTGAGTATGCTAATGGCATACTGTTGGTAACCATACAGATAATGTCCCGTTTTCTTCGTCCGATACAATTTTATATCCAATTTTGCTCCGTTTAGCAAAATGAATTGAATTTAATTGAAAAAAATATAATAAAAATTGAAATTTTATAATCAAAAGTATTAAACCTATGGTTAGAGACATTTGTAATGTTTATTTTTTTCTTTTTATGGATATAATTCACAAGCAAAAAATATAAGCTTTAATACCCAATTAGCCGTGTTTTTTTAATGAACTATATAGGTCTTCGATCCAGTTCATTAAAAAAACGACAAGGGAAATTTCACTAAGCGCCATCTTCAGTGCTTTAAATATATTAAAATTAATCCGAAGCTGCGTGTCAGTAAACAACTGTTACACGAATTCGCCTCTAGAAAATAATGAATAAGTTTCTAAAAAATAAATTATTTGTTTCCTCATGCCTTCAAATTTGCTCTCGTCACTTCTATGTTGTTTTTATTTTAAATGACGTTTTTCCGACAGCCGGTAAGTATGCTACATTCCGAAAAGAAAGTGAAATTTTGAAATGTCCCAAGACCTGGATAAAAACCTCGATAAAACCTGGGTTTTCAGATTTGTATGGGGAAGAACTATATATGTAGTTCATTAAAAAAACACGGCTATTGTTTTTAAGTTAAGGCCAGGCTTTTGACTTTGATCAGGGTTGAGGCAGTTAAGGAGTATCCACACATATCAGGGCCGTGGCCGGGACATCACAGGGCCGTGTTCTGTCATGTGTTAACGATCCCGTGCCCGGATACGGACATGTGTGAACGAGTAAAGGAGTATCCATACATATTAGTCAGGGGTTCAAAAAATATTGTTGCGTACATTTTATATGAACTCGTTCACACATGTCCGTGTCCGGCCGGAGCAAAAATCTAACGTCCCGGGCACGTCACTGATGTGTGTGGATACTCCATTATTGTAAGGGGCGTCCATAAATTACGTGAGGTGTTTTTGGGGGGGGGGGGGTCGAGCCGAATCTCACCAAATCTCACGTGGGGAGGGGGAGGGTCTCCGCAAATCTCACGTAATTTTTTTCCGCAAGAAACAGTGTAAAATCGCGAGAAAACTGGGTTAAATTAATAGTACAGGTAAATTAAGCCGAAAAAAGCGATATAGCGGAAATAATTAGGTACAGGCTGAAAATTGGCAGAGCGCTTCTTTTTATGCTTTTTAATAAGGGGTTATAAAGTCTACCGGTTTTCTACTCCGAGAAGCCCACTTTTTAGGGGGTTTTAGCCCTCAAAATGGGTATTTTTCGATTTTTCTGTAATTTTTTTGCAATATTTCTTAATATCTTTTTGTTTTTTTCAATTTTAAGTACAATATCTGTAAATGAGAAAATCTTTAAAATGGTCTTTTCGGACCCGCACTTAGATTTCATTCACGAAAATCTTGGTGCAGTATCAGATGAACATGGTGAAAGGTTTTATCAAAACATATTGCAAATAGAGAAGGAATAATGAATCAAAAGTATACGTGATACTATTACTATATTTCGACTCGTGATATTATTACTATATTTCGACTCAATAGCAATTGGGTATAAAAATTTTGCACTGCCGTTTACACTGTATTTGTTCACTGTTTCAAATACCATCCAACTGGAACATCCAAAAAAAAGTAAAGAAAATAATTTAAATATCTGAGAATGAAGACGTGATGAAAAATTCTTATCTTTTTATACAATGGTCTGGGAAAAACTGCGAAAGTAATGTATGCATTGACTTATACCACAATTTTTGGACAGATTGCGACCCTACGATGAACTAGTGTGGGGGTCTAAGCTTAAACAAAACAAAAAGGCCTAGAAGCCCAATTGAAAAACCTGGAACCTAATGCGCTCCTAAGAATCTCAAGTGCATAATGTACTCAATCCTACTGCAATCATAGAGATTATATTAAGAATCGGGTCTTTTCACATCAGTCAGAACACATGCTATCTGCGGTGCATTGTCCCTACAAAAAGCAGATATTTGCACCAGGCGACTTAGTTATCTAAGCATCTTACAGGACTCGAATTTTGAATTGACGACCATCTGCTCTGACATACTTACTAGAGGCCAAAATAGATTTTGAAAACCTTTTGTTATCATTATCGAGAGTTGTGAAGAATGGAAGTCTAACAGATCAGCACTTCTTGAATCTGTATCCTGATGTAAGGCGGCTCAAACGTCAATTTGAGAAGCTGGCTGTGACTTCAGACTCCGCTTCTCTAAGGCGATACGAAACCAACTTGACTCGAAGCAAACGGAATAAATCTTCGAAAAGAAATTATTTTCAGCCAACCAACTTCATTTATTAACTTAATTTGACATTTTGATGCGAACAATATTTGTTTCAAGAGTTTTTAGAATATTTTAAAACAAACAAATAAAAGCAGCGCATGCGGCAATGGCTTTATTCACGGACTGAAATCCGATAACAGGCGGACAAATTTATTTCGAATTCGCATTGGTGGAAGATACCATTTTCTTATTTCCGAATTTCATGACTTTCGAATCGGATTCCAGGATAACCCCATGGGTCTTTCAGTCATAGGTTTTTTACCTAACGATGACATATATAGAAGAATGCTCCGAAGTTTGTATATCTCCAGAGTCATAAATGGCTCTACCATTACTATTCAAACAGTCAAGTCGTTACTCTCTAAAAACGAATCAGTGGATGCCAAAGCCAACCTTCGTATGTCAATATATTGTAAAATTCTAAATTTTTTTTATATTCCATATGCTTGCTCTACAAATACACGAGTTTTCTGTTCTCTTGTTAAGAAATCATTATCCCTGTAAGGCACCCTGAGGTTGGTTTCCAAAGGGTAGGCAGAATCACCTGCTAAATGGTAATCCACAGGTATTGTAGTTTATATTGGGTGCACGCCGAGTTTGTGCTGTTATGATTTTGTGGTACTGTTCTTCAACACAAATTATGATTTCTAAATGCAATCAAGCACAGATTAAGGTATTTACACAAAAAATACGCATAATAGTGTAAATCCTACAAATTTTTTAAAATTTTAAAAATCTCACGTGAGATTGAGGGGGGGAGGGGGTCGAGCGAAATCTCACGACATCTCACCAAGGGGGGAGGGGGGTCGAAAAATCGCCAAAATCACCTCACGTAATTTATGGATGTCCCCTAACAGCCAAGAAATTTTGACAGAATATACATTGCCTCACGTACCTACAGGCTGAGAAGCCATGGTGAGCAAAATGCTATTTGTTTATGTATAGGGAGTGGGCATAAACCAGGGAATAAAATTTGGAGCATGAAAATATTTGCTTTGACGTGAATACGTCTGTAAGTTTACTGCCATGACAAAAAACCGATGATAATGAAATTATGGCATACAGTTTTGAGTTGCAGCTCAAAAACTATTGTTTATATCGAAAAAAATATACCATGACGTAGATGAAGGATCAAAGAATTTTATTGTTTACTTTTAATTTTCCATATATCAAGCTAAGCTTAACTTTTACACGCTTTATATTAGCTTCACCTGTATTTTGTGTGACTTAATTTTGACCCACCTCCATATAACCGAACTTCAAATTTTGCACATATGACAATGCAATCTGACCATTTAGTAAAAAAATCAAGATGGCGGTTCCAAGCTGGCAGCCGAATTTTGTAATTGTGCTCCCCGACCCCCGACATGGGTATCAAATGACAGGGTTTGACAAGTAGAATAAAATTAGCTAAGTAGAGTCATTCAAAATTCAAAATGGCGGCCAACACAAAGTGGCGGATTATCTTTATCTTTACAACCCACTCGGTATGGGTATCGAATGAAAGTGTGTGAAGAGTATAGTATAGTAAGCTGTGTGACGTCATTTTAAACCATATTTAATCACAATATGACAACGGTAATTTAATATAAATAAAATACAAGTTTAAAGACACAATTAACCCCTCGCCTGCTACGTGCACCAATTCAGCGAATCCCTACCGCTATATCGTCCCCCACCGTGTAACTTATACCCGAGCAAAGGTCAGGTACCATATGCTAGTATACTATACGTACTATTTTGAAAACAAATTTCACCATGTTATTGTTGCTTTTCTGATGAAATTTGCTTCCATTCTGGGACTTTCAGAGTTTTTTACTGGAGTACGTCTGTAAGTTTGTTTCCTCCATGACAAAAACCGATGATAACGAAATTATGGCATACAGTTTTGGGTTGCAGCTCAAATTATTATACTAAGAGCCAGGGCCTCCCAGACCTACGACAAAGTATAAAAGCTTAAATTTTCATATTTCAAAAAAAAAATTTACTAAAATTCTGCAATTATAATGCATCTCGCATTGATATCATCTTTGATCAATATTTCACGCCATCAATCACAGATAATGAAAGAAGTATCCGTCAAGGATTTTCCAAACCGGATTTCACTATCACTGGACCTGATCAAGTCCGACCCTCTGAGTTTACGAAAGAATTGAGAAACTTCATATTTAAGCAAGTGTTTGCTGATTTCTTTGTGTTACATTGGGCAAGTGGTTAAGTTGTTCGATTCATTGTCAATAAAGTAGATAGTGTATATTAATTACAGAAGAAGAAGATGACAATGAAGATGAAAATGTATTGTAAATGTGAATAATGCGGCCTATTCGGTCAGTAAAATTTTATCATTTTATGTTATGTTATGCCATAACATAAAAGAATTCTCTAAAATCCTATTCTGTCGCACAATTTTTTTTTATTTTATCGATTATAACATTAAATATTTCCTGTTATCCTTCATAACATAAAATAATCTAAGCAGCACATTTTAGAGGTATTTTAACCAATTTTATAAAAATAACAGACGGGAATTGACATTTGCGTGAAACTAGTTTTCATTGAGTTTTGAGTTAAACTAAAAATTAATATGCCCAACGCATTAAGAAAATTGTATTTTGTCAGATACTGAAACAAGGCGCGCTTTGATTTTGTTTGTTTTCATTCATAATTTTATTTGTTTTCATTTTCAACCGATCAGCTGTTCAAAACGTAATAGAACCTATAGCGGATTGTACTAAATATTTTATGTTAAGTGTTCATAACAGACTTCATAAAATAATTTTATGAAAGCATGACAGAATACGAATTTTTAATAGCCGCGACACACGGCAATCGAAATATGACGAAAATTCCTAATTTATGACGAACGCCCTTACGGGGCGACACACGTTAAAATATCTCATTATATTATGACAGCTGTGGTGTAGTGAAAAATGTCAGAGAACGAAAAATAAAAAAAAATTATATCTTTGGTACGTTGTTGCCCCAATGGAAGGGAAACAAGTAATATTTAATTTTTTAATATGGAAAAAAGTAATATTTTGTATTAATTTTCAAGTAAAATAAAAATAAAAATCAGCTGACTCTGGAAAAACGCCTAAAAACGGGCTTTTTAACATGATCTATCGTTGGACAGATGGCTTTCTTTTGAGATTTCGTACTAGATTAACCAAAATTTGCCTAATCGGTTTTCCTAATTGATGAGATTCATATTCCTAATTAATGATGAATTTTCGTCATAAATGCGTGCGTGTGTCGAGGCTATAAAATGTTTTATTTTTATTTTATGAAGAATAAATTTTATCATCACAAAATAACATAAAATATTATTTTATGAAAAATTACAGAATAGGGCTCAATATATCACAATTTTTACAAAATTTAAGTTTTTTAATGCTCTCTCATACTTATATTACTTCTAGGCCTTATACCGCATCTGAAGGGGTGTTAGACCCATCAGATTGGTCTGGCTTTTTAAATACTGTCATAAAATAGTTGTTTAAACACTGTAAATAAATTGCAGCTTTTATACTTTAACGTAAATGAGCTCTGTTTTTGCGCACCTTTAACACGTGATACCGGGCGAAGGCACCACTAGTCAAGATTTGTAACCCCCGTCCATTTTTACCTACACTACCTACTGACAATACACAGAAAATCCAACCCCCACCCATTTCGCCAGGTGTTCCCCATGGATCAATCCTATCACCCGCACTTTTCCTAATCTTCATTAATGATCTGCTCTCAATGCCCTTAAACCCACTTCACTGCTTCGCTGATGACGGTACTCTGCGTTAAGGTCCGGTTACACGCAACGATCTGCTTGTGCCAATTGCCTTGCGCAAGTCAATTTGCGCAAGTGAATCGTTGCGTGTAAACGCAAATTTTTGGTTGGCGCAAGCCAAAAAGGTTGCCTTGTGCAAAATATTTGTTCTTAGAAAATCGGCTTGAGCTTGGTGTTTTGGCATGAGCGTTTAAACGATGTTCAAGCCGCAGCTACAACCCTCAGCATGCCCTTGAGTGAATGGTGAAATTTTATGACGCTCCTCCGACCTTATCATAATCAATATAATATAATAATCGTATCAAATTAGCGTCATTTAGTGTCATTTTCACTCATTTTATACGCACCAATTGACTTGCGCCAGTCAATTTGCACAAGCAGATCGTTGCGTGTAACCGGACCTTTACTCTTATGCCTTCGACAAGCACGTGCCAGACCTTGTCTTCACTATCGTGAACTGATGTCCACTTCGATCAACAAGGAGATCAAATCGATTCTTGATTGGGGCTGCATGAATCGTGTTGAATTTAACGCCACCAAAACGAAGTACTGTCTCATAGGCTCTTTGTGCCTCTATAGACTCTTTAGGCCACCGTAGGAATGTAGCAGCCCTGTCTATCTTCTTCTTCTTCTTTAACGGCTCTACAACCGGGATCCGGTCCTGGCCTCTCGCAACTGTTCTCTCCACCGGTCCCGATTCTGAGCCGATGTCATCCAGTTTGGCATCCCTATGCTCTGAGCGTCCTGGTCTACGCCATCCTTCCAGCGGAGGTTGGGTCTCCCTCGCTGTCGCACCCCATAAGTCTTACCGCAGAGCCCTGTCTATACTTTATCGCTATTATCATAGCGACTGTTCCACTGAAGTTCAGAACCTCCTGCCTGCACGGCAATGTTTTTCCCGCTACACAAGACTAGCCCGCTCGGCCCACCCTCATACCCTCAAGCCCCCCATTTCGCGCACAATACGATCTAGAAGTTCGCTTATGTATAGAACAACTCGTCTGTGGAATCAGTAGTATTTCCGAACTTATACAACACCTTAGGCCGGGCGTCCACTAAATTGGTGTGGCAGTGACGTGGCATCGGCGTGGCGGTCTAATGGCAAGTGGAAAAATTTATTCCCGTAAAATCAAATGAAGTAGCGCTCATTGAAATGGAGTGGCGATGGTGTGGCATCTGGCAAGTGGCGTGGCATCACTTGATTGCCACTAGTCTCCGACAAGTTTAATTTTTGAGTGGTAAGTGGCAGTGGATACCACTTCACATTAGTAATTAGATGATGTTGAATCACTTACGAGATTCGCTGCTTGCCATTTCGATGTGCGCTTAATAATTTTAATACCACTCCGCCACCATTCAACTGCCGCACCACTTTGTTTCCACATGGCAGGCCAAAACCACGCAACTGCCACGTCACTGCCACACCACTTTAGTGGGCGCCCGGCCTTAAAGTTCAAACGTAAGGTTCTTCGACATTTCCTTGAGCATCCCCCAGACCTCTCTAACCTTTCCTATCCTTTTTTCTATCCTTCAAACCAAGCTACGACTAGACATTGCACCATGGCGTGAACTCCTAAGCTTGGTTTTTTACCCAAAAAAGCCATCTCCTGGACCTTTACTGAAGTTTGCATTCTGTGGCGATAGTATTGAATTGGAACCGATGGCACAAAATCGAAAATTTTCGTTAGCAATTTTTTAATCTTTTTTCTACTATCTTTCCAACAATGGCTTGCTGTTTTGCTTTATACACTCAATAAGAGTACTATCACAAAGGGGAATACCTCTATGCTCTAGTCACAGTGTCCGATTTTCATATAAGGTAGTCGTAATATTACACCTGGTTAGTGTATTTAACCACCATATTCCGCGACAGTCTTCAGGTCAATTTTGAGACACTCGCAAACTTCATTCAGGTCACAGCAGCCAAAAGAACATGGCGGAAAAGACCATAGATCTTAATCCACATCACTCACACATGGCAATTGACTTCATAATCCGTAACTTAACACATCATTGAAACTTGACACTAAACACTTGTTTCACATCCACTTATTGCCAAAAAATCATTTCCTCATTAAAACGAAAAAAAACATCCTTAATTACCACCAGGTGAAGATTAAAAGTTTTAACTGCCACCAAAAACCTCTTAAAATTCTCTGTTATTGCATTTTTCCGCTGCAACAAATGACGTTCACCATCCATTTGATAAGAAACTGATAAGAGCAGGCCTGAAAAATTTCTCACCTAATTGTCTCTCCCTCCTTACAAATTAGTATCAGCCCCTCATTAATAATTTGTTATCAGTAAACAGGATGCAAAAATCTTGTGCAATTTCGTGCATTTATACACAGAGCCAGCAACCAGTTATAAACCAATAAACTCAGGTGTGCCAATTCAGGTATATTTTCGTCCAGCGCAAAAATTCACACAGGCCTCGCGCGAATGCTGTGTAGCAGCAGCAGGTTCGGCTCGCCCCGGTCCAGAAGTGGATTTAGCGGATTTCGATTAATTTTCTTTTTCTGGCCGTTGCCGCTTGTGTTCCGCCATAAATCTGTTTAATTAGCGAAAGGATAAATCAATGTAGGCATTAATGAGAACAATAATGCCACGTAAATGGGTCTCGATTTCGGCCACAAATTCTTCCAATGTGGGCAGGCCTTCAGATTAGTAGTTTATCGGGCAGCGTTACCTGGCGCGGCCCGGGTGCAGGTGAACAAGCTACTGACACTCTTAATGATAATACAATTTTATGCAATAGGCCTTAATTTATTCATAATCGACACACGGTCGACATTTATGAACGCATCCAATTAGGGGACTCTTAATTATTTCATGAGAACGAGAAGGCGAACCAGGTAGACAGAAATCTGCAAGGTAATTGTGACAGAAGATTCCCATTCTCATGCTCTATAAATTTTGGAATCTCATCAGTGGCAGTCGCGTTCGAGATCGGATTGGACTCCTAAAAATGGGAAAATGCCAATCGATTCGGTGGCGGGAGATTCAAAGGCGAAATCAATGAAAAGCCAGAACGGGAGCTACAGAAGTTTGCCGTTGACAAAATTCTTCAATTAGTGGACATCGACTGTCAAAGGATACTGTCAGGAAAAATTTTTGCCTTTATTTGGCGGCTTAAGCGCACAAACTTACAGAAAAGGGCTGGAATTTGAAGTGCCTTGAAATTATCTTTGGAGTCTTTTGGATCTGCTGATTTTTTTTTGTTCGAGATCATCTTGAAGTTCGGCACAAACAGGAACAAAAGCGGGAAAGTACTCAGAGAGGAGTTTATTTTTAAAAGTTTGTTTGAATGAAGCTTGGTAGGAGGTAGCAAGGTAGGATACCCGCGACCTTACCCCTGCACTATGTCTATGTCTTAAAAGGATGTCAACATTACATTTATACACAAGCTAAGGCGGTCTGATTACACCCTGGCTAAATCCTTCGATGTAAGCCTTGAAGATAACTAAGAAGATTGTTGACGAGGAGAAAAGAGCTATACAATTTCTGCACCAAACGATGTACTCAATATGACAAAACCATTTCGAAGCGAGAAAGTCCTCCAAATTGGCCTTTTATGGTCCTGAGATTTAAAGGAGCATTTCTAAACCAAAGGATTGCATCTTATCAAGATTCCCCCAGACCCATAAACTGTACTATTTTCTTCTATTCTTCAAATGAAGTTTCCTACTAGCCATTGCACCATGACCTGAATGACTTGACGGACTGTTGTTACGTGGACCTTGTGCTGATAGGGTAAAACTTAATTTACAAGTTTACATAAGCCACAACTTACACACGATCAGAACGATCAAAAATAACACTTCTTACATAACTGACCACTGTGATTCAATCCTGAAGATAACTACTATAGTAGAGGGAAATTGTCATATGATAGTGATGTAGTTGAGAAGTTGGATTTTTTTGTTTTTTTTCTTTACATATGTTAAGATAAAGCGAAAAAAAAAATTTCTGCAAAATCGGTTCTGTGCTGCACGAGAAAATTGCATAAATGTCCATTTTTGATGCATTTTGGGTGCATTGCTAAACTATTTTCTTAATTTCTCCAGTTCTGTTGGTCGTAGATAAATAAAAAAAATTGAAAAATACTCGTGAATGAATCGAATATCGAACTGATTCGGTATAAATACTTTAAAAATGAATCCTAACCCGAAAAAACCAAAATGTTTTTCAATTTTTTGCCTTTTTTTTCATAGTAGCTTTGCTTAGTTGGCAAAAGGCAAAAAATTGAAAATTGAAATTTTTTAGTTTTTTCAAAGTCCTAAAAAAGACATTTTAAATAAAGTAACGAAGTATTGCGTATGGTCACAAGAAAGTACATAAAAAACCTATAATTTAAAAAAAAATTTACCATACGATGATTTGGCATAAAATGGCGGCAATTTGAGTTTTTTTTCGAAAACTGCCAATTATTGCCGTAAAAATCGATTTTTTTTTGAAATTTCAACCACGTATTTATACCATCAAAATACATACTTTCTCCAATTTTTATCAAAATCTTACTATTTTCCCGTTATTTATTGCATTTTTAGTAAAATAAAACACATTTTCATACATTTTACTTTTTTGAAGTTAGGATTCATTTTTAAAGAATTTATACCGAATCAGTTCGATAGTCTATTCATTCACGAGTATTTTCCAATTTTTTTTATTTATCTACGACCAACAGAACTGGAGAAATTAAGAAAATAGTGTAGCAATGCACCCAAAATGCATCAAAAATGGACATTTATGCAATTTTCTCGTGCAGCACAGGACCGATTTTGCAGAAATTTTTTTTTCGCTTTATCTTAACATATGTAAAGAAAAAAAACAAAAAAATCCAACTTCCCAACTACATCATAACTTCGCTTTTTTTTGTTTAATTTCGAATGTTCGCATTCGCTTATGCGAATGATTCGCATCATTTTAAACATTCGCATTCGCATCAATTAATGCGAATGTTTTGCGAATGGCGAATGTGTGTAGGTCGTGTCGTGCCTCGTGGAAAACAAAATTAAAATACGACAAATTTACAGATCTGGCTCGCAAATATTTGAGCGCTCCACCGGCCAGGGTTCCGAATGAGCAATTTTTCCGTGCAGTCGGCCTTGTATATGAGCCACTTAAGGACCCCATTCGCAACAGGCCGTAGCCTTTTAAGCCGGTCAGCCCGATGAAGGCCATACATTACTAAGTCGGACTGAGGGATGAAGACTTGAGGAGTACGTCTGACAGGCCGTGGACTGCAGGTGACCTCATGATTCTCTACGTACACAGAGGCGAGGACGACAAATAATTCAAGTGCAGTGTTAATTCAAGTGCAAAAATATTCATGGCCTCAACGAAAATTTAAGACTGAATAGAAGTTCAAATCTTCAGGCACGGATTGACGATAAATACCCATACACATAAAGATTTTTGTCATTTTTCTTGGACCGCAGGCCCAGCAGGCCACATTTAGTTGACGGTATAGGTGAGTGAGTGTGTGGCTATACTAGGCCTCAAGGCGAGAATCCTTCAGGCCATAGCCTGCCGGCGGCCTGTATAGGAATGGAGGCTTTTAGAAATTGCCTCATGGAAATATAATATTCCTCTCTTGAACTTTGATTATTAAATACGAGAAGAAAGAATACCATTACCGCATATAACACTGGTCTATTTTTCTAATATTTTTTCATATCCTATTGTAAGTAAAAAAAATTAGGCATTCATTTAATTAAATTTTTTTAATGCTATTCCTAAACATTCGTATTCGCATTCGCATTCCGAACATAAATGATGTGAAAAATATAACATTCGTAACATCCCTAATAACTACATCCATTGCGGAGGGTGGTATACTAGGGGAGGGGGTGGCAGAGCAGTGTCAGGTAAAGAAAAATATGGATAAATGCCATACTTGTAGGTGGTGACATTTCTTCTACTTTGGATGTCTCTACCAGTTGTGTAAAGTCCTTTAAGAGCTGCCTTTAAGGTCGAGTTTTATCGCGGTGACTCTGGTCGTGGATGAACTTTTGACCAAACTAAACGAATCTGGTTTCAATGTCATCGGCTATACAGATGATGTTGGCATCATTGTCTCCGGGAAGTTCGACTTGACCATTACAGAGGTCACGAGAACAGCACTCCGAAAAGTTCAAAGATGGTGTGCCACAAAGGGGCTATCAATCAACCAAAATAAGGCTGCCCTGGTGACTTTTCTCAAACGTTAAAAAGTGTACTTAGTTGATATTGTAACCAGAGTACGACAGTTGAGTACTCAGACTCAGTCAAATATTTGGGACTAAAGCTAGACAAGAGACTGAATTGGAACGCTCAACTGGAATACGCCATCAGTAAAGCTACTAGGGCTATATGGGCCTGCAAAAGGCTTTTGGATAAGACCCATGGTCTTACCCCACAAAAGATGTACCTACTTATGCCACTATACTAGTGATGTGCGATTCTGTATCGATTTAAGACAAAATTGATTTTTCATGTAAAAAAATCGGGTTTTTACGATTCTTTTCTAGACGATACGATTTCGATAATCGATTCATCTTTAGAGAATCGTAATCATCAATTGCACCTTACTTCTCCTAGACACCCTAGTAAAATGTGCACTGCGCATTTGTTCGCTATGCGTGCTAGCTTAGGCGCCGTGCGTGTTAGTGCATACCTGATGCATGCTAGCTGCGGGCGAGATTTATTTTTACTCGGGCACAGGGTGTTTAAGAAAAGACGTTTGAAGCGTTTTTTAATTTACTTAAACTTGAATTACTCCTCAACTATTTATCGTAGAGCAACGTAATTTTGCTTTAGAGAAATGTACATTCTTTAATGTATGATATCAATATCATAAACCTCAGTCGAATATGTTCGTTCAAAGTCAAAATTTTGTTTTTTTTAACTAAAATTTCAACTAAAACCACCTTTTTCTCCAAAAAATACGTAGTTAACCTATAATTTTTTTCCAAAATTAAAAAACCTTGGAGTATTTCCTATGAATAATGTTAAAACAATTTTTATGCTACGGCCTTTACTTTTTAAGTTATAAGCAATTTTGATGTTAAAATTGGCTCTATTAGTATACCTTTTCACCTAAGCTTTGTCGAAAAGTACCAAATAAGCACCAAACCTGCCTGGATGCCTTTATATTTTATAACAATGAATTATTTATTTAAATGTCTTTATTTTTAATAATATAGTGAATTATATATTTTAATTTGGCAATGAAATTCGTTTTTTTTGTTTTGTTAAATTTAATAAAAATTTTATCAAATAAATGTAATTTTTCTTTAAATATTGTACTCGATTTTTATAAAATCGATTTTTAAGGCCAATTTATAGAAAAATCGTTTTTATTAAAACAAAAATAGATTTCCAAAATCGATTTTATTTTTGGAAAATCGCACATCACTACACTTGACTATGGTGGCCCAAGACTAAACAGGTTACGGCGATCCTCTAGTGCAGCAACCTGCAACGGCTTGCTTGCCTCTTCATTACTGGAGCTATGTGTATCTGTCCCACAGCCTCGATGGAGGCAATCATTGGATTGGCCCCATTGCATATCTTCATACGGAAATTCACTGCCATAAGTGCCTTGAGATTTCAGATATCATTGAACAGTCAAAGGACATATGGATATTCTTAATTCCATTTTCCGCATATCCGACCATATGGTTGGTGAACTCCGGATCACTCTAAGTTGGAGTAACTATCTTTCCAGGCGGTACAAAAAACCTCTGTAGTGTATATAAGAGCACACTATGGAAAACACTGTAATACAAGTTAATTATGACAGTTCTAATAGACAAATAACGACTACTGTATTACAAGTGGATTCCATAGGGGAATAGATTATGTAAAGTAAATTTATTAAGCTAAGTAACATAAGTAGGGGAATTAGGTAGTATAAATAGTTGTAAGGATTTTGTGAATAATCATTGATTCCCAGAACTCAGTCCGAGTATAAGTGGCAATAACTTGCCCTGCGGGAATAGGTATTTTGAATGAATAAATGTTACATTATTTATAAAGTAATTGTATTCATTTCATAAGTTCATACACTAAATAAGGCGGCACTAGACGCCACAAGCAGAAGCTGGTTCACTTGCTTGGTCTACAACCACACGAACAACATTACACCTCCACTGGTTTACCGACGAGTCAAAGATGGAACATGGTACAGGGCATGGTGTAGCAGGACTCAACTCCAAGGTCTCGATTGCAATGGGTAATGGGACTCTGTTTTCCAAACGGAAATACATGCCACTGAGACCTGCGCTTTAGAAAGGTTTGAAAGGCGCCAATATCAAAATCTTTTCGGACAGTGAAGCTGCCATCAAGGCACTCTCAATGTGGAAGCTTTCCTCCAAAATAATTACAGGATGTTTTGATGTACTCAAGGAAAAATAGGGTCTCGCTCTGCTGGGTCCCCGGACACTGAGGTATCGAGAGCAGTGAGACTGCAGACAAGCTTACAAGGAAGCGGTCTGAGACGTTGGTCTAGGGTCCAGAACCCTTCTGTGGCATCTCATGATCTACCTCAAAGTCCCTGGTAGAGGAGTAGATTAAGGGACTAAACCTAGTCTATTGGGAATCAATCCCAGGTCTTAGACAGGCTAAAGATCTTATAAGACCCTTTACCTTAAGGAGCATCATCGCTTTAAACAGAGCGGTGGATTATCTGACTGGCCATGTAGGGCTGCCTCCACGACCCAGGACTGACTCAAAAATGCCAGCTTTGTATGAAAGACGACGAGACCTCCACAAATATTCTTTGTGTTCTGCTCTGATCTGGCTTAGAAGAAGAAACTTTATTAGAGGGCTTATGCGCCCCGCTCAAGTTTGGTCTTCTTCAACTAAAGACCTTCTTGTCTTCGTCCAGAAGGCTGATGGTCTATTCCGAAAGTGGGGTACATACACAATAGGCCTAACCGCAGTGTTTAGCATATGGGTTGCCTCCTTATTTCTTAAAAAAAAGAAAAAACTCAAGGCGCACGGAGATATAAATAAATTGGCTTTAGATTACCTTTGCAAATAAAAGAAGGCGTTGGAGATGAAGTTAGATACTCATTGATGAAAGATCGCAATAAAGAAGCCTTACTACTATTATCTTCACTACCAAGAAAAAATCCAAGCTCAAATCAACGATGGCGTTTTCAATTTTCACTTTCCTGTTAAAAGACACTAGAATTTTTTTAAGATGAAGTGTGGAGATAATTGGAGTAGTATAACTAGGTCACTTCTATGACAGTGACGTCATCGGTTGCGGCTACGGGGGTGGATCTGGTCTTAGCTTGAAGCTTTAGTTTTAGTTTGTTTCTTCGATGGAAAGTTGGGCAGTTGGCTTGAGTCTTGGGTGAGCTTTCTTACTTTAATTAATTATTGATGGGGTCAGTGCGTTAGCTTCGATTGGATTTTTTTGCGAGTTCGTTAACCTTAGTTTTGTTTGTTGGTTGGAGCTTGGTTGGTTTGCGTGATTGAAAATATTAATAATATAATTAAGTTGAGTTAATGATATTAATATTTTTTTTAGCGTCTATAAATTCTATCTCGGAGTTGACGTATCTACATGAGGATGCATAGAGGTTGGAGGAGTTAAATTTCATCACAAATCGGTTTCCAAGGTATAAGTAATATTTTGTTTTCAGCAGGTATAGATTCTTGATAGTATTTCATTGGTGTTGCCATAGAGGGGTGTAAATTTTAGTCAGAGGCTCAATTGAAGGAACCTTTAGCCTTGGCTCAAATTTTACTGATACCATGAGCTATTTTAACGTGCTGGTTATTGACTTAATGGTTTCCTCCAATTGAACCTCTGAGTAAATTTTACCAGTCCGTGTTACCAGAGAGCTAAAGCTTTAGAGCCTTTATAAAGCTTTATCAGGGAGCTTTATACTTCTTTAATTTAGTATCAGGCTTCTTCCATATTGCTATACTGATGGTTACACCTACATTTATAAGCAACTATACAGATAGACAGTGATATAGAATAGGTAGACCAGACCAGATAGACCAGGCAGACCACACCATATACGTCAGGTAGACCAGACCCGTGTACCTATCTACCTGAGAGCTTTAAGTTAACTTTTAATGTTTTGTGGTTGATCATAGCTTCGGGTTCAGAAGCAATTACCTAACTTTTTAAGCTTCAATCCAAGACACAGACCAAAACCTAGGCTTCAAGCTAAGACCACATACCCCCGGGGGGCTGCTACCGATAACGTAACTGGCTTTGAAGTGACATAGCTATACTACTGTGCTTAAGGTTATTATTTTTGTGCTCAACAATCATTCAAGTAACTGATTGATTTACAATGTCGCAGTCTTTTCTTTTTTCTTTTCAACCAACCACATTCGATTTGTGGGTGTAAATTGTTAATTCCATTTTATAGAATGCTATTTTAGAATTTCAAACCCAAACTCACGTGGCATTAACCTATCATTTCAATGTAACAATATGAAAACCACACAATCAACATTTTCACCACTTGTGTGTATGAATGGATATCAACCGCAAAAAAAATTTAACAAAAACCTCCAAAAAATTTTACCATCGAAAAATACATTTTACAAAGTGATCAGGAAGTGGTTACAAAATGCTTTAAACACTATCAAAAGATACCAAAATAAAATGAAAATAACATAACAAAACGCGAGAGAACAATATAAGCGAAATTTTTACATCCTTTTACAGCGTCAAAAACTTTAATTTACTTCAGTTGGAAAGTCGTTAAATTCCGCCTACTGACCACCAACTGGCCAAGCGATCGTCCGCTCTTGAACATAATACGCGACGGCTATAAATATACCAAAAATACCGGATGGATGAAAAATGGTTCAATTGTGAAATTCGTGTCTCGTTTGCATAAATTTTCGTACCACACGGACGGACAGACGGACAGGTTCACGTGTGCACAGGAACTACGCCCTCGATTTATATAGAATTGAAAAAGGTAGCAAGGTAGCAGCAGCAGCAAGTGGTGGCGGCGGCGACGGCGACGGCGGCATCAGTAGTACAGCAGCGCACCGGTGATGGTCAACAAAAGAGGATTGTTCCACCTTTTGTGACATTTTACTTACTTTAAATCCCGTATTATCCCAACAAATCTTCCATCATCCTGGGGCATCGAGCGACAGCTCTGCCAGTCTTTACTGTATGTGATACGCGCAAAGTTATCCCCGAAAATCTAAAAAAAGGGCCCCAAACAAGCTGATGGTGAATATATACACACAAACATACATACATACATATATGTTCGAGGTGCATCCACTAAAACGGGGTCCGTTGAATCCCCAAAATGCTGAGAGAGTGGATTCCCTGACTGAGTGATTTGTAGGCTCTTCCTTTAACTTCCCTGTCCATTCAGAGTCTTTCATCCATTCTGGATTTTTACCTTTTATTTTTGCCATTTTTGCTCCCCTGCTGGTGTGCTCCGTGCTGTCTGGACGCCTCGTTCCCTGGGTTCCGTTTGGGGCTGGAACTGGGATCGCATGGGTCCGTGTATAAATTCTGCTTTCAAGGTGGCTAAAGTCGACATTCGGACAGGCAGGTAAGATATATGCCGTTGTTGTACCTCAAAATTTATAGCCTCCACTGTTCTCTTATAAAATGATATTCGATCTTAGGATAACTGGGCTGACTTAAACTCGCAGACAGTATCAGAGACAGTTACATACGTGGTAACCAGGGGCCTTTTTCGTTACGCTATTGTTCTGGGCGCAGCGGAATGACAGCCAAAAAAAAGAAAAGAGAATCCGTCCACCTTGGAATCTTTTATTTCATTTTTATTCCTTTTACAATTTAAAAGCAAAACAACAAAAAAAAAAACACGCACACACGGCAAAAGAACAACAACAAAAAAAAAAAGATATAAGATTTAGATACCTGCATGCCCTGCGGACCATTTATCTTATATCTACGCTATCACAAAGACGTCTTTAAAATCTCTGCCTTGCGGCCTTATTCCCTCGAGATTATGACAACGTCATCTGCAGAAATCTTCTCCTCCTCGACTGGCTGCTTCTGACATGGCTGGTGGAGAAGCGTCTCCAGATTGAATCCTCGTACTTAAGGAATTTGTCTTGAACGAGAAGAAACGTTCCGCAAGACGAGCTCTATATTGACTACAAAACATTAACCTGACGCCACCATAATCATGCCAGGTACCTACCCACCCACCACACTGGATCATCCCCCACCGCTCGACGTGTATAATTCATCTCACAGTTCATTAGACAAGTAACCGCCGACGATAAATAAAGTAGACCTCAGCTTGGATTGAGATCTTCAATGGAGATTACGGGAAAGTAATTTTTCTCCGGGGCTTCAGTGTTATCTAAAGTAAAACGGCGCGGTGAGACGGTGGGGGAAACGAAAGCAAAAACAAAAACAAAAACAGAAAAAAAACACAAAGTAGCACAAACACCCCAAGGTAGCAGAGGTGATATCCCTGAACGGGAAGTCGAGGGGATCCTTCAATTTTTCCTCCTTTTGTTTAGATTTATTGTAGAAAATGGCAGTCATCGCTTTTGCTGGTGAATTGGAGGCGGCTGCTTTTTTTCTATACTTCAGCAAAATAACCCTGTTTAACCAATTTTAGGTGCCAACCCTTTTCCTTCCGCTTTAGGTTCAGTTCTTTCCTTAATAATGATGAAAATTAAAAAGGAAGTGATAAATGGATTTTTAAATGATCTTAAGTTTAGAAGTGAAATGTTATAAAAAAGAGGTTATTTGGGAGGTATTTTTTTAGGGGTGGTGATGGGAAATTGACGATAGACACAAAAGGAAAGGTCTTATCAATTTGAAATTTTTTAATCGAATTAAATTTTTTTCAAGGGTTTTGACGCCTCAACACAAACTTTGGTAATGTCGACGGTTTTATTATTAAGTGTAAGTTAAACAGCAAGCTCTAGTCGGAAAGATAGTAGGGAGAAAATGAAAGAATTGCATACCCCAAAAAAATACAGTTTACTACCACAAGCTTCCCACCTATTACTATCGAGACAGAACGCTGGCTTCGGTAATCGAACAACATAAGATGACTTCCTCGCTTGTTATTCTTATACGCGAAATCAGGAGAGCAAGAAAGACAAGACGGAAGAAAGTTGTATATCTCGGAAAAATGGAAAGGCCAAAGTACATACCGTGGGTGGATTCGAACCGCGAACCCCTGGGATGGTAACCGGATGCCTTAAACCCTATGCTACCGAGACCGGGTTAACCAGTAATGATCTTACATCGGCGTAAACTAATTTTTTTTGGTATACTTTGGATATTTAGCAGGACTTTGGCAAAAGTTGTCAAATAACATACTTTTAGGTAGAGAACTATCCATCGAATTGGAATTATAGTTGTTCTATTGAAAAAGCAAAAAATTAGCTCGTTTTTATACGCTTTATATTAGCTTCACTTGTAACTATGTAGAAAAATCGTGGAAGTTAAATTTGACCCCCTTCCCGGTTTCCGATTGGGCTGAAATTTTGCATACACGTTTAGTTTGGATGACAATGCAATCTAACCATTTTGTAAAAAAAATCAAGATAACGGTTCAAAGATGGCGGCCGATTTTTGCAATTGGATTCTACGACCCCCGGACATGGGTATCAAGTGAAAGGGTATGACAGGTAAAATACGATTAGCTGTGTGGCGTCATTCCAAATTATCAATTGGGCGGCCACACAAAATGGAGGAAGACATATAATAGCCTAAAAATTAGAAAATATACTTATCAACTTCAAATTTTGCACATATGCCTAGTTCGAGTGACAATGCAATCTGACTTTTTTATAGAAAAATCAAGACGGCGGTTCCAAGATGGCGGGAGAATTTTGCAATTATGTTCCCTGACCCCGCGACATGGGTATCAAATGAAAGGGTATGATAAGTAGAATAAAATTAGCTGTGTGGCTCCATTCCAAATTCAAAATGGCGGCCAACACAAAATGGCGGATTACCTTTTTCTTTACAACCCCCTCGCTATGGGTATCAAATGAAAGGGTATGACGAGTAGAACACAGTAGCCTGGGTGACGTCATTTTAAATCTAATAGGGCGGCCGCCACAAAATAGACATTGTATAATAGACTAAAAAGTAGAAAATAAAAATAAATAGTTTAAAAAATCTAAAAAATACGCTTTTATTTTAAAATGAACTAAAAAGTAAAAAATAATTCTGAATGTAAAGTCTTGATTGTTTCAGCCAGTATATGGGAACAGCCTACCTTTAGAAATCAAGCTCAGAATAAAATTAATGAGGTTATTGGTAAAAATTATAAATATAACTTACTTAAATGTAATAGGAGTATGGGGCGGACGATCGCTGTGTGGATTCATCATACTATCTTAGAGTAGAATCCCTATTTCTTCCCAATGGATTTTTTGCAAGCGAAAAGAACTACATATGTTCGCTTTTCTAATAGTAGGGGAGCCCACGATGCTAAATGGGGATTTACTCGAGCGCCGTGGGGACCGTTTGGATTCTGAAGCTTAGATTGTAGAGAGAAAAAAAGGTTATATGATGTATACCTTTTCATCAGTGGGGGGAGCGTCTGCAGGTTTTTCAAAATGTAAAAAAAACAGTCACATGGAAATACTCGAGCGCGTCAGATATTAATAGGGTATATACCTTACGTGTCTCTGATGACCGAGGTATATTAATTTGCCGGTTTGCATGGTGGGGGCGGCCGTACGGAAGTTAAAAATGGGGAAATTCAAATTTACTCGAGCGCGTCAGATATTCAGAGGGGATGTTAAGTAAACCCGAACGAAGCTCCCATTCAAAAGACTGACGAATCGGATCTGACGCAAGCTCGTGGTGGCTTCTTGAAAAGGCAAAAAAATCGCCTTTTTGAAATACTCGAGCGCGTCAGATTTTTATACAGATGGTTCCAGTTGATGTTCTGATCGTGCTGATCCATAATCTGACGATTATTTGGAGGGGTTCTCTTAATCTGACGGTTTGAAGAAAAAATTGTTCATAATTTTTTTTTAATTTTAATTTTACACAAAATATATTATTTATTTATTATTTATAACTTCTTTATTTATAACTATACTGAATTCAGAAAAAAATATTAAAAAAAAAATAGGTTTCCAAAGAACCTCAAAGCGAAAAGAAGCGAAACGCAAGTGTTAAAAGTGACAGTGATATCATTATTTAAACCCATAATGGCATCTGCATCAGATGGCATTATAAACCTCTATAGGTACGGGAATCGATTTATCAGGGAATATTTAAAGTTATAGTCAAATCAAACAGCTCAACACCTATTAGCAGCATTGAAATCGGTAAGACAATCACCCAAATTTTCGATGAATATTCAGAAATGAAATAAAAAAAGTAAGCAGAAATACCGTCATTTTGGAAACAATCAGGGCGCACGTCGCCAACAAAATAGTGGGGAATACTGTATATACTATACTATTCTAGTATACTATTCCGAATACATGTTTACTGGGTTAACGCTGAGTCAGCCGGTGGCAGTCTAGATTGAAAGGGATTATAACGCCGCCTCCATGAGATCACAGAGGACTTGTGAAAATTTTCCTTTTGTGATGATAATAACGTCATCCGCATGCTTGAAACCACTGACTAAGAGCAGTATCAGTAGATTTGCCGTTTGCATCGGCGTGTAGTGCGCCAGAGAGTAGTATGGTCTGCGTCAGATTTATTTCGATTAGCCTTTCTAGAGTCTTTAAAAGAAAGAATGATAGGCTTATTGGCCTGAAGTCGTTAGATGTTGCTTTTCCTGCCTTATATATAAAAACGGTTACGTTATGATGATGTAGTAAGCTTAGTTCTTAGATTTGTATTTTATAGAACGAGCCAATGGCTGGAATGCTTCTTTGGCGATTTGGAATATGTGGTCATACCATCGCAGGTCTTTGGCTAAGATGTTGCAGGATTAGTCCATTCTACACCATTCATTGATACGGATGAAGTATGGGTTGAACATGGGTTGATTCTGAGCCGATGTTATCCAGTTGACATCCCTAAGCTCTGGATGCCCTGGTCTAAGCCATTCCTCCAGCGGAGGTTGGATCTCTTTCGCTGTCGCACACCATATATCTTACCGCAGAGAAATTTGCGAGCAGGTTCCTCTTCTCTCATACGATCTACATATATACCCTGCTCACCGGAGCCTACCGAGCCTTGTTTTGTTCACAACATCTATATCGCGATACCGCTAGTAGATCGCGTCGTTGTAGAGAGACTATAGTAGGTTTTGTCGTCTATTAGCAGCCATGCGCGTATTTCTCGTTCCATATTATAGTCGGCTGGTACTATTGACCCAAGGTTTGATTTTATTACTTCAAACTCGTGGTCCTCTACTTTGTTGTGGGACCAATGTTAGGTGTTCTCGCAGGCGAGGCCACCATGTATATACTTTGTTTTGCTTTCGTTGATGTGCAGTCCCAGCTTTCGTGTCGCTCGCTCAATCTGGGTGAAAGCTTCTTGTACAGCTCATGTGAACGTTTCTTGAGAGCATTTTTAAGTCGTTAAGCCGTTTTCGGCGGTAAATCCCGTCCTTGTTTGCAATTCCTTATTCCATAATAAATGTGTTTTACAAGTGAAGTTATTAAACTTACATATACCAACCTTACTTGGAACTGACTAAGCCCATAATATTAGTCTAATCACAATTCCAACAGTTCGGACAACTGAAAATAGGGATCTACATAAATGTCACTAGTCGGTATGTTTGCTTCATTTCAATAGTAAGTGATAGTGTCAAAATTCTGATTCCGTATGCTTGACATAGAAGCTAATCTAACACTTGCAATGCCCTACAAAATCAATCATATCCTGAAACTATGACATTGTTTCTAACAACAACTTAAATTAATTACACAAAGGAAATATATATCCAGTCTAAAAGGCCCCAGTGATAATGCCTAAGTAATCACAAACGATGCCGATCCATTTACATACAGCAACAAAGCCCATCTCGTCTGCAATCACATTAAATTTTCATCTTGGCTCCATCTTTTCAATCCTCAGTCTACCGTAGCATATAAACGAGGATTTAAACTAAGAATCCCAGGTTTCGAGTCTCTCCTGGTCTCTTGCTCCACCAAAGAACAAAATTGTTGCCGAAGTACCATGGATGCTAGGTGGACTGCTAATGACCAAATAATTTACAAATTACCGATGCTCCACGAATGCCCGTCGTAATGCTCCTTCTCTTCGGTAAACTAGAGTCTAGAGTCTTGACTTTCTTCTCAGTTACGCTTAAATGGGCTTCACTTTTCACTTTGTTGGTGAGCTTAGCTTTAGCAAATGATCGTTAACAAACCATCGCCGCACAGGAGAAAGAAGATGACTTGTCCCGTACCGATATTTGATTGAAAATTTTCTGTGATGGTTTTTGAAAATAAAACAGAACAGAAAAAAAAATAAGAAAAGAAAAAGAATGTGAAAATATGAAAGAAAGGCGCTGAGAGTTCTGACCACAGAAATCTCATTTGTTGCCCTGGCAATTGCCAGCTAATTATCCAATTAGAGCTGGAGAGTCTATCATCATAAATCATGGGTTTCTTTTCAATTAGACAACGGGAGAGATGAGACCTTTGAAGGATTGATGACAGCAATCACGGGTCTTAGTTAGAATTTATTTTGGCCTCAGTTGATTAATCCAGGTTTATGGTCCAGGTCTCTGTGCCTATATGGCGATAGCTTCATTACTGTCCAAGAGATAAATTGTATGGGGAAAAGTGGCTTATCTAGTTGTTTATGACTTAATCTTATGGTATGCAGTTTAAGGTATGTTAATTATTTTATAGAGCTTGAGTGGTGGATGAATATTTGCAGAAATTTTAATTATTCTGATGAAAGAACGTTCTTAGAACAGTAATTGACTGGTTAGTGAACTGCAGCTGTTAACAAAGTTGTATTTTGTTGTAATTTTAAAGTTTGTATAGTACATTCTTGTTGTAAATTTTTCTAATTTTTAAGTGTCGAAAACATGACGATATTCGGAAATTTCATAAGTATCCATTAATGCAAAAGTTTCCGAATTTTTCGGACTAAAATAAAAACTTCCCATGCTCTATTAGTTCGTAATGTTTATGAATTCTGAAGATAGGGATTTTCCAAGTAATAAATGAAATAGCAGTATTTTTTATGATGAATACATCTAAACTTGCAGCAATTTTCATTATGTTGATCAAAGAAGATACTAGGAAGTGTAATTGATTTTTAGGTGCTGTTGACAAACTTGTACTTTATTGAAATTTTCAAGTGTATCTACATCATTGTTGTACATTTTTTCAGTGGAAACTGTCGAAGAATTGTTAAAAACATGACAATACTCGGAAATTTCATAAGTATCTATGTGTACAAAAGTTTCCGAATTTTTCGGACTAAAATAAAAACTTCCCACAGTGTTAGTTTGCAATGTATATCAAATCTAAAGATAGAGCTCTTTTCATGTAACTTAGTAGTTAGATGATATAGCAGTATTTATCATTGATGGATACATCTAATCGATATATTTAGAGCCTATAAAACCGAACGTCTATACGTAAAACTAAACTTTTACATTTTGGAACTGCCAGTAAAATACTGAAGTGTGTAAAAAACTAGAAATGGTAAAACATATGAAATTAATTGATAGCTTCTAATTTTTATGAGAAAATATTGCCTTTTCGTTAAGCTGCAGTCTTCAGTGAAGGTGCCCGTCCATCTGTCCTTCCATGCTTTTTTCCTTCGCAGGTAGACTTATGATTTTAGGAATCTCTTGTTTCATCTAGGAAATGCTTCCCACAAGCTAAAAAAGATACGCTTGGTATAGGATGACGATGAGGATACCTTAAAATATTCCAATTTCTTAAGTGCTTCAGACAATTTCGTGAAAGAAATAATTGCCTCACTGATGCACAAAGTTCTAGAGAACCAGCTAAACGTGAATGGTAGTGAAAATAAAATTTTGCTAAAAATCGTGCAACTTGAAAGTTTGGCCAAAGTTTGAAAAGCTGTATCTCCGATACTATTGCTCTTATAAAAACCGTTCTGGTCTCAAATTGTTGCAAATTTAACCTACTTCAAAAATGAATATAATAATCTTTGATGAAAAACCAGTCCTTTCAGGTCAAAATCGACAAAAACATTTTTCATTTTTGACAATGACCCGGTAGTCTGCCGAGGTCGAAAACTTGGATTTAACATTGCCTTTCCATTATAAACAACATGTTAAAAAAGCAAAAATACCTGATTTGATGCAGCGTTCACGCCCTTTTATGTATAATTTGACTCTACTATTCTAGGAACTAAGCTAGCCAAACAATTGAAATCATATGTATATACTTTTCTTGCCTTCTGTTCGGCGAACTTATTTATTAAATCATTTATATCTAGTTTTTCTAAATTTTCGCCTCTGTAGACAATAGTGACAAGTCTGATAGCCTTGTTTTTTTCGGCCATCTTTTCGCATGTTTCCTATGAGGTAGCAATGTGTGCACAGAAAACAACTATTGGCACAACTCTTCCAGAACATTTTTAGCCCAAAAACTTTTCTGTAGGTGTGCTAATCGAATTCGACAACAAAGGTGCTTTCTTCAAATAAACCGTATTTTGCAAGAAATATTTATTATTTTGGAAATTTTCAAAAGCGTTTTTATTGCACTCCCCAAGGGCTACACTTTCCACGAGTTTCACTACGATATGGTTTTTTTGGTAAATGATATGAGCATTTAAAAAAACGTGATTTTTAGCGGTTTTTTTGAAATTACTTCGTTATTTGTTTATGTATTGACATCAAACTGGCGTCATTTTATTAGTATGAAAAAGCCCTACAAGATTTATATAAACCTTTTTTTTTAAACGCAAAAATCTGTTTTTGGCCCTGTCTTGACCATTTTGGAAACTTTGCTCGTAGACGCCAAAAGTAGTTTATCAAATTCTTCGGAATTGTTTTAGTGCAGTAAAAAAAGCATTTTTATTTGCACAGTCTGGTAACAGCAAAATTATGATTTAATCCTGTTTGGGATATCACCAGGAGTATATTGGTAAGTTTTGGACCTCGAAAAACTTGTGCTACTTTTGTTATAAACAATTAAAGTTTTTTTACCACGTTTTTCGAGCTTAAAATGTGAATTACTCCGGTTCTATAAGTCGGATCGGGGCAAAATAAATACCAGTCTCTTCGTAATAAAATTTCCAATAAATCCTCGTTGGTTTCAAGTTTCTGAAGTACATACATAACCTACAAAACTGAAAAAACAAGAAAAATACAGTATTTTTTTCAATTTAATGCCCAAGACAGTCAACTGCACCAATTTGCATCAAACTTTCAAAAAATATACTTTTTGATGTTACAAAAAGACTCTGAAAAATTGGTGTCAAAATACTGAACCCGTTGGCCAAAATTGCTATTGTTATCTAAAATTTTAAATGCCCGTCATTTTATGCCATTAAGTCCAAAATGAAAATTTCTTTTTTCAAAATGTAGCTCTCCATGCCATCTTTCGAATGCAATTAAAAAAAAAATTTTTAATGTAATTTTGGTAACTGTTTTTTTATTTGTTTATAACTCAATTAATAACAATTGCATTTTTTCTGCCATTTTGAAAAAAAAATTAAAATTTTTTATCAGATCTGGTAGAAAATCTTGGGACCTTTAATTTAGAAAAACGAAAGGTTATTTTTGTTAACGTAAACCCGAGATATTTAACTTTTTGCGTTTTGGCCAATTGTTAATTAACAAATCCATATTTTAAGCTACAATTTGGACTGCATCATTTTAAAACCTATTAATTTCATGTGATCAATTCGAAAAAAATTTAAGTTTTATTTACATTTTTTACAAGCATTATAACTTATTTACAAGCAAAATAATCTGTGAAAAATGCTTCACTATGCGAAGCCGAGTGCAACAACACGTGATTATAATATTTCGCAATGCAAAAAATTCCAAAAAATGCCAATGCAAAAAATTAAATATCTCAAGTTCATGTTAACCAAAATGAACCTTGTTTTTTTTAAACTAAAGGTCCCAAAATGCTCTACCAGATCTGATAAAAAAATTTAAATTTTTTTTCAAAATGGCCGAAAAATGCAATTGTTAATATTTGAGTTATAAACAAATGAAAAAAAAGTAACCAAAATTACATTAAAAAATTTTTTTTTAATTGCATTCGAAAGGTGGCATGGAGAGCTACATTTTGAAAAAAGAAATTTTCATTTTGAACTTAATGGCATAAAATGGCGGGCATTTCAAATTTTAGATAACAATAGCAATTTTGGCCAACGGGTTCAGTATTTTGGCACCAATTTTTCAGAGTCTTTTTGTAACATCAAAAAGTATATTTTTTGAAAGTTTGATGCAAATTGGTGCAGTTGACTGTCTTGGGCATTAAATTGAAAAAAATACTGTATTTTTCTTGTTTTTTCAGTTTTGTAGGTTATGTATGTACTTCAGAAACTTGAAACCAACGAGGATTTATTGGAAATTTTATTACGAAGAGACTGGTATTTATTTTGCCCCGATCCGACTTATAGAACCGGAGTAATTCACATTTTAAGCTCTAAAAACGTGGTAAAAAAACTTTAATTGTTTATAACAAAAGTAGCACAAGTTTTTCGTGGTCCAAAACTTACCAATATACTCCTGGTGATATCCCAAACAGGATTAAATCATAATTTTGCTGTTACAAAACTATACCTATCTTTTCATTTTTTTGGCCTTTTTTTACTGCACTATTTCTATTTTTTCCATATTTGACCTTGCGGATGGCTCAGTTGGCAAAAACGAGGTTTTTTCGACAATTTGACTGGTCTAAATAACTGATGTATGTAGGTTGACACTGACACGTCGCGGATTTAGTAATCTAATTTAGTAATTAGCGGGTCGATCGTGACGAGAGACGATCTGTGTTGCCAACTTTTGGGCGCCCGCTTAACCCGGAGGAAAAAAGAGATTCCTTTTTTTACTTTCGTAATTTTTAAAGTGAAAACTTCTTTAGGCACGTTGAGCACTATCTTATGATATGATTTTTTTCTCGGCAAATAAGGCGTAAAGGCCCATTCAGATCCAGCCGCAGCAGCGGCAGCAAGCTTAGTTTTACTAGCAATCGCTGACCACCTTTAGCCAATAGGAACTGTTTGCTGCCGCTGCTGCTGCTGGATCTGAATGGGCCTTAAGAGTTTAAGTGAGATTGTGGTTAACATTTTACGAATTTTTGCTTATACATGTTCGGGGCCCCTGTCGCCCGGGGGCCCGTATCACCGATACGGCTGATGCGTCGGTAGCTACGCCCCTGACGTATAGACCTATTGCCTGGCAGGTTTCAATCTCCATATCTCCACCAGAAAGAGATGGGAAATTTTCTAGCCTAATCAGAGCTTTGACGGGGTTCTATACTACATAGATGGCTCCAAATCAAAGGCGGGTTGACCTGTTTTTTTCTTCCCCTTGATACACCACCAAAAATACTTCCAGAAAAACAACCCAAGACTTTCTTTGCAGTTGTCTGTGTCGTTGTCAGCGCTAAATATGTCTACGTCCTTAGTTCCCTGTAATTTTTCTTTTAACGTGATCTGTATCAGATTCAAATCTCTTGTCATCTCCTCCAACTCCCTAATTTTTTTATGTGCTCATCTGATTGTTGTTGTTCGTTCGATGTCTTGTGTCATATGCATATCTATATTAATAAAAGAAAGTTTCTGTATGTATTTATGTGTGCGCTATAGCGGGCGCACCAGTCATCGCAGAGCTTCGAAACTTTGCACGAAGGTCCGGTGGGGTCTTCCCTGAAACACCTCAAAGCCCGAAAAATGACCGAAATTCAAAATGGCCACCCAAATATGAATTTGTAAATCGTGTTCCAATTTCAATGAAACTGGGTATTTAGGGGTTCTTAAGGTCGCTAAAAACGAATTTGTGGTCAAAACTTATAAATTCAAAATGGCCGCGCCAATATGGCCGACGAGTTTGCCAATCTGGGTATCTGGAGTTTTTTGAGGTAGCAAATAACGAATGTTTGATCAGAACTTATAAATTCGAAATGGCCGCGCCAATATGGCTGATGAATTTTCCAATTATGTTCCGATTCCAATGAAAATCGGTATCAGGGGTTTTTTGAGGTAGCAAACAACGAATGTTTAAACAAAACTTATCAATTCAAAATGGCCGCACCAATATGGCCGGCGAATTTGCCAATTGTGTTCTGATTCCAATTAAAGTGGACATCTAGAGGTTATTAAGGTTGCAAATAACGAATTTATGATCAAAACTTAAATTCAAAATTTGATGTGATTTAAAGTTTGGAATCGCGCAACAGAATGAAGACCCACTACGACCTAAGGGCGAACGGATCTAGATTTAAGGAAGGCGATCAAGCCTAGCTATAAAATCCTCTACGAACAAAACGTAAATCGCCAAAACTAAATGGAACGGAGAGTGAAGGATGTCATCTATCGCATCCAAAAAGGTTCGATTGGTAAGAACGGCACTTGTAGGAAGCTGTGTTCGGGACGAACACTAAGTAAGAAGAGGGCAGTGTAACGGCTAACCGAAAAGAGAAAGTTAAAATACCAATTCACCGAGAAGTTTCATGTTCAGAGGCACGTACTTGAATACATACATAACGCAGTGTCATATCTCAATTTAGTACGGTTGCTCTAACTGAACCGCCAAGAAAAGGAGGGAAGAACACATGTGTGCAAGAAGTTTTATTTTGAAATTAAAGTTGTTAAACGAAAGAAATTGTTTCAATTAATCCCTGACAAATCCGAGAACGCTCAAGAAGAAATATTACAATATTTTTTATAGGTAACTCTAAATTTCTGTATGGTATCCAAAATAATTTTTTGCCAGATTTTTTGTTGTTTTCATTATACCTTTTTCCTACCGCGAACAGTGCACACATAAACTTTTTTTATTTAAAGGCGTTGCAACGCACACGGGTTTTTTACTAGTTGGAAATAAAATGAAAAAAGAATATAGTTTAAAAAAACTAAAAAATACGCTTTTATTTTAAAATGAACTAAGAAGTAAAAAATAATTTTGAATGTAAAGTTTTTATTGCTCCAGCCAGTATAAGAAAACAACTTACCTTTCGAAATGTAAAAAAGCGTGGGGCTCTCTATATTCTTATTTTATTAACACCGGAACTTTTAGCTAGCGCCCCACGCTTTTTTAGATTTCGAAAGGTAGGTTGTTTTCTTATACTGGCTGGAGCAATAAAAACTTTACATTCAAAATTATTTTTTACTTTTTAGTTCATTTTAAAATAAAAGCGTATTTTTTAGTTTTTTTAAACTATATTTTTTATTTTCTATTTTTTAGTCTATTATATGTATGTGTTCGGCCATTTTGTAGTGACCGCCATATTAGATTTAAAACGACATCACAAAGCTTACTATACTATACTCGTCATACACTTTCATTTGATACCCATACCGAGTGGGTTGTAAAGAAAAAGGTAAACCGCCATTTTGTGGTGGCCGCCATTTTGAATTTGGAAAGACGCCCCACAGCGAAAAGTATTCTATTATCACATCCTTTTATATGATACTCATACCGAGTGGGTTGTAAAGAAAAAGATAATCCGCCATTTTGTGTTGGTTGATCGGTTATATAGAAGTGGGTCAAAATCAAGTTGCAAGATTTGTTTACATAGAACATACATACATATATACATACATACATCCATACATACATACATACATACATCTGGTAAAGCTAATATAAAGCTAAAATATACATACCTACAAACATTCAAACAGACATACATGCATACTTACAGAGACACATACATACAGGTGAAGCTAATATAAAGCGTATAATTAATTTAATTTTTTGGGCATCGTGTCGTGGGCGCATAATGGTTGGCCACCCCTGCTAGAGTATCTCATTTAATTCGAAGCGCCGAGACTGCAGTTATATTCATTGTATGAAGATCCAGCCTTCTATAGCTGCAGTGGATGCAGAGCTAAATGCACTGCTAATACATGTTATGATGACCTTCATTATCATAGTGTATGTTCAGTATATTTACCTGATATACCCCACTTTAACGCATTGGTGAAGCCCATTTTCACCTTCCTGATACTTTTCTTCAACATGATCTTTCGAGATCAGTGTCACAAGCCCTGGTACAAAGCCAAATTATATTTGGCCGTAGCGAAAACAATGGCCTCTGTTTTTCTGACGTTTATTGTGAGGTCTTGTTTTGTACATTACTGTTCTAGCACTCGGAGACTATTATTATTGATGCTTGTGTAATCGGTTTCTCAGCTTAATTGTGGGCGAATTTCCTATATCATTTTGCAGCGGCTCTACTGAAGGATATTTTCTTAAGAGCCTCTTGGCTGTGCTCTTTGTGTAGTTGCAAGTAGTCTTTTCTCATCAGAGAACACTATTATCATTTTTATAGCCATTACCGAAATGGTTGAAGCACAAATCTCCATATCGGTTGACGTCTTGAAATTGTCTTCTAGAGATTTGGGGCAAAGGAGCTATGGGGAAGAAAACAGTTCCCTGCAGCAGCGGCCTTATTCAAGGAGAGTTAACTAAAATCGGAGGCCGTTTGCTATCTGGGGTATTTCTAAGTGGATGCTGCAATAGTGAACATGCACAATTCTTGCGTATATTTATTATTGCAGTACCAATAACAAGAGTATGGAAGATTTATGGCGGACCCTGCGAATTTTGAATAAATAGATCGACTTGACTACTGAATAATGGATGCCCGATTAAGTTTAGTAGTTTAGATCCGCGACTAACCCAAAGCAATTAATCACAAATTCCAACCAAAATCAACGATGCACATGTATTATTTACCAGTTTTATATAAAAGTTATTTGCTCGAAATTTTCAATTTGCAAATTAAAATTCATATCCCTAACTCCAAAAAGCAGCTTCCGGCCATAATATAGTATAATTTCAGTGAACCGTTTATCCTCTATTATCTACAGCAATCAAATCCATTATTTACCAACATTCTATTTTTTTTTTGGACTACGATGGATGGTATAGCGACCATTTTCCAATTGTCTAAAAACCACTCTGGAATTTTGATGTTTACCTCATCCATTTGCCTGTTTCAGTTGTTTGATGCAAAATAGTTTTCAATTGTCATCGATGATGACATATCCAGGATCCCTGGTCTCTATATAGTATAGTGTGCAAGGGATAGTGCAGGACGACATAAATTCTGTCTCTCGATTCTCGACTTTTTGAGTGCCTGAAATGCCATAGAATTGAGTCTCCCTGAAAAGTCGTTGAAATGCACATTCGATGAAACTCATCAGAGACCGGTTGGAAAATCAATTTCCGAAAATTCGGAAAATTCCTACATACACACATCAAACTGCATGTAATTCAATGCACAAACAAAATTGATCCCCACCACTAGCATCAGAATAGCATGGACCGAGTGCCATCAAAGTCATCATATGCACCAGCTGAATACCATTGCATGTATGTAAATGTGTATAGAATTCGGACCTGCATGCATCCCCAAACTTTGTTTAGGGGGGCCCGGCAAGAGGACGAACACCAGCCCTTGGACATAGGTTGTTGTCCACTTTAGCGTGATGATGTCGGAATGGGTGGACATTGGCAAACAATAATGCACCAAGGGGGATGCATAAAGGTATATGTATAAGTATACTGTATGCGATGTTGGACCCGTTGGTCGAGTATTTTATGAAGCTTCGAGTTTTTATTTTACCATTTTATCTAACGGTTGGTTTACTCTGAAGGGAGATGACATTTCGGCTCTTATCTACTTGTTTTTACAAATGGATACCGAATATGTATAGTTAAGGGCTGGCGAAATGGGTGGGCTGGTTGATTGCAACTTTGGGTTGTAATCAAGAGTTGAATTGTTGTTCCATGTCACTGGAGATTACACGTGAAGAAGATGTGATGTTGAAAAGAGGTAGGGGAGGGGGATTCATACTTAATTAAATTTAGCGAATGAAAAAGAATTGTGAATTGTTACCAGTAGCGTTTTTTGTAACATCGGACAAATAACGGACCTATAAGATCTTTGAGATTATAAACTAAAAAATCAATTCACAAATTTAACCTGGAAAACTTGATTCCGAAAACTTCCTTGCGATCTATTCGGATAATACAATAGATTGAAGAAGCTATTTCCAGTAATATTAGAGTAGCCTCCGTTACGATACGTATATAGTACAACAGGTAGAGCTGAAACACATTATATAATCCAATAACACTCGTGATCAGAATGCCAAGAAATCCACAGATGATGCCAGAATGAAACATGTAGAATGTATCAAAAATTGGTTTAGAGATGTAAAAATAATGTCATTATCTTAGGGCATAGGAAACTTAATTACACACTGACATATGCGGATCATTACATAACCTCTGGACATACTGATCTACGCCCGACTAATAGTTTTGGCGGATGTAGAAAGGGCTCCTATGAGGCTAGCCCCACTGCTTCATGTGAAGCCCAATGTGGATTGTCCTATAGGGCCCACAAAGGGCATCTAACGCCTTGCCTTATTAGGAATGCCCCAAAGAGGAAAAGTCGTTGTTACCCAATCTCAAGTGGTAAAAAGAGACTGAAAAATTTGAGTATGTGAGTAATAACTGCGTGGGTATATGGTAATGCCTGAGGCGCCGTCGAAAGCTTTATATGTATTTTTAAACGAGTGTCGCTTTCCCAAGTGGTCTCCCATCTGAGTACTAATCACGTTCAATGCTGCTTAACTTCCGTAATCAAACCCGACTAGAAATTTTTTGCTGAACATGATTAGGCATGTAATGCAGATGATGTATAAGGACCTGATCAGGAATGCCCGATCAGGACCTGATCAGGAGCGCGTTCAAAAACCTTACTATGGTAAACCACGAGGTAAGCTGTGGTTATGCTGCATCACTTCACTTAACCAAGAAAGTTTATGTTTAACCATGGAGGTTTTTGAACGCACCGTGGTTAACTAAAGGTTAAAGAAGAAAAAAAATAAAAAAAAATTCCATAAAATATTACCCGCTAATTGCTTCAATTATTTCATTAATTTGCAATATTCCCACAAATTGGGGTGGGATTTAATTTGTTCATATGTTTAACATTAAAACAACTGTCAGAGAGTTGTTTTCATTCTTCTTCTTCTTAACTATCGCCAACCATGCTCCCGAGCAGGCTTAAAATTTAACTACACCATGGTTAACCACGAGAGTTTTTGAACGCTAAAAAGTTATGCTCGTGGTTATGTTGTAGTTAACCACGGAGTTTTTGAACGACAAAAGTTTACCATAGTTAACCATGGTTAACCATAGTAAGATTTTTGAACGTGCTCCAGGAATGCCTGATCAGCCACTTCGCTAGGCCTATTGTACTCCGCGCTTATATTTCATGTTTGTAGGCCAAAGAACCCCGAGCTCTCCAAGGGCACCTTGTCACTCCTAGACTAATTTGGACTTGGTGATACAGGACTTCATAGCTTTGATGATCGATCGATCGATCGATAGCTAGCGGGGGATAATGATCCGTTTTTTGGCAGTTATAAAGTTTTCAAGAGCTCATGCCAGTATGGCGTACATCGCTGCTTGAAAGACAGTCCTTAGGCTGCCTAGACGAATCGCTCTACTCAATCTGGGGCTTGAACTCCAGTTCCAATCACTATTTAGGAGCAGTCCGTGCACAGGTGTACCATACTAATCCACCCAGCGGTAATTTAGGAAAAGACCAGGTTAATGTAACTTGGGTGTTAAGGAAAGCGGCTTAAATTTTGAAATCTTCCGAATGCATCCTCTCTTCCGTAATCTCTTCTACAATGTAGACTACTCGCCAAAGACCAACGCCCAGGCAGGCATTCGTTTTCAGCCTCAGCGCAGCGTTAATGGCGGATTTCTTTACATCAAGGTCCAAATTGAGAAGATTCTGCAACGCTGCCATCAGGATTGACATTTAGGGTAACGATGGCACACCCATAGCCGGCGGATAATGTGGGTATGATGGGTAGCAGTACCCAGCCGGATAATTCCGGGTAGGTAAAATACCCACCCGGAATTTGAGAGTAACTGAGCGTTTGACCTGATGAATGCCTCTGGTTTCAGCCCATATTCGACGAATCTCTGCATTATCCTGGATACCTAGTCATACCAGTTCCAACGCTGAGCCATCGTCCTCAAAACGACGGAGGTATTTTCTAGATCCCCATTTCCACTCCAGAACTGCGTGAGGTCGTAACTCCCTTCCCCACACTCCCGCATCATTGGATATGGTCTTGAATGCGCAGCACGCGCGAAGGACGCTTAAGCTGGAGACAGATATATGCGTACGTTGAAGCGTGCAGTGATTGATATAATAGAAGTGCGTACATTCAAATGCAAACTGACATATAGTTACTTAAATGGAACGATCGGAACGCATAAGTTGGTTACTTTCTACTTTTCCGCATTCGCCATAGTGTGGAAGTGTGTTTTAAAATTAAGCCTATGGTCGATCATCATTCCCAGGTACCTTAAGGCGGGCTGTGAGTGAATGATCTGTTCCCATACTTTGATTCTTACGGATACTTGTTTTCCCAGGTTGCTGATCAGCACAGTTACAGTTTTGTGTTCAGCAAATGGCAGACCAGCGCTTTCAGGCCACGCTTTAATAACTCAGATAACTTCGTTCGCCCCTGGTTCGTCTCATCGAGGCGTAGCCTCAACACATCACTATGGCGCGTACGCAGGGGGGGGGGGTTACTGCGGGTTAAACCCCCCCCATGATTCCAATAATAATAGGAAAAATTATAATTAATAAATATATCAACTTATTAAAGAATTAAAAAAATATTCCGAATACCGATGTATAATATATGTATGGTGGATTCTTTTCAAACGGGATAGCAAAAAAATAAATATCTCTCAAACTTTGGGAATATGTTCGTGAACTCGATGTGATATACCAAAATTTTTTTGAGCGCAATTGGGTGCGCCGTTTCGGAGTTACAAGTTTTATTGAAAAAAACGCGATTTTTCAAAATTCACGTATTTCTCATTTATTTATAGCTCTCGACAAACTCTGACTTTCGGGATGGCCATATAGATTTTTGTAGGAAATTTTCCGTCTTTTCAGATGAAATTACGCAAAAAACAATTGGACGCATTTTTGGCCTTTTTTGGCCAAAATTTGAAAAAAAAGGAATTTTTAAATTTCTTTTTCATGTCACCAATCGATTTTCTGACTGAAAAACTACGCGCCACCAAGATTTCAGAGTAGTTCCCTTCTTTTCGGAAAAAAATTGTAAAAATGTCCTAAATCAAAGTCTAAAGTCTTGCGCACACCACGGGACCATGATTTTTGGAGAAAAACAAGACATTTTGTGATATTCGAAAAATGGTCAAAAATTATTATTTATGTTTCTTCACAATTTTCAATAAAAAAATTGCGATAAAAATATACATACCTATAGGTAATTATTTTTATAGTGAAATAACATAAAATATAATATAAGTACATAGTCCTATTATATGAGAAATTTTTTTTACCCAATATGTGTACAAAATATGTTTTGTGAAACCCCCCCCCCCCCATTGGCTTCATCCTGCGTACGCTACTGAATAAGGCTGATTGTGATCCACAGGAGAGGTCCCAGGACACCACATCTTTCAATTCGCAATGAAGTGACCTATCTTCTTTCCTTTTTAGGAAAGGTTGTTACCAAATAATAGTTTCGGAAGAGGGGGCGTATTTGTCTGACTACCCACCGGGGCCCTACACGATCCGCCGGCACTGGGCAAACCAGCTTGAGTGCAAATCAATTCCCTGCTGTAGACATTTTGAAATGCTACCTTCTATTTCACCTGTTTCCACGATGACAAATAGCATAGCCACTGGAAGTTTCAGATGCTCTATTTTATTGAATAATATGGAGAAATCTAGATCAATCAATCTATCTCAAGCGATTGGTGTAGGTATCCTAGGGGACAAATAAGGCGACAATTGTTTTTCGATGGCAGGAATACACCCTTACATATTAATCAAAGACGCTATGTCGTATGTCGCCGAATAGAATTTGATGAAACTACTAATTAACTAACTAATTTTCCTTTTTTTGGCAATAAACTGACGTTTCACACTGAAATTACTGCAAAGCACTGGTGAGATATTGCAAAAGCAATAAAATTCTTTATATGGCATTGTGTTCCTTTGTCCATTCACGAGCACAATCAAAGCAAAAAGCCATCCATAATTTCACCTTAATTGCTGCATTCCCAGCAAAACTTGTGTGGCCAAAACAGCAATAAAAATTTTGCTCATCCTTTCTCAACAGCAATTAAATTTTATGATCTCGATAAGCATTTTTTGTTCACAAGCAAATGCAGAAAAAAAGAAGAGATTAATTCGAATTCATCAAAAAGAATTCCGACAATTTGTAAAATTTGTCATTCCGCCCCTTTGCCAGGCCAGGCCCGAGCGGAGACTCGCGCAAGTGGGGCCCCCAAACAGCCGCGCAATTAAGCTGCACCAAGTCGGGCATTTGTAATGACTGTTGGTGCCTACAATCCACTCCTTTCTTATTAAGTTATAAAATTAAGACTTTTCCGAATCGGCTACAAAGGCTGGCATTGCTGGCATTCTAAAGGCGAAGCCCCACCGCACATTGCGCGAGCTCTCGGGGTCCAGGTCCCCATCCAGCGGGCAATAATAAGACGGCAACCTGCCGCAATTCAACTGCTGCCGGTGCATGCGGTTCAACGTCTTGGAGCACAACTTAATAAACACTTTGTGGCCTAATGCCTGGAAAAAGAGGCAAACAAGACACTCTCTGGATCCGCGAAAGGAAGCAAGTGCAAGTGCAACACCTTGAAGGTACCACCGCAGCTTTTACGTAGAGCCCCTGGAGTGACCACTAGACACTACTGTGCTGAATTCCCTTATATTTTAATTACGTAATTACACTCCGTTAATGATTTATTTCACTCCGTCCGACCGACACACTGCTGGTCGGGGGCTTTATTAGTTCAAGAGAAAGGGAGGCCCGTGTGTGTGTACTGTACAGGTTAACCAACTGCTGCCAAGACAGGAGAGTAGTCTTGGGATACTTCTGGTCACAACATGAAAAATCCGAATGGGCTACTTTAAATGCTGGAAAGTCTCTCTGATTTTGCCAGCGATAAGACATCTCTACCTTCGGGAAGGGCTCTTCTGCAGCTTCTTTGCCTTACATTACACTTGAAGATTCCTGCATAGTTTCACAGAATCCTTCTACTATCAAAGGCACGGGGAATCTGGCACCTGACGGGGGAGGGATATTTTAATTAAACACAAATTGAACGATTTCACCGTTAAGTGTTGAGACGGTACTTTTGCATAAAAAGAGAAGAAAATGAAACTTTTTTGCTGCAGTGTGAATTGCATGGTCATTAGAGAAATCAGTTGCGGAAGTTTAGAAGACGTTTGAGACTTAGGTGAGTGCTGGGACTTTGAGACGTGTTAAGAATTTTAAGATGTTCCAACCATGGTCATTTCATGGGAAGAACAAATCTAAGATTATTTTCTACAAGATATCTAAGTGAATGCCCTTCGTACGCCTCGTTCTGCAGTAGACTGTTTGTATATCTTCGACATTAGTTAATCAATAGAAAGGGACTTATGGATTAATCAGCCTCTTGCATTAGCTTACCGCACTTATAAAGGCGTCTGTGAGGCTGAACCTTCATCTCTCTGATACCGGACAATTGCGAGGACGTGTTCTGGTGTTTCTGTTTCTAACTGACTATCTACATGTGTCGGATCCACTTTACCCATAGGCTTTAAGTGATCTACGATAGAAATGCGTTGGGATTTGGAAAGTTACCATAACTAAGGCCAAGCACCTGCTCAGAGGTACTCGAACGCACTCAAACCATCATTTGATATTTCACACTGCCCGCGGGACGAAATTTACAGCAGTGTGTCGTGGTGCTGAATTACGTTTGGATCTAGTTGCTTATAATCCTTTCTCACCTTCTTTCATCTTTCTACCTTAACTTACCTTCTACGACATTCCTCATCTCCATACATCCTCAATTCTCAACATGTGGCCCAGGATGTTCTCTGGTATGTATTAGCAGGGCTTCAGCAATCGCTTTCATCTCGGTCCTTCTTTCGAAGAGCTCTGCTTCCTCTTCCACTGTTGGGTATTCTGAGCACAGCGGCGACAGCGAGTCGTCATCCCCCAGCGATGGAGGTAGAATCTATATCCTCCATGTCCATTCAGGTCGTAGCTAACCTTCCACGTTTCCATATAAACTTTTATAACCTTTTATTTGACTTGCAATGTTTGTTAGTTTGTTTAGTTCAGATTTTGCAACTGAATTTTGACCCACTTTCATATAACCGATCAACTTCAAATTTTGCACACATTCGTAGTTCGCCTAATAATGCAATCCGACCATTTTGAAAAAAAATCAAGATGGCGTTTCCAAGATGACGGTCGATTTTTGCAATTGTCTTCCACCAAACCCACGACATGAAAGAGTGTGACAGGTAGAATACCGTAGGCTGTGTGACGTCATTTTAAATCTAATATGGTCGCCACCACAAAATGATCTAAAAAGTAGAAAATAAAAATTAATAGTTTAAAAAAACTAAAAAATTACACATTTATTTCAAAATGAACCAAAAAGTAAAAAATAATTTGAATGTAACGTTTTTATTGCTGCAGCCACTTACTACTTAAATGTAAAAAAACGTGGGGCGCTATGCTAGCGAAAAGTTCCGGTATTAATAAAAAAGATTCGTGTGTGTATGTTTCTTTGTCCCACCATAAGTTCCCACAAGGAAAAGGAAACATACAATCATGAATGCAAGAAACATTCTGAAGAAGTTTAGAAGCATTCGCTTCCGAGCTCTAGTTCATATTCTTTTTATACATCCATGTCATTGGATGGAAGACTTCCTTTTATCTTCCATGGAAGTTTTTCCGAAGTCTTCTGTTTTTATTCTGCAGAAGTGATATGGAAACATTCTTTGTAAATTATTTCGAATTTTATAAGAAAACTTCATTTGAATTTTCTTGGAAGCTATTTTGAAGGCTGCACTTTGCATTCCGGAAGAGTAGTAAATCGCAAACATGATTTTTAATTACAAACCTTAGTTTTTATATCTGTGGATTTGTTCACTATAAAATAGTTCTTTACAGTAACCACAGATCTAGCAAAAGCAGAATTCTTTAAAACGGAAAACTAAACAAGTCCAGCTTCAAAAACTTCTCTATACCTTCTCTTGGAAACGGACAGGAAGGCTTCCTTATTCCTACCAAGAGAAAGCATTCTCAATTTTCCTTGTGGGTTGTAAACGCCTGAACGGATTAAGATGGCTGGAGTACCGTTAGAATCGATTAATGAGTCCGAGTGTAGGCCGCGACACACATATCCGCACCGTGTCCGCATCGTATGACGGCCGAGTGTTGGACGACACTCTAGAGAAAGTAAACAAATAAAATTTTACCAGTCAGTCCCCACAGTCCCGCGTCAAATTTTACTTGTTAAATTTCTCTCCGTGTGTCGTCCAACACTCGGCCGTCATGCGATGCGGACACGGTGCGGATATATGTGTCCCGGGCTTAAGAAAGATTAATTTTAAAAAAAACAATATGGCGGTCTTCAGATGCAATTTACGTCACACTATTTATTTTTTTCTCTTCTGATTAGCCTAGATAGAGCTGTTGCAGATCTAGGCTCTAAAATTTTTGACAAGAGGCAGGCTTATGTCGCGCTCAGTCGCGATTTGGATCCTCTCTCGTAAGGTTATTCACGAGCCCCATGATAAAAAATCACTTAAAGAGTTAGGTCGGCTCAGAAAGGCTCTCTATGTAATAATTGATGCATGCATTTTTGCCTATTTTTTAATTAGTTATTCTCGTAACATTTGTACCCCAACTGCAAAAATATACATATACGATAGTTGTGTGGAACTTAACAAAATGAATATTCAGGTGATATGTATTTTAATATACAGTAGAAGAGTTTGAAAAAGGCAATGTTTTGGTATTTTTGATTCCAAATAACAAAATTTTGATCGAGACAATAAAAACCATCCATTGACATGGCATTTTTCGAGATATGAATTTTCATACACAGATAAAGTGTCTCTATGACCGCTTATTTTCTGTATTTTGGATAGCTGGGACCCGGTGTGCCTCGCTGCACCCAACGTTTAAATATTTAAAATCAATCCAAACCTTCAAAATTCAACTCGTCTTAACCATCAACGAAAAACCAACTTCTTGCATGTAAACCTTCACAACAAAAAAAAATCATCCAAATCGGCCGAGATGTAGATAGAAGATAGATAGATAGATTATTTTAATTGGGATTTAATGTTGGGACCAGGTTGCAGGGCACCCATATTGGAATATTACAAACATTTACAAAATTTAACGCATCGCAACGCTTGGTGATGAACGATATTTTTTGTCTTTCCGTTAGGAGAGAAAACGAATAGCGCCGATGGTTTACCTAATCTCGAGTACACCACGTATAACTGCCCATGTGAAAAACATGGCAATTCAAGGTTTATTCCACACACTTCCCAAGATTGGCCTTGTGATTGAAGAACAGGAAACTAGACACGCTTAAATTCAAAAAAGGCATAGAAAATGGCACTCGAATCTCGAGTGCTGGGTCCTGCTAGTGTATATTACTATCGAAACAAAGCTCTCTATGACAGCGCCCCCTAGGAATGCATTTTGAAAGTAAGCACCGACGCCTCAATTTTGCAAATTTGGCCCAAAAATGCACAATTTGGTGCTCTAAAAAACTTATGCCCGGTTTCACAGTGTCGATTTGAGCTTTCGCTCAGCTGAACCTGAGCAGTAATTTTGAGCTTTAGCTCAAGTCAAAACTGTTTCACAGTTCGTTTTTGTGCTCAGTTCAGTTTAACTTAGTTCACTGGATTTTGCAGGCCACTGTGGTTGAATTAGTTGGGGAAATTTTTGCTTTTGGTTGATATATTGTGTGATTTTTCTAGTTTTTAATCTTTGTTGTAAAGATTTTTGAAAAGTATATGGCCGCTGTTTACGAGTACGACGAAAGTAGACATCCTTATCGTACTCCAGAGCTCACCTCAAAGTTTCGGATAATTTTCCATTGTGGGGAACTCTGCATTTGGAATTGTTAAATGGAGCGTTTATCAATATTATTATTTTGTCAGGTAAAAGGGGGATGGTAATTCAGGAAACTGGTCCACTATGATTCTCAAGCTGTTCATATGGTATATGCAGGAGCGGCCCTTTATGAATCCAGCTATTTCTGTCTGAGATGATGCACGTGTGGTGATTTTTATTTGCTGCGCATTGATAAGTTTTCTCCAGGTTCCTGTGAAAATGAAGCATTCAAAGCGGCAAGAAATAATCTCTCCATCTTTAGAGTTACACAGCAGCCTTCTATCCGCACTCTTTACGGCATGCTTTGTAATAGAATGCTCTCTTCTCTTTACAGTTGAAAAATCAAACTTCAAACTTATAATTAAAATCAATAAATAAACACAAGTTCACTGTGATTTCTCTAAAATTAATGACATTACTCTCACTTATATCCTGAGCTTTGGCTTAAGTGCCCAAATTTAGTCGCTCAGTTCAAATCAATTTTGAACCAAGTTCAACAGTTGAACCACTACTGTGAAACAGTAAAATGAGTTGAGCGAAAGCTCAACGCTGAGCGAAAGCTTAAGTGAACACTGTGAAACCGGGCATTAGTAAATACATTACACACACATTTCCTCTCTGCTTTTTTCATTTCGGCTTGAGACGAATAGAAGGGGCAAAAAAAATGTCCAGCATATAATCAGACATGCAACAGATGTTACGGTATATTTTTCAAAGAGCTTCAGGGTAAACTATATTTAATGTTCTGGCGCTTTTTTACATTTCGAAAGGTAGGTTGTTCCCATATACTGGCTGAGGCAATAAAAAATTTACATTCAGAATTTTTTTTACTTTTTAGTTCATTTTAAAATAAAAGTGTATATTTTAGTTTTTTAAACTAGATATATATTTTATTTTCTACTTTTTAGTCTATGTCTTCTGACATTTTGTGGTGACCACCATATTAGATTTAAAATGACGTCACACAGATTACTGCACTATACACGGTCATACACTTTCATTTAATACCCATACCGAGGGGGTTGTAAAGAAAAATGTAAACTGCCATTTTGCGTTGGCCGCCATTTTGAATTTGAAATTCCGCCACACTGATAATAGTATTCTACTTGTCACACCCTTTCATTTGATACCCATACCGAGCGCGTTGTAAAGAAAAAGTAATCCGCCATTTTGTGTTGGCCGCCATTTTGAATTTAAATGATGCCACACAGCTAATAGTGATGTACTTGTCACACCCTTTTATTTGATACCCATACCGAGCGCGTTGAAAAGAAAAAGATGATCCGCCATTTTGTGTTGGCCGCCATTTTGAATTTGGAATGACGCCACACAGCTAATAGTATTCTATTTGTCATACCCTTTCATTTGATAACCCATGCCGGGGTCGCGGAACACAATTACAAAATTCGGCCGCTATCTTGGGAGCGCTATCTTTGCGTAAGTAATGGACATCACCAATCGCTTTCTCGTACCCAGAAACCTCTACAGGTATAAATTTTCACCATCGTAGAACGTATATTATTATGCTTTTTATCGAATTTTTAACAAAGCTGCTTTAACAAGGAGTGATTTTTGAAAGTAGGCGCCGATGCCAAAACCACCTTACTTACATCAATATGTGGTTAAATTTTTGTGGCGATGGGTTGAATGGTTTAGGAGTTATTAGAGAACATACATACATCCATCCAATTTTTTATATATAGATAGATATACCCACATTGACTATACTAAGAGAGCAATGTCTTCTATAACTTGTTTCTGTCTTACATTAGTACTGAAAACTTGTTTTTGACTTTTAATTTTCGTGTTGTGTTTTTTAATTTTTTAATTATTTTGTTATTTTTTACTTTTTCGATAACGAAATGCTCTGGGATTATTGGCTAAAATTACATTAATATAAACTGTTAGATGGTTAGTTAGTTGTGAATGATTTGAGAAAAGAAAAACTATTAAATAAAGAAAGAAAATATCAATTTTAGCATTAAAGCCAAATTCAAGTCATATTATGAAACAAAAACGATTTTAAACAATCATTGTATTCTTAATTGTACAATATGAAACAAAACAATTAATATTTCCAGAAGAACACCTAGATCCGGATTTTGATTGACATGCTCCAATACCTTGTTGTTGAGATAATACTACTGCATCTGAGAGTTATTCTTACGAGAAAAGGTAATTACTTGACATTTGCTGGTAGTATGTTGTAAGTGTTATACACTGTATATGTTGAGGTCATAAAAGAGATGCGCGATATATTTTCTAATTTTTCGGACAAGTCAGAGATGAACAAGTTGAACAGAAGAGGGCCCAGATGACTACCCTGAGGAATACCGATACTTTTATTTCGTTTAATAGAAATTCTTAGAATCCGATAACCTCTGTCCTTTCGTTCCTTTCTAGGGCAGAACTTTATATACCAAATTTTAATAGTTTAGCAATAAAAGTATGATGGTCTACTATATCACAGGCCTTGCTGAAGTCACTATAAACAGCAGAAATTTGATGGCTGCTTTCGGGACCACAGAGCTATTCGGAGATTAAGACCATAAGGTTTGGAGTGATCAAACGGCCTTTTCTGAATCCGTATTTTTATTCGTCAAGGTAAGGCTCGATTAGAGAGGAAATCGTATCGTAGACGAGTTTTTCAAATCGTTTAGAATAATGATAGGATGGCAATATCTCTGTAGTTATCCACCCAGGGCGTATCACATGCCTCGTGGATTGGTAGTGTGGGGTATAATTTCTTCCATAACGTAGGAACCTTTCGATGGGTATGGAATAAGATATGTTTTGAGAAATGCTGCAAAAACTAGGAGGCAGATTATCAGGGCCATGACTTTTTTTAATCTCAAGGTTATTTAAATCGTTCATTATATCGTAGAGTGACAGGCAGAGATTATTTATAAGAAATGAAAATTAAATTGGGGAAGAAAATATCCTTGAACCAATCAGTAGTCATGTTACAACTTTTTTGGGGCACGTGGAGTGTTTTCTACGTGAATATCCTTAGGTCTTTGGTTTCATAATAACGAAATCGAAATTGTTTTTGGAATCCTTTGCCATGATATCCGCAATAGAATTAGTGTGTAGCATTTTAAAACCGATTCGTCCCATTCCGCGCCTTTTCATTTACCTCAATCCTATATTTTCACCTCACCAACAACTTCAAAAAGATTCTAAACTTTTATATTGTGAATATGAAACATTTTGCCGCCACATCAAATCACTTTTGCCCATTTTAAATTTCCCTTTGCCCCAGAAGCAAATGTACCCATAAAGGATTACTCTCGAAGGAGCACAAAGGCTCACTCAGTATAATCCTAATGGTGGACTTAATCAAAAAGTCGTATCCCTGCCAGATCTTCACGTAAATAGAAGATTTGTGTGAGTCAATTGCGTTTATTCAAAAGCAGGGCGTAAGACTGTGACACATTCATCACCCAGATCCCTTCTGGCTCCCTGCCACCCTCTCTATATTTATATATTTGTTGAGTTCCGAAGGGCGCCTTTCTACCCTTTCAGCTTCTTTGAGTTATACATCGCCATTTCTTTTGGCAGTAAACCTTACGCTTTTCTGTTACCTCTGACGTACATTCCTTTTGTGTAACGGAAGTTTGAACTGCTATGCAAGAAAAATGTCGTCGCTAGTTTACATATAAACACAATCCGGACAGAATTTACTTCCCCGATATGTCGCTAGCAGATCGGCTTATACAAGCAGGCATCGTGCACGGGACAGACGACGGGTAGCCCGTAGGCGGGCGGGCGGTCGGGGGGCGGTTGGATGAGACAAGAAAAGAAGTATCAACATGAGAAGTTGCGACAAACTTAGGGGGAGCTTCCACAAAGAAAGAAAAATGCTTTTGGTTATTACGGAAGACGTTGATATATACCCCCGGGGAGGGGGGCGGGCAGATTCATAGGCTGCCAGCGAACTGATAGGAGTGCCAGGATAAGGACTAAAGCAGATACCGAGCCAGTAATTTGGACATTTATTAAATGTCACCAATTTTTTCTTATCCTTATCTCGTTGGTTACTTCCTTTTCCCAAGAGCTCTCACATAATTAACTGAAGGGCAAAGGAGAAACACTTTTCCCAAGCATTACATACAAGCATTTATTGAATCCATTCAAGGGCGGCTGCATTAACTTTATTAAAGGCATCATTTAACCAAATAACGTACAAGCCACTTTACAGCCCCCTTGCGCCCTCAGGATAGAAGCTGAATGTTGTGCGAGGGGCTATGGAGGGAGCAGCGTCAAATCAATGGAATTGGGCAACATCTTGAGACAGCACCGTACGTAGCTATGGATCCCTTAAGCAATTTCCAGGGCAAGGAATTCAATTACGAGTGGGGCCAATCGCCTTATCCATCGGGAGGTGGATCGTATGTTAAGTAGTAGTGCAAGTACATCAGCTGTTGGGATGCGGGGTGCAATAAGCAAATTACATCCCGGCCACTAAGCCACTGCTGTTCTAGGGTGGCTCTTGCACATTAGATTTCTGCATGGTCATTGTCTTTGATGCGATTAGGAGGATGTAGGACGCCCGACCTACGGCAGAATGCGCCTCAGAGGATTGCTTCTAGGCAAATCTCATGAGCATGGAGTGGGCTTACGAGATTGCAAATAATATTATATAAACGGAATTTTAGGGCCTCAGTTCCAAGGGTGGGTTTTATTGGAAATTATGAACGGGTATTAATTTATTAATAAATAGGAATACGTGGAATTGTGCTTGCTGTAAGGTAAATTTAATCTCTGATGGTCTAGAGTGCATCTTTAAAAAAATCGTTGTTGTTACAATAGTCGCCTCTTAGGTAATTACGTTAGTCTTTGTGGAGATAAGCTCTATCTTTAGTTCGAAGAAATTAATAAGGGATAGTACAGGTTAATAGGAGTCTCTAGGTGCTTAAGCATGTTGTACGAGATTGGCAATACTGACTGCTGAAGATTGTTCCACAATCAAGTTGTTTCATAATGTCTGGAAAAAACTTCATCGCGTTTTCCCGATAGATGGCGTCAATTGAAAATCAATCGGAAGCGTCAAGAATCGTAGACAAGTGATCGTGATCCATTCTAGAATCTACGATTCATGTCGGAAAAGGTGATGCTGTTTATGTGGTAGGACTGATATTGAATGGTCTCCTATGAGACACTTCCAGTTGTTCAGACGATTGATTCTCAACTCTACTCTTAACAACTAGAGATATTAAGCAATTGAAGAAAAACGCTCCGAATTGCATAATAGGAACGGTGTTGTCTTCTATCACGGCAACGTCTGACCATACACTTCTTTGATGACCTGTCAAAAATTAAGAGAGTTTGGCTTTGATGCATCTACTGTATAGTACAGTCATAGAACCCTCTGACTATCACTTTTTTCGATCTCTGCAGAATTTCCTTAATGGAGTTAAGCTGGCTTTAAAAGAATCAAGTGAGAACTACTTATTGGCCGATTTCACCGTCTTCCTCTTCTTCAGAACCGGATCGATTTCAGAAACTTACCATTTCGATTATTTTTTGTCTCCGGAGTGTATTAAGGTATCCATGTTTTGCCCACACTTATGTATCGACGCAGAAACTCAGCATCAGAATTGCGATGGAAAAGCGCCAAAACGGCTTTGAAATCGGCCATGCAATAGTTATTTTCCACTGACATCAAACGCAGCGTCTATCTTGCAAGATTTTGTTCTCATCCAATTTTTTGTGCAAAATGGAAAACATTGCACCTTATAATACACCTGTGGCGCTATAGTCCGGGGAAATTAGCAAATAAAACGCACGAAAGGAGACAAAATTCGCAAATGGCTGAAAATTGTTTCACAGCTTCCTTGGGACCTTTTAAAAAAACAATTTCGGAATCACCGAAAAAAACATGGCCGCCGGAAATATAGCGGTTTTCCGGTGTTTTCCTTGTATGTCGGTTTCTATAGGTCGTACAACCCCGTAAAAAGGCAATAAATGTCAATGAAATTCTCTACAATTTTAGTTCTTACAAAGATGTTGACCTGATTAACCCTTTTAAAGTTATTCAAGGTCAAAGTTTTCAAAAATCACTTTTTGGCAAAAACATCACTCAAAAACTGGTTTTTTCAAAAAAAAATTTTGATCAGTCAATACGAAACTATATTGCCTACAAAAAGGCCTCCCTGTCATTTTTTCGAAAACTTAACCCTTTCAAGGTTATTCAAGGTCAAAATTTCCAAAAACCACTCACTCAAAACCTGGTTTTTTCGAAAATTTCAGGCGTTGTGGCATAGAGGCGTCACGTGCCCTCTTCATAGCTCCGGTGATGTGTGAGACTCTTTGATTAGTAGGCTATTGATTACGTCGTATAGAAAGGAACTAAGACTTTCAAGGGTTTTTATTGCAGGAATCGGTCAAAGGGTCATTTAAGAAGAAAAAGCCGCGGAGTGCTATTAAATTGGGGGGTGGAAATTGGAGATAGGGGTGAAAATGGACCCTTTTAATTGTCTTCAATATACCTCGCAAACGAAGAAAAATTTCGATATACTTCATATAAAACTTTTTGTAGAGAATTAAATTTCCCATCGAAAAGGCTAATTTAAAAGATTTTGAAAAAAAAATTTTATGCCAAAAAGGTTGAAACAAAAATAAAAAAAAAGCCAAAATTTTGATTTTTTTTAGTTTTTTGCTTTTCAGCCTATAACTTTTTTTGGGTCAGAGATAGGTATAGGCATTGCTTTATAGAAAAAAAGTAGACAATATTTTCTTTAAGATGCCAAATAGATTTTCAAAAAATATTGAACACATGTTTTTTTTTCAATCGAAACTTTCCTAGATAATTGGGTAACACGAGTGGTTTGGAACACCCTGTATATCTTCAATAATATCATCTTTTGCAATATCGGCTACTTGCACATTATCACAATTTATCCCGATACATTCTTTGCAAAATATGGAACAAGTAATTTGTAATTTCCTGTATAAGAGGGAGAAAAATCGAAAAAAGCTATATTCGAGTGGCCATATTTCGGTCAATTTTTAACCAAAATTTTTTTTCAAACTACCATCTTAAAGAAAATATTGTCTACTTTTTTTCTATAAAGCAATCTCTGACCCAAAAAAAGTTATTTTAAAGTTAGTTTATTTTTGTTTCAACATTTTTGGCATAAAAAAATTTTTTCAAAATTTTTTAAATTAGCCTTTTCGATGGGAAATTTAATTCTCTACAAAAAGTTTTATATGAAGTATATCGAAATTTTTCTTCGTTTGCGAGGTATATTGAAGACACTGAAAAGGGTCCATTTTCACCCCTATCTCCAATTTCCACCCCCTAATTTAATAGCACTCCGCGGCTTTTTCTTCTTAAATGACCCATTGACCGATTCCTGCAATAAAAACCCGTAAGAGTCTTAGTTCCTTATTGTCCCGTTTTTTAGGACATAATCAATAGCCTATAGCGCATCCCGTCTGCCCAATATTCTTCTGCATCTGCAGTATTATCTCTTCGAATAACTATTCATTGAACTTGTTCTGTGCCCATCCGGTGCTTATGGCGTGGTTTTGCCGCTCCCTTTCGGTTTTTTTCCGTGCGGAAGGTTATGGCCTGATGGTCGCTGTGCGTATACACCTCACTCATCCTCTTTGGCCATCGAGTCACCGGTGAAGTTGATGTCTACTATAGACCCTGTTTCACCTTTTTGGAAGGTGTTTTGATCGCCCGTGTTTGCCAGCACCACATTGAGTCGTGAAAACGCTTCCACTAGAATGCGCCTCCTTGCATTTGTATGTGCATTGGTATGTCCACAGCCCATTCCTTTAAATCGCCCGCTATTATTTTGGGGTTATGGCGACGACTGTCTGTAATCAACGTTTTCACCATTGTCACGAGCTCATCCAAAGTGAAACTAGGCGCGGCTCAGCAGCTGTGGTCATATATACCTGACTACCATTGCAGAGGTCCCTTGTTCGATTCAACCGGAATGTGTCCTTTGTCTTTCTACTTATCGCAACTACTTAACATTACCCTGTATTGTCTGTCCTCCTTCCAGCAATTCCCTGACTCTAATTAAAAAACGGGGGGAGCCATCCCTTGTACCCTCACTGAGCATTCAACGTTCTGTCGAATAGGAGCCGATCGAATAAGCAGATCCGATCATGGTTACGACGAAAACTCAAATAGAGAGCCATCTATCAGTCGATAGATTATTGCAAAAAGCTCTCTTTTAGCCTTTGTTACAGTGTTATATGGTATAAACACTGGTTTTGATTTTAATTTTATTTGAAAATTAATAAAAAATATAGCTTGTTTACAGATTACAACATAACAAGGAAATCCATTTTTTTTTTAATTTTCGTGCACAGTCACTCATCAGAATACATCCACTTATTACAACAGTCAATACAAAATGACGAATTTTACCGATAATAACATTACGAAAATGGCAGTGGTCGTAACGACGAATTTTTGTCGTAACTACACTGACACGACGAGAGTATGAAGCAACTTTTCATAATTTGTTCAATTTTCAAAGGCACACAACTTTCCAATCACTTTCGAGGTGTATACACTCATAATAACACCCGAACTGTCAACGGGCGTTTAGTGGTGTCGCTGTGATTAGTGGGTTCGTTACTTATTTGCAATTGACGCCATCTATTGAGAGAGCGCCACGAAATTTGTGGCAGAATAATCACTGTTTCTCTTTTTCTAACTAGTAATACTTACATAGGTAAAATAAATAGCTGGCCTATACACTTTTTTACTCTACGACAGTGTTTCCCAAACTTTTGACATCTGTGTACCCCTTCTAAAATATTTTCGTAATGCTGTGTACCCCTTGCCGGTTTCACACGGGCCAATAGCCATCCAACAAAAATCGACTGAAAACGTTGTTTTTGTAGAAGAGGGTGAGAGGACGAAGGGATGGGCAGATTTTTTGAACCAATTCTTTCAGTGGATTTCCAACTCAAATTTTTGACAGCGGTGTGGTTGTTGTTTTTTCTTTCTGGAATAGTCGCCCGTGCGACTTTTCATCGAATTTCAAAAGTGAATGGACGATGACAGCAGTTTTTGTTGGTTGGCTGTTGGCCGGTGTGAAACTGGCCTTTAGAAGTAAACTTTTTTGCCCAATAACCATCCCAAATACCATCCAGCTAGTGATATGCAATAGAACTAGTCGAAGGTCTGCCAGATAGATCGTGGGCTTTCAGAAAAGTCAGGCTAACGACCGGTGCTGGAAGTATTGTGGCGAGCCTGCCGAGGGGCTTAATACAAGTACAATTTCAAAATATCAATATTTATGAATTCCCCTTTGCATTAAAATCTAAAAACCAAACAATGGGTTTATGATAACTGAAATACATATGTAATAAATATTTTCAATTGAAACTAATCTAAATATAGCTTTAAGTAAGGGTGCTGTCATTAATGTACGTTGCGCGAGCAATTGACTTTGTTGCTTTTGCACACAAGTCATAAATCAAAGCGATTTTCGTCAGATGTTCAATAATGCAGTGTGCGCTTGAAAACTGCTGCAAATACGCAAACGTTTTAGACACTGTGCGAGGAATAAAAATCAAGCTGTCACTTTACAGAATCTGTTGTATGCCCGCAAAATTAGCTAGAAAAAGTTTTTGATACCTCAAAAAAAGAAATGAGGTAAATATAAGCCTGAGTAAATATTTTATTTTTGTAATTTATATTTTGACATAATAAATTATGACGATTATGGTCAATTTTATCAGATCAGTCACACACGCAAATGGTTTGCCTGACGTTAGTCTGATTCTGTGTGCAGAGTCAAATAAGCATTGCACAGTGTATTATTGACAGCCCTCTAACTTTCCATATGTCGTCTGTCCGTTCGTACTTTCGTCAACATTATTTGAAATCGTTAACTTAAACTTTTCATGCAGAAATTGTAGTAAAGGACGTCGCCGTTTCTGATAAAAAATTAATATTGAAATCGCCACTCAAAATCATGGGAATTACGTTGAAGTTTCGACCTAGTAAAGTCTATATGAGGAAATTGCCATGTATGAATTCCATTATTTCGACTACAGTTATATGCGGCGATACATTAATAACTACCAAGAAAATCAGGGTCCATTTTCTGCCATTTCACCAATAGGTGATTTATCATGATTAAGCGATAGCGTTTGTGGTAACTTAACGTCGGTATGAGATGTTAAAACATTAGCAGAGTCCTTATTATTTTGGTAGATCGCAACTCCGCCAGCTGCGGAATGTCAACATTTTCTTCATGTTTCTTCCAAGTTTTCGATAAAAGTAAAACATTAATTTTTTACAACTTCGTCTTTGACGATTTAGCGAAAGTATTGATAATCCTGGTCTACTCGAAATAAAATCTATAATTTCAGAAGTGATCCTTTGAGCACGGTTTAAAGATAGTCCGTTGAATTCATTTTGTAGGTATTTTATAGATGCTGCATCTTTTCGTACATGATAAAATCTATTACTATCATCTTAAGTGATAATATATATAAACCTTCAATATTTGTCACTCTTGATAAAGCCACGTAAACTAGCACAAGCTGAAACGGTTTACATTTAAAAATCATAAAACTAGATAATTTCACAGGATAAGTTTCACACCTGTTTTTGTATTGTTTTCAAATTTACACCAAATTGGGGAAGCCTCTCCATTTTCATCCTTATCAATGTTACCCAACTGCACCAATAACTCCCATTGGCTAAAAGGCACACCTGAAAAAACTTTTACTTCATAACAAGTAACAAAGTTTTTTATTATATTTCTATGTTTGTTACCGAAAAAAGTCAACTGCTTGTCGCACCAGGCGCAGCCAAATTGTGGTACGCGTACCCCCTGTAAACTCTTTAAGTACCCCTGGGGGTACGCGTACCAAACTTTGGGAAACACTGCTCTAGGACATCAATGTAAAAAAATAAAGAAAGTAATGCAATCTTTGCAGTAATGCTGCGCAATGCCTTTCTGAAGGCTATATACCTATGACACACTATACTTTCATTATGATGGTAACTTTCATTATGATGGTCAAGAAAATGATGGGGTGACACATTACCCTTTACTTTCATTTGTATCTGGCATATTAAGTGAGGATATAAACTTGCGTGTTTTTTGCTTTAATTTTAAGTTGTTTTAATTTGGAATATTTAAAAAATATATTTTAAAGTAGTAAAGAAAACATCCTTGCAAATTGTTGCTTAACTAACGTCAAATCAAATTACTTTTTTTAAAAATGTAATTTCCAATTTTCTAACAGATGTCACTTAACCTAAATTACAGTCCAAATGAAGGTAAAATACTTTCATTTTGGACTTTCATTATGGTGGGTTTTTGCGACGATAATGAAGGTTACTTTCATTATGATGGTATATGTGTCACAGCTATTATTTTCTCGCTGGGTACAGAAAATTTTACCAGTGTAAATTTCAAGATAACATTGTTAAAAAAATGTAGTTGTGTTTTTAGAAGGGACAATTCATTTTACAAAATCATTACATTTTAATCCATGTTTCGTTACAGCTGAGTAATTTTCGGTTACGGTACAGACCGGTGTACTGCTTCCTCTCCAGCCTTCTTTGATCATTAAGAATTTTTCTTATTACATTTACAACTTTGTTACTTTTTTCCTTGGTTACTTTTAAAAACCAAGTATTTTCCTCTTTTAGTATTTTCCTGATTTACTGTCACCGAAATAATTTATGAACCAATAGTTGCGGTTTTTCGAACCACTTAAAATAAATTTCAAAACCCTACACTCAATCATTTTAACATAAAAAAAATCATTATTTATAAATTTCTTCCTGCTTAATTACAGTATGTGAAGTTTTCCACCTTTCTTGAGTCTCTCAACCAATGGCACATTGTGGTCAGCACAGAACCAGCACAGAGCAGCTCCTTGGTTCTTGTCTCAAGAGAAATGGAACTCCTCAGGTATAATTTCATTAGCGGTGACTGGCAATAAATTTCCTCCTCGGTCCCAATTAATTATTTCATCAGTCCAGTCTCATTTTTCATGGGGGGCCCACCGCAGCAGCCTCAGTACCCCATGTGCCCTTAGATCAGCTCCAAGTGGAAGGACAGCCAAGGCTACACACAATGTTGCATGATTTATTCCATCATGGCGCAGGAAAGATGGGTTTCCAGCATAAAATGTTGAGTGTAATTAATTGAATCCGTAATCGGGACAAATAGTGTTTTTCCAGTATTCTTTAAGTGATGCCGAAGTTAGACGGAACAGCCCCTGTTCCGATTCTGGGGCAGGAAGATCAAAGGGCAAAGGTGGCTCTAAATTTTCTTAACTTTTATGGGACTTTTCTTTTTTTGTTGTTAGATTTCAGGCCTAATGCGGCGTCGATCTTCGGCGTTAATTAGGGACAAGTTAATTTCGGTCTCTAGGAGCCTTTGGTATATTATTCCTATGTCAGAGTTAGAAAAACTTTTATCAAGGGGAAGTGGTTGATTTATGGCTGGAAGTAATAAAACTTGAGTAGTGAAATCCACTTCACTTTCGAGATCTACTTTAAAAAAAACACACAGACACACATTCCCTGTGCTTCCTTGCGCCTTTAAGACTCTTAGCAGAAACCGATGGATGCCATAAATTTATTATCCTACTCCTTATTCCCGTAGAAGTAAGGTCAGTGTAGGAGAAAGAAGGCTCAGAAAACATTCGTCTCGGCTTGATATTCTGCTAGAGTATAACCCAACAGCTTGGCCTGGATCCTCCCGGAGCCTCTTGGAGCCCACTACCCAGCGCAGCTGGGGCAACGTGAAACGAATTTCAATTTTAGTACGACGGAGACTTGTGGTCAATTTTAGTAGCAGGAATTACTTAATAGCCATTTGGGTGCCACCCCTAAAATATTTTCCACATATTTATGCCATAGAATATCTCAGGAATTCATTTACTGGCCACTGACCACTTTGGTTATGCTATCATCTTAGCCCCGCCGTTCCTGTCCCCTCCTGCCCTTGTCCCCTCTAGGGTTTCCATGAAATCCGTGTTATGCAGTTCAGTATGCAAATTATATGCGATAAGTTACACTCCTTCTAATACCCATGACGCACTTGCGGCCACTAGGATCGTCTGGAGGATTGTCCACATGAGTTATGTCCCTTGAATGAGAATTAAATTTGCATTTTGGATGCAATCTTTTAAATGAGCTGCGAATGAGCTGAATTGTTGATGAGATTGCTTGATAGTGGCGATAAGGTTAATGCCGGCTTAATTCTAAATTACTGAGTGTTTATTGCTAGTGGAACTAGTTTGAATTGGTTAGATTTAGTTTAAGATAAGCGCAATTTAATTCAAGTAATGAGAGAAGTGAAGGGGAATTTGTTCTAATTTGGCGCAATTTGATGAAATGATTTGTTTTTCAAGGAGATTTGATTGTTGTTTGATTGAATTATTAAAGTTAAGTTGGAACTTGTCAAATTATTAGGAGCTGGGTTAAGCTGGTATTGCTCTGGCGGCTTTGCTAGGTATTAGCCGAATCTTCAACAAATGTTTGACATAAAAAACAGAAGTAGACGGCTCTTTTAGTGGCTATCTTGAGAACTATCTTGCGATAAAACGTGACTAATTTGAAGATCTCTCTAAACCTCACCTTGTTTTTATGTCAAAGACTAGGGCTCATAGGTAAGACCCATTTGTCAACTGTCGACAGTTCTATGATTATTGAGTGCAAGGTAGAACAGAATGCTCTAGACTAGAAAGATAGTACAGAGAAAAGTGAAAGAACTGACACCGCCAAAACGCGGTTTTATTCAGGGTACGAAAATCCTCACTCATGTGCGACTCATTCAACTCATTCCTCACTCACGAGTGAGAGTTGTTTGATATATAGTGCGCTCACTCGTGTGTGAGTAATTTGTTCTAATTGTTCTAATCCCCACTTATGTGCGACCAATTCAACTCACTCCTCACTCACAAGCGAGAGTTGTTTACTCGTGTGTGAGTAATTTTTTCAGAAATGTCCAAACTCGCCCATGAGTCTTTGTGACTTTGGTTTAGTTTCGTGCGGCATGATTTGAGGCTTGGAAATAGCTGGGGTTGTTTGGGAGGGGTTGGGCGAGCATTCTCTTGAAGTGTGCAAGTGTGGAAATGTTCCACAAGAATCCTATGACAGCAACTTGCTGTATTGCCTAAAGTAAAAGATTAACTCCCGATACAAAAATTCTGCAATATTGGAAAGCCTATCACGATAATGACCTCAAAAAAGTAGCGTGGGTTGTACTTGCAGTTCCAGCAACGCCAATCTCAGTTGAAAGAGCTTTTAGCGCCTTATTATTGGTTTTGACCAAATAAACTTTATTTAAAACTTTTATTATTAAACAATCCTTATTCAAATTCTTTTCTTTTTGGGTGAGTGAGCGGTGAGTATACTCATTATACGCTCACTCACGCTCCGGTGCAAAATGCTAAAAATTGTATCCTCACTCATGTGCATGAGTAGGTACTCTATGTACACAGCCTCACTCATGAGTGCGAGCAAGCCGAAGTTAAAACCTTTTCTTCACTCATGAGTGAGAGTGATTTTATAATGAGGAATTTATAAGCGCTCACTCACGAGTTCCTCATGAGTAGTGTCCGACCGAAGGTCAGTTTTAGGCCGAAGCTGAAGCCGATGCCGAATGTTCGGCTTTTGCCATAACCTTCGGCCGAAACCGAAGCCGAAGGTTCAATCATACACAGAAATCTTGGTATACTGACTGAAAAATATACATAATAATGAAAATTCTTCACTGTTATTTTGTTTTATAGTCATTGTGCCGAAAATGATTGCAATATGCATTTTAAATAACTAAGTTGCGGCTTTCCAAAAATAATAAACTAAGATTTGTTTATTTTTATTTGAGGAATACCATACGTTTCAATGTCACATTCACATCACACTCTCAATTCTTTTCGTTTTCAGCGACTGGCCTGGCTGGATATAAAAACTTCGGCTTCGGCTAACCTTCGGCTCCTTTGGCCGAAGCCGAATGTGCGGCCGAAGGTGTTTTTTTGGCCGAAGTTGGCCGAAGTAGAAGCCGAAGCCGAACCTTCGGTCGGACACTACTCGTGAGTGAGCATTTTCGTACCCTGGTTTTATTCCACCGACTTATGCAATACTATTATACTTTCCTATTATGTCAATGGCAGGGAAAATGGCCAGGAATTGCTGTAAAAGGGGAAGCCAAGAAAGAAGGAATGTTATATAGGTGCGACAGATAGAAAGACGATGAACCAGGCGCGGATTTAAGGAGGGGGGTCACGGGGGTCATGACCCCCAAAAGCACTCGCTGTTTAAAAAACAAAATTGACCCAACTAAAAAAACAAAAACAAAAAATAACCAAACGACCAAAGCCGACCGAACTTTTTTGCAAATTAAAAAAACGATCCTTTTTTTATCTGATAGTGTAGCTCAGGTGTCATCCTTTTGGCCTTATCATGGTTGGCGAATTGAAAAAATGACAGCGCTGTTTATCGTTCTCATTTTTCGTACCATAATTGGCGAATGCAGCGACATGACCGTTTTCGACAAAACCTTATCATTGTTGTCGCCTGAACGTTTTTCGACATTTCTGATAATTAAAAAATTTATAAAATTACATTATTTATTCAATCTATTTAAAAAATATTTATTCAATCTAGTCACTTGACAGTCGTGAAAAACGCAGCTTTGTCTCTTCAAACGCCAACTGTGATACGCCTGAAGGAGTTTTTCCCGACAAATGTCAGTTTTTTCGTTTTACAGTCGCGCGCCATTTCTCACTTCAAGCGCCAACCATGATCAGGCCCTATGTACTACTAGTCCGTCATGTCATGTCGCACACGTCATAGTACAATGTCTAGTAGTAAGCTTAGCTCGAAGGATAGAGAGATAGAATAGATTAGGGGGAGTCGGGTGCAGTGTCTCCATATGTAAATCGAGCGTTACCATGTTCCAAGGGCAAAAATACGGTGTTTCTAGACACAATGAATCTGTTAAAAATGTACCTTGTAATTTTTCGTCAATTTTCTTCAAAAATTCCACTTTTTTTTGATATAACTAAATTTTTTTTGTCAATACAAATAAAAAGAGTTTTATCAAAAAAAAGTGGAAGTTTTTGAAGAAAATTGATGAAAAAATACAAAAATTCATGATTTTCGATTCGATGTTTCCACTTTTTTCAAGTTTAAACATTTTTTCTTGTTCACCATCATAAAGTGCATAAAAATCCTACACTTAAATTAAAAAGGAATCTCATACGATGCAATGCACAAAAATCATTGGCCAATCAATTTTCAGATTTGAGGTTAATTTTTGAGACTTGTGGTGGATATTTTGACTTAAAATTTTTACGAGTTATTGTCCACATTATAAAGTAAAATTTCTGAAAATTTCATCAATTTTTACTTAAAACATCCAAAGTTGTAACCAAAAAACCAAAATTTAGCAGTTTCTTCAGTTTTCAATTTTCTTTGAGGTTATGTGTACAGATTAAAACTTCATTTTGTAACCGCTGATAGGTAATGTCATAATGAACAGCCTCAATTTTTTTCGCTTTCTTTGGACCTACACATACCGATAAATTCTCATCTATATTTAGAAAGTACGATCAAAATGGTAGATTTTTTACAAAACGGCCCATAATTTACGTAGCGGTTGCAAGAGAAAAAGTCCATTTCGTATAGTATTCGATGTAACTAACATATTGAAAAAAAATTTGAGTCTGGAAACAATTCCTTTTTCACTAAAATTTGGTGCTTATCTGACTCCACTATTAGTAAAATCCGTAAAAAATGCTTTTTCGATTTTTTGAATTTTTGTAACCGAAAAGACCCCTTAATCCACCAGAAAATTCGGTTAATTTTGTTCGTTTTGTTAATTTTGTTTTTGTTTTTTAGGAGTAGACATTTTTTCCGCCACTTTTAATTCCGTGACCCCCCCCCCAAAACAAAATTCTAGATCCGCGCCTGCGATGAACCATGGTGTGAGCTCGAACCGCGGACCTCTGAAATTGCAGTCTTAATCCCTATACTCTACCAAGGCGGACTCAAACCTAATTCTAAGTGAGACTAGTCCAGTAAAATAAGGAATTTACTTCGGAATCCTTTGTAACGTGGCGGACTTTTTCCCATTTTCTTCTAAATTGTATCAATAATATATGATAAAACGTTCGCTTCCAAAAAGGTGTCGCTACAATAGTTATTGAACAAAAGAAGTGTTGAATTACGAAGTAAAGTATTACTGCTGGATTTGCATTCTATCAGTGCAATGACCCTAAGCATACCTCAGACGTTGAACGCTATTGGCTGATGTATAATTGTAAAACAGTTTTCGCCGTTCCTCCTCAATCCCCTGACTTGAATGTTATAAAGAATTTATGGGATACACCTGACAGGAGCATTCGTAAGACAATATTACCTCGCAGAAAGACCTTGAAAATGTACTCAACCAGAAATGGGCTAGAATTAATTCTAAGTATACTAAAAATTAGTAAATTCAATGCCGAACAGGCTTCTAGCAGTGATAAGGAGGACCAACTAAATACTAAGTTTAGTTTTTTAACGAAATTTCTTAGTATTGAGTGTTATGGACGATTTTCACTGTGAGGTAGAAATAGGACCTTTTAGCAAATTTAAATTTTTCCCGTTTTTGTTATTGCTTAATATCAAAATTTTTCGTTATTATTTTAAGGAAAATAAATGAAAAACTTAGTTATGTAAATTCTTATTTGGATTTGTTGAGAACTAGATGAAAAAACCTACTTAATTCCTCTTACTCGTAAGGTGGACGATCTTCACTGTGAGTCACTGTAGGTATAGGAACTGCTTGGACTACAATAGGTGCAAGTGGCAGTTGCGGTTTTCCAAGACACGAGACTGAACTGCTTTAAGTATAAAAGGACAGTCATCCCAAGAACTATCTGATTTTAACCTGTATTCGCTGACCTGTTCGTGAACTACTTACTTTCATTAAATATCCAAAATCATACACAAAACCCCACGATTTTAAAAACCATTAATCAAAAAAACCATGCACATGACCACCCTCCAAAAAAATCCCATCAAACAATTCCCTTCTTCCCACATTAAAAGCTTCATTCTTCTCAAACATTGCTCCTTATCGATGACACAACGCATGAGCAGCGAAGATGTTATCAGTTCTTCCACCTCAACAGAAACAACAACAACACCACCACCAACAACAAAAATTGCTTAAGCACGCTCGTGGCATTGATTAATCGCGTTTTGAATGCCGCACAAATCAGCGTTTAAGAAAATTTACGTTCCCCTCTGGAGTCACCGAAGGAGGTGATGTAACCCCGTTGTAAGTGATCACTGCCAAGAACCTGCTGAGTGCGCGCGCATCTTAAGCTCTGCGCAGAGCGCCTCTTCATTCCAAATTCCCAATAAATGTAATCTTCGTAATGAGATGTACTTGACCGCATTTTTAGCTGTTGCCCAGCCAGAACCGAATATCCATCCGCCAGATCACCGCAGACCGCAGAACGGGCCGAGCAGCGGCTCATCAATGGCCAAAGTATCACTGAAGATCAATGATTTATTGCCAATCAATTCTCCGGCGATGATCTTCGCTTATGAAAAATTGACCCAGGCCCCATCGGATCGATGTTGAGTGCTTGTTGGACATTTAACAATTTGTGGATTTGCACCACAAAAAAAGCGTTTCAACAAATTGACGAAAAGTGCAAATTGAGCGTGAAAATTATGAAATGAACTTTTCGGCTTATGGCCAGGGCTTCAAGGTGTCAACTTTTACTTTCAATTCAAGTTAGACGACTTCAAACCCTATACGAAAAAAAGTGATGAGACTTGCGACAGGTCAGGTTCACCGTGTATTATTTGATTATTTTGGGAACGTAAACCCCCAGGAGAGTGCTTTATGCAATGGTGATGATGAGTACCGAACTGTGACTTATATAACTGACCTTAATTAATTTTTGTGTGATTATTATCGTAGTGAGATTGCATGAGACGTCTCGCTTTGTGGCATTATTAGTATTTTTGTGTTAGATGTCAAATTTTGTAATGCTATGGACCACACATGTCTTGCTTCATTATATTCGCCTCCATGTCCTCCTAACCGAAGATGGAAAATATAGAGCTCGCACCATAAAAGAAGAGAAATGAGCGCAGATGTTGAGAATGAGCATACATGAGCCCGGTAATTTGTGGGGGGGGGCGGGCTTGAGACTCTCATTGCACATGGAAACAACGATTTTGGGCTTCGCTTCTTTTATGGTGCGCCCTCTAATGAAAAATGTTGTTAAAACAAAAGGTTATGTGCAGAAAGAGGGAAGCTTTAAGCCTATTTTACAAGCTTTATATTAACTTCGTTTTCTGTGTGGGACAAATCTTGCGATCGATTTTTCGACTATTTCCCGATATCCGGCGATGGTCAAATTTGGCACACACTTTTGCTTCTGAAGACAATGCAATAAAAAATATTCAATTTTATGGTACATCCAATATGGCGGCCACCATTAAATGGCGGAAATTTCTGGGGGTGGAATCTTGCGATAGATTTTTCGGCCACTTCGCAATATGGTGCTGATCACAAAACCACAAACCTCACAAACCATTGGTTCTGAAGGCAATGGAATATAATATATTCAATTTTATGGTACATCCAATATGGTGGCCACCATAAAATGGCGGATATTTCTGGGGTGGAATCTTGCGATCGATTTTTCGTCCACTTCCCGATATCCGGGGATGCTCAAATTTGGCACAAACCTTTGGCTTTGAAGACAATGCAATATAGTATATTCAATTTTATGGTACGTCCAATATGGCGGCCACCTTAAAATGGTGGATTATCTTTTTCTTTACAACCCTCCGATATGGGTATCAAATGAAAGAGTATGACGAGTAGAATACAATAAGCTATGTGACGTCATTTTAATTGCAATAAGGCGGCCACCACAAAATGACGGATTCACTTTTTCTTTACATTTACATTTTATATCCAATATGCCGGGTTTTCATTAGTAGAATTAGCGGTAGAGTAACTGGCGTACTTTTAAGTGGTAGAGTAACTTTACCACGGTGCTATCCCACTCTACTCTACTATAACCAAGTTTTTATTAGGCGAGTTCACAGGATAGTTAGTACTCGCCCAGTATAATCTACCACTAATTCTACTAATGAAAACCCGGCAATAAGGTGGCCACCGCAAAATAGCGGATGAGACTAAAAAGTAGAAAATAAAAAAACAATAAAAATAACCTGTTTTTAAAAAGTTAATAAGGTGAACTAAAAAGTATAAAATATTTTTTTTTAATCCACCAGTATGTAACTACAAGTAAAAGCTTGCGGCGCTCAGTTTACAAATTTTTCAGATATAATAACAAGAATGCAAAAAAATATTATGATTTAACTAACAAATACGGATACAATCTGATAAAGCGCCCCCAAGCTTTTACTTGTAGTTACATACAGGTGGATTAAAAAATTAATTTAAACTTTTTAGTTCACCTTATTAACTCATATTTAAAAACTTATTTATTATTTCATATTTTTTAGTTTATCTAATACAAGCTTGTTTTAAAAAGTTTTTTTTTAAAATAAATTTGAACTGGAAAAAACAAAATGATTATTGGAATACCCCAAATCACACTCTGATCGAAATTTTCTATTACTACAAAAAAATAATATTTATTTACACTTGCACTTTTGTCTCCAAAGACAAAAAGTAAATACACAAAATGTCAGCTGACCTATGATAAGAATATTACAACTTGATTTGAGTTAAAGAAATTAATCTCATTTTGCTATTTATATTGTGTTTTCCAAAGGGAACGGAATTCTCTTAAGTTATAAAATCAAAGCTGACATCAAAACGTAATCGTGCGCAATGAGATAACCTTCAAGACATTTAAATTAAAAATGATTATTTTTCTGGTGCAAAATAAATTTGTGTTAATTTAAATTGGAAATATGAAAATCGACATGTTTTGTCAGATTGTAAAATAAATACGAGTAAATACTTGAGAGGTAGTTCCCAAATTGTTTGATAGGATTTAAAATTTAGTTCAGTATGTTAATGGGTTGATAGAGCGTGAATGTTTAATCATTTTTAAGTGTGAGGAAAATCTGGAAGTCTGCAGTGAAACCCTATAACATGCCCATACTTTGAACCTACATATCTTCTAAACGGAGTCATTCAGGTTTCTGTTCTTTCTTTCAAATAAAAGAATACACATTTACCTAAAAGATGAGCCTAATTACGTTGCTCTACTATAATCGGTCTAGAAGTTATTAAAGTTTAAGTAAATGGCAATTCGGCCATACAAGTTGCAAGTGAGGGGATATGAGTGCTTTAAATCTTTAAAACGGCGATATCTCATGAATGACAATTCGTACGGGAAAATGTATAAGATCCTTTTTTGTAGGTAATCGCATAATCTACAAACTTTGTAAACACTTTTTTATGATAAAAGTTACCGTTTTGCTGAAAATCGCGAAAACCCCGTTTTTGTGACCTTTGACCCCGAGTAAATCCAGGTTCCAGGTGCCGGATCGATGAGGACTTTTTACATTTCATTTATAACGGTGCTTTGAACAATCCTACCAATTTTCAGCTTGGTGTGAATTTCTGTACCCTCATACCTATTTTTTGGTCTAATTTGACCGGACTATAGTGTCTTGTGATGATCGACATGATTCTAATGATGTCTTTCCGCGGCATCAACAGAAACTCGAGCGATCTCCGTTCTTCTAGCCTTTGCGAATTATATTAAAGACCTCCACCTGGAGCATGCAATGGAGAAGAAGTGTCTAGGGATATATATGGTTATGTACATTTTCTACCGATGTATCTATCTATAAAACGTCAACCTAGTCTGCCCAATTAATCTACTCTCCCGTTTCCCATGATGCCGTCCTATACCTGGCACACCTTTGATCCTAGCAAAGTGAGAGCTTCTTTTGATTAGTTGCTATCAGCTTTAAAGATTTCTGGTAGTTTCGTCTGAATTAAGTAGCTGAGTTAGGTACTACTTTTGGAAACTATTTAGCGAAAGAGAAAACTTGTACACTCGGCTGGAAATCTTTCCAGTAACGGATCCTGTTGAGAATCTACACATCAAAACCAGGGCTGGACTTGACTTTCGATATGATGTAGTCAGATGGACTTTCCTTTTCATTAGCCTAGCCTTCGGCCAGGGCTATAATCTAAAAATCCTACATTCGTCCCCGGCTGGAATTCAACTCGTATATCTGGGCCGGGGCTCTGGAAACCGCATTAGTGTGGCTAGACAAGGTGCAAAATCGCACCCTCCAACTTATTGATGATTGCGCCATTAGCTCCTCAATTGACTCCTAAAGCCACCGCAGGAATGTAGCGGCTCTACCGCATCTATCACAATGACTGTTCCACTGAAATATATACAGAGTGTATTGCATAAAGTTACAAAACGGCCGGTTATGGATAGGTTTTGAATAGGCGAACAAAAAATCGTATGGGAGCCCAAGTAAAAATAATTAATTTGGTTAATTTTCTTACTAGCACGCACGCGCCCTCAGCTAGCACGCATAGGGAACAAGTAGGCATGCCACAAAAGTATGCACGCTTCCGCCACAGCTATCCACGCTCCCGCCACAGGGATGCACCCTCTCGCCACTAGCACAAAAATCTAAAAATTCAGGCATGCACATTTATAAATGCATCCGCATCGGCATAGACCATTCCAAATGCGAGTGTTGTTTTACCAAGCAGTCCCCCAGCTAAGCACTAACCAGTAACAATGCTGCTTGACCTACTCAATCGAACGAGAACCGTTCTACTGAGTATGCTATTTGCACTCTTTATGGTCACCAGGATAATTGCCCCTGTTCTTCGTCCTCTACATTTTTTTAAAGCAATATAGGCGATTTCGTGCACCCTTGTGGCGGGAGCGTGCATCTCAGTGGCGGGAGCGTGCAGTACGGCATTTACTGCTATTGTATCTACCATGACGTGACCAACGACATGACCGACTAGTATAACAAAGTGTAGTTCCACCACATAAAAAAATAAAAAACTTATGGAATATCTAAAATCAAATAAAATTTTAGATGACAAAAAGTACAGATGACCAAAAGGACCTTCTTGTGTGTCTGATCAAATACCACAGCCAACATAAGCCGTGTTCCTTTTCTGCTCTTTTTTACTCGTATTTACTTGGAACTACTTCTGCTCTCACAGATAATTCATAGGTTTTACTCATATCGACAAATTTTGCGTTCCTTTAATTTTTTACTCCGCAGTACTTAAAAGTAGAAAAGGAACACGGCTATATTTTAACTGATCTGGTATCTGAAAGACTTTTAACAGAGTTTGGAACTCCTCTGTTGACTTAACTCCAAGCTGTGGGGATGGACCTAATTTTAAAAAAAAAACAGATTAGGAGTGGTCGAGAGGTCCAATTTAGTATTTGATGGCGTCGACCTTAAACTTTAAATAATCTCGGCGGAGTATCACCAGTTAATTTCCTCATCTTTATAAAGAATCTGCTTTCAATCTCTACCGGTACTCTATCTTACTCTTAAGCCAAGTGTCCACTGTAGAGTTTTTTTCGGTAGAGTGTAGAGCGTAGAATGTAGAGCTCTACCTGCTCTACAGCGCGTCTCTACCACTCTACCAATCCACCGTAGAGCCCTCTCTAGAGAAATTTTGAGTAGAGCTTTACCAGACTGTGTACACTGCAGATGCGTTTTTCTCTAAGTCGTATGGTAGAGCGCGCAACTGCGGCCATCAACTTTTGCATGTCATTTCATTTCTCAGTTATTCAGAGGTGCGAGCGTACAAATATTGTGTAAAAATTTTAAAGGAAATCCCATAGAAATAAAATCGCTATATTTTTCGCACAATGCAATTAATTGTAACGTTTTTTCTCTTGCCCATAAACCGCTATCAGATTTCCCACGAGATTTTTTTGGTGCCGACGCCATTTTTCGTTATTTTTCGCTTTTATTATTTAACACGCCGAATGAGAATGAATACTGTAGAGAGTAAAACTCTATCAAACATGCTTGGTAGAGCGTAGAGCAGATGTAGAGCTCTACCAAACACAAAAAAATTGCGTATACACTATAGACGGTGATTAGACTGTTCGTTCCCACGTACGTTTCTTAATAGCTTTTGGATGAACCCCTCATCATCTCCACTTCCCCGTTCACCTAAAAGCTTGTGAGGAACGTACGTAGGAACGAACAGTCTAATCACCGTCATAGAGTTTTTTAGTAGAGCAAACTTTCGCGTAGAGAGGGTGTAGAGCGCATGTGTAGAGTTCTAGAGGGTGTATACACTTCTCTACGCGTGAGTTTTCTCTGGCTCTCAGCAAAAAACTCTAAAATGGACACTAGGCTTTAAGCCTACGACAATCAAGAAGACAAGAAGGTATCAGACCTTCTCTTTTAGATTGGGGGCTAATGCCCAACTCTATTAGCAGGGACATCAGCTTATTCTTGGGTGGAGGCGTAACATGCATGTTGAATTCAACGCTTCCAAAGCGAAGTAACGGTCTCTTCTCTGTTAAAACCTGAAATGATTAACCTTGTGTCTCAGTGGAGGGTATGACATAGGTGTAGATTGGCACCGCGCCATCAAACACATAGGTGGTGACAAGTTAAGCGGCATTGTCACTGATCTCTGCTCAGATAGTTCCGCTAGTGTTAAGGTTAAGGTACTTATAAGTTGTATAAACTTCCTTGCACTATTTGTTTTATCTTACTAGAGTCCAGGAAGCCTCATCGTCTAGAAGCAAAGAGTTCAGCTTGAAGTATAAAGTTAGTTTCTAAGATAGTTTGTAGTTTAGGTTAGTTTTTGAATTATTTTCTTAGACGTTTGAAGATAGTTTTTACATACTTAATACTTGAGTAAAATTCCATTTAATTTCCTATACCTATACCTAAAACGGAAATGTATTGCTAAAGAAAAAGCCAGCGGTGAAGTATCAAAGAATATTCAAGCCCAGAAGTTGCAAGTAATCAAGAAAAACATTTCTTACCACCACAAAAAAAAATGTGAATCGTACCAATTGCAATTAAAAAAAAATTCCCATTGTTAATACACAATTTCCCAATTAAAAAAAATAAAAGCGGAAAATTATCATAAAAATAAGCAATAACAAAAAAAAAGACAAGAGCCGGAGCCTTCCTCCCTCTGTATCCTTAAAATTCCTTAATTGCATTCTTAAAATTCTTAAGTTATCGCTTAAGTCCTCCTCATCCGCAGCTCGCAAAACTCAATTTTTCCCCAAATCCCGAAATTAGCACCCTTCACAATTATCGATCGAACCCTCTAAGACTTCAATTAATTTCCATTAAAACGCGCTGAATGGAATTTAATTTCGTCCCCGACGTGGCAAGTGGATTCAGTGGGGCCCCACAATGGGGCAAAGTCAACCTTCATCCACTTCCCATTCTCCTCTATCACTTTTAAGAGGAACGGAAAAACATGGACGGCATCGAATAGAAAATTTTCACTTCCACATTCAGTTTTGTTCCTATCCAAAAATTCTTAGAAGCCAGACTTGAAGAGCGTTTTCCTTCCATGTGGTAAGGATGTTTGTATGTATATACGGGGTATGAGTGCATGTGTATATATATAGTGGAGGAGTGTTGCCATCAGCGTGGGTGACTGATGGTATGTAGACCCCAGCATAAGAAGAACAAAACCGGAACAAGAAGTTTCGCTCCTCGAAATGTAGACAGCCGAGATAATTTACTATTCATGAGATGGGAGCAAGGGTGCCCAGAACGTGTGCCATTTGACAAAATACTTTAAGATGAGTTCTGATGGCCCCAGAAAGGTAGGGGCTCCAGCTATAGCGCCCCCCAAGGTATGGAAAAGTTGTATTGCCTTCACAGCATGTGTTCCAAGAATGATTTATTTTGAAGCTTGTAAAAATCCTTTTGAATTTATACAATTTTCATACCCGACCCCATTGATCCCTCAGGCATCACAGATTTCTTATGCCCGCCGTGCTGCGCGCACAGTGAAAGCTGGAACACCGAGCTCTATGGGGTGCAGCACAGGACTCGGGATAAGGATAGGGCCGAACATCGAACTCGAACGGTTACAAAAAGGACTTCGGTTAAGGCTTAATTATTGGACGGAAAATGTTTTATGAAGATTGGAAAAGTTTTAATAGGTGCAGGCATTTGCCAGAGAGAGTATGCGAGAGAGAGTGGAGGAGCAATCGCACGGAATTAATGGATCAACCATAAAAATAGTTGAGCCAGGAGTTTGTTATACGGACGATTAAATCTTCCGGCTTTCGGACAAGGATTGGCCGTCGTCGGTCGGCGAGAACGATGACGGTTACAACTATGAGATTCACCCACCCCCCTTCGCCCCCGGTACGACAAGAATGCCATGGCTCAAGTACTTTAATTGCCAAACTCATAGAATCTGGTCCGCCGAGATATGTTTGCTGTGCTATGATAGAGTTTTATTAGACAATCAGTAACTTAGTATGATGTATGAACCAGAGACGATGCTTTCTGTGCAAACACATAACATAAGGATAAATGATCACCAAATGGCGTCTGCCAGGATTACCCTACGGTCAGATAAGCTTATAACTCCATCTCTCTCTGTGTTTTTCTAACTATTAAAACTTTTTGCTCAAACAAAAAAAACAACAAAGAGAAAAACACAAAACGAAAAAAAGGTTCAACCTCTGTTTACTTAACACCCTAGAAAAATAATTCGCCTGTCAAGAATTGTGTAGTAGCATCAGGCTAACATCCCCATGCAATTGTCTTGCCATGAAGAGGCATTCATGGAAAGAATATGGCATACCAAAAGCGCAAATAAAGAACCCCTCTTTTTTCACATTGAAGAAAAGGGAAAGGTTGACGCAAAGTACAAAAAAAAAGGGAAAACGAGTGTCCTTTTCCGCATGGATAACTCCTTTTAATGACTTCACGAAGCTCATTGCCACAATCTGCTTACGATACACGGAATGGTACAGGAAAAAAAGGGAATCTCTGGGATATGTGCTGTAGCATTTGTTGTTAGCCCCCTTCCCCCCTGATCTAATGCCATTATCCTTTTTGTTCTTTGATTAACCATTGTATAAGAAGAAAGGAACTCAAATCAGGAATTTTGTCCAAAGCCCTCTCCCCGACTTCTTCTGTCGAAGTCCTTGCCCCACTCGACCGTAATTTCTGTGAATGGGGCCCTTCAGAATCCCGAGCCTCAGAGGCTACAGGTCAATTAATTGGCATTTTATGAACTCCCAAGTTCGACAAGGTTCTTCTGTTACACTACACAAAGATGAACCGGAAAAAAAGCTGGCAATCAGGACGAAATTGCGTGTTCGAATATTAACTGTAGGTGGATGAAAGTGATATACACACACACATATACACATAAAAATAAAAAAAGGACCTTAAATTGTTGAAAACAAGGATACGTTAAAGCACTAACAGAACACAGATTATTATTGCATGTTCTTGAAAATTCAATGACTCCTGCCAATCACAAGCTAGTCTAAAGCTAAAGTGACCTTCCTCAAAAGGATCTTTGTGTATGTGCATTGACCAATATCCATTGCCGTTTATTCCTCATACAGGATTGCCTTTTACATAAGCCCATCAATGTCCGGGTGGTCAGTGCACCCCTACTGATACAACAATGTTGCATAAAAGCCTGTTCCACTTAATTACATTGTGAGGGCTGATCCTTATTAATACCTTCAGGCAGAAGACTAAGAGTTCGGATTCCAAGCCGTAACATGAGAGAGGACTTAATGAAATTCCTTCATCAATTTACCCGATATCGATAGGATGTGGCTGAACTATGTGTGGTTGTTAAATTCTATTTGCTTTTGTCTAGTAGAACATCGCTTGAGCCAAACTGGATGTGATTAATTGATATAAAAAAAAAGAGCAAAGTTTTTTCTTCCTTCATTCTCTCGTCTTGTGAAGTTTAAGATTCTCAGGTTTTTCTTAAAGTTTACATTCAAGTCGAAAGGTGAAACAAACGAGCGTTAGTGGAGAAGATCTTGTGTGGGCAACAGATATAAAAACATGAAGTATCCCGTGTAAAAGAATTCAATTTGAAACTTCGATAGACTGGACAACTCCTTCAAACTTTAGTTCTGATTTCAATTATTTCTTTCTGAGAGCACAAAACGTGACCTTCTAAAACACTCGTTCGAATTTGAACAATATCGCCACCCTTCATTCTCATAACTGTCTCGTCACCGTTGCAGCCTGTATAACAATGTTGATGGCACTTCCTTAGTTTTAGAAGGCATATCACTACATAGAAGCAGCATTCCCGTAATCTCATTAGCTTTGTCACGGTCACAGGTGAGGCCATAAGTCCGCCACAATTGAAACCCCGATACAAAAATGTTTGTATCGACTTTTGCAATTTGGCCTTCACACGAATTTCGGTAGTGTACAATATGCTCCAACATGTTTCTCTTCCATTTTTGTACAAAGTAAAACGTTAGTCTTGCATGACGCTGACCAAAATAAATATCAGGTGTCTGGCTGTACCTTAGTGCATAACTTCTCTTCCCGGGTTATATTAGGAATTTCAGAAGGTGTGCAATAGTTCTGTGGTGCTAATGCAGAACCCGATATGTCAAAAAACAATTTTTCGTTTACATTGCCAACAGTCGAAAGTTTATTAAAGAAAATGTTCCCCAAAGCCAATATTGTAGACTGTTTCTCTAAAATAATTTAGATCAAAACTAAAGAGTCCAATATGTCCGTATGCTTACAATACGGCGATGGCACAATCCAATATTACTTGACCCAATATCAACAATTCCTATTTTGACATATTGAGTTCTGCCTTAGCACCACAGAGTTCATCATCTGACTTTAATAATATTTCGATTGAAAAATTCTTCTTCCTATACGTGATTTGTGGACGTTAATTACATCTAATTGCAGATAATGCAAGAGTACCTGAGGTTGTGGTCAAAGTACCCGCCTAACTGAGATGTTTCTTACTTCCTATTCAACAGGCACTTTATCGGGACTGACGCACCTCTTAGTGACTTTGAGTCAGCGATAACTACCCATATTTATATTCTGTCGTAAGTAACACTCCTTTCTAAACGAACTTGCTTTTGAGAAGCAAATACCAAGCCTCTATAGCTACGGAAGCCCCAATGAACCTCCCTCCGCCTCACCTAGTAGTGCAGTCCAAAATTAAAGCGGGCAAAGTTTTAAATTTCAAGATGTGCAAGCTAAAAAGAATAACTGACCAACTCGAGCCTTAGCCTCCTCTAATCTTTTCAATCAGCTGTCTCGATTTCTGCCTGACGCTTTCGAGTTCGATATGTGGAGAAGTGTCGCACCTGCTACAACTGTATCCGTCCACCTCTTCTTTGTCCTGTCTACGGTCATTCTTCTTCGAAGAGCCAGTGAAGACCTTTCTTGCTACTCTTTTTTCATGCGCTCGACCTGTCCAGCCTTTCGAACCCTTTTGAATTTTTCGAACGTCATCTAAAATTGTGACTAGTCATAAGTCACAAGCTTTTGCGACTCGAAACTTCTTATTTTGGTTTCTTTGGCAATATTCACAGAAATTACGTCACTTCACGTCTATTTCGCTTCTACGTATTTTTGCATTTAGTGCCTACAAGTTGAGGCTCTTCACAAACTTGTCATTCGGTTGTGACTTGTGACAGCTTTTAGAATACGGTGGTAGGTATATATCGTCAAATATTTGAGATAACTCGTTTCTATATCTTCTGTAGCTTCTTTCTCTGGATGGAGTCGTACGCCTGATTGAAGTCTACAATGATCTGGTATATGTTAACACTCCTCTCCCAGTATTTTGGTTTTACGATGAAAAGTTGGTCGATGGTTGACCTTTCTCTGCGAAAGCCGGCTTGGTATTCGGCTACTAAACATTCTGAGATAGAATCCAGCAAATTCTTTATGAAGGTTGTGAATATTTTATATCCTATAGAACGTAATGAAATCCTCCAATAGTTCTCACAGCTAAACTTATCTTGTTCCCCTTATTTTCGCTCGTCCATTCGATTAAAACTACGTTCTTAGGCTTTCTAAAAAAGGGTATTTTTATCAATTCATGAATTTAGAGTAAATTTAAATCGTTCCTATTATTAAACAAAGCAGTTTGGCCGATTTTACCAACCTCACCATTGCATCTTATTGAAAACAGTGGCATTCACGGTCCATGGGTCACCCGGGTTGAACAAGGCTACTATTAGACTTTTTTAATAAAAATACAAAGTGTTTGCTGGTGCCACCACTCTCTTTCCGATGTGATCATTAGTGCATGAACCTGACAAGCTTGACTATTTCGCGTGTCTTTGTTGTTTGATAACTCTGTGGCTCTTCTGACGACTCATGATCTGGTTGTGGCTCCTTTATCATGTAAGCCGGTTTGAGTCGATCGCTAGATACGACGACTTTTTATTACCTTAAAAGGTCCCTCATATGGCGACATGAGCGGTGCTCTAACCTTATCATCCCGCACCAATATGTGTGCTGTCGTCTTGGAGATCCTACGGAACCAATGGCACACCTGTGAAGCGCGCCAAAAAGCGGAATTTAAATATTCTAGCGAGGTGTTCGGTGTCATTAAAATTTAATTCCTCATTAACAGAAAAAATTTAAAAATTTAAAAAAATTGAAAAAATCGAGAAATATGTACGTGATTCGAAAAATCAGGTGTTCGGTTTTTCTTAATTTTAATAAGTTTAATGAAAATAAAGTATCAAAATGTGTAGACCATATGAAACTACACATTTCAATGGTTAAATTAGCACTATATTTATTTTTTTCGAAAAATGTTAATTTCTGGGAAACTATCCGTTCTCCAAACAAAAAAAATCATGCTTATTTAACGCAACACAAGGTATACTCTTACAAATTTTCATGTAAATTTTATTATTTTTACGGGAGATAAAAATTAAAAACTGAAAAATCGATTTTCCGCCATTTTCTTGGAAAGCTTGAGGTTATGTCAAAATATGTTAAATACAAAAGTTTAAGATCTTTTTATTATCTACAACTTTTGTATTCAACATTTTTTACTAGGAGGTCATGTTTAAAATTTTTTTTTCTTTTAGTTATAACCTTAACGACATTTCATTGCTGGTCCCTCCCTGTTATTAATTTTTTTTTCCAAAAAAATATCGGCACTAGTCTATAGTGCTTCAAACTTCATATATCACTTTCTTTGCACATTTTGGTAATGGTTAATTCTACATGAAAAAATCCTTGCGTAAGACTTATAGAACACACGATTATCTATAATTTTTGTTATTATCATTTTTTACGTAGGGCTAATATTGCACGCGCTTTAAGTGTCGAAAAACGTAAATTTAAAAGTAGTATTTTGCCAATATCTTTTTAATTACGCGTTTTATTGCAAAACTGATTATAACGCTTTTCAAGTGCAATTTCATTGCCCACCTTTTTTGTTCCGGGAGGGCTGTGGAAAAGAGTTTGTGCTTATAACTTTAAAAATAAAGGCGGTAGCATAAAAATTGTCCAGACCTTATTCATAGGAAATTGTCCAAGCTTTCCAATTTTGGTGAAAAAAAATTAGTTAACTACGTATTTTTTGGAGAAAAAGGTGATTTTTTTGAAGTGAAACTTCCTTGCTCTCGTTCCGGGGATTTTGAAGTGATTCGAGCAAGTACGAGTGAATTCAGAAAACAGAAACGAAAACAAGGACAGTTGTGCGAAACGGAAGTTGCCTTCTCACTCATTTACAACTGTCACAATTCAGAATCGACAACGAAAACAAGGACTGCCGTATGAAAACTCGTTTACGGAATGACGAGAAAAAAACAAAAATCTTGAAACAAATTAAATACAACAAAACACAACTCAATGAATGCGCAAGTATACATACTAAATATTTAGTTTCTACTGTATTTCGTTAAACATTTTGGATTTAAACAACCAAGCTGATGAATTTCGCGAATATCACCACCAAAAGAGCAGCACACAACAAAACACAAACAAATTTCACAATTCAATGAATGCACAATTCAACTAATAATTTAGTTTCCACTCTATTTTGTTTAACATTTTGGTTTTTAATTACTTAAACTGATGAGTTTCGCGAAGATCACCGTCAAAAGAGCAACTTTCCACATTGCTTCAACCAAGTAACTGACAGCGACAGCCATGATAGCAATTAAGTGATGTATTCTACCAAACCAGCAGCAAAATACATATTTACAATTTATTTAAATTCGTACATAGATGGCGCTTGTGGTTATTTAAAAAATTAAGATTGTTTATTAAAAATAAAGTTTTTGTAAAAGCAGCGAAATGTTTTTGACTTTATACACTGTACTGCATTACTTTTAAAATATTCATTATGCTATGATTTATCAATTAGTTAAAATATTATGGTTCTTACTTCCTATTCCCTCATTCATTCATATTTTAGATTATAACACAAGACACGAGCAAATGAAGAAAAAAAAATACAATAATAAAGAACATATAGACATAAATATGTACGCGAAGTTTCACTTCTACTTTGTGTTCTTTAATACACAATCATTTTTTTTCTATCGAAACTTTCCGAGATAATTGAGTAACACAGGTGATTTGGAACATCCTGTATAGTTCTACTTTTGCCAATAAAAATATAAAAATAACATAACAAAAATGTACTAATTACTTTTGCTTGTTTTAAATTGCTGGTTCCACGGTAAAATAATTCCAAACTTTAGATCTTTTAGTTGCCATAGCTAAGTTCATATTAATTTTAGAATATGTACTTTAATTTAAAAGGTATTATTATTTTATAGTTACTTGTATGTTATTTTTTTTTAAACCAATTTTTGAATTTGAAAAATTAAACTGAAACTAAAACAATCGAGAATCCTAAAATGTCAATACAATTTTCTTCACCATGACATAAAATCCAAAGACAAATTTGTGAAATTTTGAGTCCAGTTGTTACTTTTAGTTACCAAAGTTTCTAACAGATGGAACAACTAATTTTATTTTTTGTTATAATCAAGAATATTTATATATTTATATTTATAGTGAATTTCATATCGAGCAATCGGGGAATCGGGATTCGGCGAATTTCAGAAACGGATCCCGATTCAGAATCCCAGGGGAAAGATTCGCCGAATCCGATTCCGAGTTATTCGGTATGAGAAACCCTACTTGGTGACAGTTTCTCCCAAGTCTGGTGAATCGCGTAGCGCAGAGGTTTGTGGTCTGTTACGATGGTAAAATTAGTTGTCTCTAAAGGGGCCCATACACGGTCGAACAATCTGCGCAACGCAGCCCGTTGTGGAAACATTTTCCCCGTGTATGGGACGGTTTGATGTGTAGCGCAACTGTTTGATTAAAATCAAACGCGTTTGAAAATTTTTGTGCAGCGGCAGCGCTGCGCAAGTTGTTTGCTCGTGTATGGTGGTGTTGGCGCATTAAGTTATTGAAATTTTACAAATTAAGTGAGAAAATGGCAGCGAGGAAAGCGGATGAAGAATTCTGGAGGGAATTTATTGAAATGTATCGTGTACTTCCAGAACAGAACTGAAGTTTGCGCAACTCGTTGCGTAGTGTATGGACAATCAAATATTTTTGCGCAAACACGAATTTGAGCAAATTTTTCGACCGTGTATGGGCCCCTTAAGAAATGCCGGAAATATTTTATCCCTGCATATATTGCCAGTAATTCCCTATCGTACGTGGTATATCGTTTCTCAGTGCCTGAAAGCTTCCGCGAAATAAATCCTAATAGTAGGGGAGCTGGCACTTGAAAAAATCGTGTCGTCCCAACCTTCTGCCGTTTGGTATATAAGCTTTTGAAGTAATTTTAAGCATTTTTTATAATATGACATTTTTGCGGGAAGTGGACCCATTTCGAGTTAGGGGTTTTGGGGGGTAAAAAGGGGGTTAAAATTGAAAAAAATTTCTGCCGCTGCGTATGTAGGTTCTACTAGAGCTAAATAACCGTTAAATACTAGTGGCAGAAATTTTTGACTATTTGCTAGGGTGTGGGGAGAAAAATTGCAACTTCAGCTAGGGGTGGCTTGGGGAGGGTGCAAATGGTCAAAAATGTCTGCCACTAGTATTTAACGGTTATTTAGCCCTAAAAGAACGCGTCGGTAACTATCGAGATTGGAGCGCTATGCGTAGGAAAAGCTAACATTGTTGTTTCTGACTGACTGCTTAACATTTTTTTCACGCTTCATTCGCCTCAGCCTCCCCGCTGATTTTAGATCTATCATTCTTTTTTGAACGGCCGAGGAAATTGTACATCCTTAGAAAATCTCTTAACTGGCGTACTTCTATTGGTCTGGAAAAATGTTTTATTCAGCGCAGGCAGTAGATAGAGTACAGACTGCACGGGTAAAGATTTCCTTCAGTTCTGGAATAAACGACTACCCGGCCCCGTGCCGCCCGTATAGCCCATATCCCAAACCTGGTTCAACCCATTTGGCCCGTGGCCCGTGTGACCCGTATTTTTGGTGCGCGCCGGGCATTCAATGTTCAACTCGAAGCAGGCCCGGCTCTAGTGGTGCTGTCGCCCCGATGCAACTTTCTGTTTAGCGCCCTTTATAGGAAATTATGTCAGAAATTTTTTTCTTCAATAATAAATCAAAATATTAACATGACTGGAACACATAAAAACTGAAAACAAGAACTTTCAATTAAAGAAAAAGTATTTTTATCTACCAAAACCTCTTTTTAGAAAACTTAGGCCCAAAACACATTCGGCTCTGGATACTTCACGCCGCAAGCTTTATGAAGTTGAAGCCGATGGAAAGAAGCCATTTGAAGATACAAAAACCAACGGCAACTTGACGAAATTGTTGGCATTTAAATGTATAGAAACGAAGAAGCTTTTTATTTCAAAAAAAAAATCCGGATTTTCCCTCACAAAATTAATTATTTTTTCTTCCATTTTAAATTTCTGGTTTTTCACTTTTTTTCACGCAAACAGTGAATAAAATGTGGTAGTCGCGGCCTTATGAAGCGTTGCAGGGGGGTCGGGGAGTGGCAATTTTGACGTTACATAACGCTAGTTCGATTCAAATTTTGGTCAAATAATTCTTTAATTTTCAGATAATTTTTCAAAAAATGTAATTTATTGCATTCGTTTTTGATTATGTATTTTACATATGTTCCTGTAAATCATAATATATTAAATGTAACATTTTTAAATTTTAAAAAATTGTCACTTTTTTCCTATGGGGGGGGGGGGTCGTCGGAATATTACGTAATTTTGAGAGGGGTTATAGGCTTCCGTTACAGGGGGAGGGGTGGGTATCCAAATATGCACAGTTTTGCGTTACCTAATTTCAGGACAGCCCCCTACGCCCCATACAACAAATTTTGAAAATTGCTCGAATCTGGCTTCATACTTCATTGTAGCATGAAGTAAGAAGCGGTCAATGTGGCAGCATTAATAAATTCTCTTTGATTTGAAGCTGTGAAGCTACCGGCGTGAAGTATGCAGCGTCGAATGTGCCTGTATTCTAAAATCGCCTACGTTTCATCTCTCATTTAAAAAAAATTAAAATTTGAAAGAATTTAAATATAAAATAAATTTAAAATGGATTTTAGTGCCCTTTGTTCGCGTGGCGCCCCGATGCTTTGCATCTTCTGCTTCATCGATTAAGCCGGGCATGACTCGGAGCATGTATTCCAAATTTCAATATGTCACTCGCTTATGCACTTTGTCTAACCGAGCTAAGTCATTAAACCGATGAAATGTTTAACTGAAAGACATCAACCTTCTTCAGTTGGGTGGGGAAAAAATTTAACATATTTCTGAAGTAAAATCATATAAAAATTCATATTACATATCCTCCATAAATAGATTATTCTATCTGCATATACTCTTGACTGCGCAAAACCCATTATGTTCAATCGTCATCATCATGTTATTGTACTTTCCTTAAAAAGGAGGAAAAATAGCAACAGCAACAACAACAACAACAGCAACAAGACAAAAATTCAACATCGTAAAATTGTTTCGTGACTGAATCTAGTCAACCCGTAAGGAATGCCGTTTATGGTACGCAGTCTCTTGGGTATCATCAGCATATGTCTCCATAACTATAAGTGCAAATATTTGTCGTACGTGAAATTGGTTTTCTAGATTCAGCTCTGCACAATTCTGGCATTTGACGCAGCATGAAAAAGCTACAAAATTTACTGAAAAGAGAACATTCAAAGCGGTAGGATACGAATACCCTTGAGGGTAAATAGTCGGTCGCCTGCCAAAACCCCTTTTTCTAGCCACCCCCGCCCCATCTACCGTCGTAATTCAACTCCCCCCTTTTTGACGAGTTCGGAAAGGTTCTGCATGAAAATTTCCATACCTTGTGGGATCCAGAATGGCAACAGAAAACGCATATAAATCCCCTGCACATGAAATACATTTATGCTAATGCAATTTTCCACATCAACAATTTCGTTTTATCTCAACATTTATAGTAATACATTGCGATTGTGCTCCCTGGTAGGGCTCAATCCCGGAGTCATCATCATCCCCCCCCCCGTCGCATCGGGCGAACAAGATAAACTCCACTGTTCGAGGATGATTACGCCGCATTGTTCCAGCGCCACCTCGATGATTTTCGTCCAACTTTGCACGCTCCGGCTGCTCGCTAGTATGGTCCCACTTACCTCGCCATTCGTCCCCACTCCTAGCTAATAAGGGCCAACGCAGCCCCGACTGTAGCTACCCCTCCCACCGTTATGATTCAAGGGTACATCTCCCCTAAATGTGCTGTCATAATTCTTTCCACCACTCGGATGCTGCAAGATTACTGGTTGGGGGGGAAAACTTATAGTGTGCAATTTATTTCCATCGCCCTCCACAGATGGCAACACATGGCTGGTGCTGCGATAGATGCTCACTTTTACACTGTGCCGGTGCGTTTTAGGGGGTGCGAATTCTGATGGGTTTATTAAGTTTTTTGACACCAAACGGGGGAACGGCTGCGGTTCGGGATGGGGCAAATTAGCCCATTCGACGCTCTCGCACTGAACGGAATAACAAACACCGAGGCGAGGATTGCACACGTGCCGAAGATTTGTTGAGATAATTTCACATTTTTATTGACTTTTTCGTTGTTACAACGAAGGGGTGCTCCTGTAATTTACTCCAAGTGTGCTCCTTGTTAATCCATGAATTTTCATGACAATGTACCCGAGATACAGGGGCGGGATCATCCACTCCTCCGCGCTGTGATATCCATTAAATGGTTTCTGGCAGACACTGTTAGCGGGGATTTGCATGACCGATCCGCTAGAAATGGCTTTATTAAGAGGTTCTTGAATGTCGATAAGGTAACTGGAAACCTGCAAAATCAAACACGATTACCGACGGTCTTCCTGTCACACAACTGCCCACGATAATTGTGGGCTCATTACTTGTAACAAGAGGTCTTAACACGTGTTCTGTAGCCGCTTGGAACGTGTTCTTAGCTAGGAGGTTTTCAGATCTCCCCACAGCCTTTTAGAACTTGCTTTTGTTTCCTTCGAAAGTATTCTACGTTTTACTATGGGCAGAAACGGTATCACGCAATCTTCTTGTTAGAGGTATCCCCGCAACTTCATGTCTTGCTAGAAGTACAGAATCGTTGCTTGCTCAGGAGGAACCGTATGTGGGATATGAGGGCTTGTTCGGGGACATTAGTAGAGGAGTTTGTTGGCTTTTAGTAGGTGTTTAATTAAGGTGTGTCAGTGTTTGTGGTGTATGCTGCTTTTTCTGTTCATTATTTTCTAATGAAAAGTTAATTTTTCTTAATTGCATTCTGGGTAACGATACGGCATATGGAATTAAGGGATACATGATGGTAATTTTTGATTTGCTTAAAAAAGTTGAGGACAAAATATTTTCTTGGGGGTTTTTTGTTTGGAATCAAATTTAGGTAGCTTGAGGTAAGGTTGGTAGCCTCTGGCAAGATTTCATTGATTACCATAAAGAGTGAAGAAACGGAGACGTCTTGAAAAAGTTTGATCTACGTATATTCAAAGACGGTTCGAAAACATTAGACTGCATCGGGGCATGGGTTTATCTAGAGACCACCAACCACCAAGCAATGAGCATCGAGCCTACATAAGGATGTGGCATTGGAATTTTCATAGATAGCCAATACTCTATAACAGCTCTAAGTTTTTTGTTGCGAGGTGTCATTCTTTATGTCCAGTCCATCACGTCGTTTACGTCATGATCATGGTGCAACGTCCAGTACTAAGCTTAGCTCTAGGGGGTCTAGGGGATGCATGAACGTTATGCGATGAACCTCGCATTTGAACCATTGGATGCTGTATGAGTCCATTTTGCTAAGCAGCCGGCTGAGGCGGAGATGCAACCGTCGGGGTTAGTGGAAGATTACCAGATGAACAAGGAGGTGTACCGACTGCTTAGGTGAAGCCACAACTTAAGCGAAACTTTAGTACCCTATTATTAATCGGTTAAGCCGGGAAGATGGCTCATAAGGGCTACTTTACAAAGTTTCGTATAATTATTTGCTCCAAGTTAGTGAAACGATGCATAGCTAAGCTAGATAGACTCGGTAGAAAGCAAAATGTGACTTTCGTTTCGGTTTCCGGACATATGGTGGGTGCGTGAAAGCCGACTACTTAGCCATGTAGGGAGCCTCTTCCAGATGGGATTGAGATGGTTAGCAGATCCAATATGGCGGACGAGGTTTTTAAAATGTGTGTAGATTCTGCCCAAATTTGGTATATGCGGATTTTTGGGATCGCTGATTACGAATCTGAACTCAGAATTCCAAAATTCAAGGTGGCGGATCCAGTATCGCGGACAAGGTTTTTAAAATGTTTGCAGATTTTGTCCAAAATTGGTGTATGGGGATTTTTGGGGTCGCTGATTACGAATCTGAACTCAGAATTCAAAAATTCAAGATGGCGGATCTAATATGGCGGACAAGGTTTTTAAAATGTACATACATTTGTAGATTCTGCCCAAGATTGGTATATCGTCGTTGTCAAACCAATATCTGCTATGTGCAAAAAGTATTCTTTGAGATACTGAAAAAAAAACGTTCTCTTGTAACATACTGCAACATCTCCTGCACATAACATATTTTTTTTTAGCGACTACCGTTCACCGTATAATGCTTCGAGTCATATAGAAGTGCTTTTATACGAAAATTTGCTTAGAAACTAGTCATAATGGTCAAAAGGTCGAAATCACCAAAAAGTGCACATAGCAGATATTGGTTTGACAACGACGATATGTCGGTTTTTACCTTTATTGATAAGAAAGTCAAATTAATTATTTCTTTGAACGCAAAAAACAGTTAAAAGTGGGTTAAATAGTTTTGTAGCGTTTTTGTTGTTGATTTTTACAATTAACAAGTTTTTAGTTAACACAATAAATAAAAATTATTCAAATTTGACCATCAAAATGAATGTATTCACATATTGCACGATACGCAATTCAGTATAAAAAATTATTATGAAATTATTAATTATTAATTAATTAATTACGAAAATTATTATTATATGATACATATAATTAATTTTCTTGATAAATACCTTCAACCATTCATCATTGGTCTCATAAAATCTTCTTTCTGTACGATGCCACTCATTCCATTGAATTCTGATTTTAGTGAGCAAGGCCCTTAAAATTCCTGGGGCCATTCAAGTAGTACGTAAGCAGAATTTTAGTAATATTTAAGCCCCCCTCCCCCTTGTCAGCAAAAGTAAGCAAAGCTCTTACCCCCCCCCCCCCCCCCCCTCCCACTCCTATGCTTACGTAAACATTAGTATATATTTTTTTAAAATCTGTTCAGGTTTCTTTATTGTTTTTCATGAGTCTAAAAATAAGGAATTTATAGACTATAAAGAAAGGAGAATGCAAATTTTGGTACCCACTTCCAATAGCTATGTGCTATGTGCAATACGTCGTTGGATAGATTTTTTTTGAGTTGAAGCTGCTATGGCGCCTAGTTCGAAATCTTTGTCAGTTCTGAGTAATACGGTCATAACTGTACAAACATAGAGTTTTACATATCACCCTGTATTTTTGTAACATTATAACCTATTTCCATAAATAAGGTACCAATGAACGCAGAATTCCTCCATCTATCTATGATAGTAAAAACGATGGTTATATATTTTGGACTATGAGTCATATCATATGAATATACATGTCATATCCAATGATGTCTAACGAACAGAACCAAAATGAGACCGAACAAATTTAGACAAGTGCACAGCTCGCGCGGTAAATTCCCTACTTCGGTTCTTTCTAACTTAACAATAAAAACCGCAGTAAGCAATATCAATAATTTCAGGGAAAGCCTGAACAAACTTTTTGCTTTGGATAGACAAGTAGGGTTGCCATATTTGTTCAAATTAAAATCCAATAAATTTTTGCAAAAAAATCCGAAAAAGTAAGTAAATAAATATTGCTGACGTAATCACCATCCAGACCCCCCGTCCTCCATGTCATCAAAAATAAGCAAATCAAAGACCCCCACCCCCCTTTGGTGCTTACGTAATACTTGAATGGTTCCTTATCTGTTATGAATCGTACGGGTTGAATTTTGACTAACATGATTTTCTCGATATTATGATAAATTTCTGCAGCGGGTGCACCCAAATTATTTTTAGTTCTTAAAAAATTTCTTTTCTAGTTAACCCATTTCTATTTGGCTCATCGAAATCTAAAAGACAATTTTAAGTGAGAGTGAAGTGTAATAGAAGAAGAGAGAGAGAGGCAGAGAGAGAGAGAAACAGAAAGAGGGATGTGGGAAGAGGGGGAAAGAAAGACAGAGAGAAAGAGAGAGGCAGATGTATGTATTTAAAGGTCTTTTGTGCAATCTAGTATACCACAGCGACGCATACATTTCCACGAAAAGTTCGATTAAAATTAGGCGGGTAAATATGGGCAGCTGAATTTTGGATATTTCATTTGTAATACTTTAATCTACAACCTGTAATAGGAAGCCGGAACAATGTAGAACATTTTACTTTTTAACTTCGTAAGCCCACTTTTTTTAATTTTTTAGTTTGAAAATCAAATGCACTACTTTCCTTCACCAAATTTTTACAAGACAATATAATTCAATAAATGGTTATAATATTTTATTTAATTGCAGCTGTTGATTCCATTTTATTTCAGTGGAATTAATGGTATCCTCAAAGATTCTCGTGTATTCAATCACGCGTCTGCTTAACTCTGTTTTAAACGTAAAACTGACTGCTCTCACGAACGCTATGTTTCATTCAACTGACATCTACGCGGCTGTAGTAGAATTGCGGTCCTATTATGAGTGAATTTGAAGTCTGCTTTAGTCAATTCTAAATACAAAAATCCCCACCAGACACTTTCATTTTTTGGACTTTTGTCCGGGTTTTTTCGATTTGGCCCCACTGTGCTTTGGTGAGGATTATCTCCAAGAGTTTAAGAATGATGTGTGTGTACCGTGCTCCTTTTTTTTACTAATGTACGACCACAGAAATGGTAAACAATGGCACCTTCCAGACGGTCTCCAACGGTGGGCAAACTTCGGCCCGCGAAAAGTTTCTATCCGGGCCGCGAGATGTTTAGAAGAAATTATAAAAAAATATATTTCGATATTGTCTAGTTTAAATTGAATATTAAATCCATTGGGGTAAGTTACCCTATGCATCACTTCTTTTATCATCCCCATACACAAACCGGTTTTATAGACATGAGGTCGCAGGGAAGTTTGTTTTTTCCTCATTTTGCCTCAGGAAATTTGTCAGAATCACCCATCCATCACACTAACACAATTATAACATCGTTCTCGGGGATCTGAGAAACCAATGAGTAACTCCCCGTCTCATTCGCATCTCAAAAGAGACAGAAAAATGAATATTTAGAGGGTTATACTTACATTTTACACAAACCTGTTTGAGTTGAGGACCGAGTGATGGATAGTGTGATTTACCCCATTAAAGCATCTTTCACTTCAAATGCAGACTAAAAACACGATTATAAATTGAATTGGTAAGAGGTGCCTCTTTTTTCTTTTGAGCCAGTACAATTTCATACTTCAAATTAGGCGAAGGACCATTGCACCGCCAAAATGACAAAAACCAGCAAATTAAAGAAAAAAGCTTATATGCATTAAACTGCCTCAGAGTAAGAAAGAAATCTATGCCTCCACGCTGTATATTTATATTTTACAATCTCACCTCATCTAATGACAAGTTTCAAATTTTGCTGCCTCAAAAGAAGTAAGAAATGCCTCTCCAGTTCGTATTTAAAATCTCACCTCGTCAGAGCTCAAATTGGATATTTTACTGCCACCAAAAGGCAAGAAATGTCTCTCGTATTTACAACCTCACCTCGCCTCATTTTAAGTTGAATTTTACTGCCCCAAAAGAAGTAAGAAAGAAGAAACTCTGGGCCCTCCACTACGTAATTACAATCACACCTCACCTCATTTATCTCCATACACACTAATATACCATCAGTAGGACATTATTTTTGAACCGGGACATTTCAAAAAATTGAGGCTTTAGTAAAATTTACCATCGTGTAAGGGACAAATATACTGCTTCCTCGTGTAAGTCCGGCTCAACTCTAAAAAAATTACAGGTCACAAAAAGTTGCCAATTGACTACTACGGCCCGCGGAAAAAGCGTAACATTTATTCTGGCCCCTGTTATAAAAAGGTTGTCCACCCTTGGCTCTAGACATTGGTGACATTCTTGTTCGTAAAAAAGAGGATATTGAAACTGATAAGGCCAATATATTATCCGAAGAGAGTGTGCAAATAAAACAAAATTATTAAGTGAAACACGAATTGAGCATATAGCGAAACGGAAACCTAGAAGATTGACAGGACCTTCACTTACAACGTGCAAGTCTGTATTAATAAAACCTACTAAAGATACATCAAATCTACCGGCAAAGGTCAAATATTGAACCAGCGAACATCTTTGTCAAAAGGATGAAATGGAATTGGGTTGAAGGAAAGCGACTCTGTAGCTATACGTGCACTTGATTTAAAATCCACCAGCAAATCACAAATCAGGGTGACCAAAAAATATACTTGGAAAAAGTGTGAAGAAGTAAACAAAGCTTGGACTTGCATCACATTTTTGTTCAGGAGGAGTACACATGTGGTTCTAATATAAACGAGTGCAACCTACATGCTCTTTTCTGCCGTAATTTAATGCTTAGATTAAAAGAGCTTATATAACTTGGATTCAAGCACAAAAGCCTTTAAGGCATAAAACATTTTTTATCTCAAGTCTTAACAAATTCTACAAAAAAGGAGCACACACTCACACACCAGCCCTGGAAATCTCCTCTTGTCTCGGTTAATGCTGCTTCACTAAAATACAGAAACGGATCGATATTTGCCAATGCAGGGCATTTACCGTCAGTTGCGGGTTCTCGAGATCACTTGTACCCCCTCTTATTTCACACATAATAAATCCAGCAACCTGACGTTATCAAACCACTTTATAAACCCTTCGTTACCGCCCATTCCTATCTCTGGTACTGATATGAGTTCAGGGCCAGAATCGTGAAACAAGGCGAAGGGCGTTCTTGTCGGTATTTGTGGGTGGTTTTGCACTGGTGATGGATGCCCTCCATTTCACCAGGGTGAATCCTCAGGATATCGAAGGATATATACCGTAACCAACACCGGGGTAACAAACTGGATGTACACAACCGGAAAACAATATTCACCGGCTGAGGTGCAGAATTGTAAATGCCGGCCTCGTGCGACTCTGGAATGCTACATGCCGTCACGAAGCTCGAATTGGCGGAATATTACAAGCCTTGTGGCTGGGGCCCGATGGTAACCGGGGGGTTGTGTGCGAGGTATCTCAGGACTCCTGGGGGATTATCCTGAACAACTTCTAATATATATTGCTTCAGGGCAGCCAGGATGAATGGCTGGTTGGTCGCTTAGACCGTTCGGATGGCTTGAGTGCTTTCCCGATGATGATTCCCCGCCCGATTGTGGAACTACACCGGGTGCACATACAACGGCCATCACCGAAAGTGCTCCGGGCGACTTTATTATCTCCTCTGCTCCCGAAGTAGATTGTCATAAATTATTCATATCTCGCGTTTTTATCCTCCCAATATCCTTGGCATTGTCTGGTTCCTGGAATTCCACCGTCGAGGCCGCAAAGGCTGATGTCAGCGGACCCACGGTGAAATTCAGTCCAATACTGTTCCCCCAGGGGCACCAACAGTACGGGTGGGGTGTGGGGAGTTATGTGGATTTTTTTTTTGATTAATTGAATTTTTTATGAGATGTCCTTACAGCCGGATTGCAGAAATATTTACGGGGATTATTAAGATATTAATCAGGCCACATTCAACCAACTTGATGATGATAGCCAGTTCAGAGCTAATCGAGCTCTCTTCGTTTCGACTCCCTTAAAGCCTTGGGTGAGTTAATCTCCGTATTTCTTGACATGGACGAAAACTTTTAATCGAAAGCTGAAACTTTTTCCATGGCCATTTGAGACATCCTTGGACTGTGAGTATTTTTTTTTATCTGTGTGTGTGTTCCGCCTTTCAAAATATTCTCAACGGGAAATCTCCATCGCCAGCGCCGATTCGCTTCTGTATTATTTCAGGCGATTCTGATGGTGAAGCCTCTGATATCCCAGCCGAGCTTAGACTCAAAATTCAAATAATGAAATCAAAACTTTTTAATTGGATCCTGTTATCCCGAGGAAAAGTTGATGCTGTGTAATTGCACGAAGAGCTGTTTTCTGCCGCACAGCGAATAAACCCCAAACCAAAACAGTATATACAGCGTTGGGGCTCGGCCCGGCCGGGCTCATTTTTATTCTACGAAGATTTTCCGCAGGAGTTATCAAGGATTTTTTTCCCTGAAACTTATTTTTTTACGAGTATGCAGAGGCAACTTCCATAAGCCAAAATGAGCCAAAGTTTATGGATTAATAACATTGCAAAGGATAAATTCCCAAATTTTATTACACGAGCGGAAATATTTCGAATTTTCAATATAAAAACAGAAAAACTTTTTTTTTGTTGTAACCCAGCCTTCACAAAAAGATCCTTAAAATAACTGAAAGAATTTTCCAGCGTAGTCTAATAAAACCTTGACTGGAAAATGAAATTTTTTCCATGATTTATGTTATCAAAATGCAATTAAAACCTTTCCGTGGAGCATCTGTTCCCGCTCATCAGATTAGGGAGTCCCATATGCAGGAGCCATTACGAACGCATATTTCGCCATTTTACTGCCAGACGTATACGAGCAGAGCGATTCAGATTAAAATTCTTGAATGGTTTGATGTCTTTATATAAGAAGGCATAAACCGTCTATATCGGGGCTGAGTACTCACTCCTGCCAGTCGCCATACGCAATCATTATTACACTTTGCATCCCGCCATCCATTAAAATCCCTGATTTAGGCGTCGTTAGTGTTTTTGCCAGCAAACAAAATTTCCGCATGTTTACAAATAAGCAACTGAATTGCATCTTTTTGGATAATCAACATTACCGACCAGAAATAGGACTAAGAAGCCACGAGTGGAACGCCTTCGGATTTTAAGAGGGCATTATCGTGTACGTCTTATTCTAGGTCGAAAATAGCCCATTAATAAAACGAGACACGCAACAATCTGTCGTGATCTATTCGACACAATGCATGCGGATGATTTATATGGCAAGGTAGACATGAGAATTATGGCGACAGTAAAAGTTTAAAAATAGAACCTTCATTTGGCTTCATTTTGGTGGTAGTGATCGTGATAATGGCTTTTGCTGCTTAATATGTACCTGTTCCGATGTAGATTTATATCGTTGTGTATACTTTTACGACTATTTGTTCTTCTACGAAAGGGATGAACAGGCGTCAGGACAATCAATCGTAAAACAGTTTATTGAGAGCAATAATTTATCACAAAATAAAAGGTATCAGTCTTAGTTCGCTTTAAGTGTGGGAAGGGACGTTTTAAGAGTTTGTAATTAAGTGCTATGATTGCCTCTAAATTCGAGTTTCTTTAATATTATTTCCTCTAACAGATGCCAATTTATTGTAAATAAAATAAATTTTTAACCCTTTAACAGTTTTGAGTAAAATTCCAGGGATTTTTTGCATGTTTCTAGCTTGAAGTTCGAGAAAAACGCTGTTTCGGCTAAACAATTTGATTCTGACAAAAAAAGCTCAAAATCATAAAAGCTTTTTACTATTACGTCACAAAAGCTCTGGTCAAAAGCTCACATTTCTGTCGATATGTATGAAATCGTAAAATTTCAATACGAACGTGAAAAACTAAAGTCTTTTGGGACAACTGATTTAATTTTACAGTAAATCTCTGCGGTTCTTTTGATTTTAAATGTGACTTCACAGATGTATAAAACTTCGGTGAAGCATATTCAGTTTTATCTCTGAGTGGTTAAAGGAAAATATTTGTAAAATTGCGATTATCTTCAGAAATAAAATTCTTCTTCCAGTAGTCCTACAGTAGAGCTCTTGTTTGTTTAAATCTATTCTTCCAGCAGTCTCAACGTGCAGCTAGTCTCTTCAACTAGGATTTCGTTTTGTGACCAGTGTGAAACAGATTTTAGTTGACACTAAGATCTCGTTCTTTATTATAGTTTTGCCCTGTATATAGACCCCTTTGTACTGCCGACGGTTTTATGATTTCAGTGCGAAGCCAGACAGCAACCTGTAATCGGAAAGATATTAAAGAGAAGATTGATAGGACTGTCAACGCCATGCGGTTATATTCCACCCCATAAAATTATTACCGGGGCACAAGGCTGATTTCGGTGATCGAATATGAGGCGGCTTCTTCGCTTATTATGCTTATAGCCGATGGTGCGAAAAATGTCAAGGGATTTCTGTAAAGAGGTAAGACAAGAAAGAAGGAATATTATCTGGATGGGAAGGACGAAGGACCATGCCGCTAAGTGGATTCGAATTACGAACATCTGGGACCGTAGTCCGGCGCCTTAACCACTGGGCTTGTTCATAGTATGAATGTCAACATTGATATTTCGTCCTTATTTTTTATTCTAATTTTTAATATAGTACTTTGTTTTTTTTTGTCATTTAGTTAAAGATTAAATTCATCTAATAGTAGAAAATGGAGGCTGGCATACAGACTAAGTGCCTTTTGTCAGTGCTGCTCATAGAGGACTATGTCTGACGATGCTGCGTGTGTGATAGAGAGAGTGATCACCATAGACATTCTGGCGAGAAAAGACATTCTATCCAGATTTTTTAATAGGGAGCCAAAAACAGTTGGAAGGCAGGTGGTGAACTGCAATCCGTAACGATATGTTAAAGAAAGTGGAACGAGTCTGGTAACTATGGTGGAATCACAAAATTGTTTTAAACGTGGTGAGATGGGTTACGAGGGAGCGTGGCAAAGTGAGCTACCACCTAAATCAGGAGGATACATACGATATCTCCTGCGACAAGTGTCCACGTCCTCTTTCGTTGTGCGAGATTCGTCGAATTCGTCGGGCGCAGCTGAAAGCGATTAATTATTATTATTATTAAGGAATGAGGGGACAACCCATATGGTGAACACTGCGGCCAAGTTAGGCTTATTGTTTACATACCCCACTAACTTCGCCCCGCCGCACGAAGGCAAGAAGGTCTTTAATTGAAGAAGACTGGAATAAACTCTCTGATAAACGTTCTTCTTCCAAGCCAGATCAGAGCAGGACATTCACAAAGAATATGTGTGGAAGTCTCGTCGCCTTCCAGGCAGAGTCGGCATTCTGTCTCTTGAGACAGTCCTAGGTTGTGGAGGTGATACCGCAGTCCTGCATGGCCAGTCAGAAAACCCACCAGCAGCCTTAGGGTGAAAACACAAAGAAATCAGGTTGCCTGCATTCCTATTGCCAGCGTCTAGCGGCGCCAATCAGCATAAAGAATGGAAATCCATTCTTTGTGCTGATTGGCGCCGCTAGACGCTGGCAATAGGAATGCAGGCAACCTGCTTTCTTTGTGTTTTCACCCTTAGGTCCGAGACCTTATTTCTTCTTGTCATGGTTTACCATGTATTCCAACAGAAGCTATCACAATTAGCGACTTGATATGATCATATCTATACATCCTTTAACAAAGCTAAAATTTTAGGGAGACGCTTTTACCAGGTAAAATTTAGGTATCCGTATGTTGTGGGTAAAATCTGAACGAAATTGTAATTCTGCTGAACAAGGGGGGATCCCTTCGTAGAAAACGCAATCTTGAACAAAGAAAAAAAATTTAAGAGCAAATAATTTAAAAATTGGCTAAAAATGGTCAACTTTGAATGGCGATTTCCGGGTCACCGTTGGTCGTAGGGAGATTTAAAAAAAATAATTTTTTTCGTATTTTCAAGGCCTTTTTTTCTCTGAACATTTATGTATACCCAGGATGCCGTAAAAAAAGTTATAACCGTATTAATAAAAAAAAGAAAAAACGTGATTTTTCGAAAAAAAAATAAGTTTTGTTTTTCGACTATTTTTTGAATTACAAATGGTAAAAAAAATTAAAAAACGCATTTCGATAGGAAATTTAATTTTCTACAAAAAAGTATTTTAGTAAAAATTTCGAATTTCGCTTTGTTTTCAAGTTATTTCGAAAAACCTGAAGAAGGGTACTTAGGGTCGGCGCACAAAAACTTCACTTTCTGATTTTATCATATTTAGGTGTTTAACTAACATATTAAACAATAAAAACACTTTAACGCAATTGTTCCGTACTTCCTTTGATTTTTCCATAATTTTATCAGTTATCTATATATATAAAAATGAATGTCTGTTGGTTTGTAATGCGACACTAAAACTCAAAAACTAGACGGCCGATTGAGCTGAAACTTTCACAGAATGTGCGTTTTGACTAAATCTCGGTAAACCGCATGGTGCAAATACGCTCCGGTAGATGGCGCCCAAGGAAAATAGAAAAAAGGTAATTGCAGAGAAAATTTTTGGTACAAAAGAAAAAAAAAGAAGCGAAACGCGCCCTCGCAAAACAAATAGTTCTTAAAGTTGCAAATAACGAATTTGTGATCAGAACTTATAAATTCAAAATGGCCGCGCCAATATGGCCGACGAATTTGCCAATTGTGTTCCGATTCCAATGAAAATCGATATCTGGGGTTTTTTAAGCTAGCAAATAACGAATTTATGATCAGAACTTATAAATTCAAAATGGCCGCGCCAATATGGCCGACGAATTTGTCTAATAGTTTCACATTTTGTTATTTGGAATCAAATATACCAAAAAATTGCCTTTTTTATCAAACTCTCCTACTGTTTATTAAAATTCATATCAACTGATTACTCCTATTGGCTTATGGGTGCAGCATAGGCGCGCCGGGTCCCAGCTAGTGAAATAATAAAAATGCAGTTTCTTCAAAATTCTGACGTGACGGAAACTTTTGACTATTTTTCCCGTAATCAGCACCAAAAACCAGTAGGAGAAACAATACTAAGCGTGATATCGAACAATTTTATTATATATTTTCGTCTTATTTTGTGGTGCTTCATCAAAATCCATCGTCAAAAAACGGGCCACGGAAAGTGCCAATAAAAAAAGGGGAGGTAAAAAAAATTGGACCTAAAAATGGACCGCCAACATCCGAATTATTTATATTTGAGCTATTCTCAACTGAAATCTGTTGACGGAATGCGGTCCGCACATTTTCACACTCAATTCCGCCCAGCGGTGCACTATTGAATACAACTTTGTTTATCTGTGCTGAAACTTTTCAAAAACTGTCAGCCTTTCTAGAAAAAATGCAAAACTACGTCAACTTATTGGTGATGGTGTTATTTGCTGTTCCATAAACAAACACAATCGACCACGGTAAGGATATAGCAGCCCTAGTAAAAATCTGCTGATATCACCACATGACTCTTCCGAGAAATTCAAATCTCTATTGTTTTTTCCTAGAAAACAGGACCAGTTTTACACCTCACTCCCGCAACCTGCAATCTTCCCTTTCTCGCACCCTATAGTCGGAAAGATCGTTTATTAATAGAACATATCGACTGTGGATCAACCTTTTAAAGCCAGTATTTCCGAGTTCCTACAACATCCAACGATTTAAACGATATATGTTGATCGTCCCCTCCTTCAGAACCTCCCAGACCCTTCCTACCCCATTCTTTCTTTATTAGTTCTTTGGTTTAAGCTTACTACTAGACATTTGCTATAACATGTAAGAAATTATTTAGTAGTAGGGTGATTTTTGGTTTGGTTAGTTTTAAGACTTAAAAAAATGAAATACGAAGTTGAAAAAAAGTGTAATAGCCAGGGTTTTTTTAATTGGTAAACCAACAGCTGGACACAAATAAAAAACGTGGGGGCGACTGGAGCTAGAGACTTCAAGAGGCACAAGCCACATTAGGACTATCGAGACATTTAATCAAACGAAGATTATGAAACTACTCTCTAAAAACGAACCAGTAACTATTTACTGGTTTCCAGTGAAAATTCACTGGTTGAACTAGTGAAATTCAGGTAAAAACAAGAAAAAGCTTTTTTCTAGCGCGAGTGTCATTTTCCCAAGCGGGCCCCCATCTAAGCACCGAAATGCTGCTTACCCACCGTAAACAAAAGAGAGCAGGTTTACTGAGTATGCCAAATAGAACCCTTTACAGTCATGAAGATAATTGCCTAGAATATGAGTCACATATATTTTTTCACTGGTTAAACCAGTGAAATAAAAATTCACTGATTGAACCAGTGAAATTTTTACCAAATCATTTTTAGAGAGAAATTTCCACTGGTTCAATCAGTAAACAGACTCCAATTAACTGGTTTTCCAGTGAAATTATTGTTTACTGGTTCAACCAGTACAACTTTCACTGGTTCATTTTTAGAGAGTTACATACAAAAATTAGGGAAACAATTTGATTTTTAAGAGTCCAATTGATTTTGGCTGTTCTATTTCTGTACAAGATCTGTTACCTACGGTGTATCACTACTTTGTTAGTGAGAATACTACAAGACCCTATGGTGTTCATAAATAAAACCCTAACCTAAAGTCTATGAACTTCAGATACCTGATCCCCAAGCACTCATTTCATAAATATTGAATAAGAATTTCTTTAAATAAATAATTGTTATCAAAATATTTCGTCTTTGGGCCTAAATCATTGGCAGCTTACCACAAAGGTAGACGAAAAACCGTGGCTAAGTCGTCACGTCTTATAAATTCTACTTTCAAAGACAATAACAGTAAATTTCTATTTAGTTTTGTATTGAATGGATTGAAAACGTTTTGTTAATAAATTTGTATTCTTTTCACAAGGAATTCCATAAAGTCCCCAATCAGATGCCACCCATTGCGCGTCTAATCACACACGTCCCATCAATAACGACGGAAATATGATAAGATGGGCACAGATTAAGTGGGATTTCTTAAACAGCGATGGATGCACCAAATAATTTGTTGAGCTATAAAAGTCATTTTGGGGAAACTGATCCGATTTCCCTGTTTTGCGTGCGTGTGTGCGCATTGCACCGAGTTTGAACGGGATGACAGTCCCATAAGTTATCGCCGAAGCCGTAAGCCGCCGCCTGCGAGTTAGTGTAACTGAAGAAGGCTCTTCGATTCATTCATTTGAGATAAGCCCCAACTCCCTTGAAGGTGCCAGCTCCTATGGCCCTTCAATCCCCGGGGAAAAATTATGACATCGCTTCGTCGCATGCTGATAGAAAATTTGTCGACGTGTCAACGACACTTCGAAAATAAATTTTCCTCAGAAAAAGTTAATTGCGGATTAACAATGAGCGAGGAGAGGACTCCACACCGCCGAAATCTTGGCCCCGTGATTGATGTTTCGATTTGGATTCGTCATAGCTCAACTGGAGGAGTTGCAGTGCCTCCATCGAGGCGCTCCCTGAAATCAACATCCCTCGGTTCTGGACCACTTGAAGTCTTACAGACGGAGCATAATTGGGATCCGTTGCAAAGTTTAATTATGACGACTGACGAGGAGCGCCGCGGCCGTTGTTTATTTTTGTTCGTGTGACGGAGCGGTAACTAACAGAAGACCCCCTCTTTTCATATGGAAATGCGCTGTGCTGCGACGCTGCACTATATACCACGCATACACACGGCGGGAATGGGGGGGCTATTTTGAATGGCCATGTCCTCGTCCTCGAAGCACAGCCAACTCACCATAACGATCCATAAAAACGGAACAACAACGGAACGATAGACGAAAATTGGACAGTAAAAACGGTGAAACTGTCGACGTTTATTCGTTTTGGGAGCTCCCGAGGCGCATTGGGGCCCCACTTGGGCCGGTGCTTGTAATTTCGTTGCTGCTGGGAAATTACAGATGAGACTTAATTGCACAAACATAGGCCCCCGCTGGATGCTTGGCACACAGCCGGTGTACACCACTTCAGTGTTGGTGGGGATGCTCCGGATTTATGCTCTTGCCCCCTTCATCTTTACAATGCTACCCCGCCATGTCCCTGTACCGTGGATGGGGGATGTTTCATGTTTTCTTTGGAAGAAGGTGTAAAAGTAGTTCGTAAAAGCCACCGTAAAATTAAATGGATGCGAGCATTATTACATGATGCCTGAGAGATGAGGCATTGTTGCCTTATTTGTCGGTTATATTTCCTCAACGAATATGCTTCCTTAATGCATGCCTTTTATTATATGCTCTTTAGTGGTGCTCAAGGATCGAGGATGGTTGATATCTTTTTAACAGGCTTTCTTTCTTTTTACCCTTCTCTTCTCCTTTTGTAAGGTGAATTGTGCAAATGTTTCCAACTAAAAACTATATATAGGGAATACACTTTTATGATTTGGTGCTTTCTCTTCTTCGGTAAGAGTTCGGAGGTGTTCAATACGAGGCTGCTACAGTGTTATAGGCTCTTGTAAAAGTGATGTTTGACATTTACGATTATTGCTAAGTTAAAGGTCGATATAAAAACTTAGTTTTGGATATGTTTTTAGGAAGATGAGGGCGTTTGCAACAACAGATACTTTGCTGGAAGGTTTTCGAAAATAATGCTTTAACAATTTTTGCAATAAATTTTGTACATAAACGTTTGTTAATTACGGTGTAATGAATTCGTTAAAGCAGTTCTTAAATAAATTATGCCACTTCAGTATGAATTTGCATTTTTAATGTTAATGCTAAAATTTTTTAGCGTTTTCTTACTTCAAATCAGATTTATTGACAGAAAATGTAAAATTAGACATTTACTAGTGAAAGATAGAAATACAGAAAAGTTTCTAAATATTCGTTTTATTTTTAGGTCTGTATACATCAATACCGAAATATGGGATATATGGAATGTGAAAAGTGAGAGTTCTTGGCATCAACTGACGGCAGCAATTTTTATGGTTTGAGATGTGAGGAGATGGTGTCGTACTTGACTTTGGAGGTCCTCAGGGTGCCTTCACACTGAATAAAGCAAAACGTGTTTTTTCGCTTTAACGCACCATCATGTCAAAGATCAATTAAAAATTAGTGCTGTTATTCAGACTGAATAACACAAAACCAAAATCAACGAGCAAAACATTTCTAAACACAAAATTACATGACAAATAATATCGTTATTCATACTTATACGAACAAAAACAAAACAAAAGCAAGGAAGCAAACCAAAAACAAAGCAAAAGCATCCAATAAGCACAACGGCCGAGAATTGCATTCTATGTGATACAAACTATTCACACCTGCACAATCAAAACGGAAAAGCAGCAAAATATGAAAATGAAACGTAAAAGCATGCTTTGAGTCGATACAGATTCCTTTGCTTTGTTATACCCTAGACACACAGAGGTTGAAATCTAGTAGATTTTATTTTAATTTCGAGTTGAAATTACAAAAGTGACACACACAGATTTTGAAAATTTGGCTAATTTCACGTGTCAATATGGATGTGCATGCATGCGTTATTATTAAAGCTTTTACAAAATAATTTAGTGAAACTATTAAGTTTTGAAGAAATATATATAACAGCCAAAAGCATGGTTTGAATAAAGAAAAGCAAAAACATTTAATGAGAGAAAAGCAAAAACATTTTTTTTTGGTTTTCAACAGAAAAATGAATTGTCAACGAACACTTTTTGCTTAACTTTTTTTTAATAGATATCTCTGTTCTACGTAAAGAGCGAAACTTTAGTAGATTTCAACGATTATTACGTATTTTTTATGTAATTTCACCAACTAGATTTCAGCCGAAATCTGTCGTTTTTTCCGGATTTCGAAGTTAAAATTAGCTAGATACGTAATTTCAAGGTATCAGTCTAGGGCAGTGGTGGCGAACCTATGGCACGCGTGCCAGAGATGGCACGTACGAAAATTTTGCTGGCACGTGAACGCTTTATTATTAAATTGGATTTAATATAAATTAATTTTAAAATTAAGCCATGTTTTGGATGAAGTTGCGTGTGCCTTTTTAAAATGAACCCGCCCAGTCATTGCAAAGTGTACAATCATGTACTTACATATAGTCCAGGGGCCGGATTCCGCAAGCGCGAACACGACTGTGTGCACGACGAAACAAAGGCAATTTCCTTGGGGGATCCGAAAACCCTAATAAATAATACATCGATAGATGGTATCGCTGACTCACTTTCTCTTTTGCTTTGCACATCGTGCTGCTTTGAAACAAGTCTAAAGGGCGAAATACACGAGCGCTCCATACGACCACGCCACGCAAAAATAACAACAATTTATATGCATTTGAAATTTCGAGTGCATACAAATTGTTGTTGTTTTGGCGTGGCGTGGTCGGATGGAGCGCTCGTGTGTTGGGCCCTGTAAAGATGTGGGTTTGACCTTTTCGGTTCACACGATCAACTTCCCAGTATGATTAATGTTGAATATTATGAAGTGGTAAATCTACAGGATTTCTCTAGAGAATTTGGTTTTCCTGAACTTTAGCAAACGAACATTTCTTTCGTACTTCGTTCGCTACACTAGAGCGCATGGTCGATGGTGGAAAACAATTCCCTGTCCAAAAAGTACTGATCTAAAGGGGCTTATACACGGTCGAACAACTTTCGCAACGCAGCCCGTTGTGCAAATATTTCCCCCGTGTATGGGGCGGTTTGATGTGTTGCCCAACTGTTTGATGAAAATCAAACCCGTTTGAAAATTATGTGTAACGGGCAGCGTTGCGCAAGTGGTGCCATCGTGTACGCACGATTTTGCACGAGAGTGCTCGGATTTTGACAAGTGATGTCTTGTTGGACAGCTATCGCTGTGCGGAATCCAGAACAGGGGCCCTATTACTGAATACGATTCGATCAAAAATATTTACGATTAGGATTTACGATTCGATTTGAACTTGGCATTACTGATTACGATCGTAACCAAATATTTTTCCGAAAATATTTAACCGCAGCCAACTTCTAATTTGACAATTAAATTGGTTTTAAGGTTTTACCGAAGCATAATTATTGTGTAAAGATTGTAATTACTGAATATTATTTCTATAATTATTAGTTTATGAAAATAATTTAAGAAATGATGCCTTTAGTTTTTTTATAAGTAGTGACAGTGAGGAAGAAGTTCCTGCTCAAGTACGTAGACAAATACGAGATGGCTCGAATCCATTGGAAGATAAAAGTTATTTGAGTGTAGTACATTAATTTGAATAAAATAAGTTTCATTGGATTATTTCGCCTAAAGCAGCTTTTGTCCATATGTATATTTGGTAGTATAAAAGATTATGTTAAAGTTCGCAGCTGATCGCCCTCAGTTTCACCAATTTTAAGGTTTCCAGCAACTTTAAGATTTTTCAGTTGAACATCGGTCAAGACATACAAAATTTCACATTACTTTGTCGTCGTCACTTTTGCCCTTCAATTTCGAAAAATATTACTTATAGTAAATATTCCTAATAATAAGTAACAATTTTAAATATAGACGCATTATAATAATATGTAAACACCATAATCAAATTGTTTACTTACATCTTTTCTTTTTTTCTTTTTTTCGTAATTTTTACCCCTACCGCCTTTATTTACGACCACCAAATGTCAATCGTTAACATTTACGATTAATTTGTTACGATCTGAGGGCTAATCGTTTTCAGTAATACCATATATACGATTTACGATTAGTTTGAATCGAATCGTATTCGGTAATAAGGCCCCAGGTAATTTTATTTAGAATGGGTTTCATTAAAACGAGTTTATTAGATATTAGAAAAACTAATGCTATACTAGTGGTTGTGATTCTTAGCCGAAGTCTTCATTTAAACAAAAAAACGGCTACACCGAATGTTATGAAATTTTTTCAGAGCATGTTTTCGTTAATATGCTTCGATCGGCACCTCAAAGAATTCGATATGTTTTTAGCGATTCGTGCATGTACAAAAATCACAACGTCGTTTAAACAATAAAACGGCTCGACCAAATTTTATGAAAGATTTATGTTAATACTTTATCTATGCTGAAAGTTTTTTCTTAACGGAATATTTCGCATTTGAGCCGGAATTCCTCCATATTTATAACAATATTGTGCAGAAACGAACCCGCGCAACCCCTGGACTTGTGCCAATGTTTCATACTTTCTTTTAATAGCTAATCTGGCTATATGTCGTACGTGCTCATTACCTTACAAAAAAAACCGCGGCCTCACGGAATATTGTTTCAATTGAGTTGCTTCAAAGTCTTGTTGAGTTGTTTTTCGGTAGTTTCAATCTATAGTTGTATTGTGATTGTGAAAATAGGCGTTGATGGAAAATTCCAATATTATATTACATTTAAATATGTTTGATTTTCCTGCAATTTAATAGGTACATATAATGGTTCTGTCAATTTTGATTCTGGTAATATATTATTTTTGTATATTAATTTTTGAAATTGTCCAAATAAAAATCTGAAACACCAAAATTAAAAACTGTCCGGCACGCCAGCAACACGATAAATAATATTTGTAATTTTCTGGCACGCGCACATAAAAAGGTTCGCCACCACTGTCTAGGGTATCAGTCAATTTTGGAATTTAATAAATCTAAATCTTCGACTAAATCTAGGATTAGCTCTAACACTAGGATAAGTTCCAAATCTTTCAAGATTTATAACACACTAACACCACATGTAGCATCATCCAAATATAGAAGAGCCAACAATGATCTTAATAATAGGATTGATAACATTCCTTCCACATTCTATGCTGTCATTCCTCCAACAAAAAAAGCAATCCAGTCCAGTGGCCTCATTTTTCAACTAAACCATTTTTCTTGGACCCGTTGCAGTCTCGGTTGTAAAGAGCACCTTAATGTCTGGGAATTGAACGAAGGGTCGATTCTTGGTATTTCGTCTAAGAGATAGAAGGGTTTTTGATAATGTAAGGCTTTTCCTCGCTTTCATGCATGACAAACCTGACTCTACTTGCATAAATGGTAAAACCCAGACCAACTTCATCATCTCGATACCGCAATGGGACCATATATAAACGCGATAGAGACTACAACTTCACCGGTTCAAAAGTTGGTAAGATAGAGCCAGCTTTTACCATCATAGATAGGTGGTGGAATTCTGCGTTCATTGGTACCTTATTCATGGAAATAGGTTAAAGGTTACAAAAATGTAAAACTCTACCAAAAAAATTTCATAACGCCCTAGCGGCTAAACCGCTACGATTCCCCGATGTTTTGCACTTTATTCACATTTAATAGAGCAAACTTTCGAAGCAAGCTGTTTTTGTTTTTTGCTTTATTTGTTGTGAATACAGGCTAGTCACAAAGTTTAACTGATTTTTCGTTTTTTTACGTTTAAAACGTTTTGCTTTATTCAGTGTGAAGGCAGCCTTTACTTTGCATACAAGCGTTTATAATGTTACAGTAAGCTTTACGGCCATCGACTGAACTCGCTGAAAGCTTTATAATGTATAGATGTTTTCAAACTCCGTGACACAAAAAATTTGAACAGTTCTGCGCACCTCGTTGCCAAATTTTATAAATTTTGTTCTATCATTTCCCCTCTTTTCATTTAAAAAGGCAACAAACGCAGAAAAAACTCAACAAAATAATTTGGGAAGGCATGTGCGCATGCCTAATGAATAAAGTTCAGTTATCTTTTTATGTATTAAGCAGAGCTTTTAAACCCTGCTCAACCAAGTAAATTTATTCATCATAATAAACATAATTTTATTATAACTATGCGAAACATTTCTCATCCCTAAATTTATAATATTTAAAAACAAATGCTGAAAAATTTCTTTTTAAATTCATGAGCATTTTCACTCATAAATTGAGAATTCTCCGCAGCCGCAAGCAACACAACTTCCCCTGGCAGAAGCGCGCATGCGACTGACGGAAAACGTCAACAATCCTAGTATCAAAGAATAAAAACACAATTTGCGTATTTTTTAATAGAAATTGCTACAAATTATTTCTGTAGCAAATATGTAAAATACAAAAACCTGAAAATTAAAAAATATATAAAAAAGTCGCTTTTCATTCATAATTTGTAAAATTTTTAAATACCCATTTACCCGCCAGAAAAATATACCTCCTTCTAGCAATACGCAGTCGTGACTGATTAAATGACAGCAAGTGGTTTGATAAGGAGGAGGAGGTGTCAATTATCCGCTCACTTTTTAAAATATACAATGGGTCACAAAATTATAACAAAAATAAAAAGTCAATTTTAATTAGAAAAGTGTGTCCTTTTAAATAAATTATGTTTAACATATGTCCTTCGAATTTTTATTTTATTTACGGTTAAGTAATATTTATCTTCAATCTTCAAATTTCTACCAATTATTCAAATAGGAAAATATAAATTTCGTTTTTCGGTTGAGATATTTTATGTCACTGTGGTATATATACAGAAGCTCTCATAAAAAACAGAGTCGTCATAATATTTACAAGTTGCCAGAAATTATATGCGAATTGCTGACAATTATTTTGCGTGCGCCTTTGGGCTTCTTTTTTGGAGCTTAATTTCTCAATTAGAGAGGAAGAAAAATTATCTTAAGCTTTTTAACGTTTTTTAAGAGCTTTTTACCCCAACATGCGCTAAATGTCACGGAGTATGAAAAGATCTATACAATCACATCGAATGCTCCAAATGAAGCTGAAGTTCACAAATGACACAGACCGACTAGAATAGACTGGATCCGGGCCAATGGACTTAACCCAAGTGGACTCGGGCCATTGAATAGCTGGTTTACGTGTCACCACTAGCCTTTGATGTATATATCTGTCAGATCTGTGCCCTGGAGACTTTCAATATTTAAATTAAAGCAATGTGCCTTATCTTTAGTATTTCATAGATATAAGACCTCTTCTGTAAAGTCAACCATTTCCCGATCCAATACAGGACCTTGATAATTTACCTTCCTTCCTCTTGTAAAGGGTATGCTGACAGTGTTTGGTTTATCTTCAGTTCCTAAGATAGACCACCAGAATATGCCTTGGAGAGGGTTCTTTAAAGAAAATTAGTTACCATGTCTAGTTTCTCGATTCCGATCTTACTATTCTACTTCTCAATATACACTGCAAACACCATTGACAAATGCATGCATAACCCAAAATTGATCATTTGAACGGGTGAAATATATTGCTTAAAAAATTGCCTGTAACCTGGCAACGCTTCGCCTAGTTACCACGCGGAATGTGAGCCACATCTGTCACTAAGTATGCTTCGCTTCGCTGAAAATATTACAGAAAACCTGTGATTACTCTTTCATATCAAAATCGTAGGCATATGAATTGTATCAACCTTTCAAAGAGTTGCGAAAAGCGGTAGTTGATTTGCCTCGTTCTGGTGGAACTTCAATGTCTATCTACGAAGAAAACGTCAAAAATTGTGAAAAACCATTTACGCGCTCTGAGGCTTCAGGTCTTCTTAATTCATTAGACTCCATGGAAACTTGCTTTCTGGCCCTTCTCTGGAATGACAACCTGGAAAGGTTCAACAAAGTGAGTAAGTCTCTGCAATCTGTAAAAATCGGCCTGGGTACGATCTCCGAACTTTATCAGTCCTTGGTAACATACCTAGAAGCCTTCAGGAAATCCGGTAGTACCTTTGATCATCATGAGTCGAAAGATATTGAAAACTCCGATGAAAATAGATATGCCTACGTCTTGCCTAGGAGTCCAGTGCGACGAAGTCAAGGAAAACGAGACCGAACTTTCTGACAGGGACAGATTCAGAGTTACGATTTTTTGCGTCATTATAGACAGGCTGATTGCAGAACTACGGAGACGCGGATCTGCTTATGAGGAGTAAATCAAAAAGTTTGACTTTCTTACGAAACTACATCGTGTGGAATCTAAAGACATCCGTGAAGGAGCCAGAAACCTTACAGCTTTATATCCGGGGGATTTGGGTGAGACTTTGGAAAACGAGCGTCTGCGCCTGGGAGCTCATTTGTCGTCGGATGAGGTTATAGAGTTATCGTCACTGAACTTATACAAATTCTTATTGCAAAAAGGCTTCTTGGACCTTTATCCAAACGTCGGAATTGCTCTCCGATTGCTGTTGTGTACACCAGCGTCAAACTGCTCGGCAGAAGGTCATTTTCAGCGCTAAAGAGGGTAAAGAATTTCTTAAGATCTACTATAGAAGAGAGCAGGCTAAATTCACTCTCTATAATGTACATAGAGTCAGAAATAATGCAGTCTATAGAAGATGATGACGTCATCTGTTCTTTTGCACAGAAGAAAGTTCGCCGTATGATTCTATAAAGTTTATATTATTTTTGATTTTTATTTATAATATAATTTCCAAAATGGCTTCGTGACGAGGGGCCCCAAATGTCAAGTGCCTAGGGGCCCTGGGTCTCAAAGACCGGGCCTGCTACCACCCCATATGTTCGTGTTCCGATTTCACTACGTGCCATGGTCCTTCGTCGTTGCACTTGTCCCACCTATATAACCAGTCCCGGCGGATCGTGTTGGCCCCGGCTGGGTAATCAGTCAATAACGTCCCCTCCTCTGATAGGCCAGTGCAGATACCTTTTAAAAAGGCAAAAATAATAAAAATTATTAACAGCATGTAAAATGTTGGAAAGTGAAGGAAATATAGCGAGCCAACCAGAAAAATAAATTCAAGTCGATCTGAGTTACGTGGGTGAAATAGGGGTAACTTTAAGGGGTGAAAAAGGTTTTTCACGATTGCCAGCGAAACTAGACCTCCTATCAAAAAAAGTTAAATATAGGAGTTGTAGGTAATAAAAAGATCTACAACTTTTGTACAAACCATTTTTTCACATAACCTCAAATTTCCAAGAAAAATCGAATAAACTAGTGTTTTGGTTTTTGATTTTTAACTCCATTAAAAAAAATTTTTTTTCACGAAATTTTATGGAAACTTACCTTTTTATGTCCCAAACACGCTGTAATTTTTTTGAATTAAAATATTTATTTTTACGTTTTATTTTGAATTTAAACCTAAAAAGAGACCTCATTTTCAGCCGAAAATGCCCATGTTCTAAAATCATTTTTTTCAAAAAATCTAAGGGTTTTTTCTTTTGTTGAAAGGTCTAGTTTCAGATGGTGAAGAAAAAATTAACATGACCATAGAAAAATTTGCCAGGAAATGCGAAAAACTGAAAAACTTGATTTCAAAAAGTTATTTTTCAATCATTGTTTTAAATTTTTTTTGAACTTGTTTAACGTCTCCAAAAGCTGCTTAAAAAATTCGTGGAACACTCTAAGACCCCAGCTGCCTTGTATTTTTTGCTATTTACGATTCAAAAATAAGTGTCACTCACTGATCTGTTTTTAGTATTTTGAAACACTGAAAACAGTAAAAACAGATCAGTGAGTTGCACTCATTTTTGAATCGTAAATAGCAAAAAATACAAGGCAGCTGGAGTCTTGGAGTGTTCCACGAATTTTTTAAGCAGCTTTTGGAGACGTTAAACAAGTTCAGAAAAAAGGACCTTAACGACCTACTTTTTGAATTAGAGTGAAAAAAAGGGGAAAAACCGTTGAAATTAAGGGTTGATACCTATTTTTAAATGGCAGATATCAAAAAACCAAGCCAGCTGGAGACTTGACGTATTCCAAGAAATTTTCAGGTATCTTTTGAGGATGCTAAAAAGGTTCAGAACAAAGGACCTTAACGATATACTTTTTGAGTTACAGTGAAATATGTGGCAAATAATTGTTTTTTTTCATATTTTCTTTTTACAAATAAACCCCTTTATTTCTGTGTTTGCCATGGTACACTATTGGTTTTATTAATTAAATGAAAGCCGAGTTCCTAACGATTACAAAGATGCCCTATTTGTGGAAATCGACCGTTGTCTCATTACCTTTTTATTCTAAATCATAAACTACATTTTTTCCCCATAACCAAAATTCAAAACGTTTTTTCAGCTGTGAGCCCATGGGCACTTTTTATCTACTCGCCGAATACTATAAGTGAGAAACTTTGGGCCAATTTGACCGGGACCCATTTCCCATACAGATTCTGCGGGGTCCTTTATTTGAATTGAGCAAAGTAAATTTTTTTCTAGGAAGTGTTCAAAGAAAACTAATTATTTTCTATCTTACATTATTCAAGGATTTAAATTGTAAATTTTAATAAATAATGTAAAATTTAAAACAATGATTGAAAATAACTTTTTGAAATCAAGTTTTTTAAGTTTTTCGCGTTTCCTGGCGAATTTATCCATAGTCATGTTAATTTTTTCTACACCATCTGAAAGACCTTTCAACAAAAGAAAAAACCCTTAGATTTTTTGAAAAAAATGATTTTAGAACATGGGCATTTTCGGCTGAAAATGAGGTCTCTTTTTAGGTTTCAATTCAAAATAAAACGTAAAAATAAATATTTTAATTCAAAAAAATTACAGCGTGTTTGGGACATAAAAAGGTAAGTTTCCATAAAATTTCGTGAAAAAAAAATTTTTTTTAATGGAGTTAAAAATCAAAAACCAAAACACTAGTTTATTCGATTTTTCTCGGAAATTTGAGGTTATGTGAAAAAATGGTTTGTACAAAAGTTGTAGATCTTTTTATCACCTACAACTCCTATATTTAACTTTTTTTGATAGGAGGTCTAGTTTCGCTGGCAATCGTGAAAAACCTTTTTCACCCCTTAAAGTTACCCCTATTTCACCCACGTAACTCAGATCGACTTGAATTTATTTTTCTGGTTGGCTCGCTATATTTCCTTCACTTTCCAACATTTGTCATGCTGTTAATAATTTTTTTGTTTCCAAAAATTATTTGCACTGGTATATGAAACTGTTACTTGGTAACAACCTTTCGTAAAAAGGAAAGAGGGTAGGTCACTTCATTGTGAATCGGAAGATAGGCCGACGGTGTACAGAAGAACATGTGGTGCTCTGGGACCTCTCCTGTGGATCATAATGTATAATGATGTGTTGAGGCTACGCGTTGGTCTGCTGTTTGCTGAAGACGAAACTGTAACTGTGCTGATCAGCAACCTGGGAAAACAAGCATCAGTAAGAATCAAGGTATGGAACAGATCATTCACTCATAGCCCGCCTTAAGGTATCTGGGAGCTATGCTCGACAAGAGGCTTAATTTTAAAACACACTTGGGGGACATGGCGGACAAAGCTTCCGCCATTTGTGCAGCATTTGCAAGAATGCTGCCCAAGGGGGCCCAAACCGATCCGTCGCGACCTGATGGCAAGGGTGGTTGGCTCAGTCTAGCTTTACGCAATGCGTGCGTGGTATGCGTTAAATTTTTGCTGACAGACAGCTTGGGTTCCGTCTAGTCTTTTACAAATAACCAAAAAATCTAAGCGAAGAGTGCATGTGTCTGTTGTGTGTGCTTGTGTTTGGGCATTTGAGACTATGGCGAATGCGGCAATGCGGAAAAGTTGGAAGTAGACCAAATTTTGCGTTGCGGGCGTTCCGTTTATGTAACTATGTGTCAGTTTGTATTTGAATGCACGCACTTCTATTATATCAATCACCGCACGAACCAACGTACACATATACATAATCTGTCTCCAGCTTAAGCGTTTTTCGCTTCGCGCGTGCTGTGCCTACAGTACCATATCCAAAAATGCAGCGTTCGTGATAGCGGGAATTATATACCCATAGAGATACTGGCGAAAGAAGGCATGCGTTTCTATGATCCAGAATATGTTAGGGAAGACAAATTCAGTATGGTGGCAGGTGGCAGCGATTCTGTAACGTAATGACAAGGCTAGGGAGACGAATCTGTTAAGATTCGTTGGTCCGTCAGATTTATCCCAAACGTGGATAGATGGGTTACGTAGATATAGAAAATACCTCCATCGTTTCGAGCACGATGGCTCAGCGCTGTGATTGGCATGACTAGGAAGCGGAGCACGTGTTATTTTATTGTGTAAGAATCGGCGAATATGGGTCGGACCCAGAGGCATTCTTCATTTCACACGCTCAGTTATTCTCAAATTCCACTATACCCACATTATCCGCCGGCAATGTATATAACAATACTTCTTCCCTCTTAATAGCGAGAAAGCCATATCCTATTCAAATACAATATTTAGCGCTCTATCGCGTTAGTATGGAGCCAGTGGAATAAAACTGTGTGTTGCCATTGAAAGTTCTTTCACTTTTCTTTCTACTCTCTTTCCGACTAGAGCATGTTCTTCTACCCTGTACCCAATGGTAGAATCGTCGTGAGTACAAAGGGCCCCCTTATCTTTAAGCTTTAGCCTAGTCTGGTCTAAAATTTACAACTCGATTGTGGAACAACCTACAACAGTTAATATTCCTGAAATTGGACTCAAACGCCAAGCCTTATAGTTCTGTGGTTCTGTGCCCTCAGACCCCTCTGATCTTATCCTATTCTCTATTAGTTCTAAAGTCTAGGCTTACTACTACAGATTGTACCACCCAGCGGGAAAAGTGGAAGCAGCTTCCTCTGGAATCAAATTGTAAGTGCTTCTTGGTCGCGCTTAAGAAGCATTTTGGAAGATTTTCCTGTGCATATGGCTACAAAATAAGTCATTTTCAACTGTTGGTAAATTTTCTGTTTTGAGAGATTGTCTGGATTTCCATTAGTAAAATTACCATTTGTTGCGAAATATTTTGTTTTGAAAAATTTCCATTTCGAGTTGTGCGCTCAGTAAGAAAATTCGATAGTTGGTTTATCCTTATTAATCAAAAACGAAGCGCGAAACCTTCTTCCCTGCTTCCAAAGAAGGAAAAATGAAAGCTTTGTTGATTGCAAGACTTAAAACTTCAAAATAGCTTCCCAGGAATCTAATTAGAAGAAAATCGGACAAACTGCTTCTTGCTAATGACATGCAATGGTAAAAAAGATATGGATAGGGATATGGAAAGGAAGCACTTCTGAGATGAACAAGGGTAGCTTTTCATGCATCAGTGAATGCTTTTATTTCCCGCTGGGCATGACGTAAAAGGCCTGTACTGGCAGTACAAAGAGGGGTTGCTGCGCTGCGCTCGGTCTTGCACATAAAAAAGCCAGCAGTAAAACAAAATAAATCTGCAAGGTTTAAAATTACATTCCATTTCTCGTTTTCTTGGAATTAAATTCTTTCATTGCCGTATATTTTTGTAAATAAAATTTTACACTTTTAATTAAAAAATACACGTTAAAAAAGTCTGATTCATTTTTGTAATATTTTTTTTGTGAAGTAAAGGAAACTTAAAAGGTAATTTCGTAGTCAGATTCGTTGAAGTATGACCGTGAATTGCGATTGCACACTTACTAAAAAACGAAAATGTCATATTAAAGTTGTAGAGTGGACTTTACGTGGTGGTTATAATAAATGGACACAATACATTCGTGATCTTGATATAGATTTATAAGAGTGCAGTAATACTGAAGAAGATCGCTCAAATCTCCCTTGTACACATCTAAAAACGAACCAAACACCAATTTACAAAAATTAGCACCTTTGGCATATTCGTGTGGAATTTTATATTAGGAATCCCCTGAATGACGAACACGTTTTTTTCTATTTTTTGATTAAGAAATTTTTATTAACAACTTTCCATTTCCTTCCACGAACTTCATGCAGTGCTGAGTATGGCGTCATTCCAGCCCGTAACTGATTATTAATAATTAAAGTAATTAACAAAAAAAATTCAAATTTCCCAAAATTTATTCAAAATTATCATTGGTCCGGCACGGGTGGATCGTGTGTGTGTGTGGGTCCAGTGATTAAATAAACAAAACAATAAATTCGCGTTGTTAAATTAAAATTATTTTTGCGTTTAGGATTTTTGCTGAAAAGAATGTCGTCATCGGCAGTTGACTATCAACATTGAATGTTAATAACGCAATTTTATTAATGCATCATCGTTTTGAGTGCCACTAAATGTGGAGTGGAGCCGCGGTTTCGTTTACATCGGAGTTTATATAAAGTCGCGGCTTAAAAACCGAAGGTAGTCCCAAGATGTCTAAAACCAGTTTTGTTAACTTGAATTTTCTTTGGTTGTAGTACATTCATAATTATCTGATAAACTTGGAAACGAAGAGAGAGAGACGTTGAAAAAAAACCCAGAGGAAAAGATCAGTAACCGGCACTGGAATGAATACAGGCGCATCAGCGACTTTGACATTGTTACTGTTGGCGGCGCCAATAATCCGGGATTGAGAAGTTGTGAGCACCCACTAAGCAAGCGGTCAACACTGGTTTCTTGTTAATAGCCAGTAGACAGTTCGTAGTCGTCTTCAGTCTAGTTCTAAACTTCGTAGACTGAACGTGGTGTTTTGCGTTAAGTGCGGCTTTAATAGAGAAGAATAAGAGTGTAAATCAGAGACTTGAACAATGTTAAGAGTGGCTTTAGCTGTATTTGCAGTAGTTTTACTGTCGGATGTACAAGGTCAGGTCAACATCGATCAAATAATCGATGAAGTGTTCGGTAATCAGTCAAATCAACTAGATACTAGCAGCATTGCAACGCCAACCAGAATTGTTGGCTGTAATCCGGGACAAGATTGTGTACCGTTGTATCTCTGCAAGGATGGTTCTGTTATCACAGATGGTGAAACGCTAATCGATATCCGTTTTGATGATCAAGCCCCGCAAAATTGTCCATCACTAGAGCAGTGTTGTTCGGTGGGTGATCGTCAAACACCACCAATAATCCAACCAAAACCAACACCCGAGGGATGTGGATACAGAAACACCGATGGAGTCGGATTCAAGATCACCGGAGACAAAGATCAGGAGACACAATACGGTGAATTTCCCTGGATGGTAGCAATTCTTAAAGAAGAACAAGCCAAGGATAAAGTGTTAAGCATCTATCAGTGTGGTGGTTCATTAATACATCCATCGGTTGTTTTGACGGCAGCTCATTGTGTCGATGGTAAGCCAGCCTCAAGTCTGAAAGTTCGAGCTGGGGAATGGGATACACAGACAAAAGCTGAACTGTTGCCCGATCAAGATCGGACTGTAACTGATATCAACATTCACGAAGAATACTACAGAGGAGGACTATTCAACGATGTCGCTTTGCTATTTATGTCTTCGCCATTCGAGCTAATTGAAAATGTACAAACGATCTGCCTGCCCCCTGCTAATACAAACTTCGATCGATCCCGATGCTTCGCCACTGGATGGGGCAAAGACGTTTTCGGACAGGCCGGAAAGTATCAAGTGATCTTGAAGAAAATCGAGCTACCAATTGTGCCAAGGGATGAGTGTCAGGCTACCCTACGAACAACCCGTTTAGGTGCTCACTTTGATCTTCACAAGTCCTTCATTTGCGCTGGTGGTGAACCGGGCAAAGATACATGCAAAGGTGATGGCGGATCGCCGTTGGTGTGCCCAATACAAGGGGAGCCAGAACGATACTATCAAGCTGGCATTGTGGCTTGGGGCATTGGTTGTGGTGATGCAATTCCTGGTGTTTATGCTGGTGTCCCATACCTGCGATCTTGGATTGATGAAAGATTGGCATATAAGAGAATCGATAGTAAATCATTTACGCCATAACTCATTGTCATCATTTCTAATTTTTATGTAAGACTTTATAAGCAATTTTTTTTAAAACTTTATGACAATATATGAAATACGCTTTTACTTGAATAATTTATGCCGTTTTATTGATTTAATTTTCAGTGTTTATGTTTTGAAGATGTTATGAAGATCGATTGGTTTTTCCTTTTATTACTGCACACGAGCACAAGTTGTAGATCGAGTATTTGTTGTTTTCGAGTATTTTTATGATTTGTTTTGTGGAATAATTTAATTAGCGAGACGGAATTAATGAGGATCACGCAACTTTAACCTTGATTAGGTTCTGGTTCTTATAGCCGGGTTTGTGTACCTGGGGAAGTACATCGATTGAATAATTTACAATGTATGAATTTTAATGCTGTGTCGATGATTTGATTCTTTCCGAATCTTTTATTTCGTTCTTGCCGCATTTATATACAAACTTTTAGGTCTTTTTTTGAGAATATATAAATAGACTCCTTCCTTTCTTCCCTCCCGTAGCGTTACAGCACATATCTAACCTTAGCCTCCTCTTCCAGTTTTTTCGATTTCTAGCGGCTGGATGGAGTTTGCATATTAGTTTTGGTGTAAGCATACTTTTAAGGGTGCTGATTTTTTTGTTGATTTTCCGCAACGATAGCGCTACGTAAAAAAGTTTAATGCCATTTGATGGGAAATATCGCGATCTTTAATTTTGATTAAAACCACTTGCCTCGAAAAACCAACGGTTTCCGAGATAATTGCGAAAAACCGCGAAAAACTAACATTTTCTCCCTTTTAACCAAAATAGCGCCAAAACTACAAGTCCTACGAGAAAAAGTATTATTACCTTTTTGATGGAGAATATCGCGAGCTTTAATTTTGGTCCTGAACACCTGCCTCTCCATCTAAAGGTGCACTATGTCGACGCACTCTTTGCCGATCAAGTTGTACGCCTTGACATTTTTGGCATTTTCCACTAATTAAAAAACACCAATGCTTTCCACAAACTGTATTAAACATTGAACGACCCATTTTTTCACAGAGCTTATTACAAAAACACAAAACCAATGTTTTACTCAAATTTTTCACACCCTTTCAGAGCAAGGAAAACTCGTGATTGTCACTTGTCATTTTTAACAAACAAATGGAATTTACATCTTCTTCTTTCTTGGTTTACAAAAGTTCCATCTCCAAAAACTTTCAATACTTTTCCATTTTCGACTAGATTTTATTTTTCATAAGATGAGGATATCCTGTTCTGGGCCCGACTAGGTCCCGAATAGGAAAACCTGATGTGGCATGGATATGTGTAAAGGGTTTTTCTCAGCTAAATTCTAGCCTGGTAGTGCTACTGGGTCCTTCCATCTCTTTCTCGCTCCTGCTACTGGTATATCACCTAGAATATCCCCAAATACTAGTTTTTTTGTTGTTGATTACTATGAAAAGCTACTTGCCAACTATGAAAAAAAAGGCAAAAAATTGAAAAATTGAAATTTTTTAGTGTTTTCAAAGGCCTAAAATGGGCATTTCAAATAAAGTAACGAAGTATTGCGTATGCTCAAAAGAAAGCACATAAAAAAACCTACAATTTAAAAAAAAATATTTTACCGTACGATGATTTGGCATAAAATGACGGCAATTTTAAATTTTTTTCGAAAACTGCCAATTTTTGCTGTAAAAAGCGAATTTTTTTTTGAAATTTCAACCACGTATTTATAGCATCAAAGTACATCTTTTCTCCAATTTTTATCAAAATCCGACCTTTTTCCCGCTATTTATTGTATTTTTAGTGAAATAAAATAAAATTTCATACATTTTGGTTTTTTGAGGTTAGGATTCATTTTTAAAGTATTTATATCGAATCAGTTCGATAGTCTATTCATTTACGAGTATTTTCCAATTTTTTTTATTGTTCTACGACCAACAGAACTGGAGAAATTAAAAAAATAGTGTAGCAATTCACTCAAAATGCATCAAAAATTGACATTTATGCAATTTTCTCGTGAAGCACAGGGCCGATTTTGCAGAAATTTTTTTTTCGCTTTATCTTAACATATGTAAAGAAAAAAAACAAAAAAATCCAACTTCCCAACTACATCATTGCTTTTTTGTTTAATTTCCCTCTACTAATTCACAATAATATCAAAAATTGGGTTGGGGTGCGCGGGTTTTGGCGATTAAAATGTGAAAAGAATAGATTTTATGGAATTCCGAATTTGAAAATTTTGAATTTAGAGTTGTGAGCATATTGGAAATTTGAAAAATTAGGGAAACGGGAAAATTTCGAAAATGAAAATTTAGCAAATTCGAAAATGGAAATTCAAAATTTTCCGAACTTTTTGACATTCAAAATTCTAAAAATTCAAAATTTACAATATTGTGTCTCAGAGTTTCGGGGGGGCTCGGGATGGTTTCGTCCTTACCGCTGGCTACGGCCTGGTTTCGTCCTTATTTATTTGTAGTCCTGCTTGCTCAGCTCTCCGTATGATTGTTGTACTGAATGCAGCGATCGTCCTACGATGCCACATCGGCAGCATATCCTAATAGTTGAATTGATTTGTTAATGACAGTGCCATTCTTTTCCATATTAAATATTTTTTTTTGTTCTTCTTATAATTCAAGAAGCTAAGCTGTCCCCATCTTTTAATCCATGTGTGACTCACCTGCGAATTCGTTTTTTCTAGTGTGTATTTTATCAATCTGGTCCGCTTTGCTGGTATTCTTTGATGTATTCGAATTTCTATGAGTTTTTGTCTCCCAGGTTTTTTTGAGGATTTGTCTCTGGGTAAGCAGCTGGTCGGTTGTTGAGCGATCCTTCCCGATGTCCACTTGACGCTCAGCTGCGATCATTTCTGAGAACGGTTCTATTCTATCCTTTAAGCCTAGTGTCCACTATAGAGTTTTTTGCGTAGAGCTAGAGAAAACTCTCACGTAGAGACGCGTAAAGAAGTGTATACACCTTCTAGAGCTCTACACATGCGCTCTACACCCACTCTACCCGAAAGTTTTCTCTACTAAAAAACTCTATAGTGTATACGCAATTTTTTTTTGTGTTTGGTAGAGCTCTACATCTGCTCTACGCTCTATCAATCATGTTTGATAGAGTTTTTCTCTCTACAGTATTTATTTTCATTTGCGTTTCGACTGCGCTTCGAATTATTGTACATCGGCGTGTTAAATAACAAATAAAGACGATAATTTGTCTTCCTTCTTATAAATTGGACATATTACATAATTCTTCTACTCGTCTGGAAGAATCTCTCCTTCCCAAATCTCCGTTCTTAACCTCCGTCCTTGATAGCTCCGCCTTAATACAATTTATGCCTGGTGATTTATTACTTTTCTGTTTCATCAGTGATGATAATTCTATAGCTATACTTCGTCCTCCCTTAAATTTGCTACTACATTCTCTTATTCGCTGATATGGGCTTCTTGTTGTTCCTTCTTGAAAGCCATTTTCAACTTTGATAAGTTTCTTGGTCTCTTATTTTTAATGGTTTTATTTTTTATTTATGTATATTTGTTTGTTTGGTACAAATCTTGCGACAGCTTTTTCGACTAATTCTACTAAACCGATTCTTATGAAATTTTGCCCACATATTGAGTTGCCGTGACAATGCAATCTGACAATTTTGTACAAAAATCAAGATGGCGGTTCCAAGATGGCGGACGAATTTTACAATTGTGTTCCGATTCGACGATTCTGTGGTCAAAATTTGAAAATTCAAAATTGCGGATGAATTTTGCAAATGTGTTATGAATCCATTAAAAATCGGTATCGGGGAGTTTTTAAGGTCACAAAAGACGAATCTGTGGTCAAAATTTAAAAAAATCAAAATGGCGGCGCCAAAATGGCGGTACGATTTTTGGCAATTACGATTCGATTTCACTGAAAACCGCTATTTGGGGATGTTTAAGGTCGACAATAATGAATTTGTTGTCAAAATTAGAAAATTCAAAATAGCACTGGCAATATGGTATGCATAACAAATCACTTCACCAGAATTTTGTAAAAAGTAAAATCCAAAAATGACTGAATTAAGACTAAAAAGAATAAAATAAAAATAGGTAAAAAAACTTTTAAGTTAAATGGTTTTATTTTAAATCATAAGCTGTACCGAAAACTAGAAAATAATTAGAACGCAAACATGCACCTTCTTGAGATTCTGACGTCTAGTAAGAAATCGTGCAATAGTAGCAGTGCTGTCTTCTCATGTCGTATGCCAAGGGGCACTTTGTGTCGTTGCCTCAGCGGATTAAGTAATATTCTGGGACTTTTAACAGACTAAAATAAAAACATGGGACGCATAAAAACCTGTATAACGACTGTATAATTAAATATTTAAAATGCGTCCCATGTTTTTATTTTAGTCTGTTAGAAGTCCCAGAATATCACCTACAGAACAGATGAAGCCCACAAGCCTGATTTTTCATGCAACTCAGGAATTTTGGGTTGGGTGCCTCTGCATTACGCTTACGCATGTGATCTTAGTGTTAACGGATTGGTTTCAAAAGGATACCCTCAGAGTGAAATACCAAGATAAAGCTTTGAACAAGTTTAAAATGAATTTGGAACACCACTGACCACTGTAATTTTAAATCATACAAGTAGTCCAGTCCCCAAGCGTAAAAATGGGGTATTACCTCTACTTTTTTAGGAGGTAACCGACTTTGATGAAATTTTGGATTTAGGCTCTACTTACCACCCTGTTCAAAGTCTACCCTTTTTGAGACACACAAATTTAGTTATAAGTTCAGAAAGTATTTTAGTAAATTTTTTAGTGTGTGTATGTGTTTGTGGATGTATATATACTGGCGCGGTACCGACCCCAGAACACTCAATTCACCTATGCTCTAAAAAAGATTGCAAATCGTCAATTTTTTTCATTTTATTTAATTGCACATCTTTAGCAGCTGCATACAAAAGTATTGCGCAATACGTTCCAGCTTCTAGAATATCTTCTTTTTTGGAGGTACTGTTGTAAAATGTATATTAAACCTGTATACCAAATGTATCATGTATGTATACGTGAAATACCGTAGTGTGCTCACAAGAGCTCCGAAAATCATTTGCTCCGAAAATTAAAAAAAGTCGTTCGGTTTTTTTTACTGTAGCGAGGTCAATTTTCAAGCTACACTGTCCATTCAAAAACCATTTTGTAGGTAATTTTACTGGCAATAAACCTGTGTCAATTGTATTATATTAGAACCCTTAATTTTCAAAACGTGAAGGGTCAAAGGGCTAAGCAAAGGTGGTACTTACACTATAAAGCAAACTTCAATCCGCTATATCGTCGGGTCAATGCAATAGTCACGAAACTGAAATTTTGCTATTTTGAACTAGCATAATACAAAAATTCGAAAAATATAATACAATTAAAATAACTTTTAATTATTTTGTGAAAAAATTCAAATTGAATCCCGTAGATTCCCATAAAAATTTAGATCCGTAACTTTGGCAGAAGATAATATGACTTTTTTCGCATTTTTCCATAATGTTTAAAATAGCAACAAAATTTCAGTTTCGTGACTATTGCATTGACCCGACGATATCTCCGTCAGTTTTTAAGCTACAGCAATACATAAAAAACCAAAATTGTTGTTGATTTTTCTTCAAAAAATTTCAAATTTTGTTACCCAACAGCTTTTTACGTATCTTCAATAGTTTTTGAGTTTTTTTGAAATAAAGGCAGAAATCTGTAAAATTCGTAAAATCCCCTTTTCATTTTGATCGTACCCATTTCGAAAAATACACCCTGAAAATAGCTTAAACTATATAGATCCGATAGATATCTCAAAAATAAAGTGAATCCTACGTGGAACATGATAAATTTAAATTTGGGTGAAAGTGATATTAGTTTGATCATTTTTTTAAAAAAAATTTGAACGGTACACTTTCTATTTGTCATAACTCATTCATTTTACATGCAAATGACTTTTATCAGTGTTCATTTTAAAGGTCTTTTCAAGCACTTTAAAAAATGTATTATAAGTTATCCTCGAAAAACGCATCGATTTTCCGTTATTCGACGTTAAACACAACGTTTTGAGTATTTGGTTTGAAATAGGTCCCTTTCGATCAATCATTACTCGCTTTGTTTTATACTTAGAGCATTCATTCAAAAACCATTTTTTTCGTTTTTTTATAAGCTTTAGTTTTAGTCATACAAAATTTTTGATAAAACGCTTATTGTTGGACTTATTGACCAAAAACTGTTTGTACTACATTTTTTGCTTAAAATTAGACTCTCTATCGATTAATGAGGTTATTTTGACCAAAAATATTTCCACCTCCGAGTTGGGGTGGGAACCACCTCCAAAGAAAAAGCGCACATTGGCATTTGGTGGACTTTCATTTTTGAGTCATTCCCTATCTACTGTTAAAATTTCAAGTAAATCGGTCGCCTCCGAAAAAATGTAGAGCTGATATCGGTTGGAGACTGAACTAAAGATGCATCGGTTCCTATTGATGGCAATCCATTTACTAAAGCTTATATTAGCTTGTATTAAAATCACTACATAGAAAATTACCGTGGATACCGAATGCTTTACCAATCGAATACGGCTTAAAATACGTTTTGATTAAAGTCGTCCCCTTTTGACATTCCTACTAAATTACTAGTATTTTCCAGATCCAATAATTGAAAGTGTGAATTTGTTACATAAAACCACATGAAGATAATCTGGCTAAATCTGTCATTCTTAATTAAAAGCATCCTTCGACAAACATACGAGTATGTGCTCTTTAAATACAGGTTTCCTCTCCCGATACCTTCTGCACACATATTCTTGAAGAGGTAGTTTTAAACAACTTCAAACTATTCACACATAAACTACACATGTCGATTAAATAAAAATAAATAATTCAATAAATAAATACCTAGAGAAAAATAAGAAGAAGACAGGAACGAGGGCAAAACGCTCAAACTAACTACATTCAATTAAAATCAATTTAAAATCAAATTACTTACAAGCCTTAGACAGGAGTTAATTCAATCAAGAGTAACCGTTAACCGTCTTTTAATAAACGGTTAAGTAAAAGCCAAGTCATTTAACAAGTTAATTTAATTTGTCAGAGGGTACGCCACTGAAGTATTTTACCTGTGAAGCACATGTTTGCACAATTTTCCACCCCATTCATTTTGTAGAGGAACGATTCATTTCAAAAGGAGCGAGAGCTTTCAGCGTCAATTATAAAGCCTTGCCATACCATCTACAATGAAGCAATGGAAATTATTTTTCCCACATGTCGTCTTCATATATATATAAGCGTATGTATATTCATATATACTGCTGCTACCCATGCATGGAAAAGCAAGGCCGCAAAAATTTCATCATGCCGTCAACAGCTCAGATATCAAGTCTTTAAATTTTCCTCCCGAACACCTTCAAAGCCGCAATAAAAACCTCAAAATTTCACGACTCCATTTTCTGCCACCACCCATCCATAGTATGATGCCGAAGGGCAAAAAAGGACTTCTTCATCTTGACGAAATTTCACTTGCAGCCTCCCAGGAGGGCTTCCTCTGAAATTGCGTCCCAACACCTAGGCACCATCGATGAAAAGAAATTCAATTTAAAGCGAACACTTACACGTACCCCCGCCCCCGCGCTACTCCGCCACCCGTGCTAACATTGAGTCAGACGCCACTCTTAACCACCCTCATTCCATGATTGAAAATTGAAAAAAATATTCACCCTCGTCACCGAGTGATGGGGGTGCGATGGCTTGGATAAGTGGAGCCATAAAGTGGGAACTACATCAATAGAGCCCCATTGACATATTTCTCAGCTCCCCAATTTGGCGCAGCACCATAACGTGGCAGATCCTTATTTCCGTGGCTTCATCGTGGTATTTCGCTTCGAAAGCAATCAATTTACGAAATTAATCACTTCGCCAATTGTCAATATCTACGACTATGTTATGAAGGCACACATGTCGAGTAGTTAACCCTTTCATATCTTGGCAGATGTGCGCCTGAAGGCCGAGGGGAACATCGTCGATTTCACTATTTTCTTGAGAGCCGAGCAACGTTCGATGAAGTTTCATGAAATTGAAGCGAATTCGTTTAGTTCAAATAGAAACGAGCCAAATGGGATGTTCCCATCTATAAAGGACGAAATGAACCAAGCATTTCCTAGTTTCATTTTATGGCTCGGAAGAAAGTTGAGTTTAAGTTTGGGCAATTAAAGGTGCAGTTTCTGTTTGGTTTTTCATGTAGCTTTGGGGTTTCTATTTGCACATTTTATTTAACGAGTAGAGTAAGAAAAAAATAATTAATTATATTTAAAGGAAGATGGAGACACAATTTTAGTCAATGTTGATTTTTATATGTTTACTTATATAACTTTGTTGACCTACTGATATTGTCCAAATGCTAAAAGTTTTCCATTCACATTTCATTCCTACTATTTGGTAGTATCTAATAAAATATATAATCTACTATATATCAAAACTGTGATAACCCAACCTTGCACTGTTTCTAATATTATCAATATAACATTCTATTTGTAAAAAGCTTACTTTTTGTATAACTCAAAAAATGAATTCAAAACGTTTTTTTTCAATAGGTTTACTGAATTCTGCCTCTTACTACAAAGAGCTGTTAATATAAGCTTTTGTGACGTAACAGCGAAACTTATAAGTGAAAGCTTTGACTTCTAGCTTTTATGACTTATGAAAGTTTCAGCTTTAATATTTTGACAAAGAGCTTTTAATATAAGCTTTTGTGACGTCACAGCGAAAAGTTATAAGTGGAAGCTTTGACTTCTAGCTTTTATGACTTATGAAAGTTTGAGCTTTAATATTTTGACAAAGAGCTTTTAATATAAGCTTTTGTGACGTCACAGCGAAAAGTTACAAGTGAAAGCTTTGACTTCTAGCTTTTATGACTTATGAAAGTTTGAGCTTTAATATTTTGAGGCCGCGCAAAAAGTTAACTTTAAACTCTCCCATACACGAACGCTAAATTATGGCACCAGTTCATTGGCTCAGCTCTAAACTTAAGGGCCCACACACGATGGAACTGGAGCCAGTCAGTCTCTTCCGCTGTTTAGAAAATATTATACTGCTTTGAATCTAAATACCGTGCCTCCGCTACAAGCTGCAAAATTAGCAGCGTGTAACATTCCATGTGAATGATTGTACAAAAATCTTTTAGTCCCTATTTTGGAAGCTTGCACTTTGAAGCTTTCACTGCGAAAGTTTCACTGTAGCTTTGAAGCCATAGGTAAATTTGATCGACTGTATCTGAGTCAATTTTTATCAAAAATTCTTCAATTGGACACCATTTTAAAGGATATCACTTCAGCTTTCTTTTTTTGAGTAGTGCCTTAATCCCAGAAAAATGCTATACGCAAAAATGTTAAAATACCAAAAAATTTAAATTTTTCAGTTTTTTTTAAAAGAGTAATAAGCGATGAAAAAAAATTGCTTTTTTTCTTCAAGACGCACTTATTCGATAGGATATTCGATTCTTTGCAAAAAATCTTATTATATGTTTTTTTATAAAAATGCATAGTTTTTAAGTTATAGTTGGAAAACTAAAAAATGGAGCAATCTTCTCCGTTCTCAAAAGTCCAAGCCTAATATAATAGCATTTTGTGGACTGATCTTTTTTTGAATGTACAATCGAACATATAAAGCAATAAAATTCCTTTAACAAATTAGTTCCTTTTACCCCTGTTTTTTTCGACATACTTAGTCAATAGCCTACAATAGCAATACTTTAGGGTTTAAGTGGCATACAGACGATCAACTTGGGTTTTCAACCGGTTGTCAACTAGGCCTAGTTGTCAAGCACGTCTGTAGTCGTGCTTATGGTCGAAAGAACCGTTGATAAATGGTTAAAGCAAGTTCAAAATTTTTAGATTTTTGGTAGGCGGAGTTTCCAGGTTGTCAGCCAGTTTACACGTCTGTAGTGACGTTGACAGCTGCAGTAGGCAACATAATTTTAAATCGTGCGTGCTTTTCAATCAAAAACTGAAAATGAAATGATATTTGCAAATTCGTTGACAACAAGTTGAAGCGTATATAAACTTTCTGTTGACAACAGGTTGACAACCCAAGTTGATCGTCTGTAGGCCGCTTAAGTGAACAGGGTCGTTTTGTTTTTTGTTTTGGCCCGCCTTCCTTGTTACGGTCAAAAGTGAAAACGGACTTCTGCCTGTTGACATATAATATTCACTTGTTTGGGTGGTTGGCGAGGAAGTGTTTACACGCCGCCGCTCTGCCCACAGTTTCTGGACCAACCAGAAAATTAGCACCACCAGTTTCTATATTATCATCTAGGGGGAATCGTCTCATGCCGAAACAATAAGCAGACCCAGCTAGCCACCGATCTCCCGGGTAAAGCCTGAACTATAGTAGACGTAGATCGAAGTACGTTTTTAATGAACGTACACGTACGTATCTGTCACCGTAAACCTTGACGTACAATTGACCATGGGGCTTATTCTCGTTGTCGAATCACCTAAGTGAGATTTGTCTTAGGCGGTGTCACGCCACTTTGAATGTGGTATTCTCGTTGGCGAGTGACGGGGCTACGAGGAACGTTGTGAAATGAAACACATTTTCATTTGAAAAATGAGTTTGACATATTTAACAGTGCGATGTTTGTTGTGAAAATAGCATAAAAAATTGTATAAATAAATAAATAAAACGAGTTCATTTGCGTTTTGGTTTTCGGATCATCACTTTGAATTGTTTTCTTGTTGTTATTTTTACACGAAAAATATTAAAATTTATATATTTATTTTAATTTTCTATAATTTTTTAAGGAATATACAATCAAAAGAATTTTTGTTTAAATTTTTTCCTGCTTCCATTTTGCTAAAAATAGAGCTGTCGATACCTACAAAGGTATCGAGGAAAATGTCACTTGATACTTCCACCTAGTGACAATTAGAATTCGACGTTTGTCGATCTAGTCGCCAGGTGTCACTTAGATTGACAATGAGAATACCAATTGAGGGTCGAAGTGACATCTGCCACGGCACTCAACAACGAGAATAAGGCCCCCCAATATTTAATCACAGTAAACATTGTTTTAATTTGAGTCTGAATACAAGAAATATACGATTTTGGTATTTCAACGCCGTCAACTGGGATCCAGTACGTTCTTTCACGTCTATAGTTCGCGCTTAAAAATAAGCACCCATAGCGAACAAATGCGACTGCCACATGGGTATGCACGCTCCCGGTACTGTCATGGATATGGAAATCTAAAAATGCATCCGCCAGAGAGATGCACCCCTTTGTTACAGATATGAATGCATTCTTAATCGACCATTGCGAACGCGAGTGTCGTTTTACCAAGCGGTCCACCAACTAAGTACTAATCACATCCAATGCTGCTTGACCTACGCAATCCAACGAGAAACTGTCTTCTGAGTATGCTAATGGAACCCTTTATGGTCACCAAGATGATTGGCAGTTTTCTTCGTCCTATAGAATTTCATAAAGGTCCAATTTTGCTCCTCTTAATCTAAAAAAGTGTGAACGTACTGTGCTTCGTTAGGACGATTCCGTGCGTATTTTATTTGCTGCATTTGGAAAAGTATAATTTTTACTCATGCGGACCGCATTGACGCAGTGCGTGCCTGTAGCAGGCTAGGAGTGGGGGAGTGTTATATGTTACTCATCTGCCTCGGTAGCCTATTTCTTCTCTTGTCTTCCATCTTTACACTCGTGCCATTTCTTATAAGCTTTTCGATCACCGGAGTCAGCGGGTTCTGTTACGATAGTATCGGTATTGGCATTGTGGCATTTCTTTCACCTTTCTCGCTACAATATTGGCTATACATCATATACCAGCTGATGTCTGATATTGCATTATGCATGAAATAGGTCCACACATAAGAACTTTTCAAAAGTCTCTATGCGGAGTTTCAAATGAAAATTAATTTTTGTTCTCAATGTCTGCAATAATGAAAAGTTCGTCGAGGTCTCTTTACAAAAGTCTCTACTAACAAAAGTTCCTATCAGGTGGATGTGAGCCCACCATAAGGCCTTGTTAATTACCTTGACATTAAGCAAAAAATTACAACAAAAAAACATATCCAAATGGAATTTGTTAAGAAAAAAAAACCCAATCCAAAAGGTCAGATTCGTACAACAACAGCAGAAAGTCAAACTTCTCTCATTCTGGATCTCTCCTACAGTAAATTATATGAAATGAAACAGAAATTTATTATCACAAAAGAAAATAATGAACTTTTATACAAATGCGTTTTCTGGGCAGTTGAAAATTCAAAAAGCCCATCCCCCACCTCCTGCCTCTATGTATTCCATATTTTTCACCACCCACCAGTCTGGATAGCCCTTGAGAGACAGAGATAGGCGAACCGTGGAGCACCAGCCCCAGTTCGTTATGACCCATTTAGAACGAAGGTATCTCATTATCAAGACCAGTATTTTATCTTTTGTGTCAGGAAGGGAATTACTTTATTACTTCCATTTCGAAAGGTGAAAGCCTGTTCTCTACTTCGTATACATTTTCGTAGAACAACACCCGCCTCTGATGTTTTTCGGGGGGAGGTAGTTTGAGGCTGGCATATTGAGAGAAGATATACACACCGTATATAGCCATAACCACCCCTAACCGAAGTGAGATCTACAGCGTTGTGTGTCTGTGCCATTGGCAAATTATGACCATTTCCATGCACATTCAGTGCCAGTAATAAATTCCCCGCCGACCCCCTTCGGTGTTTTGCTCAGCTTATGGAAGATGTTAAGGGCTGAAAAGTGTGGACCACCCTGCCACTTTTATTTGCACGACGGCCTACAGATCGGCTTGAATGTCTTTGGCAGTCGACCTCCATCGACATACACACAAAAGGACGACGTGTAATAGTATGAAAATAAAAAAAAATAAATAAATTTGCTACACGATAACCGGAAAAAAAGAAGTCTTCATCATAATAATCGGAAGACCGAGGAATGAACACAGCCCTGGGAATCCGGAGAGTCCTTATAGTACACATTGTAAACGAACAGAAAGGAGGACGCCATTCAGGATGGGTGCCCAGGGACCTTTATGGCATGGGGTTGAATTATGACGTTGTTTTTCTTTTCGCGCTTTGTTTGCTGTATACAAAAAAAAAACAAAAAAAAAAAAATAAGCGTAGAATTACGGTCGTAAAGCAAAGCGCTATAAAATGACTTTTTATCTTACACTTTGCGCCATAAACGTGCATTTTGTGTTAAGCTCAGCCCCGAGCCTATCCTGGCTCCTCCTGAGGCTCAGGCAATCAACAGCAGGAAATTGCGATAAAATTTTCAGTTCGATGGTTATTTCGTCAGTTTATTGCTTATTACTTGTGATTCGAGGTGTAATGTTTGTGCAAGAGCTTATTATCCCCCGGTGCCATCTGCACAACTTCTAAAAACATTTTCACAATGAGAAGCATCCAGCACCGTCAATGCCACTCCGAAACCCAGTACCGAGCCAGCGAAACTCCTGCTGGCTGTAAAATGTCGGGAATTATTGTCCTTGATGAGAAGGTAAAAGTTAGATTAATATTTCATTTAATAGCGACATTATTGTCCTTTAGATTGCTGTTGTCGTTAAAAGCGAATCTGATCACAAGTAAACATTTTTTTTTTGGACTTATTTACTTTTTCTTGTTCTTAATCTCTTCTTTATGAAGGCGAATGGGAATAAGACAACGCGCTACGTTTGGACATCCATAAAATATCATCGGGTTTTTAATCTGCTATCACGAATGCAATTAACAATCACAATTCAACTGGAGCCGAGGGGTTTTAGAAGCATTATTTCAATTCGAATTTTAGATTGCACGCTTCGTCAGTGAACCGTCATAGTATTCGCTTTCAGATTCGTTCTTTGAGCCATCAATAAACCATTATGATGATAGTAGTCAATCATAAAAATCCTTCTCACTTTACGGTTTTACTACCTTTTTACGGGGACTTTTTACAGCAGCAAGTAGTGAACAATTTGTGCTAATACTATTTATCAAATAAACTCTTTATGTTTTTGCACCAAGCAGAAGGTTGATGGTACAGTAAATTTAATTAGTGTCTAATGCTAGATGCATTTTACTTAAGCAATTACCTTTATAACGTTTCTTGTGGCTTCGTGCTATTTTAATTAACGCATAATAATATCATTAGGAAAGCTGTGAAATGAGTTAGAAGGGAACGAGAGAGTAGAGATAATTGAAAATAAAGATTAAAAAAAAGATGGTGGTAGAATTGAGCCCTGTTGAGCACAAGTCGAGATATTCATCATCATAAATAGCTCCACAGCCTGTTATTGGCCTTGGCTTCCTGCAACATCCTCCTCCAGAACTGTCTGTCCCTGACTTGGGGTCTCCAATTTCTTATACCTAGGGTTCGTAGATCCTCCTCTACGCTATCTGTATATCTCTTTTTTGGACGTCCTGTGCCTCTGTGTCCGTCTGGTCTCTTGTTCATAATAATTTTTGTTATGCTGTCATCACTGCTACGTTCAACATGTCCTGCCCATCGAATTCTGCTAATTTTTATAGTTTTTATGATGTTCGGATCTTTATACAACTGATACAATTCGTGATTGTATCTTCTCCTCCAAACACCATTTTCGTTTACTCCTCCATATATTGTGCGCAGGATTTTTCTTTCAAAGCACCCCAGGAGGTGTTCTTCATTACTTCTTAGTGTCCAGGTTTCGGATCCATACAGTAGTATTGGCCTTATAAGGGTTCTGTATAGTTTAACTTTAGTCCTCCTTGATATGTTCCTTGTTAAGAAGTGTTTACGTAGCCCAAAATAGCATCTATTTCCCAGCGCCAATCTCCTTATGACTTCTGCCGTCGTGTCGTTATCTTTTGAGATTAGCGTCCCTAAGTATATAAATTCTTTTACACTTTCGATGTTATATGTATCAATGGTCATATTCTGGCGATCATTCCGTCTTTTATAGATGCACATATATTTCGTTTTCTCTTCATTAATTGCTAGTCCGAATTTCTTTGCTGCTCTTTCTAGCAATATGAAGGCTTCTTTCATTGCTATGCTGGATCTGGCTAGTATTACGATGTCGTCAGCGTATGCCAACAGTTGTACCGACTTGTTGAAAATACTGCCCGCGGTGTTAATTCCTGCGTCTCTTATCACTTTTTCCATAGCTACGTTAAATAGTAAGCACGACAGGGCATCTCCTTGTCTTAGTCCTACTGTGGCGTTGAATGGTTCTGACAGCTCTCCTTCAATTCTTATTCTGCATATAACCTCTTTCATTGTCATTTTGGTCAAATCTACGAGGTGTTTGGGAAATCTTAAATACTCCATAGCTTTATATAATTCTTCACGTTTTATTTTATCATACGCGTTTCTGAAGTCTATGAATAGCGAATGTATGGTAATATTAAATTCATTTGCCTTTTCCAGGACCTGCCTAAGGGTGAAAATATGGTCTGTGGTGGATCTTCCGGGGCGGAAACCGCTTTGATAGTTTCCCAGAGCTGCTTCTGCGTAAGGCTGCAGTTTAACGTATAAAATATTTGATAATACTTCCTACGCCTCACAGTAGTATAGGAACAATCCACACCATGGGAAAGTTCAATCGCCTTTGTATCATCTAGCTGTGCCAGTGCAATGGGGTGAATGAGAAAAGAGCGTTATGTGTTTTGAAGAGAGTCGATAATAGGCTTCTTTTACTTATAGGCCTGTTTCACACGGGACGACGACCAACCAACAGAAATCGTACGATATTCATTTTTTTAGAGAAGAGGGTGAGAGGGGTGAGAAAGTTGGATGGGAAAATCTTCCCTCCCCATCGTCCTCTCTCACCCTCTTCTCTAAAAAAAAATGAATATCGTACGATTTCTGTTGGTTGGTCGTCGTCCCGTGTGAAACAGGCCATAGCAAACGTAAATGGGCCAAAGTGAAGAGTATAGACCCTTTACAAAATTAAACTATTCAAAATGACTAATAGTCCGGGGAAATTAGCAAAAAAAAATGCACGAAAGGAGACAAAATTCCAAAATGGCTGAAAATTGGTCCACAGCTTCCTTGGGACTTTTTAAGAAAACATTTCGGAATCACAAAAAAACATGGCCGCCGGAGATATCGCTTTTTTCCCGTGTTCTCCTTGTATCTCGTTTTCTATAGGTCGTGCAACCGTACGAAGGTCCAAAATGTTGGCAATGAAATTCTCTACAACTTAAGTTCTTACAAACATGTTAACCCGATTAACCCTTTTAAAGTTATTCAAGGTCAAAGTTATCAAAAATCATTTTTTGGCTACAAAATCATTACAAAACTACTTTTTTCGAAAATTTCTTTTGATCAGTGAAATCGTTGGCCTTTGTACGTTTTCCGGGTCGACTCCGTGAGATCTGTCCATTCCGCGGCTCTGCCGTAGGTTCGATAGCCAAAGGTTAATGCCAGGAAGAGTTTCCAGCTCTTCGCTGGTAGGCGAGAATATACCGTCGTTAGTTGGCTATCCAGGGGGAACCACGTGGAGGTGACGATTCGATTTTGCCCCCCCCTGTGTTTGTTATTACTATTACTTAACGGTTTAGCAGCTAGGGCGTTTTGATGTTTTTATGGTAGAGGTGATATGTAAACCCTGTATTGTTGTAACCCTTTGAGCTATTTTCATGAATAAGGTATCAGTGTACGCATACTCCCACCTATCTAAAACTGTAAAACTCAAGGTTCTGCCATATCAACTACCAGAGCAATGAGTAATCAAATTCAAAATTTTGTTTTTTTTTAACTAAAATTTCAACTAAAACCACCTTTTTCTCCATAGAATACCTAGTTAACTACTTTTTTTTTGCAAAATAGGAGAGGTTGGACAATTTCCTATCAATAATGTCCGGACAATTTTTACGCTACGGCAGGGGCACCCTAACAACAGCCCTGTTGTTAGGGTGGCCCTGCCGTAGCGTAAAAATTGTCCGGACATTATTGATAGGAAATTGTGGGCTATAGCCCCGGGGCGCAAACCTTTTCGGGGCGGCAATTTTTGTTGGTGTTATATTTTTTTGTTTTTATTAGTTATTTTTATTTAAAATCCTTTCATGATGAAAATAACCAAATTACCTGTTCTAATGAAATAGAAAACATTATGTACATATGTAGGGCTCTGCTTTGGTGAACCGACCACTAAAGTTATTTTAAGATTTGGGCTTGCGGGACTTGAGTGGTCGCCTGGAGTTAAATAAAAATCCACTTCCTAAAAAAAACTTACTTAACACAAAAAAGATTCTTGACAAAATGCGTTTGAATGTAAAACGAGTTCAAATAGGTTCAGATCCCACATTCGGCCATTCTGACGTATCATTCGCCCCAAATGATTTTCCTTTATTATTTAAGGCCATCCGCCGCGGCTGTTGTTATCCTGGGCCCCTCGTTGTCACCTATCTTTTCCAATTCATAACAGTCGTGATTCTGCCGTTTCACTACACGGTAAGGTCCCAAAAACTTAGGTTTTAATTTCAACCCTGGGCTAAATATGTTCTCTTCACTGCAACCATGGCGCCCTCCTTATAGACACTTGCAGCCGTACGCTTCTTACTGCTTTGTCTCCTATTCTCCTGTTGAATCTTAGTAATATTTTGTTTGGCTTCTTGTCGTACCACTTACTGAACATTCTGTTCATTTAGATTATTGTCCTTTAAAAAGGCTTGAAAGTCTGGCAATGCTTCTATGTTCATTACACTCCAATTCCAAAACTGCTTCCTTCCATTTTTAAAAATCAGTAAAGCAATGGCGGTTTCAACCTCTAAACAAACTTCTTTAACCTATCTTCACAGCTTGGTGGACATACATTTAGCAAGTTTAGCCATGAAATGGGTAACAGATTCGTTAGTAGTTAAATCTAATAATAAAATAATTAATTTATCAGAAAATCAATCTAATCATATTCACTATTCATATTCAATTCATATTCACTAACACTAACTATAGTTAACAATAGTTAAATAAAAGAACAGTCTTCTGACGTTGGGAATTTAGCATTTCTGAGCATAAAGTATGCAAATGTCAATTAAAGCCCTTCTGACACTCCAATTGTGCGAAAAATATAGAAATATTATTCGAGAAAAGGATAACATTGGTTTATTATTTTTGAAATAAGTAACATTTGAAAAAAATGGTACCAAATACTTAACTAAAATAGTGACATTTGCAGAATATTTTTTCTTTTTCTTAGCCTTATTTTCACATGCTAACAAATATGCAGCCATATTTAACAAATTTATACATATTGGCGGCTGCTAATATTTCAAGATTTGACATCTTTTTTTTAATTTTAAAAGTTACACGAAAATGTTCAATATTTTAACGGTCGAAAATCAAGGAAAACAATTTTCTAATATACTAAATTTTCTATTTTTGTTTTTTTATTTTTAAAACAGTTTTTAATTATTATATTATAATAAAAAATTGAAACAAAATATTATATTTAGTAAGTAAAAAATGTTTATTAGCTTAAAAATATATTTAGGGGGCGCCATTAAAAAGTTTGGCTAGGGCGCCATTTAGTCTTCAGCCGGCCCTGCCTGTGTTGAAAGTGGAGTCGTGTTTCGTGACAAGTCGTTTGAGCTGAAGAAAGTAACGTTTCAGTCGAATTACGACGTTCAGCATCTAGAAATAGAAATGCTAAGTTGATTTTAGGGAACTGAAAGTCGTGATTCGACTGAAAAGTCATTTTCTTCAACTTCTTCAACGACTTGCACTCTCACAGGGGCCATCATTTGTTGAACTCGATCAACGTGCTTGTACCACGCGTTTGGCTCAACGATTGATAATTTGGTTAGGATCGGGATTAGGATGCGATTTATGCTTTCTACCTGGCCATTTCGAATCAGGTATGCCTTCTTCTATACAGTCATTTTGAAACAAATTGGCCGTAAAAGCTGGCCCTCGGTCTGATATTATCTTTCTTGGGTTACTTCATCAATCAGTCGACAACCTCTACATTTGACATACTCTTAGTGGGATACAACCAAACAAATTTAGAAAACGAGTCCACTATTACTACTGTGGTTGTATCTTTTTTAGTTACTTTCATGGGACCTACATATATGATCTATATGCAATGTCTGAAGAGAACGATCCTCTTTATCAATGGGTGTTATTAGGCCTTCCTGTTTCCCGGCCTTGCCCTCTGCCATTGTGCATTCTATGCATCTTTTGACTAGCTGGAATGCCTTAGTCTTCACTTTAATAAAAATTAACGGACTAAGTCTTGCCGGCCACGTAATGAGGATGGCGGACAATCGCATCCGAAACGGCTTATGGTATCAGAAATTTCGGGAAATGGACCAGTAGTAGGTAGACCCAAGAGTAGATGGATATACTCTGTGACGGCTGACGCAGCGGCAATGCTTAACATCCGAAACTGGAGACATGCTGCAAGGGACCATCAAGAAGGAGTCTTCACTTCAGGAATAAAGTAAGTTTTCCTGATTAAAACTTTGGTCTTAGCAGCTTAAAAAGTCCTTACATGTGAGCAGATTTAATGATCTCCTCCTCCATTGATGTGGGAATGACAATTAACTCTTCCCCTGGATTCTTATATAAAAAGTCATGTTCAAGGTAAAAATCTTCATGAGCGTAGGTCTTATAGCTCGTAAATATTGGTCTTCCTTCTGCGCTTGTTTAATTCGGTAAGTAGTTAACGTATCGACAATTGGTAATGCAATTCTGCTCAACGCATCTACGTGCCTCATTTTAGTACCTTAACGATTTTCAATCTGGTAATTAAATTCTTTTAGAAACATGGCCCATCTAGCCACTCTCAGTGGGAAATCTCGTTTTAATTGTCTTGGCGAAGGCATTGCAGTCGGTGAAAATCTTAATCCTCTTTCGCAGAACGTAAACTCTCCACTTCTTTAGGGCGTGTACTATGGCTTATGACTCATGCAGCTGTTGATTGTTATTATCCAGTTGCAAGACAATTCGTCCTTACTAGCATCGCCATGGATCTCCGCATGCACCTCTGGTTCAAATAATTTTAACACTGGTGCTTTTGCCAATATTTCTTTTAATGCTTTAAATGCATTTTGCTGTTCGGTTTCTACTTTAAATATGGCGTTCTTTCTTAGGAATTCGCTAAACGGCTTTACTACAACTGCATAGTCTGGTATAAATCTTCTGAAGTAGGACGTTGGTCCCAGAAATCATTGTAAAGTTTTCCTATCATTTGGTATGGGAAACTTAGTTACTACTTTTGTCCTCTCCTCTGATGGTCGTCTCTCCCGCTGGAAATCCCGTGTATTTTCTTATGAAGAGGGGCGTATTATTTTCAGTAGCCCACGGGCACCGAATATCTTAAAACTGCCCTGCGCTACGGCCTTTACTTTTGCAGTTATTAGTAAGTTTGATGTTAAAATTTGCCTTATTTGGTGCTTATTTGGTACTTTTTGGCAAAGCTTGGGTGATAAAGTATTAAAAAAGAGCCAATTTTAACATTAAATTTGCTTATAGCTCTAAAAATTAAAGCCGTAGGAAAAAAATTAGATTATTGATAGGAAATTGTCCCAGCTTTCCACTTTTGCTTTTGTATTCTGCATACATTTATACCTTATTCATGAAAATAGCTCAAAGGGTTACAAAAATACAGGGTGATTTGTAAACCTCTACCAAAAAAACTTCAAAACGCCCTAACTGCTAAACCGTAAAGATTAACCCTCCCATATGATTTTTTGTTCGTCTATCCAAAACCTATCCATAGCCGCCCGCTTTGTAAGCTTAAAGGAATTCACCCTGTATAAGCAGTTTATTTTGTATAGATAGAGGTGATCTTCTATTTTACGTCACTAACTCTAAAAATGAGCTTAAATTCTGTTACCTTTGTAAATTTATGAAAAAGATTTTTTTTCCAAAATTAAAAGCTTTCCTGGAATTAGAATGAAAGCTTTTTACTATCTTAAACTTTTATGACGTAAGCACAAAAAGCTTTTCAACATTTGAAGCTTTTGTGACGTAAGAAGGAAAAGCTTTTACTAATTCGAGTTTTGTTTATCTATGAACGAAAGTTTTCCGATAAACGATGACGCATAAATAGAATATCAAATTTCATTATGGTTTCTTTATGGTATTTGTAATTTTGATCAGTTTCAAACCTTTTTCTCTAAATAAAGGTTGAGTATTTTTCAAGTTACATAAAATAATTCTAAAACGAACATATCTTCTCTTCACTTTTATATTGGACTTGTATTAGAATTTCTGCTGGAAATTTTCTCCAAAAAATATGTTTTCGAAGGAAAATAATAATGTATGTATTTTGTCATTTTGATGATTGCGAAGTACGAATTTATTGAGTTGTATTGAAGTTTGCAAAAATCACGTAGCATTTTTCAATTGTTTCTTTAACCAATTTTTTGCCAGGTTTTTTTTGCCATTAATATCCGAAATCTATTATAAGAAACAAATAGAAAAAAAAGTCGCAAAAAATTCTCTTTTAAATTGATACTTGTTATCGACATTTACTAAAATTTACTTGCTCTCTTTTTTTTCCATCAACATAAAAAAAAATACTTGATGCTTGTTACAAGTAACCGAAGAACGGGCCAAGAACCAATTAAATTGGCCCTAAGGGCTTCAGTTCCCCCTTACAGAAAAAAAAACACATCACATCATAAGGACACACGAAATTTTCCATCTTGTTCCTTGTATCTTTGTTACTGCATTATTTGCTTTTCCTTCGAATTTTATTCCTTATTATTATTTTTTTCAATTTTCTTCGTATTTTCCTGATTTTTTTATATCCAAATTTTCCGTCAGTACCTCCCTTAGCGTATATAGTAGAATTTAATACACGTTAGGGCGCGTTCTGTATTTATTCATGAATAAACATTGAGGGGTGTCAATAAGCTTCGAATTAGGGGATGAAAATTATTGCTTTTGTGCCTTTTTCTCTCTTTATATCCCAGTAAAAAAAAACTTGGGGGGTAACAGCGCCTTCCATTACCAATCACCCCCGTCAATTCATCCCCCCTTTGTATTGTATACAGTCCTTAAGATCTGTATTTTTTTCTCCATTTCGTCCTTTTTGGAAGTATCGACACATTTTCTTGTGCAATTTATCCTGAATGTCTCAAGTGAACGATTTCCAGGATTGTGTGTTTTTAATTTTGATTTCAATTGATTACGGCTTCTTCTTCCTTCGTCCTGGATTTAGATGGTTTGGGGGAGTGCAAAATTGAGGGCTGCTGAAACGAATTATAATTCTTTAGAATTGTATTTTGCTGAGGGGTGGTAATCGCTTTCTTTGGATAGATTTTAAGGATTTTTTTTATATAGAAATATTTATAGATTCTCGAGATCTGTGGGGGGATGTCTTGTAGGCTCATCTACTTGGTATAGAAAAAAGGAAGGGAAATTGCTCGATTGATATATATAATTGAATGGTTTCTCTTCGAAAGTTTACCTTAAATTTTAAAGTTAACGATATTGAATGCTGTTAACTTAACGAATAAAATATTCAGACAGGCGTGTGACTTGTAAATGGTTTAAGAAGGAAATATGTTTATTGCTAAGTGAAATGGGGTATAAATAATTGGATTTATGGTAAGCTTTATACGTTGTGAAAGCCTTGTTATGCCATATAATATGTATTCTTTGAATTAATTTTATTGCTATTCTTTAACATAATTTATTGTGTATAGTAGGCACTTAAGATTAGGGTAAAAGTATTTCAAATCCTTGGAATATTGTCTTTGATGAGAGTGACATGAATATCATCACCATTTTCCGGCACTAACTATCAACTCAACGAAATGAAGGTTCTGCAATAAATCGTTTCTTTTATTGATGGCTGTTAAGAAAGAATTACTTGACTTTTCTGTGTAGGTAATGTGAAAAAGCTCATTCGCTTAATATCTTGAGTAGTTCTAATTTAAACTCAAACACCTTAAATGAGTGAATTGGGGTAAGAGTATTTAATCACCATATCAGTTCAATAAATTTATTTATTTTAATAGCTCTGTCCCTTGACTGAAATATTTTCGATTTTCTTATCAATGGCAAGGTTAATACATTCAAACATCTTTTTAAGTGATATCGCAACAATGAGAATTAAGGCTGCGTTAAGGTGCGTTTCCACTGCGGTCTGCAGACAGTGCGCGCACACAAAAATCCACACAAATAGAGCAAAAAACGAAAAATCTCAAACTGTGCGGAGACAAAGTTTTCATTGCGTATCCACTAAAATCTTGTAGGAAGCATATGAAAAGTCTCAAACTATGTTCTAAAGGACTGTGCGCGCACTCTACAGAGACAAGACTTTAGGTGGATACGACCTTGAATGATAAAATTCTTGTGCGCGCGCAATGTTTTATGTTTTCCGATTTTAGTATAAATATGATTTAATGAATATAATTAGACGATTTTAGTCTAAATATACATATAGTCGCTCTTTTTATTTTTATTTTTATAATCGTTTGATTCGTCCTCCCACAACGACTTATTCTGTTCGTAAAATTTACCATTTGCTGGACTGTGGGGTGTGAAATGGCAACTTCAGCTAGGGGTGGCTTCGGAAGGGTGCAAACCCGAGTAAAAATAAAAAACGGCCTTATAAAGGGCGAACACCGGCCGCTTGGCTTTTTAAGGGGCATATGATGGCCGTAGAGTTTTTAACCATTTTTAATGGGAGCACATACGGCCTTACGACGGCCAAATTTGACCAAAAGATTTAAAAGGCCAAGTAATGAGCTGTAGAAACGGGCATTCGACGGGAAATTTGAGCCAAAAAAAGAATCTGCACCAAATGTATTGTTGAATGTGTTTTATGGGAACTTCATTATTTTCGTTATGTACAATGGTTCTTTCGATGTATCCTACTTAAAGATATCGATGCACAAGAGAAACGAGCTCGCCAGTCGTCGGTTTGTTGTACGTGAAGTGTGTGGCGCGTGTTGATTTATATTTTAGTGGGAAATTTTGTTATTTAACGGCTTGAAAGAAAAACACAACCGAAAAAAAATCAAACATTTAATTGCAGTGAAATATACTTTCTTATAGGAGGGCGAACATCCACGTTTCTGCCACGGTACCACCGTCGTATACCCGTAATAGCAACAATACGCCCGCCATACCACCGTCGTATGGCCGTTATTGGAACTGTAAGGCCGTTGTTTCACCGTCAATCGCCCCCTGTACGGCCGTACTGTCCTGCAACGAGCCTTCTGTTAACCGCCAGATGGCCGAGGACTATATTTCAATCACAGTCGGAATTTGCCCGTTCTAACGCCATCATTTATTTTTACTCGGGAATGGTCAAAAATTGCTGCCACTAGTATTTAGCCCTATTAAAACCTACTTACGCAGTGGCAGAATTTTTTTTCAGTTCTAACCCCTTTTTTACTCTTGGTGGATACCCACCTTTAGACGGCAAGATGTAAAATTAGCTTTTATGACGTGGAAGCAAAGAACAAAAGCTTTAGAGCTTTTGGAGCTTTCATGACGTTATCAAATAAGTGGTCGAAATCGGCAAAAAGATGGACAAAAGTCGTAAAAACTGAGATAATTATTTGAAAATAAAGTTATAAAGGTTTTTGGGGTCGCTGATCACGAATTTGTTATTACTTCTTAAAAAATCAAAATGGCGGGTTCAACATAGCGACCATCAATATTGAACACTACTTTTCAATGAATTTGGGATTGTGTTTTCCAGGTCGCTGATCACGAATTTGGTATTATTTTTTATTTTATTGGATATGGTAACGGTTTAGCCGCTAGGGCGTTTTGAAGTTGTTTTTTAGAGTTTTATATATCACGATGTATTTTTGTAACCCTATAACCTCTTTTCACGAATAAGGTGTCAGTATACGCAAAATACTGCCACCTATCTAAAACTGTAAAAATCAAGGTTCTACCCTATCAACTTCTATAGTAATGAGTCATCAAATTCAAAATTTTGGTTTTTTTAAATAAAATTTCAACTAAAACCACAAAGCTTGGACAATTTCCTATCAATAATGTTCAGACAATTTTTATGCTACGGCCTTTACTTTTGAAGTTATTAGAAAGTTTGATGTTAAAATTGACCTTATTTGGCGGTTTTTGGGAAAGCTTAGGTGAAAAGGTACTAAAAAAGTACGAAATCAGCCAATTTTAGCATTAAAATTGCTTATAACTCCAATACTTATGTTAATTTGACTTCGAAAGTTGATCACCAAAGATAAAACGGTTCAATTTAAGCTAAGAACTACTTTAATAAGTTAAAAAAAACATGGATTACGCAGAATTTCGTACAAAAAGTGGAATTAAACAAAAAGGGGCAACTTCGGGCAATAGTTCTTGGAATATGTTTTTGCCAAAGGGTCAATAAACAATATAAAACAAAAATCAGAGCGGGATATAGCGGCACTTCTTTTGTAGGTCTATTAATATAATATTTTTTTAATTTTTCCATAAAAAGACAGGTCAAGAAATCTTCACCGTGTTAAAAATATGTGAACAAATGAGTACTCTTGTTAATATTATTAATTTATACTTACTTTCCTGAAATACATTTTATAACATTTAAAAATATGTGACACAACACTTCCTATGTATGTTTAAATAATTTGTTGCAGCGAGGGTTAATGATGCTATTTCAAGCAACGCATGCAACGGCCACTTTCAGAATGATTTTAAAGGGCAAGAAACGCTATTTGATTGGTTCTATTTGTCTTATGCTATCCTAGGTACCCTAATCTAACAAGTTAAAATAAAAAAAGTTCCTAAATAAGACTTTCATTTTTCGACTTTTGGCCAGCTTTTTGCCATTTTGTCCACTGTGCAGCGATGGGCATTCCTATGCCCGCGGGCAAATGAGCTTTAAAGCTTTGAATATGTATACGAAATCCGATGACTTGAATATCCAACAAAAAGCATATTAGTCTTAATTAAGAATTCACGCGAGTGGGAGCGTATAAGACTGTGCTCATACGAAAAATGTTTTATTGTGAGTAGGAACTTCAATTTCTATTTGCACAAAATATTTTTAGGTATATCGCACGTTAGCTACTATTAAAAAATACAATACTGAGCGACACTATAACAGTTTGCAGAAAGAATTTGTTAAATACAGTGTGAAGCCTTAGAAAGCTTTAAATAGCTTTTACATAAATGTCCATCGCTGGTTTAAACTGTTTGATGCCTGAATAAATGAATTATAGTTTTTGCTTTTTTTTCAAAGAGATATTTAGAATAATTGCTTCTCTGATCTGCTTTTTAAAAGAATCTGAAAAAGTTTAACTTATGTAAGATTTACATTTTTTTGCAAGTTAGAAACATCTTAGGGAATATGCTTTTAGTGACTATCAATCGGCAATTTTTATATGTAAAATAATGCATACCCATTTGTATAAGGCAATCAAATATACACACAATAGGCCTAACTTGGCCGCAGTGTATATGGGTGGCCCTTGCCCCTCATACCTTAATAATGAGGAAATCAAAATATTAAAGTTCGAATAATTTATTTGTGCGAATAAACCGGATTTAAATCGGATCCAAAAGTAACACGGATGCTCTGGACCCATAGCAGAAGTGGAGATTGAACATCGTAGAAAGAGCGAGGAAGGCCAGTATAGCTCTTTATGCCTTTAACCAGACTTTCGGCAAGAGATGGGTTTTGAAACCGCACATGGTGCACTGGCTATATAGTGATTAGACCAGTGCTGACAATGGCTCCGCCGTATGGTGGCCCGCTCTTGCCAAAGAATATAACAGATCCAGACTGGGTCAAGTCCAAAGAATGGCCTGTCTCGGGGTAACTGTTTCAGCAGTCTGCCTAGATATTTTTAACGACAAACCCTGCAAACATTTCGATTCGGAAACGATTAGAGAACGATTTGCCAAAAGCGAAAGCTTGCTTCGATCTCGGACTCGTTAACGACACGTAAACGAATTCGAAGGCAATAAAAGCGGAGCAAGAGATCGAATCGCTTTCTCATGCTGATAACGAATCGCATGCTCGTATCGATAGAAAATCGCTTCTGCGCCGAAAATCACTCCGCCGAGCAAAACAAGTCAAAAGCTCAAACTTTCCAAGCAAATCCTTGAAGAGAAACCAAAAGCTCTCAAAATTTCCTCTCAATAGGACTTCAAACCGGTGAAATGACGTAATGTTGTTAGTGTAATTTGGAGATTTGAAGTCCCATTCAGGGGAAATCTGCTCTCAATATTTTTCCACAGCATGAAGGCTTGTGGAGAAACAAATCAACCAGGAAAGCCTTCATTTTGCGTTTTGAATCTTTTTCTCGTACCCTTCGCAAGCATTTTTCGAATCGAGGAAGCGAGCCTCCGAGAAATTGTTTGCAGGGAATCTTCTGTTCGATCTAGTTAGTAGTAGTCCAAGAGCCAAGGCCCGCCAGACCTACGTCATTTTCTTAAAGCTGGTATTTCGTATATACATAGTGTGATACGCAGTTAAGAACGCATGCACATTCGCTAGTCCGGAGAATGGGCCCTTTTGTAGATTGAGCGGGTGGGGGGTAAAAAAGGGTTTAAAATTGAAAAAAAATTCTACCGTTAAATACTAGTGGCTTAAATTTTTGGCCTAATTTTATTCCACTCTCTATAGTGACGTTACTTACTCATGGGTAGCTTCGTTAATAATTGATAATGCTCCAGGACATCCTATTAATTTGGATGAATCCAACGAAAATATTAGAATTATCTTCTGTGGCCTAATACCACATCCCTTCTTTAACCCATAAATGTTATTGCTACTTTCAAATCATACTAATTGCGTCGAACATTCAGTCAACTTATTGAAGCTGTTTAATCAGAGGAAGAAAATAGAGATCTTAATATATTGAAAGCTGAAGAAAATATAAAAAATTCGTGGTTGCAAGAGGAATGAAAGAAATTATGGCCCGAATGTACCTCGGATGGATGTGAGGTGGAAAACCCTCAAGAATTGCACACACAAATTGTGGAATTGCCCCATCCTTAACCAATGAAGAAATTTTGGAGTTATTGGAAAATTCGCAAAATAAAAATTTAAAGGACAATATCATATCAAACGAAAGTGACAAGATTTGGAATTTTCTTTTCAAAAGCTTTCGGAAACATTTCAATATTTAGAAAAGCAATGGAGATTTATAAAAAATTTGCCAACGACACGGAGAGATTCGAACCAACAAGAACGACTGTTTTCAATGGTGTAGGGTACTACAGAGATTTATACAAGGCGAACCGTAGAAAGTTACTAGAAAGGGAAATATCACCGAAACCGTCTAATTCTGAGAATCCGATGATAGTTCAGATGATTGAAAGTATGTACATACCCAGCGGGAAAAGTTTGAAGGCCTTCCGCAAGAAGCTTTTAGGAAGGAGTTCGTATTCATAGTTCCACAAAAGTAGGATGGAAGGGTCAAATATGGATATGTAATTAATGTACAGTTTTTATTCAGTTAATACAATTTACAATTTAATGGTATAAAACTGTGTATCTAAAAGATTATTATAAAAGGATTAAAGCAATATCTTCCAAGGATCTCAATATATTTAGAAGGTGTAAGAAATTGTACTTCCTTGAAAGAAATAAAAGATGACTTATCACAAACACATTACCGGGAATGCGTTGGGAAGGTGAATGAGCTTTTAGAGCTTTTCGACTCATTCCTTCTAATGACATGGCTGCACAAAAAAGATATGGAGCGGAATGCGAAAAGGAAGGAATTCTTGGTTTCCAAAAAAGGCTACCGTCATGCTTCTTGGTATGATTCGATTTCCCGCTGGTTACAAACAAAAAGATCTCAGTGGGAAAAAACGGGAGCGCTCCTCAGGGGAACTTATTTTGAGCGCTGTTAAACATGCTCCCGAGGGAGCATTACTGGAGTTTTCATTAATTTTATAGAAAAAAGAAAACGGGCGATTATCTTGGTGACCATAAAATGGGGCATTAGCATAGTCAATGGACAGGCTCTTGTTCGATACGGAGGACAACCAGCTTCGCAGCGGGAAAAGTTTGAAGACCTTCCTCAAGAAGCTTTTAGGAAGAAGTTAGTATTCGTAGTTCCACAAAAGTAGGATGGAAGGGCGAAATATGGATAAGTATGCTTCTTGAGTTTTAATAAAATTTTCATACCAATAGGGCACTGTTTCTTCCGTATGTGCTTCCGCAATTAAAGCAATATCTTCCAAGGATCTCACCGGACATATATTTAGAAGGTGTAAGAAATTGTTCTTCCTTGGAACAAATAAAAGATGACTTATCACAAACACCTTACTGGGAATGCGTGGGGAAGGTGAATGAGCTTTTAGAGCTTTCGGACTCATTCCTTCTACTGCTGCACAAAAAAGATATGGAGCGGAATGCGAAAAGGAAGGAATTTTCGCCTTCCAAAAAAGGCTACCGTCATGCTTCTTGGTATGATTCCTTTTCCCGCTGGGATATCCACAGGCGTCCATGAAAATTCTTTATTGAAAAGCTTTTTGATAATGCTCCTAGAACGCTTTTAAAGGAGCATAAATAGGAATGATCCCCTGCAATCACATGCTATGTTAAAAAGTATATGGAACTGGAATGCGAACGGGAGTACTGTAAGCTCTTTAATGAGTGCTCAAACATCGCTATTGGAGCACTCCATTTCCCGCTGCGATTTAACAATAGATGAAAATTTTATAATTTCTGAAAAAAGCCTTTTAAAATCCAAAAAAGTACTAGGTTGGTGTTATAGTTTCTACTTCGAATGTGCAATCTATGAGGTTTTCCGTCAAATTACAACACCAATGCTATGGTTTAAGAAGATTAAAAACAAATGCTTCCGTACGTGTATGTGTCGTACAACGTCCAAGGGTTCATCGTAACCTGCACCTTCTAGACTTCTTAACCTCTTTAACCTATTCTCTTCTATGCTTCTACTAACTAACCTTCCTACTAATCATTGCGTCATGGCCTGAACGACATGACGAAGTTGTGTGACAAAAGGTGTTCCTAAGCTTAATTTTTTCACATAAAAAAACTATCCAAATATAAAATTTTGTAGAGTTCATGAGAGAGGCTCAAAATCCAATCCAATCAAAAAGTGCTTAACTAACAGACTCTCTCAAAATTTTTTGTTGTTATTATTAAAACTATATTTTATTATTAGAACTCGATCACAAATAAACTCGTTCAAAATTGCTATCTTAAAATAATAATAAAAAAAAATTTTATTATTTTTCTCACGATTTTCTACTTACGACATCAAAAATTTATTTACTGTGTCCCCACAGATGGAGGCTCTGGGTTTGTTTACGAGGCTCAGAAGTGAGCAGCAGGCTTAATCTGACATAGACGTAAACATCATCATCGTGAACAATCAATCGATGAATGGAGAAGCCAGAAATGAAAATAAAGTTCATAAATCTGTGGCTGCCATTGTCCAAAAAATATTGATCCAAATTTCTCGATTATTTATCCAAGAAACCTTGACGACTACTTTACGGTGCTTAGTTGGGATCTTGTTATAGGAAGAGGCTTTATGTATGTATATGTATAAATGTGGGCATACTCTCTTGCAGATACAAGGCTCCATATTTGAAAGAAATCCCCGAGGCAATGGTTTTATGGAGCCTTACTACAACTGTTGACTTTTTTTTATTTTTTTTTTTTTGTATTAAGATTTTTTTTTGTTTTTGTTGTAGCTGGTTGTGGCGACCTCGAATAATCCGATTGTCTTGGACAACTTTAGGCCATAGTGTGTAGGTGGATATATACTAGCCTGTGCATGGGGATTTGTTTTGTTTGAGAGAATTTTTATTATGTCTCCGGCCAGAGTAGTCATATAACCTACGGGGTATTAAGCCGGTGTCGCCAGCGAGCAGCATCCAGATGAGCAAGTAAAACCATGACATCTTTCTAGATAAATACCGTGTGCCAGATGCCAGTTCCATGCCTTTGTTTACAATCATCTCATATGCTTCATGAGATACAATCATATAACATAAATCTCCTCAAGATGCATGTTTCTCGAAATGGTCTAAACTTTTATTTTCCCCGTATGCACCCCGGGATGAGACTCTTATGGTGGATCCAGCATCATAGGTTGAATGAGTTTTCTTCTCGGCTTTACAGAACATAAGTTAAAAATTCTCATGGGGTTTTTTTTCCTGCAACCCAAAAATAAAAAAAAATTGTTTTATATACGAAAAAGCATTTCAGTTCTGGAGTTGAGATAAAAATAATTTAACGAAATTTATTGTCGAAGACATCTCATCCGAGAAGCAACAAAAGTGGCAACCACGTGCTGCCTTAATGCGCATCCAGCACCATTTATCATCCCGATAGAGCCTCCAAGAATTTATTTTGGAGCTCGATAGGCTAACAACTCAGCTCCTAAACGAGACGAACGGAGGTCCTTAGGCGTATGCAATTTGTTTCCATGGCGGAAGATAAAAAAAAACATCATTTTTTCTTCTTCTTATAAAATAAATTTCTTTTAAGGGAATATTTTTCACCAGCGACATATCGACCAAAAACTTTCTATGATGGTGTTCCTTAAAACTCCATTAAGATCTGACTGGCAAAATGGGGAGTTAATTACTTTATGGTTTATATGCGGGTCGGGGGTTGGGGTTTGGTGAATCAAAGTCACTCCCTAATGCGGTTCTCTCGTAAAAACTACAATAAAGCAAAAAGTGACAGAAACTATTATTCGGCTGGCGATGGATTTGCATGATAACAGCCGTCCTCCCCCGGCCGACATGATAGGGGCTTTCTAACCGCCGAGTGATATATCTCTGGGCAATCGCATGAATGTCAGTTTATTATAATCCTGGAGACGGAAAAAAAAGTTGTTGCAATCAAAACAAAGCCGCACAATGTTATCTACCCCCGGCCATCAATGATAGCTTCAAGTCACACAATGTCATGCCCAGCACCTAATGACCCCTCAATTACGGCGTTTATAGCAATATTCACCAAAGCTAAAAGCTACACCAATGCAGAACTAGAACCACCATAATTCATAGACCTTTAATCAAGAGCAGGATACCAGCGCCAGTAAATCCAATCCACCAACTACAACACTATTCCTCGGTGCCACAGTTGAGGCTCTTCCAGCTGGTGGCCGATTGTAATTCTACTCAATTTGACGCCATTGAAAATGTCGTAACGCTTACGGGATCCCTCAGCAATTCAATCGGGTCCTATTTGGACGTGAAGGCCTATAATTAATATTAATGAGTGTTTGTGTTTACTAGCACCCTGTGCTTTGTGTTGTTTAAGCGATTCACCCTCGAACATAATCCCCGGCACAAGTGCCCCAAAAGCTCTCTTCGCTCACTTTTGTAGGCTTCCGCGATAATGATGAGCTTCCACAGCATCGACAAAACAATAGAGGGAAAGCCTCCAGAACACCCCTTAATGCCTCATTTCAAATTGACGAGGTGTTTTGTCATAAAATAGTGTAATTATAAAGGTACCCGGTATTCGCACGTGGAAACTTTTGGCACGAACAAATTTTTGGCGATGTGGAATACAGACAACAACCCTTAATGTTTCGTGCGCGGAGAACCGAGGGGGTTGCTATTTTTAAAGTGAATACAGGAACTTTTGTTATAGAATTGTTGTTTTTGGGGGATTCTTTTTGGGAAGAGGGGGTAATGAATAGCGATTAATTTGTCAAAATATTGACATGTTTTTCGTGTTAGGAAAAATGGTGATTAGGAGTCGGATGGTACAGGAAATAGTGAACCACAGGGTCTATCAAAAACTTCGCCTTAACTGAAAATTGAATGCCTTGTTTAAAGCGGGTTGAGTCAACAAAGAATCCTTTAGTTCTTTTCACAATCAATAAACCAATAATGTTTCTGCAAAAAGCTTTTAGCTTCAAATACACAAATCAAACTGGCATGACTTCAAAAACACTTCCCTTCCTAAATTATCTTCATTCCTCCTTTTAACTTTTTTATATGGCAGTTTTAAGCTTAGGAACCACCATCTGACTATTACTGAGTTTCCATGAGAGTTCAACCAGAGTTGAACCCGAGTTATACATCATGGAAACAGGCACAGTTAGAGGTTTTCGTTAAAGATTTTCAACTCTGGTCACCTCAACGAAAATAGGTAGGTTGAACTGAGTTCAAGCACATATACTAAGGTTACATGTCGGACTGAGGACTTGACTTGAACTTGAACTGACAGTTTAATCCGTGGCGACAGCTTACCTACTTGAGAGCTTGACTTCAAGCTGGCTTGAAATATATTTGACACTTCGCATAAATTTCCCGCGAAATACGTGATGGAAGAAACAATTTTATGTGCAGCTTATATAAATAAAATAAATTTATTAATTGAATTGAACAGGAAGTGAATTTCATAAACAACGGAGAACTAATTTCAAAACTCAAGCGCTGAAGCAGCGGTTACATGGCAAGTTCAAGTCGATCCGATAAATTTTTTGGACCGACTTGAGTGAAGTAGACGTGAAGTCGATCTAAGGTTACATGACTTTCAAGTATACTTGAAGCCGACTTCAAGTATGCATGTAATCATAGTAATAGCTAAAAACGGCACACTAGTAAAGATACAAAAAGTGAAACTGCCGCACCTCGCTTGGACGTCAGAAGAGACTTTATATTTAATAAATACTTTTAAAGAAAAATCTATAATAAAATTAATTGAGGGAAAAAGATGGAGGAAGACCGAAGGCAGAAATGGAAACGCATCGAGTTGACTCGTTGAGTTGAAGTGTCATTTCAACTCAATAACAACTCAACTCGACTCCCATGGAAACTCGGTACTAGTCATGGTGTAATAGTAAGTAAGTAGTAAGCTTAGTACGGGGTAGAAGAGGTTTGGGTTTATAAAGACTCACAAAGGACCAGTTTTACACGACCATACACCGAACACCGGTGACTGATAGCTGATAACTGACAACTGTCGCCCGATCAGGTCACTTATTAAAGCCTTCTTGGGTGCGCAAGATCATCCGGCATTAAATTAAATCTCTCCTGGGTAAAAGTAGGGTTTCTCAAAACTCGGTCTTTTTTGGATGCGCCGATCCTTAAAACTGAGAACCGCCGATTCCGATTCCGATCCCAAGTAAAAACTCACAATTAATTCACAGTTAATTTACAAAAAATATATATTGTATTAATAGTCCCATAAATAGGTCGAAATGATTTTATATATTTTTATGAGCTTTAATTCAAAATGCTAAACTTATAGTAAAGGGAAACACGTTTAATTCTATATCTCAGAAACTATGCATATTACGACAAAAATTGATATAATCTTTTTTGTAGATAAATAAGTGATTTAACTTTCTTGTTTAGAGTTTTTTTGTTAAGTCTATATGTACGGAGATATAGTGCTTCAGACTTCATATATCACTCTCTTTGCACTATATTTCGTTAATGGTTAATTCTACATGAAAAAATCGTTTGTAATACTTACAGAACACACGATTATCTATAATTCTTTTTATTAGCATTTTTTACATAGGGCTAATATTTCACGAATTACAGCCCTTAAGGTGTCGAAAAATGTAAATTCAAAAGTAGTATTTTGCCAATATCTTTTTAATTTCACGTTTTATTGCAAAACTGATTATAACGCTTTTCATGCGCAATTTCATTGCCCACATTTTTTGTTCCGAGAGGGCTGTGGAAAAGAGTTTGTGCTTATAACTTTAAAAGTAAAGGCCGTAGCATAAAAATTGTCCAGACCTTATTCATCGGAAATTGTCCAAGCTTTCCAATTTTGGGGAAAAAAAATTAGTTAACTACGTATTTTTTGGAGAAAAAGGTGTGTTTTTTATCGAAACCTTCCGAGATAATTGGTTGGCACAGGTGATTTGGAACACCCTGTATAGTTCTACTTTTGCCAATAAAAATATAAAAAAAACAACAAAAATGTACTAATTACTTTTGCTTGTTTTGAACTGCTAGTTGCTGGTTCCATGGTAAAATAACTCCAAACTATAGATCTTTTAGTTGCCATAGCTAAGCTCATATTAATTTTAGAATATGTACTTTAATTTAAAAGGAATTATTAATTATAGGTATTAGTATGTCATTTTTTTAAACCAATTTTTGAATTAGAAAAATTAAATTGAAACTAAAACAATCGAGAATCCTAAAATGTCAATACAATTTTGTTCACCATGACATAAAATCCAAACCCCCAGAACCTACCAAACTTTATTTTTTTTGTCAAATTTTGAGTCAAGTTGTTACTTTTAGTTACCAAAGTTTCTAACAGATGGAACAACTAATTTAATTTCTTGTTAAAATCAAGACTATTTATTTTAATAGTGAATTTCATATCGAGCCTTCGGGGAATCGGGATTCGGCGAATTTCAGAAACGGATCCAGATTCCGAATCCCAGGGAAAAGATTCGCCGAATACGATTCCGAGTTATTCGGTATGAGGAACCCTAGGTAAAAGGTCTGTTGGTAATCAGTTTGTCCATCCATCCAATGGCGCTACAGCCCAAATCGAGCATTGGCCTCCACTAGGGCATTTCTCCAAGTTTGACGGTCCCTTGCAGCATCCTAGCTAGCGCAAATTAGTAGCAATGGAGTTAATGTAACCACTAAAAGAGTCGCAAGATATGAAATGCAATGCAACTGTAGCTCCATTGCGACTGAAAAGGAGAATTTTTAACGTTTATTTTGTAACAACTTTGGTCCCAATGAAGGACAAATGTGTTCTAGCTATGTTTTAAATGGGTTATTGTAACAAACTGAAGTTCCAGGCAAGAAGATGAAACATGATTGAAACATCCCGAAAAGTTATTGTTCTTTTAATCGAACAAATGTCATATGTATTTGTAACAAGAAAGCAGTCGTTGTTTAAGTGTGTCTCAAAAGTCAGAGACATATTGGAATAAAATAAAAAGACAAAACATTACTCAATTATGTACTTTAAAATTGAAAAATTGCATGATTTGTACACCAAAATTTTACAGCGAATGCCATTTTGTCGATGAATGTGGGTGACTTACTCCTGAAAAATTCACGCGTCACCCAAAAATTGAAAATATGGAAAATAATTAGGAAATTAGAGAATTTTCGAATTTTTAATTTCAGCATAAAAATCTGAAATCTACAGCTAAACACATTTTTTTAAGTTGGTAGTGTAATATTGCACTGAAAATTGTTATAAGGAAATACTACAGAAAATCGTATTTTATTTTTTTTCAAATAAAACTGCATGGTGTGCATTTTTCAAATAAAACTGCATGGTGTTCTGCGAGAATGGCGCTTTTTGACAGATATTTTCCAAAGTTCTTGAAAATGAATAAAAACCTCCTTGCAGCGTTCTTGTAACTAACTGAAATTTATAAGTCACAGTGCTCGATTCGCTTTTTTCTTACGTCATTGCAACAGAATAATGACCTCAGTGCAGTGTTTTTGACATTTAGGCCTACTGTCCACGTAAACCGCACGTCATACGCGCGCTATCGTCATTTGACGCTTGCTTGCATCTTGAGTACAAACAAACGAAACTGCGTCCACGGAGCGGCATCGTCGCGTTTGCATATCGTCATGCGTTCGACATGAAGCTCGTGCCGCAGCATGTTACTACTCAAGCGGCTTGCGAGACGCAAACTTGTAATGTGTACTTTAAAATACATGTATTTTTTATGTAATATTTTTTTGCTAATATTAAATAATACATTTTCTACTATAATTTCGTTTTATTTTATACTAGAGAATGTCCTGGTTATAGTAAGTAGGTAGGATTAAGTATTTAAATAATAACTTATGGAGCTCAAAGATGTACATAAGTATCCTTTCTTCTGGACTGACACATTCTCGCATTGCAGTATGTAATATCGTTTTTGTATTTTTAGTCATTCGGTAAAATGATTGAAATACAGAATCATCTTCTGATAACTCTCTGGCAACAACAAACAATCTACATTCATATTTCTTTCGATGTATGGATGAAGCCAATACAATCTACGTCTCGTTCTTCCTCATTTAATAAACTTGTATGTTATAATCACATCTTCATCATCACTTGACATTTTCCCAATCCAAGACGTGTTTTTCGCGATGCTGCTTGAAAAAAAACTGAAACGTTTTGTAGCTTGAATGTCGATTGTATGACGATAGTGGACATAACCAACATGCAGAAAATGCCTTTCGTCATTTGTACCTTGCATGCATTCGTCAAATGACGCCGCCGTGAACAGTGTGCCTTGAACGGACAGCGCTAAATAACCGTGACGTGGAACTGGTAGATAAATTCGGTTACCTCGGTAGTATTATTACCGAAAACGGCGGTTCAGAAGAAGGCGTCTGTTCCAGAATAAATAAAGCAAGAAGCGCATATGCGTGCCTGTTTCACATATGGAGATCAACGGAGATCTCAATTAACACCAAATTGCGGCTGTTCAACTCCAACGTTAAGGCAGTTCTTTTGTACGGTTGCGAAACGTGGAAAGTCACGCAATTCATCACAGGGCGTCTACAAGTTTTCATCAACAGATGCCTACGTCGTATCCTAAAAATCCGCTGGCATGATAGAATTACAAATGACGAACTATGGCGCCGTGCCGGCCAAGAAAGGATAGACGACCAAATCAGGCGAAGGAAATGGAATTGGGTTGGCCACACCTTGCGAAGCGAAAACGAGAATCTAGCCAAGCAGGCCCTTGATTGAAATCCGCAAGGATCCCGTCGAGTCGGAAGACCTACGACAACGCGGAGGAGAACCCTATTAGCAGAGACCGCAACAACCGGGAGATCCTGGTCAGAGAGCTGTCGCGCAAAACCCCCCTAAAATTTTGCCGCTTTAGGCCCAGGCCTCACGGGCCTAAGCGTAAACCCATCACTGATTATTTTGAAAACTTTTTGTGTACAAGAAAAAATGAAAAACTATTTTATAAAATATTAAATTTCTTTATCAAGCAGAGAACTTTAATTTGTCAAAGCCTTTCGAATAATAAAATGCCGAGTCTAGACCACTGCCAGGGGCCACTGTCAGCACAGCAAATCCTTTTTGAAATAATTCTTGCGCACTAAATAATCCTTAGGTTCTATAATGCGGCGTATGCCCTAAATCACTGCAGCAATTGATTTGTTTGAGGCGCAAAGTTTTGATTTGAATTTACTCCTGCAACATAAGCTGCCCAGCCTCAATAAAACAAATTTAAATCCCTTCCCCAATCTTGTTTTGCTAAGAATAAATTTATTACCTCTTAGTGCAGCTCTCTTCCTGATTTCTTTGAATTGTCGTTTTTCACTAAACTGAAGGGAAAACCGGTAGAGAGAAAAAAAATATTCATTTTCTTCATGAGCACTTTTCCACCAAGAATATCCCACTCGACAGCATTTTACCATCATCCTTGAAACATTTCCCGTTGATATGATGAAGAAATAAATTTTCCCGGATGATTTTTCTTCATCTCGGTTTTCCCTTTTGCTTTTGCCTCCAGTAAGGCGATGAAGAAGAGGAAAAATTGTGTGTAGATATACATATTTAGGTATATAAAGAAAGAGGGTAGTGGAACTCTTTAAGGGGGTGAAAGCGGAACAAACAAGGGAGGCTACTTACCCTGACACATTTTTCGTTAAACCTAATTTACGCGATGCTGAAACAAAAATCTCCATTGTGAAGCAACAAAATGTTTTTTCCTGTTATTCTTTTGGCTGCTTTATATATATCTATATACATTTTTTTTAGGGTACCGTCAGCGTGGAGGGGATTGTTAGCAATCTCGCCATAAATCCTCATCATCGCGTAATGGGGGATGAAAAACGAATAAAATGAGCAAAATTGCGTTCAACTCGTGCTTTATTCAACAGCTTCTCGTCACGGTGTTTATGGTGAAAATGGCAACTTTTGCGGGTATTTTACTTTCCCAGAATGGATGCAGTACGAACCCCAACCCCAGACCCGGCAGTGATGCTTTCTCTGCATTTCCGATGCCACTAGGAATATTGCTTTGTGTGTGGGGAGAAGTTTATTGAAATTTATCAGAAATTTTGTTCTTATTTCCAGTCAAACTTATCATTTCCACTTGCATCCTCGTGTCCGCTCTATTAAATTCCACGCTGCACCCACTATTATCGTGGCTGGGCTCTTATCCTGTTTAAATCCTTGTTTTTGTCATGCAAAAACCACATTGTAATTTGCAGGTAAAACGCCAGTCAACAGCCTCAACAAAAACAACAATCGGGTGCAGTAATTTCGAGGAATTGGGCTCCGCCAGTCGCCAGGATAATGGAATTAGGACAAATTTGATTATCCGCTGTCCTAATACCGGGGATGCCATGCATAAAATAACAATTTCGCAAATACAGTACGTACCTGTGGGCGACCAGGCATGCAGGTGTGGTGCTTACACTCGCACCCACCATGCCCTGTCAAATATATCAAGGCTTTTCTCGATGCAGGTTTGCCTCTATTTAAATTAGGGTGAGTCTCTCTCTATATATGAACGGTCGAGGGCAGGGGGCGTTTTTGAATAGGGGGTACTTGGGCAGCATTTTGCGGGTACCCGGGCGATGCTGGGGCGCCCCGGGGTGTGACGGCTGGGGTATATTATTTAAACTCAAGCGATTTAATGTTTGCCAGCGAACCCTTTATCCTCGGCATTCAATTATCCGTGTTTGATTGTAGTCCAGCCGCATATAGTTGCATTGTTGCAAATTTGCTGTTTGACCAGCACCACTTCGGGATACAATGTACCTTTGCTTGTGTATTTGTAAATATACATTTGAAATGATGTTTTTGCTACGAATCAAGTATGCAAATTTAATTTTGTTTGCAATGCTTTGAATGCGCTCAACAGAACTCGATTATCGAAATTCCTCCTAAGGTTACAACTTATGCTCTCATGCTCAGGTGTAATTGGAAATATTCTATTTATGCTGGTTCAAGTGAAAAATCTAAATGTTAAATGAAATTATGTTAAACATTTTATAAAATATTGAGAGAGTGTAATTTTTGTGTTGGTATTGTTTTGTTGTCGGATAAGTAATTTGTAAGTAAATGCTATGACACTGGCCAGGACAAGAGATAACCGAAGTGATTCTGAATCAGTGTTGGGCCTTGATGTTTTTAAAAATGTCGTTAAAAAAATTGTAGTAAAATTGAAAAAAATGTAGTAGCAACAAAACAACGTTGTCTCCCTCAAAACAACTTGGCACACATATTATGGTACTAGAAATAGCTGTATAGAATTTTCACGCCAGGCTCACTATAGATTTGTCCATATGTAGAATAAAGACAAATTTGAGTGTCTGTTTTAAGTCTAACTGCCTAAAACGAAACAAAACAGGTGCTTCAAAAGGTGCATGCAAAGTGAAGGATGACGAGGATGACCGTTATGAAATGTTCAGAAAATTCAGTTAGTCTTGTTGGAAAAGCATGTTACTTCAATTAATATCCAAGGATATCACAATTTTCGTTCCTTGTTTTTTCTTGGCGCCACTGCAGATCCAAAAATATACATACATAGTATTAAAAAACCGACTTCAGAAAAACCAAAAATAATGCACATAAAAGGATAAAATAATTGTTTGAAATTCTTTACAACATTAATCCAATCAGAATGGATTTAATAAGAAGAATCACTTTTGAAGACGGTGCCAACACCTGTTTTCGGGGTGATGTGTTAAGGGCATAAGGCTAACAAAGAAATGAATACAATTTTCGCAGCAATAGTTAATGCAATGAAAGTCAACTACTACCTGGCACCGTCTTCAAAAGTGATTCTTCTTATTAAATCCATTCTGATTGGATTAATGTTGTAAAGAATTTCAAACAATTATTTTATCCTTTTATGTGCATTATTTTTGGTTTTTTGTGCATTATTTTTGGTTTTTCTGAAGTCGGTTTTTAAAAATTTATTTTATTTCGTACTTTTTAGTCCGTTAATTTTTTGTGCATTATTTTTGGTTTTTGTGAAGTCGGTTTTTAAAAATTTATTTTATTTTAGTCCGTTAATTTTTTTCGGCGGCCATATAAAAAAAAATTATTTATTACGAGAAGTATGACACTCAGCCGCGCGCCGTCGAAAAGAATTGAGGCAGTAGCTAAATAGTTTTTGCAGTATGAATTTGCGTATTTTCGGAGCAATTTAAAAAAAACTTATTTAATATGAAACAAAATTCCCCAAAGGAAATTAAAAAGAAATATTTATTGTGTCGATTGAAAAAAAAATTGCTCGAGGTCAAAGAATCGAACTCGCAACCTCCAGGGCGAGAGGCAAGCCTCTCAGTCGTTGTACTACGGGAGATTGTTACAACAAGATGGCTAAATACGTAAATAAAGCTTTTCAGAAACTGCTTTAAATAGAATTTCATTCCAAAGGAATACTCTCTTACAGTATGCATGAGTAGAGTATGCATGAAATTTCTCACCGAAGAGTTTGTAATTCTTTACAACATTAATCCAATCAGAATGGATTTTAGAAAGAGAAAAAAAGAAAAAAATCGAACTACCCTCCGGGGTTTGAACCCGCAATTTTTATTTGCAGGTCAACGCCTTTGCCGATTCATCCACCGGCCTCTTCTCGAGCACGCGACAATAAAGTAATTTGTTCGCTGCCTTTGAAAATACTTCTATCCGTTCAAGGTGTACTAATTTTACCAGTTTTTTACGCCTACCTTCGAACTCCTTTATCAGAATTTAAAAAAAATTGTACGGGACCACCGTGGAAAACTACCCTTTCAAACAAAAAAGAAAAAAAGCAAAAAAGTCATTGCGTTACAAAGTTATGCGTGAACAGGACCAAAAAATACCTACGCGTCGAATTGATAACCTCCTCCTTTTTTGAAGTCGGTTAAAAATTAAAAACTTAAGATAAATGCAATTTTAGCCCATTTTGTTCGATTCCAGATTCTCACACTGTAACGTATTATATGTTCTCACTGATTTTACATATCCTGTATATTTAATTTTCATGGAGAAATTATGCTATTCTTCAATTTTACCCTTGAAAGCACACGCTGTTTAAAGCTGGACACCATGTGCTTTGAAAAGTGTGAAGACAATGATATTGTCACGAGGATGACCGTTATAGATTGTCCGGTCAGTTCCGTTAATTATTGTTTGAAGCATAAATTTAAATCCAAGAAAATCCCAATAATCCTTCCTCATTTGGGTTTGACATCATCTTAGATCTAGAACTATATACAAATTTTAATTAAAAATACTTAAATAAACTGATTTTTTGGCCGATTTGAAACGGATTCAAGTTTCTACGCGGACACGCTTTTCACCCCAGAATGGCTCAGATACACTGTTTTTGTTTTTCTTATTAAATCTTTATGGAAAGAATTAGAATATTCAGATCCACACAAGGTCTTTTGGTCAAGTTTTCAACTTTTAGCAACACACACATTTTAAAGAACTTAAATAAAGAAACAAAGATTGGTACAATGGTACGTTTAAAATGATACACTTTGACCACGCGGTAAAATTTTGAAAGGAACCAGCACAGTTTTACACAAAAGCTGTAAAGGCTGGTCTACAGAATATCAAGTTACCACTGACCGGCAGTGACAGGCTTACAGAACTTACAGGTTTTGATGTATAGCTTCTTATTCTTTTACAGACGGAAAGAATCTAATCCGAGTCTCTATGCCATATATAGCGTGGGTGTATTCGACAACTGATAAATGAAAAATTGTATTCGAATTTGAATGAAAACAATGTTTCTGATGACGGGAAATATGTAGCAAATAAGAAAACGAAAGTAGTAGAATTTTTAAAACGCAAAATGTAGTAGATCTGCTACTATTGTAGTAGAAGGCTCTACATTGATCACAATATCACTTTAGAAAATTTAAAAGTGTTTTTCAAGACTAGAAAGTAGTCCAAAATTTGGCATTCCTTTAAAAAATATGTTCAATCAAAAGACTTTTCATAATTATTACTTTTCTGGTTTGCAACCGGTGATAGCAAATATTTCTGGTCCTTGGTAAGTTCCATCAGCCTAAAAGTTACTACATCCACAACCCTTTTCTTTATCTAGAAGGGGAAGGTGATAACCGAAAGCAAATCCAAGGCCGATTTAATAGCATTTCTGTTCGCCTGAAATTCTTCTTGGCCCACCACACCACTGCTATGTCACCCCCAACATCCAAGTATTCCACCCACTCAATGGGTCTTGTTTCGCGAGGTATATACTAAAGGAGGCCGATACCAACAGATGCACTGAATATGCATACTCCCCATCGTCTTAAGCAAATGCGTCTCTATTTTGCCTAAACCTCTGCGCAAACGTTTTGTCCTATCATACTTCTCCGGAGTTTATTCAGACTCTTGGAAACTTGGAAATGTTTGGCCCATACCGAAAAAAGGTGACTCCAACAACTCCTTCAAATACCCACAACACTGCTATTCTCTCCAAAACTATGGAGACGATAATCAATAAAAATACGGCGACAGAAAAGGTCCTCTGGCGATCTGATACAAAACATCTCAACCAAAGTGTGCATCGATTTCGTGAGTCTGGTCTGGTTGCTCGAGATATCTCCAAGACTTTTGATAGAGTATGGTACTCAGCCCTGTTAGCTTAACTAAAAACTATTGGTGTTGGCCCCGTTCTACATGACTGGATTGACAGTGTCCTTTCCGGCCGTTCAATTAAGGTAATACCGAATGACGTCAAATCCAAACCCAGCCCAATCTCTGCCGGTGTACCTCAAGGGTCAATTTTTTCACCCTCTCCATAATCTTTCTTAATTACCTACTAGTCCAGTCAAATGGTAGTTTTGACGTAACATAATTGCAACGGTTCTATATGGTTTTTGGGGTTCTGAATCCGAATTTCAAGTTTGCTGCCTTGTAGGAGGTCGGCTTCACAACTTCAGTAGGAATCTGGGAATCTGACAGTACCGTCTGAGTGCGCACCCCCAGCGGTGTCTCTTGTCGTAGGCATGGAAGCCTTAACGCCCCCATACACGGTCAAATTAGATGTACACCCATGCTGTACCATGATATTCATCAAACCTATGCGAGCATCGAGTTTTGATCGACCTACCAATCGATAGTTTTGGTTGTACATCCGCACTTCAATGTACATCCAATTTGACACTGTACACCATCATTAAAAAATACTTCAAAATATTTCTCCAAAAATAAAATTTGTTATTGACATGGGTAAAAATAATTTTTGGGTTAAGAAATTAAAAATAACATGTATAAAATGGCAAAGTAGTACTATCGTTAAAAAGTAGGTAACTTTGATCGAATGTATCTCAGTCAATTATTATCGAAAATTCTTCAATTGGACACTATTTTAACGGAAATTACGTCAGCTTTCGTTTTTGTTGAGTTCTTCCTATACCTAAATCCACCCAGAAAAAAGTCATACCTATATCCACCCAGAAAAATGTCAAAAAAACAAAAAATTGAAATTTTTCGGGTTTTTTTAAAAGAGTTTTTTTTGACTTATTTCGATGAAAAAAATTGTTGTTTACTGATTCTCTACAAAAAATATTATTATGGTTTTTTTTTATAAAAATGCATAGGTTTTGAGTTATTGTTGAAAAACTAAACAATGGACCAATTTTCTCCGTTCTCAAAAGTCCAAGCCTCGATTTAATAGCTTAATTTTGGATTTATCTTTTTTAATGTACAATCGAATATATAAAACAATAAAATACCTTTAACGAACTAGTTCCTTATTAAAATACATAGTCAATGTGGTACTCTGGGTTACTCATATGGTTTCGTTAAGACAAGCTCTCTAAAAACGGATCAATAACTATTCACTCATTTCCAGTGAAAATTCACTGGTTGAACCATTGCTTAATCAGACAATGGGAAAATAGTGAAATTGCACTGGTTGAACCAGTGAAATTCACGTAAAGAAGAGTAAAACGCATTTTTCTAACCCTAGTGTCTAGGCCCTAAATTATGAGTCACATAAATTTTTTCCCAGTGAAATTACAATTCACTGGTTGAACCAGTGAAATTTTTACTAACTCATTTTTAAAGAGAACTTTTCATTGGTTCAATCAGTAAACAGACCCGAATTAACTGATTTTGGATGAACCAGTAAAAATTTCACTGGTTCATTTTTAAGAGAGAGTACATGCCATTTCCTGCCTTGATGATCGCGGGTTAATGTGGAAATAAATCAACAGGAAATGTAATCCATTCTGAATTAGAGTCGCTCTTGTCAAATCCGCTACCTCCAAAACGAAGTTCTGTCTTATTTCCAATGAAACGTGCAACACTTCTCCATTCTTGAGTGTTGAACCATTGGCCGACCCATTCCTGATCATCTTAACCACCGTAGGATTCTAGCAGTACATTCTATCGTAGATCCTCGATTAAAGTTGGAAAAAATGTGTTAGACATTGTATATTCAGAAAGAAGATCGGTGCCGGTTTTATTAGAGATGAGGTAATACTTCGTTTTTGTGGCGTTGAAATAGACACGATTTTTATGGCGCTAATCCCGAATGAGTTCGACGTCCCTGAATAGTTGGGTATGAGCTCACGATCGAAAAAACAAGGTCTGGTGCGTGCTTATAATATCGTCTATTGTTTAAGGCATAAGACTTACGCAGAGTATAACCTAATCAGCGAAACTGCCAAGTGGGTTGGAGGGAACTGAGCGTATGTCATTTATAAAGCTTAGGTCAAGTTCACGTAATAATTGAACCGTTGGTAGGGACATCCACAAAAATGTTATGGTGTTTAAATTCAGCAGGTTTTGATTTGCTACCAACCAACACAAATATTTGACTCACCTAAAGTTTCGGTTCTAGTAAAAATCAACTTACTGTAGGGCATTGAAGATATTTATTTTAGAATGGTACGTAATTTGAGCATTTGTTAAATTCCACATAAAACTTGATACTTTCTGTTGATACCGTTCTCCCAAATTTTTGTTATCTTTTTTAAAAAGAAAATATTTTGTTTGCAAGTCACATAACAAAGTTTTTCCAAGAAATCTGTTGAATACATCAAAATTTTTGTTTGATAATCCAATTTCTAATGGGAAGGAATCTACATACTCCTACAGGAAGAAAAAAAAGTTTTATAAATTTGCATAGGAGATGAAATATTTTGTAAATACACTATTTCCCTAGCGGAGAGTCCCTTTTTGTTAAAATTCAACAAGAATAACATCCTTCGTACATCATAAAACCGAAATTTTTACCATCCTTTTAGCCCAACGAGGAAAAAAAAAGTACTTTGGAACCTTTTTTGCGCTCTTGTTGTTTAAAAAAAAATTTCCCGAAAAATTTCTTCAATTCCGGAAACTCCCCTATGAACAGGGAAAAACTTCCGCAATTGCATAACCACATTCGATGAGCCACAAAAGTGCCTAAAAAGCATTTTCAAAACGGAAAACACTCGAGACTCATCAGGATTTGGTCCCAAAACGATAAACTTTTTCCATTTTCAATATGAATTTCCCCAATAAATGGCCACAAGAACTCAAAAAAAGCAACAACGACAAGGCAAAAAAAAATAATATGAACGATGAGAAAAATAGACCCGAACTGGTTATTTCTGCATCAGTGATATGAGGATGGAAAATAAATGGGGAAAACCTCAGTCGCAACAGAAAACCCAGAGCCCTTGGAAAAAAAAATAGGGAAAAGGGCAAAAAGGAAAAATTACGGACCCACGCACACCCGAACTAGTGATATTTTTGTGGAGCTCTCTCTGGGAAAAAAAAGGAGAAAATTATGTAGAACGGATGAACATATGTGGTTTCTTGAATCCTTGGGTCCACCACCATTGGGGATAATGTACTTTTCGGGGTGGCTAACATTTTTAGATGAATGGATTCAAGAAACAGAAATGGCATATAGAAACTGGGCAGACAGAACGGCCAAAATCCTTTCCATATACGTGGCATGTTTGAGGAATGATGATAGACGGATGATATCATTAGGTCTACGGACTGAAAACATAAATACTTACGATTGGGTCTGGTTCGGAATAGACAAGTATTGTTTGGTAGGGAAAAAAATGATATGTTTTGCATATTTTTGTTTTCCGTTCCCTTTTTTTCCTTCCTGCGGGTGGTATTTTTTTTTGTGGGTGAATGTGTTTCCATTGTAATGGAGGGCTTAAAGGTCGTTCGGAAAGTTAAAAAAATATACGAGAATTGGTTTAAAGATCGATTTATATGCACGTGACTGCTATCATCGTTTAGAATACATTCATCTTGGTACACAAAAGTTCTTAAATTTTTTTCTAAACATACAAGAGGCGTTTTTGACGTCGAAATCTATTGTTCAGTTTTGATACACATTTGCTTTATTTGAGTTGCACGTCTAGTGAGAAATAGTTTGTCCTGTTAGATGAATTATCTGGACCATGTGGTCGTCCAACCGAATGTGTGTGGCATGGGTTTTACGACGATTTTCAAGTTAAAAATTTATGTTTACACGTTCGTGGCGTTTTTCCGATAGATAGCGGCAAATGCATTTGAACCACGAACGACTGATCGCAGCGACACCTCCGAACCCTCGTTTCAAAGATAACTGTTCGACAGCTACTTTGAGTGCATAAACGGATAAGAAAGGAGCTACATGTGAGATACATGTCCATAATAGTGATAGCGATAGTCAGTTATGATTAGAGAAAGTGATAAATACGAGTAATTAGTGAAAGATATTAAATCGCAAGTGTTAATTAGTGAACTTTTAGAATTGTGTTTGTATTCATTAAATTCAGGGCCGGCGCTTGGTTTTTTTGCGCCCGGTGCAGAATGCCATATTGCGCGCCCATAAGCTGCTGCCTGATCGCAGTGAATGCAATTGAAAAAGACACAAACGCTCTGTGGAGTTCCTTTAATACATGAAAATGAAGGCACGGGAACACTTTTTCAAATTTTTCTTTTTCAAAGTTGAATTTTTTTTTTTTAAACTTAATTTCTGAAATTGCGCCATTTTCACCTATGAAAGTCTGTTTCCAATCAAGATTTGCTTCGCGATCTTGCTTTTATGCTGGGTTTACTTGCGCTTTGACTTACCTATCCCGCTAATGTTGTTCTTTAAGCTTCGTACTGCTTAAGCTTCTAGTGGTTGGCCTTCAGCGCCACTGCCATGATTCTCCACACATCCCCAACTTCATCATCTGCTCCAGGATGTGTTTCGGTGTTTTCCCTAGCACAATCCTGGGCTTTGGAAATCTATAGACCTATACACTCGAATCTCCATAATAGAGGTCCCTATGTAGTTCTCTAAGCCTTCATATTTCAAGAGATAATCGGTGGTCACTGCACTGCATGTATTAGCTTCCACTGTACAATTCTGCATAAAATAAAAACAGTCCACCTTGGCAGCCTTCCTGAACATAGAAGTGTCAGCCAGGCCAGGACAGCTAGAATGACTAAAAAAATGAATAAAGCCAAAAGATTTAAAAACAAATTCAATAGCTTAATATTTTAATTAATGTGACATCAATAATGGGGAAACGTCTTCCCATCGCCTACTCTTAACGCAACTGACTAAACTAAACTTCTAAACTTAAAGTGCCATTCCACGGCTTCCTTGATTTATTTATTTTTCATTGTTCGCTCTTTATTAGAGTTGACAGCTTGGCCATTCTGTTCCTGGACATCCTCGTCCGAGTCTTAATCCGTCATATATGGAGGTAGGCAACACCAACGCTTCATGTTGTCCGACGCGAACACTCCGACATATGGCTTCTGGGTCCTCTGCGATTCCGGCAGATACTCGACTACATACCTATCATTCGGAAGCACCTTCGTAACCACATATGGCCATCTGAACTTCGGTTCCTACTTCTTCGATTCCCCTGAGGCTGCAGGTTCATGGTGAACCACCACCACATAGTCGACCTGGTAAGTAGTCGGTGTACGTCGGCTGGCGTCGAATCGCACCTTCCATTTCGCTGCTGCGGCTGTCATTCTTGCGACGGCTGCACTTCTCTGCTCTGCAAGCGTAACCGCTGTATCGTCAAAGCATACGACGCGTCGTCATCATGCAGGGCTAATATCAATTCGTTGGCCAAAAAATCTCTTGGCCGGTAACCATACATTAGTTCATGAGGTGACCTTTTCGTTGTTGCGTTCATCCTCGAATTTATAATCCATTGTGCCATTGTGATATGCTTATCCCAATCCTTATCGTTCGCTCCTATACTAGCTGCAATTGAAGTTCTAATTGTTTGGTGCACACGCTCCACTTGCCCATTTGCTCTAGGAGTTCGAACGGCTGTCTTTATGTGCTTCACTTGGTACTCCTTACAATATGCCTCGAACGCTTTTGAGGTAAACGGAGTCCCTCGATCTGTCACCACAACTGTCGGTAATCCAAAATAACTAGTCATCTCGTTGATTAACTTTAAGACCGGAGCAGTGGCCGTATTCTGCACAGCTTTGATGATCACAAATTTAGTGAACACGTCTACAGCTACGAGAGTATGCGCATTCCGCTGCTTGCTCGTTCGATAGGGCCCTTGATGCTCCAAGTGCACCGTGTGGAAGGGAACAGCGACACGAGGCATGTGATGAACGCCCTCCTGGGTGTCGATGATAACAACAGGAAATGCATGACGAAATATACCCCTTCACAAAGTTCCTAATCCTAGCGAACCAGAAGTTCTTCTGACAGCGTTGCAAAGTCCGCTCCACTGGCAAGTGTCCTTCGCTCTTTATTAGAGTTGACAGAAGGCGCTTTCCACGGTACACAGAAAGAAGGTAATGTAAAAGACTGAATGAATATCGTTTTAGTGCGACGTCACTCGGCAACTCTTCCCATATAAAATCGAAATTGTTGTTGTTGTTTCTGCATTAACTTGCCGGGTGACGTCACCTTTTGTTACGATATTCGAAGCTGTCAGTCTCTTTTACATTACCTTGGTTCTGTATACGCCGTGGCGCTTTCAACAACTTCAGATTCCAAATGCGGCAGGTGCAAGTGCACCATTCGCACTTATGAAGCGCCGCTCATGATTAAATTGCTAATAACGAATTTTTGTGTAAATATTTAAAAAGCGTTTTCCTTTATTAATCCTAAGAGCTTCTTAAGGAGGAAAAATGTATCTATTTGGCGTTTGCGTAAGAAAATCTGTCGGAAATCTCCATATTTATGGAAGAACAATTCCTGGACCTAAAACAATAGGTGCAGAGCGACAGTTGTGGGCCAATTTAACCTTTTTTTTTATTTTAACATTTTTGTGAATCAGCTATTAGTAGTAGCCCTAGCATATATTTTTTCAAATCTTAACCTAATGTTGGTGTACGCTGCTAGGATCAGGTTCTAGGCTGCGTCGTTGTCCTGTTGAAGCGCTCGATTCCTTGAGTATTTCTTCTTTAGTCCTCTCCGGTAGTCCTTGTAAAGTTGATACAACAATAGTGATAGTCTCACCTCGAGGGTAAGAAACAGCAATATTATTTCAATTTTGAGTTTGATGCGTCATATTAGATGCAACTTTTTATATTCTACAGAAGATGGGGCTATTTGAAGTGGGTCACTTCTTTTTAGGCGGCGGAACTTTTTTGTGTGAAGTATATTTTTAGCCGATGGATTTGGGTGGTTGCGCAATCTGCTGATGTAGTAGATGCATATTTTTTGGCTTCTGACGACACCGGTAGTATGTTTGCGTATGTTATTAACGTATCTTGGGGCCCCCAGGACCCGAGTATTTTGGTTTGCTTTCGTAGGATTACCACGATGTTTGATGCTTTTGCAGAGCCCCAAAGTCAGTAGCGTACGCAGGATGAAACCATGGGGGGGGTTTCACAAAACATATTTTGTACACATATTGGGTAAAAAAAATTTTTCTCATGTAATAGGACTATGTACTTATTATATTTTATGTTATTTCACTATAAAAATAATTACCTATAGGTATATTTTTATCGCAATTTTTTTATTGAAAATTGTGAAGAAGCATAAATAATAATCTTTGACCATTTTTCGAATATCACAAAATGTCTTGTTTTTCTCCAAAAATCATGGTCTCTTGGTGTGCGCAAAACTTTAGACTTTGATTTAGGGCATTTTTACAATTTTTTTACCGAAAAGAAGGGAACTACTCTGAAAACTTGGTGGCGCGTAGTTTTTGAGCCAGAACATCGATTGGTGACTTGAAAAAAAAATTTAAAAATTCCTTTTTTTTCAAATTTTGGCCAAAAAAGGCCAAAAAATTGGCCAAAAAAGGGTCCAATTGTTTTTTGCGTAATCGTAATCTGAAAAGACGGAAAATTTCCTACAAAAATCTATATGGCCATCCCGAAACTCAGAGTTTGTCGAGAGCTATAAATAAATGAGAAATACGTGATTTTTGAAAAATCGCGTTTTTTTCAATAACAGTTGTAACTCCGAAACGGCGCACCCAATTGCGCTAAAAAAAATTTTGGTATATCACATCGAGTTCACGAACATACATATTCCCAAAGTTTGAGAGATATTTATTTTTTTGCTATCCCGTTTGAAAAGAATCCACCATATATTATACATCGTTATTCGGAATATTTTTTTAATTGTTTGATAAGTTGATATATTTATTAATTATAATTTTTCCTATTATTATTGGAATCATGGTGGGGGGGGTTTAACCCCCAGTAACCCCCCCCCCCCCCCCTGCGTACGCGCCTGCCCAAAGTTGTAGCCCGTAAGTCCATATAGGTTTCAGGATTGCTTTGTATAGCACTATTTTGGTGGTGATGTTTAGTTTAGATCTTTTGTCTAGGAGCCAGTACAAATTGTGGTGAGCTATTTTAAGCTGTTCTTTCTATTTTTCTATATGATTCCTCCAAGTGAGCTTTCTGTCCAGGTGAACTCCGAGGTATTTGACTGATTGTTCTTATGCTACTTGTTGATGGTAATTGGATTGCATTTGATCTTTTTGAGTGTGAACGTAATTCGTACTGTCTTCGTTTCATTTCTTTTGATTTTACACTTTTGGGTCCACTGTGTGTATTCTTGCAGAACTCTTTTGGCTGTTGTTGGGTTGCTTTGTGTGAGGAGTAAAGCTGTGTCATCTGCTGGGATGGCAAATTTACATGATTTTCGAGTTTTGGACGTAATTTACGTAAAAAACTGTAAATTACGTAATTTCCATGTAAATAACTATGTTTTTGTAAAAAACTCCCAAACCTCCAAAAATACATAGCACGACTGTGCTAAACAGTGTATTTATGGTATTGATCACGTTCTATGGTCAATTTACATTGTCAGTGCACAAACGAACTGTGTAAAGCAAAGAATATAGAAGTAAAAATGACCGGAAGAGCGTTTTGCATGCTAGCGGTTCATGTAACATACTATCTGTCCCTCTCCGTACCATAATGATTGCCATCCATACATTGGGCCTTATTGTTGAATCCCCCGGCGAGAAAGTGAATGCGAATTTCACAGGGTCTGATTGTTGAAAGTGGGAAGTGTGGGAAAGTGAATGAGAATATGACAATTTATGATTTTTGAATATGAATGTCAAACTAAAAAACCACTTGTTTGGAGTTGTGTATCCATTGCAAACTGTCATTCGATTGCTATTTGAATTTCAAAAATGAAATATATGTCACTTCATATGGCAATTCCGCCCGTCGGATTGAACAATCGCAGCGACAAGTGAAAGTGAAACTCTTTAGCGGCGGGAAACCCAAATCCACCGGATTCACCAATCAAGCCCACTATGCTGCTCAACAAGATCACGAGTCACGACACGAGGAGCTGTCTAAATTTGCGATCAAGTTTTTGAAAATTCCGGCATCAACAGCGCAGCTCGAGCGGCTTTTTTCCAATACGAGGATACGTTCAGTCAGAATAACATCCGAAATAAACTTTCGGTGGAAACATCAAAGAAACTCGTGGGCATTTATTTTACTTTGACTTTTGTCTTTTACATTTTTTACAAAATCCATGTAGGGAACTCCAATTTTTTCATGTAATTTACGTCATGTAATTTACGTAAATGAAATGTAGATTACATGGCTGAGTTTTTTACGTGCCATCCCAGGTCATCTGCGAAAGTGGTGGTTGTGAAGTTTTTATTTAGGGGTAGATCCGCTGTATAGATTAGGTAGAGTATCGGTCCAAGAACGCTGCCCTGTGGAACTCCAGCCCTTATAGGATAGGGGTTACTGAGACTGTCTTTGTATTTCACCCTGAATTTGCGGGTTTCAAGATAGCTGAAGAGGATATTAAGGAATTTATGCGGTAAGCTCATAGAGATCTTGTACTTTAGTCCACATTGCCAGACTTTGTCGAACGCCTGCGCCACGTCCAAGAAGAGCCCTACACAGAATTTCTTTTGGTCGAGGGCAGAATTGATCTAGTTTACAATTTTGTGCACTTGCTCTATAGTGCTGTGCTTGTTTCTAAAACCAAATTGGTGTTCTGAGAATATATCTTTGTTGTTTTGGGTTGGCAGAATTTTGTCCAATAGTAGCCTTTTGAAGATTTTGGAGAGCATAGGTAGAAGACTGATTGGTCTGTATGATTCTACTTTGGTTCTGTTTTTGCCTGGTTTTAGTATGAGGATTATTCTGGCATCTTTCCAGCTAGTTGGATAGTAGTTGTTTCGTAGTATGGCATTGAATATGCGGAGAATGGCTGTCACTCCGGAAGTTGGGGTTTCCTGAATGTAACCTTAAAACACAATAAATGCCATCGATCAACCACCAGATCTGGTGAATATATCTTGCCCCGCGTGACTTCGTCATGTTCTCGAAAATAAAATTGCCACTCCGCAGTATCCGTTTCGATTCCATTGAAGCAATAAAGAAAAGTTTGCGAAAGGAGCTGAAAGCCATACCGAAAAGCGCTTTTAATAAGTGTTTCAAAGCCTTGAAGATCGAATGGCGACAAAATAAATATTGATTTATAAATGAAAATTGTGCGTCGTATTTGCAGGTACTTATTTGACAGTGCATCCTTTAAAGTTAAATCCAAATCTTGCTGCCGCGCTTCGGTTACACTTTTGCGTTGTGAACTCAAATTTTCATCACTAATGGACCACAACATTACACAAAACACAAAATTTAATACGGAAAACTACAATTTAGATGGTCACAATATTAATTGCTATATGAAAATGTATTCCGGGCGTAAAGCGACCAGACACAAAATATTGAAATACTCCCCACTATCATGTTTCTGAGAATAAACTTCCGAAAATATTCTAAATAACAAACGAAACCCTTCCAGATGACCTCACTAACAAATCCCAGTAGTGTCCTGAACATAAATGAGCATTTGTCCCACATTCGTTTGTGCTCTCCTCAATTCGAAATCAAAACCATAGAAGATTCCTCCAAAGGATCATTCACACCAAGGGTTTCGAGCTTGCGGTGACAGTTCATAACAAGTTTATATCGAGCTGCAGAAAACTTCATCTGCTTAGAAATGTCCCCACATATCTCCGCAATGTGCCCCCCGCATCACATCATCAAATCCATTATGGAGCCTTTCCGCATAGAATACAGCCAAGGGAGTCTCCTTTTTGAAATGCGACCCGAATGGGCCAAGATAGCCACATAATCAGCCGTCCACTATACGTACTGGACCCGTTCAGAAAATTGTTTCAATTATTGTGTGTGCCCCCGCGTCTGGTGGCTCTGCTCTCTCTCTCTCTGTGTATGCTTGTCTTTGGTTTCACTGGCACAGCTGAGTTCCGGTGGATTAATGAATTTCTGGCGCATTTCTATAATTTATGCGGGCCCCAAAAATTTTCGTTAATTAAATTTCATCAAGGGGCAAAGTGGCACACAGCAGCAACAGCAGCAGCATCACAACAGCGCCAGGAGGTGCACGAATTCCGGGCTGACAAGGTTTCCCTGATTTCGGTTCCATTTGGCCTGTTTCATTTCTGCAATTTGCCACACTATGCGGGCACATAAATTGCGGACAGTACCGTAATTGAGCATTTGACCATCGTGCGAACGGGTTAAAGTGGTTAACGCACCACTATACAAATTACAGGCATAATTTCGTCAAAATTAAAATAGGGGGCAGCAATTTTGCTTAGAATTCGTATCCTTTTCCGTTTTTTTTTGGGACATTCTGTTGACGACATTCTGGGGATGTCATAATTTGTTTTGGGGGAATTTTGTATATATAGGTTGGATTTGTGACACGAATTTCTTGTGGGACAAGTTAATTTAGACATGAGTTATAAGGAATAGTAGAGGAGTTTTAAAAAAAGACAAACAAAGTTCTTTTATATTTCACCTACGAGTTAAATAAAACAGTTTTCATGGATACAACCAAAAATAATAAGGAAACTCACTATTAAAAAAAACTACACAATATAAGCACAAAGGACGGCTTGAGTTGTAACATAGATCATAGATTGCGCGGGTGCCAAAAGTAGAGCAATGTACCCTGAGTGGTTGATCCAGAAATGGAAGTTTTTCCTCTCACCTCTTGCTACCAATTCCTCTGTATCGCCGTCAAGCGGTGGCACTGTTAACTTCGACAGGGACTGATCATCCGAGAGAGGGTAGGAAGTTAGGCTGACAACTTGGCCTCACGCAAAATTGAACTGTTAGGAGAGCTCAAAACTTACCTCGGACAGAACGCGACTCATGCCGAAGAACTAGGCTACTTTTAAGGACCAGAGAAAGAAGCGATGGAATGAAGGTAGCCACTTGAAATGTTAGATTACCAAACAGACCAGGTGCATTACAAGAAATGATACAACAGCTAGAAAAATGGAGGAAATTAGATGGGCAAATACAGATTTTATACAGAAACAAACAAGCAGTCACTATTATAGCGGTAACAAAAATAACATACGAGGATTTTTCACAGGATTTTCGAGGATTCTAAGACTAGGTTGGGTTCCGATGGTGGTGGTGATAATGATGATTGTTAAACTAACGCAATTCCAAATTTGGTTCGAAGTTCGAAGAGATTCTAATTTTCTTGCTTCTTTCTTTCAATGAGTGAATCTAACGTGGACCTACCGTGCCATTAGAAGCCTCTAAACTTCAGAATAGTAAACAAGGTAATCAGGAACCAGGAACAGGTTCACCAGTCTTTCTAGAGATTTGTCACCGAATAACGAGAGCCTTCTTCTCGCTATCCTTGGCCAGTGACAGAGTGAATGAAAAGTAAACTCATCCATCTTGGGTACAGCCTGCAGGTGGAGTCCTTCGCTCTTCCGATCGTCCATACCTGGTAATTTATTGCACAGTGACGAAGCCAACTAACATATTGTTTGATATTGTTGCGATACGGCAGAGTAATAAACTCGCTTGGATTTTACCTGACTAGGTTCGAGCCTCTAGGGTTTGATGTATTTTATCAGAAATCGCTCGACTAGGACCCTTTTCGCCAAAAAATCAGATGGCATTATATTAGATTCCCAACCGATGAATACAGTGCCAGAGGCCTGTATTGCAAGGCCTTCACTTTTCCATTGACCGTGAACCAAGATGGCCCGGACACGTTAGTATTCCCGAACTAAATTGGACTTGTTCTGAATGCCGCTTGACTGCAAGATAGGATACAGATTTGCTTTGCTAGTTCCTGCACATAGGCGTGGCCCGTTTCTCAGCCCAGCTGAGAAGTGTACCTTCTGAGCTAGAAGGATAAACTCTATTATTATTATTATTTTTAAGTTTTCATACGTTTTACATTCATGTGAAGGTACAGCGGTTAATGGTAAAGCATCTTTGTACTGTCGACGATTCCATTATAAAGTGCATTGTCGGACAGCAAGCTCTAGTCGAAAAGATAGTAAAGAGAAGAGTGAAAGAACTGACAACACTAACACGCGGTGTTTACTACCGCGACAGAACGCTGACTTCGGCAAGCAGATGGCTTCCTTACTTATTTTGCTTAGATGTGGTGGCAGAGAAGAGCAAAGAATTTTTTGTTAAGAGGGAGGATAAGAAAGAAGGAAGTTATCTACGTCGGAAAAATGGAAAGGTGAAGGATCTCGCCGCGGAGGGAATTCGAACCACGGACCCCTGGGAAGAGGTCAAGCACTTTAACCCCAAGGCTACCACTGCCGACCCTGTGGTATCTTAAGGAAAACTCAAGATAGACTCTGTTGTATAGTTCCCGAGAAAACTTTTAAACTTTGATATCAATGCGTGTATACAATCTGATATCAATGCTGGGATCACTTCCATAATGTTGATAGTTGTAGAATTTCTCCATCGAAAGCCATTCAATCTGAAGCTCAGTGCAGCATTTATAGCACATTTCTCTACTTCAAGATGAAGCGGTACCATTTAAGGCCCACATTCAGATGCAGCTGCAGCAGCGGCAGCAAACCATTCCTAGCAGCAGCGATTGCTAGTAAAACTAAACTTGCTGTTGCTGCTGCTGCTGGATCTGAATGGGGCTTTAGTCGTGTGCCCAGCGCTACCGTCGGTCATGTTTTATATATAATACATGGTTGGTTCTTCTCCCTGGTATCTTTCCGATTAGAGCTTCTTGCCTGAAATTTCATAGCATGATAAAACCGCCGTAAAATTGGGTCAACGTGACAAAATATGTGGTCAAACTGCCATATGGGCTCTGCAAACCACCCAAATCCCGCCAAAGCCAGTCCAGAAATGATCGGATGAGCTTGAACGCGTAAGCAGAAACGTAAAAGTTACCCTACTGTGGGTTTCAGGTCATAGGAATATACAAGGAAACGAGGGAGCTGACAAATTCTTTTAGGAACGGTTCAAACATGTGTGCTTATTCAGTGGAAGAGGTAGACGTACACTGTAAAAAATTTCTGTGATAATTTTACAAAAAAAAGACTGGAAGTTTTATTCACAAGCAGTTTTGTAAATTTGCAATATATATTATTAGGAATATTCCTAATCTACTTTACGTATTTTTACCAACTGTCTAGTAAATATAAATTATTTGTGGGATGTAAAAATACAATCAGTATTGGAGCTTTCTCTTCATAGTTTTGTAAATTTCCAAAACTCTTGTTGCAACATTTTACCAGAGAGAGACGAAAAGGGAAAACCCCAAAGCTGAATATTACCGCCCTGTGCTAATGTGCTTGCACTGCCTGAAATATTTCCAAGCGCCAAATTTTATTCTTAGGTAATGCCCACTCCCCATATATAAAAAAAATAGCATTTTGCTCACAATGCCTTGTTAAGCATGTACGTAAGGCAATGCCTATCAAAATTTCTTGGCTGTTACAAGAACTGTCCAGACCCTGACAAAGTCAAAGGTCTGGCCTTAACTTAAAAGCAATTGAGTTTATATGCTTAGTATTCCATTGTTACCTGTGAATTATATCCACGAGAGGAAAAATTTAAACCTTACATTCCAATAACCGATTTGTAATTTTACTGAAAATTTATGTTCTAGAATTACGCCTCTTACTGTAAAATTACTGTACAAAATGTTAGGTTTTTTTTAGTACATGACATTAATAAATAAACAAACTAAACTATAATTTTCCTACATAAACGATTTAGAAAAATACACAACATTGTGTAAAATATACGTCACATTCATGTAATCTACATTTACGTCATGCAGTATTGGAGATTCTCAATTTCTTTATGTGAAATTACAAAATTCATAGTAAAATTACAATATTGTGTAGTAAATTAGTATTTCATACCGCGATTTGTAATTTTACTATACATTTGGAGGACTGTGAATTTACATATTTTGTTACAGTGTACCTGTTTCACCGGTAGCCAAGATCACAACATTATTTAGGTAGAAGACGCTGTGAGCATATTGTAGCTCTAGGGGTTTATCCACGACATAGCACCAATCGAAAGGAGAATTAACTCCTCCCTGTGGACAGCTGTTTCCAATGGTGTCCTATGGGGTAAGTTATACGATTTGCCTCCTCACTTGTTCTCACCTCAAACTGGTTTTGTATATGATGCAGGTATTATACGATGCACTGATTTTTCTGCATCTTTTTCGTGTAATAATTGCAATGTCTATGTAGTTCTACAATTAAAGGAGAATTCCTCATAGTTTTCTCAGACCCCAAGTACGAGGTTATGTTTGTGCTAGTTTGGTGGAAGGTGTGTCTGACAAATTTTCTGAGGCAAAAAAGATGAGAAGACACATACTTCCCTGCGACCTCTTGACTATAAAAGGAGTTTGTGTATGTAGTCCAGTAGATAGCGGTTTTCGGCTCCGAATTCTTTCGGACAGCACCGATTGACATGAAATTTGGACAGTAAGTAAGTAGAAGCTCAAGGAGCAAAAGTTATATTGTTTTGATGTGTTCCTTTTCCCTGGGGGGAATGCCACCCCTTCAAGGGGGTGGTTATTGGCACACACACAAAATAGCTGCAGAAATCGATAAAGGGGTGGATTGAAAGCAAAACATGTTACATGAATGTTTTTCTTTAAATTAATATTTTCCGAGTTATTGGCGATTGAAATTGTTGATTTTGCATCTAAAAAATGGATCACGAATAACTTAAAAACCTTACGTTTTTTCAAAAAAAATAATTTAATTAAAAATGAAGCTTTTAGAATAACGAATCGATTGGTGTTTTATTTATTTCTGTAGATGAAACACAACTCGAGTTATGAGTCGTTAAAGATGACCGTTTGCTCGCCGAAAATCGAACTCGCACCATTCAACGTTAAATAAAGTAAAAACGGAGAATTTTTGGAGAAATACTTATCAGAGCATATTTAAAGTACTTGAAAAGACCTTTAAAATGAGCTTTGATACAACTCATTAGCATTAAAACTTACGAAGTTATGATGAAAATAATATGCTTGTCTCCATTTTTCGTCAAAAAAAAACAACAATGAAACCAATGGCTTAACGGCAAGAATTGAAAGTAAACAAAACCCTTGTACAATTAACGTTGTTTAGGTATTAACAATATGTTCTAAAAGCTTGAACGGTTTAGAATGCCTTTATTTGAAAAAAAAGTTAGGTTTACTTTAGTAATAAATTTTGAAATTTTTGAAAAAATAACTAAAAAACTAAGTGAGATACCGGAATTGAATTGGCCGCAATGAGCCCGTCGAGCTGGAAGACCTAGAATAACGTGTAGGAGAATCCTATTAGCAGAGGTCGAAACAACTAGGACATCCTGGACGGATCTGGGAGCTGTCGGGCAAAACAGAGTCCGCTGGAGGGCTACTGTTTCCGCGCTATGTCCCATGAGGGATTAAAGGGGAATAAGTAACTAAGTGAAATGACAAGTCTCGTAACGTTATGTAACGTAAGAAACGGAACGAGTTTGAGCTTACTTAAGTTAAATTGCTTACGTAAATTGTGTCGTAGTTTGCAACAAACCAGATTAATTAAAATAAATAACTGAAGTGATCCCACTTAAGGATGCTTACGTTTTGTGCGCTTTTTACGGCTCTAAACGGAAGAGGCGTAAGATTTGGGTTGGCACCAAATAAACACTCATATTCGTACCATAAGTTGCGTTATACCTTCCTAAACCTCGTATTTTAAGAGTCCTTGCTATAATGCCAAATTAAGGGTTGTCGAAGGATTCCTCGATTTCGGGGACAGATTTTAGCCCAATTCCTGTGCTTAACACTGTTTCATCCAGTTCGCGGACCAGTTGGTATAAGAAATTGAAGAAAACTAGCAAAACGTAAAGACGACTGGGAGAATAGATTTCAAGAGGCCCTAGACCTAGAATGATTGTTGCGCCATTTATAAAAAAGATAGTCCTAAATAATTTTAAGTTCCAAACAAAGATGAAGATTAGCTCCAAAAATTAATAAAAATTGCACATTGACTGAATGCGTATGTGCTTAAAGAATATCGTATCTAGAAAAAAATACTCCACAGCGGCGAATGTCCTGATCTGATAAATCCGTCATAAAAAATGTAATTGGATTAGCGCGTAGAGCAGTTAATCTTCTTTATGTATCCCACAAACTTTGATACCAGTCACTAACCACAAAATATTTATCTACCCCAAAAACTTTATGTCATCTCATCCAATGACAATTTCGTTCGTCATTCGTTCACTGTGCAATTGCATGCGTTACACCACCGCGCACGAACTTCTACAATTACCAAAAACCACCCCAAAAAAAAAATACGAACTGCACGCTCTACGCCAGATAAAAACGCAATTTGATCTGCATCAGAACTTGATTAGGTCCACAAAAAAGGAAAAAAAAACTGATACGATATCCGGAACGAACATGGACACCGTAGATCAATCAACCCCGTAAGTGTCCCAATGGAGTTCATTCCCCCTTTTGATAGAAGGAAAAAGGAAATAAACCGCGATTCTTCATTTTTACTACTTTACGTGAGACAGTGCCCCAAGGACCACCGTTTGGCACCCCATTGTTAGGCACAACCTGAACATGCACAATTCCTGATTTCTGATTGTATCCAAAAGTGAAAGGAGGAAATATCCTTCTAACATCTCCACCCCACGGCAAAACTGACTCAAGAAGGGCGTAACCACCTTCTACGATACAAGAATTGGGGTGCAGGGTTCATGTCATCCCCTCGCGCCTTGTCAGTAGTGTTAGTAAAGCATTATTATAAAGGAGTAGAGAATAGAGAGAAAACGTAAACATATCACCACGAGTCCTTTTTAATACACTCCCGGAATTGCCCAAAGATATCCAGTGTTTATTTCTGTTCGTTTTTCCGTAAATATTCTCTGTTCTGGCATCAAGTGATAAGTAAGGGTAGCAGATGGTGGAGGTGCAGCAAAACCAAGAAGGGTGCGTTCCTAATAAAAAGAAATTCCAAACTCGTAATTGAGTGAATAAATCAAAACACCCGCCCTATATACTATGCATGGCGGCAGGGTGGGCTCCTGATAAGGATTAAAGGATATAAGAAGGAGTTTCGTATTATTTGCTCGGATATTGGGTTGCAATTTAAATTAGATTCGGTGCTTTTTTTCATTAGGTGGAAAATTTTTCATATGACGGAGAAGAAAATGCGTAACGTGATTGGAATTTTCAATTTAGGATGGAAACAGAGAGAGAAAATGCGGCACATACAGACACAAAAGCAGAAAAAAAGCAGAGTGTATGTAGGAAAAAAAAGGATGTGAAGGATGAAAAATTGCTTCGGGGTGAAACTTAACTTCAAAGAAGATTTTCTTTATTTTTCATTTGGTTGTTGTTGTATTCTTCTTTTAAGAATTTAATTTAAAAGGTTCTATGTTTACTTTGTGAAGACATTACGATCATGTGGTGAAAAGAGTATAATATTCTATTTTCTCGCTTTTACGTTTCAATTTTGTGTCATCGTAGGAAAATATAGGAAAAACAAAAGCAAAAAAAGGAAACCTTTTAAAAATCAGTCATTCTCCATGACAAGACTTATGTTTAGGTATGTGTAGATGAAATTGTATCTATGAAGTATGTTTGTATTTCAAAACTTTTCTCGATCTAATTCTCTCAAAAATTCAACGATCCCAGCGGGAAAAGTTTGAAGGCCTTCCTCAAGAAGCTTTTAGGAAGGAGTTCGTATTCGTAGTTCCACAAAAGTAGGATGGAAGGGTCAAATATGGATATGTAATAAACGTACAGTTTTTATTCAGTTAATACAATTTACCATTAAATTGTTTATAAAAATGTGTATCTAAAAGATTATTATAAAAGGATTAAAGCAATATCTTCCAAGGATCTCAATATGTTTAGAAGGTGTAAGAAATTGTACTGCCTTGGAGGAAATAAAAGAGAACGTATCACAAACAGCGTACCGGGAATGCGTGGGGAAGGTGAATGAGCTTTTAGAGCCTTTCGACTCATTCCTTCTAATGACATGCCTGCACAAAAAAGGTATGGAGCGGAATGCGAAAAGGAAGGAATTCTCGCCTTCCAAAAAAGGCTACCGTCATGCTTCTTGGTATGATTCCATTTCCCGCTTGGATATTGCTGAATTCATATCTCTTATGCCCGGTTTCACAGTGTTCACTTAAGCTTTCGCTCAGGCTTGAGCTTTCGCTCAACTCATTTTACTGTTTCACAGTAGTGGTTCAACTGTTGAACTTGGTTCAAAATTGATTTGAACTGAGCGACTAAATTTGGGCACTTAAGCCAAAGCTCAGGATATAAGTGAGAGTAATGTCATTAATTTTAGAGAAATCACAGTGAACTTGTGTTTATTTATTGATTTTAATTATAAGTTTGAAGTTTGATTTTTCAATTGTAAAGAGAACAGAGCATTCTATTACAAAGCATGCCGTAAATAGTGCGGATAGAAGGCTGCTGTGTAACTCTAAAGATGGAGAGATTATTTCTTGCCACTTTGAATGCTTCATTTTCACAGCAACCTGGAGAAAAATTATGGTACCGAACGCTTAGAAGCGAGCTGGATTCAGAAAGGGCCGCTCCTGCATATACCATATGAACACCTTGAGATTCATAGTGGACCAGTTTCCTGGATTACGATCCCCCTTTTACCTGACAAAATAATAATATTGATAAACGCTCCATATAACAATTCCAAATGCAGAGTTACCCACAATGGAAAATTATCCGAAACTTTGAGGTGAGCTCGGAAGTACGATAAGGATGTCTACTTTCGTCTTACTCGTTCTTATAGTAATGAGGAGCCATATTTTTTCAAAAATCCTTACTACTAAAGATAAAAAACTAGAAAAATCACACAATTTATCAACCAAAAGCAAAAATTTCCCCAACTGATTCAACCACAGTGGCAAAATCCATTGAATTACGTTCAGCTGAACTGAGCACAAAAATAAACTGTGAAACAGTTTTGACCTGAGCTAAAGCTCAAAATTACTGCTCAGGTTCAGCTGAGCGAAAGCTGAAATCGACACTGTGAAACCGGGCATAATCTCTTACTTTTAAGAATAAGCTCCAACTATGAGCACAATTTTTTTCTAAAACATGTTTGAAACCATAATCATAGGTCCGCCATAGCCGTTTCCACGCCAGGTTGAGAAATAAAGAGGGGAAGAGCAGTTGAAGACCTCAATGTGGATCGACATCACGACTTGGGAGAAGTAGGTACATATGGGCGCTCTGCATAGCAGTGATAACGTCATAGTGCCAATCCTTGCAAATGAGTAGACTCAATGGCCAGTCTAGGAGTCAAATAGGAGATAGCCCCTCCACTAGAATAAGGGTATGTGGGCTAACAACCCACAACCACGAAAACCTTTCTGTTATGAGAACTTAAGAGGAAGAAACCGGACGGATAACTCGGCAACGACCTGGCATACGAAAAAAGGTTAACGATTTTATATTATACATCTGGAACGTAAGATCATTGTATAGGGCAAGAGTAGGTACTTAGGACACTCCTGCAAATATTTGCTAAATACAAAATGGACATTCTGGCTATACAGGAGATGAGATGAAACGCGCAAGGAATAACGGAAAAATGTAACACCCTGTATAATATAGTTGCCACGCAAGAGAACATATAATGTGAACAAGATTCATAGTTGGAAGTAAATGCAAGCATTTGGTAATAATAAAGCTATAATACATACTGCAAATGTAAAGTGTGTTGAAAAAACACACCTAAGTGTGTTGTTTTCTTGTAGTAATTTTTTATCCACTTTAAAGTGTGTTGTTTCCGTAAAGTGTGTGAAACAACACACCTAAGTGTGCTGAAAAAACGCAGGCTTTTTAAAATAGAATTTATGGCGGCCTGAGGATATGCAACATCCATTCATGTGACATTTGAAGGGTTCGATAAGCTGCTATTTTTGTTCGCCTTTTGCAATTGGTTTTTCGTCTTTCCAAGCCCGAGTGTCGTTTTTCCAAGTGGTCCCCGGACTAAGAACTAACCACGTCTAATGCTGCTTATCTTCCGTAATCGAACGAGAACCGGCCTATTGAGGAAGGAATGGTACGAGTTATGGTCAATTGGTCATAAAGATAATTGCCAGCTTTGCTCGTTCTATACAATTTCTTAAAGCTTAGAATTTGATTTTAAGAGGATCTAAGAAAATTAAGTAAAATTTAACTAAAACTGAGATAATTAAAAACTAATTTAATTTAATTTTTTCGCAATTTGAATTTTATGAGCTTTTCAGAGCCTGAAAAAAATGTCCCAAGCTTGCATTTTTTTATTGATTTATTTGACCTAATATTTCATGTTCCATAAATTAAAGCATATTTGAGGACGCTCGCGGATAAATTCGGTTCCATACGAAATAGGACGCAAAAGTATCGTAATCATTTGCTTTGCGCACGGATTTTCTATTTCAATTTCCACCTTATCTTCAGGGACTATGTTAAGTCCAGCGGGAAAGTATTCATTTGTTAAAATTAATTTACCGTGCGAGTTTTTAACGCTATAATTAAGAAAAAAAATAGTAGAAGTTATATGAATATGTTTTAGAAAAATTTGCTCCGGAGAACAGGTGAGAAAAAGTTAATAATAGTAGCGAAAACTAGCCTTTTCACGTTTAGGGTGCGAATTTTTTTTGTGGAAAACATAAGGTCGTATGAAATAGCGCTTAAAAATGAATTTTGGACAATTGAAATCGGTCGACAACATTTTTGTAAAAAAAAAATTAAAAACCGTGAAATATGGAAATTTTTCAGAAGCAGGAACTATAACTATCGTAGAAACTTGTTTCAGGGCTTAAATTGTGGCCTATCTACAATTCATCAAAAAATAAGAACTTTTCGCGTAAATCGCAAAAATTTAAAAGCAGCTGTTCCCGAAAAAAGGTTTGAACAAGGACCAAAATAGTAATATATTTTGAAAAGCCTTATCTACTCGCGAGGAGTTGCCTACAACCCCATTTCCATAAAATGTATGTGAGTTTCCAGCCTTTTTGTCCAGGCTCGACCGAAATTACCCAAAACATATTCATATAACTCCGACGCTTTTTCTCTTAATTATAGCGTTAGAAATCCGCAGGGTAAATGCATTTTAAACAGAAACTATCGCTCACAATCAGAATAAGTCTGTGATTGATATTTCCAATTTGATTTTTCCACATGATTTGACTTTATTTAAAGGTATGAGTATGAGTAAAACATATGTTCCATTAGTGTATCACGACCGCATTGAGTTTTATGGGTAAAAAGTATAATAAATTATAATAAAAACAATTATAAGAGTTTTCATAATTATCCTATTATAGTATTTATTCATTTCTGTTTTCATTTCCTGATCAAAACTATCTAAACAGTAGAGGGAAATTGTCATATGATAATGATGTAGTTGGGAAGTTGGATTTTTTATTTTTCTTTTTACATAAGTTAAGATAAAGCAAAAAAAAATTCTGCAAAATCGGGCCTGTGCTGCACGAGCAAATTGCATAAATGTGGAATGCTGACTCCGACTACTCAATACAGAATCAGAGCAAGATTTTCCATTGTTAAAAAAGAAAGATCAACAAGCACACCAAAACTTAACATAACAAGTATAAGAGATAAGGTAAAAGTAAGCGAACTTGAAACCAAATTAAAGGAAGCATTCGGCATTGGTGCATCGAGAAACAACTCGCTGGAGTGTTATGCCTCCTGAAACGAGTTGAATCCCATCAACCAAGCGATGACATGCGCTGGTGGAGCGGGGAAATGCTAACGGAAGGCTATGACAGGAAGAATCAGGAATGTAAAGAGGTAAGAAGAAAGAAGGAAAGTTATGTAGGTGGGAAAAGCGAAGGACCGTGGTGCTGCCGAGGTTCGAACCCGGGACCTCTGGGATGGTAGCCAGGTGCCTTAGTCCCTGGACTACCGAGGGCCCATGCTGAAAGCTTAAAAATAATAAGTCTTCAGCTGTAGGCAATATACCAGCCGAAGTATTTAAAAAATGTAGTAATAGATTAAAAATACATATGCACAAGATTGTACAATACATTTGGAGGCATAAAGAACTACTTGACGAATGAAACATAGGAATAATCTGCCCTCTACACAAAAAATGCGACCAGCATGAATGTTCAAACTACAGAGGAATTACGTTACTGAACGTAGCACATATATTCTCGTATATCCAGTATACTCGCTTATTGTACCAGTATGTAAGAGTAATTTGCAATTACCAGTGTGGATTCAGAAAAAAGTCCACAAACGATCACATATTTGTATTACGAAAGGCAGTTGAGAAGACGAAAAAATTTAATATACACGGAGAGAATAAAAGATGAACAATTACTCTGTAAAACAGAGTAAAATTTATACTAGTGTAGAGTAGCTGTGGGACTAAAGTAAATTTTAGAACTTAACATGGTAAAAATTACTTATCAGTGCAGAGTAGAATTTACCCCTGGTGTTAAACGCTGTCAACACCTACAATTTACCGACCGTCGATTATTGATTCAAAATTTTTTTTGGGTTTTTATTTGTAATAATATAAATTTTAGGATCGATCATCACTTTAGACCAATTATATAAAGTCATGTAAAAAATACAATATTATTAATACTTTAATACAATGTCATTAATACATCTCCTTCACGCAAAAAAATATTATCGAATATAATTTTATTAATCGTTCACACTATTTCAGTTAATTGTATCTCAGCTGGTAATAGATTTTTAAGAAACTTCGCTTCAGACCAATATTGAAATTTTAAACTTTGAATACGATTGACTTTATATTGGAATTTTGTGGTAACTCTTTTGCTCAAAAGTCTATAATTAAAATGAAGTTGATGCTTAATTGCAATTGTTCTACAAACATTCACACGACTGATTGAGACACGTGATGTTATTTTTCGCATATATACTCCGATCGGAGTAACTTCGGCAGCCCTTCAGCCGTGCACGGCGTTCAGAGTAAAAATTCGTAAGCAAGATACTGAAAAGTAAGACGCTAAGGTTTAAAAATTAATCTTCAAAAGATGAAAAATTCATCCTCAGAAGGTGAAAAATTAAGTAAAAAAGAAGTATATTTCCACTGCCCCCCATTTTGTCGATTAATATAGGAGAATTACGCTGCAAGAAGAGTAAAAATTCATCTGAAAAACAAGAGAGTTTTTCGTCACTCTGTGAAGACTACCACGATTACTCTGCACCACAGAGTAATTTTTCATCTTTTCTTCTCTCTGTGTAGAAACCCACCTCTTTTTCATTGATTTTACAACAGCATATGATCTTGCGCTACGATCAAAAATCTAAGAAAATGGTGGAGCTGAATTTTCCAGATCAATTAATTCAGCTCACTAAAACCTCATTGAGTCGAGTGATAAACAGAGTAAGAATACAGAGCAGAGGTCTCAGACAAGGAGACTCCACTATCCAGAGGGGCAAACCTAAACAAGTCTGTTCAGCTAATGGCATATGCGGTCATCATAGGCAGGACAATGACTGCAGCAACGGAAGCCTACACTGATAAAAAAAAATTCTTGGCCTAACGCACTTTCTCTTGAACCAAGCAACTCATGTTTTGTATAAACGAAAACAAAATTCGTTGACTTGAAGTAAAAAAAATAGGAAACCGATGATATTATAATAATTGAAAACAATTCAAGTTCTAAAATGGGTCTTAATAGTTGTGATACGTTTTTAGAACTTGAAAGTCCGGTAACCGAAAAAAGTCCGATGAATTAAAAATTTAGTTTCTTGAGTAAAAAATTAAACAATTTTATTTCGAGAAAGACATATCTTGGTCGAAAAATATACGTATTGAGCGAAAAAATACGATTGCTTGGCTTAAGAATTTCCAGTGTCTTACTCTGAGACAGCATTCTCATGTTAAGACTGAAAAAATTTTCTACACAAGACAACGAAACGAAGATTATCGAATTGCTGGAATCAAGACAATTTTTCTATCAGTGTACTATATGTAGCGCTAGAAAAAGCAGCATCGAAAGCTGGACTTATCATCAACAAAACATACTTCACTATGTTGAAATATTTCAAGTTATATAAAATCGTAATAAAACCAGTACTCAGATACGGATCGGAAGCATGGACTATTACTAGGCAAAAGGTTCTAGGATGCAGCGAATGATAAATTATCCGCAGGATCACCAGCGAAGTAAATGAGGAGGTTGTCTGGAGAAGAAGATACAACCACGATTTGTACCAAATATACAAAGAACCTGACATAACCAAAAGCATCAAAATATCACGCCTACGCTGGATAGGACATGTAATGAAAATCCTGTTCAGAGGCTGCCTGCCAGAGGGAAGAAGGTCACAAGAAATAACTAGGAAGAGATATAAAGACGACATAGAAATGGACTTACGCACAATTGGGATTATCAACTGGAGAGAGAGGCACAGTACTCAGAACGTTGGAAGAAAATTCTTGAGGAGGCCAAGGCTCACAGAGGGCTGTAGTCCCTAATGATGATGATGATCGTTGAAAGCCCTACTTTTACTTCCAGAAAATGTTTACTTCAAACTTACTAATTTACTTACTTACTAAACTAGTTGTACTAATTTACTAGTAGTTCTGCGGGGACGAACGTACGACTTGTGAATTGCAGTCGAATAATACTGAACAAAAATAGCATAACTCCCTATTGAAAAAAAGTACCTCTAAATGGATCACCAGTTACCTTAGGTTTTTAATCCAGATGGCTTGAGCAGGCTCAGCAGTCTGCTTAGTATTTCTCTAGTAGCATTTTCATACCGCATTGAGATAATTCAATATTTGTGTTTTTGTAAGCAGGACGGATCACCCATGTGATTCTTTAATGACCTTCCAGGCGGACTAAATACAGGACGTTTCATTCTAATGACACCAATATTTTGATTTTGCAAACAATTATCGTATTTTCTTCATAATTACCCTCATTATTAAATTTTCTCCAAACAATAATGCCAAATTATAGCAGGGAAAAAAATTTAATTACTCAAAAGATCGGCCAACAAATAATTTTTTTTTTGGAACAATTCCCAAAAATATCCTTGTTCCAGGAAGAAATTTATCAGAACACGATAAACATTTTCTGCATTTAGCGAAAACATCCCCAGCTCAAGAGTAAACAAGTGGAAAATTAACATTCCCTAGGTAACCACTAACAGAAAATTTCCCTTTGTTCCAAGTTAGCAATAAGACCGAGACCATCCCCCTTGGTTAGCATCCCCCTCCACTATGGCAGGGCGATGCTCGGTCATACATTTTATAGCGTTTTCTTCTACATTTTCTTGTAGTTGTCATTACCTCTGATGTAATTCATGTAGCCCCAAGCGGGCCAAAACTAAATACGACAAAAAGCTCGCAAACATTCAAAATTCAGAGTATAAGATACCAGGAGGCAGCAGCCTTCAGAGCCTCCGCAGAACAGAACTAATCTCTGAAATAGATAAAATTAAATAAATATCGCTGCCTTAGAATTCCTGGAGGATCTCATAAATTCCGTTCTATTACTTTGCTTGCGAACAATATGTACCCAGGGAGCCGGGCGGGAACGGACGGAAGCGGGCTGCTGCTGCTCTTGGAAAATTTACAGGGCAAATATACCCAGATCAAGGCACACGCATAAATACTCAACTCTTGCTGTTTATTCTTCTTATTGGGTGGCCCCAACGGGGAGCGCCTCCATAAACAACAGAACCAAGACACACGGATATATAGCGACGCACACCAGCCAGCAACCAGCCGAGTGAGGGTTGGGGGGATTGCCTGAGCCCTTCGGATCCTGGATCCCGGCAATTGTTTGGGCTAAGATTCTTCTTGGTAAAGCGCAAAGGTCTGCACGCGGGAATATAACAGAGGACGACAATTCCGACGAATGTTGAACAACCTTTAAGCTTTGGGAAAACAAAGGTTCCGAGGCGCCTCCCGCGCCACCCCAAAAAGGGCAGGAGGGGCAGATTGCGGGGATGCATGCAGAATTAAGATCCGAGGAAGTTAGATGAATGACTGCTCCACTCCTCAGTTATCTACATGTACTGGAATTCCCTTAATTGGAATTTTATCAGATGAAAATTTGAACAGAAAGCCCCGGCCGAGAGCTGCTGGTATACACGACGGCGACGACGACGACTACGACGACAACAATGATGTCAGGGCTGCGCTCCATTTTAATTTCTAAATTTATTACAAATTTATGCCGCTTTTCATTTTTAAAAGGCTCTCTCATATCTCGGGTCGGGGGTAGCTACTTTTCCCCGAAATTTGAATCTCATACAGAGAGGTGAGCGTTATTGAATTAAGAAGGTGGAAAGGCAACGCACGTGTGCGTCGCACATGGCAGGGCTCCGCCAGAGTTTGCCAGAATCGAGCCCTGGAGCCCGTAGGTGGCCCGAGGCCATGGTCATTCGACAGTCGGATGACAGTAATTTACAAAACCGTTGAAATGTGAAATTTTACGGCATGTTAAAGATTGTTTCTGAACAGTATTAATCACCCAAGATCTCATCTGTGAAAGCCGATAGAAAGTTGCTCTCAGGGAATGTAGCATTTGCATAGATAGAGACAGACGAAGAGGCACGCCCGCCTTTCTATTGCTGCACTGACATCGATACACCCATCAATTTGATGCTGTCACATGAACCCACCTATCTGGGCGAGATGAACGTCATGACCTGACCATTGGACCGTTGGTCACGTACATCAACAAATCAAAACCAACCGACCATCGACCAATAATCGTAAAACAAAACGCGCCCCATTAGGCGAAGAAAAGTGTTGTCAACCGAGCGGCTTAATGGGGCTCACTCTGTGAAATATTCAGTCGGGCACCGATCCCCCCCTGGCCGCTCTTGATGGGGCTCGTAAGTCCTGATACTTTCATGCCATTTCATAATGGGTCATTAGCGTCGAAAAATAACCCACTTCCTCTACTTCCCAGCAACACAAGCCTTGACCCCTATCCTCAGGGCCCGTTCCATCCTTGAGGAGATTTTGGAGCGGCTCAAGACGTACGACAGAACCGCTCGACTTCCGTGAAATTTATTGGCCATTTAATTAAACACCACGAATGCCTCTGGTCGTGATCTATAAAACAATAATCGAGCAAATAAATAAATTTGATTCGGGACTTAAATAATATCATTCCACATGGCAACAATAGACTGGCCGGAGTCAGGAAGAGGGAAGACGGCCATCGTGGATCGGCCTTCATATAGCTTCAGGATTTACGACCTAATCTCCGATGCACTCGGCCCCATATAGAGGAGAGATACTCCATCGATGATGCTGTTCAGGGGCCCTCTCCGGTCCATCGCGGCTAAGCCTAAGGGGGGATGCGGATTGTACCGGATAGTGGTCATACTATGCGGCCGCAAGGAACTGGTGTAGAGAGGGAAGACAGACCCTAGGATCCTCTCTATGCCGTCTACGACTGATGGGTCACATGGCAGCAATATTTTGATCCCGGGGAACAGCATTATTTATTGCTGCTGCATGAGGTAGTTGCACAGTTAATAAAACGGAATCATCATTTCCTGGTCAGTTTAGCTCATGCTGGACGCAGTTTCTGTTGTGTTAGCGGTTCGATGAAAGGATATCCGTTGACGTACTTGCGGCTATTTATCTTGAAATCCATTGTGGAGACTCTCTTGCGGCCATTGAAGGAATCATGTGTGGGAGTGAATGTTGTTCTTTTATTTTTAGTATGTGTGTGTTTTTTTTAAAGAATAAAATTAACCATATTGAAAACTGTTTTGCCTTGTTTGACGATGATTGAAAAATTCGTGATCGATCTTGAGTTTACGAGGGAGTTTTTGTGGAGATTGTAGTAGATAGAATCTGGCTGGTATGTCATTATAAAGAGTGGATAGCAGTGGCCTTAGGGTTCGCAATAAATGATAGAGGTATGACTTTATCACGATGTTCAACGACATTAAATTTTTATGAGTTAAATAAGAATAGAAAAACATATTTCCGAGAGGTTAGGTAAATTTTATATGAGTGGAGTATTGTTTGATTTAAGAAACAGCAAAGTAATGTTATGTGGTAATATTTCTACTAGTTGTTATCCAAAGCTTTTTGATGTATTTCAGAGTGTCGGTCGGGCTATTTTATTGGCTTTACTGTGTATTAAGCCTTTTTGACCACAGGTTGGACACTCAAAACATTAAATCAGACGGCGCGCGAATACTTAACATAGACCCAATAGCTTTTACTTATACTGGATGTAAAGTATAGTGGGTCTGGAATGATCAGTTATCACAAATATAGGAAGCAAGTACGTTTTAAAAATTGCGTTTCTAGATTGTTTTGACATTATTCTTCCTTTTTCTTTCTTTTGGTGTGGAACTGGGTGCAGACCAACCCGCATGTACGAGGTCTGTTCAAAAAGTAAGGCTGATTTTAAAATTTTGCGGGCTACGTACATTCAATTACCAATTTTTTAACCGACTTCAAAAAAGAGGAGGTTATCAATTCGACGCGTAGGTATGTTTTTTTTTGGTCCTGTTCACGCATAACTTTGTAACGCAATAACTTTTTTGCTTTTTTTTTTGCTTGAGAGGGTAGTTTCCCACGGTGGTCCCATGCAATTTTTTTTAAATTCTTAAAAAGGAGTTCGAAGGTAGGCTTAAAAAACTGGTAAAATTAGTACACCTTGAACAGATAGAATTATTTCAAAGGTATCACAAAACTCATTATTGTCACCAAATACTTAAGAGGGACTTGGCGTAGCGTCTACGTAAAAGTCTACCGAACTAATTATCGCGGGTTCAAACCCCGGATCGGACAGTTCGACTTTTTTTCTTTTTTTTTCTCTTCTAAATTCATTCTGATTGGATTAATCTTGTAAAGAATTATTACATACTCTTCGGTGAGAAATTCCATGCATACTAATGTACACTGTGAGAGTATTATCCGTTGAATTGGAGAACTATTTAACCGAATTTATGATTTATTTTTTTAAATTCCCCCAAAAAAAAAGAATTTTTAGAAACCCTCTTGAGAAAAAAACCAATCCCGCCCCGTGATGCCCAAAAAAGGATGAAATAACTGTTTGTAATTCTTTACAACATAATGGATCTAGAAAGAAGAATCACTTTTGACGACAGTGTGCTAACACCTGTTTTCGGGGTGATGTATTAAGTGCATAAGCTAACAAAGAAATGAAAACAATTTTCGAAGCATGTGTTAGTGCAATGAAGCCAACTACAACTGACACCGTCTTCAAAAAGAAGGAGTTTATTCACGATATAGCAGGGGAACATTCTCGCAATACGTATGCTGCGCCATCGATTAAACGATACTACCAGAAGGACCATCCTAAGAATGGGTAGTCCAAAAATTAAAGGATTCCTGTAGAAACGGGGCTGCCAGCCGTGAACTGATCCTTTAGTCGCACCCCATCTGTTTTCTTAGGTGGAACGTTCCTGGAAACGAAGCGACTCAACAGGCCTCTAGCTACACATCGGTAACTTAAAACTCTTCGGTGAGAAATTTCATGCTTACTCATGCAGACTGTAAAAGAATTAAGGACGTTAGATTTTTTCTCCGGCCCGGACACGGACATGTGTGAACGAGTACATATAAAATGTACGCAACAATATTTCTTGAACCCCTGACGGAACACTAATAAGTGTGGATATTCCTTTACTCGTTCACACATGTCCGCGTCCGGGGACGGGCTCGTTCACACATGACAGAACACGGCCCTGTGACGTCCCGGGCACGGCCCTGATATGTGTGGATATTCCTTTATCCTTTGAATTGAAGAACTATTGCCTAATTTCCGATATGGCTTATGTACATATTTAGCCAATATATAAGAACACTCTCTCGTAGCACAGGGAGTAAATACTTGTCTCTCGTCCAAGGGTTCCGAGTTCTATTCTCGGGGCTGTTGCATTTTTTTTCCAATCGACATATTCTCACAATAATAAATTTGATTAAATTTTATTTTTTAATTTCATTCGGGGAATTTTGTTTCATACTCATACTAAATAAGTTTTTTTTATTGAATAACTCCGAAAATACGCAAATACATTATTGCAAAAACTATTTAGCTACTGCCTGTTTTACTTATCGTAATAAATAATAAATTGGCCCCGAAAAAAATGAACGGACTAAAAAGTACGAAATAAAATAAATTTTTAAAAACCTACTTCAAAAAAAAACCAATTCCGTCATGCACTAAAAAGGATGAAATAATTGTTGGTAGTTCTTTACAATACTAATCCAATCAGAATGGATCTAGAAAGAAGAATCACTTTTGAAGACGGTGCCAGGTTGACTTTCATTGCACTAATCTTGCTTCGAAAATTGTTTTCATTTCTTTGTTAATCTTATGCACTAACAGGTGTTAGCACCGTCTTCAAAAGTGATTCTTCTTTCTAGATCCATTCTGATTGGATTAGTATTGTAAAGAACTACCAACAATTATTTCATCCTTTTTAGTGCATCACGGAATTGGTTTTTTTTGAAGTAGGTTTTTAAAAATTTATTTTTTATTTTGTTATGTTGGTATGTATATATGCCCCTGAAGTATGATAAAATATTCAGCTGTATTCATTGTTTACTTTGTCTGTGGCAGCCGCTACGGTTAGACGTGTTTTGCGTGTTCGGCGTTTTTTTGCTCTCGAAAAAAATTGGATCAAAGAATTTGCATCAAATTTTGTGTAAAAAATTCATGTTGCAGGTTTTCGGCAGCAAAGTGGCGCAATATATATTTTTGGTAAATTTCGTTTTCGGAAAAAACGATTCGCAAATGAAAATTCAACGAAAAGCGCTTACACTTTTTTGTGTCAGACATCTCAAATTGCAAAACTTTTCTTTTGTCACATATTTTCTTTAAAAATCAATTTTTGAATGTGATACCTGAAAAATGGTTTTTCCCATTCAGGACCTCAAAAATATGTAAAAGAGTTTAGCAAAAAAATAGTTCGGCAGGTTTAAGGCGAAATCCAAGTAAAACTAAATAAATGGGAATAAACGCTGACACCATTGAACGCACAGCCTGAATGACCGTGACGTGGAATTGGTAGATAAATTCTGTTCACTCGGTAGCATTATTACCGAAAATGCAGGGACAGAAGAAGACATCAGTTCCATAATAAATAAAGCAAAAAGCGCATATGCATGCCCGTTTCGTATATGGATATCGACGGAGATCTTAGCTAACACCAAATTGCGACTGTCCAACTTTAATGTTAAGACAGTTCATTTGTATGGTTGCGATCTAAGAGCTGTCGAACAAAGTAGAGTCCACTAGCAACTGTTTCCTTTCCACCTTTCCACCGAGATTAAATTCGATGTTAACCAAAGAAGTGTGCTTGCTTGTAAATATGGTTGTTTTTCCTGCCACCTTCATCACACTCAAATTTTGTCGCAGATGCAATTTTTGTATTGATGTATAAGCAATTAAATCGCGACCAAATACATGCTTTGATTTTTATCATGGCCGTGCCGGATATGATGTAGGTACAGTCCGCCACAAAGGGGGGCAACTAGGACGAATTGCTCCGGGCCCCAGGTCAGAGGGAAACCCGAAAATATATTGAAACACCCAAAATGTTAAAAACCGCCTGCGCTCTGATCGTAAGCTAGAGTGCCAAAGCTAAACATACAAAACTTTAAAATAAAATAAATGAACTTTAAGTATTAAATATTTTTTTAATAATAGGTTTAAAGAAATTTCAATCTCCTTAAAAGTGGTCCCAATCATCTTTTCGCCCCAGGCCCCGCAAGGCTATGTGGCGGCGCTGTGTAGGTGCACCCGGAGCGCTTACTCTCTACTGCAAGCTGTGAGTTTTAATCATTGCTGATATGTAGCTGGCCACATATATTTCTTTTTCGTATGTTGGAACCTTCTAGTAAAAAATATTTTATCAAATCGTGTTGAATCTCGCGGGCCGCAAAATTTCCCACGAAGGGCCACATGCCCCATGGTATAGACCATGTCTGCTCTAGGGGAGTGGTATGGTTTGAAAAATCGGCGAATAGCTTGCTGCAACCCCTTTTGCAGGGTGGTAGGTCCATGTATCCTAAACAGAAAATAACCATGCTCTTGCTACGCCACTGATATTGCAGCCTTACTATATTGCAGAGTGTCCACCCTCATCGGGAGCTGTCGTGAACCTGCAGTCGGTCCCATTTTAAAGCAGATATCTCTTCCTCTAATACGGCCATTATAGTAGAAAAGGGGCATGCAGGTGCTTTAGCGATCTCTTGTTATTGATAAAAACAAGAGTTTGAAACTTTTAGTCAATTAAACCAGGCACCAAGAGGATGCTTTCATAGGCCATTTTTGGATTTGCATCCTGCACAGAACGTGTGCTATTGCTCTACCTTGGTAAGGAATCTAGGAGCTGGGAGGCATTTTTCCTCAATTTTTCCTATTACGCTAAACTCACCCCAAATATGCAGCTTGGACGGTGTAAATTGATTGGCAGAGGTAAGCTTAAAAAGTCTAGCCACCATATTTATTCTAAAAAGGACAGCTTTTGAATATCTCAGTCAGTACGGGAGCCGCAAGGTAGGGGAGATCGGGGAGCTACTTGTAGTGAATGTAAGTAGGCGCGTGCCGTAACTATCTCGGTTTGGTGGAAGTACGATCATAATCTCCTCGTGGTGGCGATTGGAAGCTGTCCCGAAAGAGATGGGCTAATATGATTGGACCTACCGAACCAAGATGTGTTGAGGGCTGGGAACTGGACGCATCCAGCTGTATAACGCCGTATCCTGAGGTCCCATATCATAGGGGCACAGGTTTATATCAGGTCCAGTTTTCCAGTGTGGCTCGGCATAAGAAATTTCGTTTGAAACACAGACCTCTACAGCACATTTCTATGAGGGTTAGTCCACATGTTCTTAATTGAAAATCAATATGTTACATCCAAGTAAATCACCAAAAAAACATTGCCACTTTAAAACATTCCTCAAAAGCTATAAAAAATTTAATAAAATAAAATGTCCTCTCCCCGCCAAGAAGAAATCCTGTTAAGGGAGAAATCCCTTTAATTTAGAGATTTTCAATAAATTGAAATCACTACAAACATCTCAAACTCAACAGTTACCAATCGTTCCATCTGTGCTCAAAGTTGAGTACTTTATACCCAGCGTGAATATATCCGAATCCGTATGGAGATGTGCTCGTACTTGAGCCAGATTTGAACAGATTTTAGCAGATTTTGGACCGAAATACATGTCAGAACATCTGTCGTTCCGACACTCGATTTGACACCAAGTAAGCGACAGTCGAAATCATCACCTCATAATGTATGGGATCAAATCCCTTTCCAGGAAAAAGGAACGAGGCGAGTGATAAAAAAAAAGAAATCGCAAAATCCCCGAAAGCTTTGCTCCACTGCCACCCAAACAAAACTGGAGCAAAGAGATGACAAAAATTCATGCCATAAAGACGCAAAATAAGCAAATCAGCAACTTTCAAAAAAAAAAGAAGCAGAAAAAAATAAGGACGAAGGAAAAATCCTGCTATATCGGAAGGGGTACATGGAGGACATCCCCCGAGCTCGACACGAGAACGACGTCATGTAAACTTGAGAGGATCTGAATTATTTATGAGAAATTGTTGTTCAGGCAACATTTACATTCCGTGATTTATCTGACAGAGAGTGTTGTTCACCTGTCGTTATTAATCTCTTTGTTTTCTCACCTGTGATCTAAGTTTTTCATCTCGGCATATCCAACGACGACTGTTATTTTGTTGTGTTGCTGCCCCGACGATGAAGGTGTTGTGCATGCCCGGGCCTGCAGGTATAGCAGGCGATCTCGGTCGATTCGTAGCCATGTCCAATTTGTAGGGCTTCTAACCATTTTCGATGTCTTCATTATGAGTGACATGACAGCCCTACAAGCCTAGTAATGAACGAGAGAGGCACAGCCAGCGAGTCGTTCGAGCAGGTATTTTCATGTCAGGTTAATAGGGCCTCGACTTTCTCTCAACATCTTCTAAATTGGTACAAGATTCGGAGCAAATCGCTTGTCATGACTCCAAATTACGAGGATTTGAATTTATGTTTACGTCCCAAAATTTCGTTCATTTTTTTCGAGAGAGGGGGGAAATTTCTTGGGTACATCACTTTGCGGCTACGCTGCTAGAACACAAAAACGTAATTAGGGGATGCTTTAATCCAATTAGGGGTGAAAAAAAAATTTATATTTATATATATTAAAAACCACCCTAAAAATATAGGAAAGATACTTTGTTGCCGCTGCTGGCAGCCAGGATAATATGGACAATTTTTAAACTGCAACAGCATGACGAAATCTGCACAAGCGATGGGTACGTCGGGTCTGGCAATGATACGCCTCGAATCCTTTTAGTCACGCTTTTCTTAATGGAAATTTTTGCTAATCTCCTATTGGCCACGCGTCTCAGAACCGTCGGCGGGATCATGGGCCGCGACTTTTAAATTTCAACTTAATCCGGCATCTGGTAAAAATTCGTTTCGGTGGAAATTGACGGAATTTTTATTTTAGGGTTTTTTTTGGAGGGGAATTTAATAATTCGAAACGAGTTATTAAAATTAAATTTTTGACGGCTTGTGTCGGGTTTTTTTTCGGGGAGGGAGGACTGTTCTGGGACTGTTTTACGGATTGAAAGTTGATGAATGTGGAACACGAAAGGAACTAATGAAATTGAGTACTATTAATTTGCATTTTTTTTAAAGACACGGATGTGAAGAATTTCTTAAGAATTTCAATGACTAAACAAGGTTTCTCGGATACTTAAAAGTCAAAAGGAAATTGATGATTCAAAACTAGGACTTTTTCTGATTAGAGCAATGTACGAGTATTTTTTGTCACATCTCAAACTTTACTTGTCGAATTCCCCCCCGTACGTTCCAGTTACCAGAGGCTGGGGCCCCAGTAGCTCTAAGGTGCGCTGTTTTGTAGACGAACTCGTAAACACCTTTTGGATGAAAGGAGATTTTTTAGACCCTTGAACTTGGAAACCTCCCCCCCTAGGAAGGCAACAGGGGTAATCCACCACCCCACGAAAAAATAAAAGTCTTAATATCTCAAGCTACACGCATTGTCTCTTGCTATCACTCCATGGATTCTCTAATTAGTGTCATGGCAATCAGTCCCTTGCAGCAACTAGCCCTGGAACCCCTTTGTTAATTGCAGAAACAGCCTAGAAGTGTAATCTATCCCAGAAAACGGAACAAAAAATTAAAGAAATTTGCATAAAGTGCCAATTGCCAGCATGTAAAGTGCCAATTTCTAACATCGAAAAGATATTTGTGTGAACTGCATTTAAAGTAAAAAAATATTTTATAATTTCTAAAGGAGTTAATTACTTTATTTTTTCTGATGTCCCAAGTAAAAATAATTTAGTTGGTTAATTTTCTTACTAGCACGCACGCAACCGCTGCTAGCGCATAGCGAACAAATAGGGACGCCACAAAAGTATGCACACACCCGTCAGAGGGATGTACGCTCCCGCCACTTCAGGCATGAACATTTATAAATACATTTATAATACATCGGCCGGCATAAACCATTCCAAGCACGAGTGCTGTTTTACCAAGCAGTCCCCCAGCTAAACACTAACCACTTCCAAGGCTGCTTGACCTACGCAATCGAACGAGAACCTTTTTACTGAGTGTACTATTGGCACCTTTTATGGTCACCAAAATAGTTGCCCCTTTTCTTCGTCCTCTACAATTTTTTAAAGCAATACAGGCGATTTCGTTCATCCCTGGGGCGCAAGCCTTTTCGGGGCGACAATTTTTGTTTGTTTTTATATTGTTTTTGTTATTTTAAGTTATTAGTTATTTTTATTTAAAATCTTTTCATAACAAAAATAACCACAGGATATTTGGTTATTGGATAGGAAATTTTAAAGATGCTGTTAAAGATTTACCAAGATTACTTTCAAAAACCTGCAACAAAAGTTGAAACTGAGGGGTTGTTAAATGAGTTCAACTCACGGGAAACTGCTATTATGGTAGTATTTTGAAACGAAATATTAGAGATCATAGATAAAACTAATAGCTATACCACTTCAAAAAGTAGCTACTAGAGTCCGTACTAAAAGAGATGAAGTATTTTAAAAGGGGCAGTTTCCGTCGTCGTGGTCACATGCTATGGGGGTGTAGTTCCGTGCCAACATGACTAATCCATGTGCGCAATTTGTGTGGAGTTTTCATTTCCCCACATGCGCGAAGATACCTCGTCTCTTTTGGTACGGACTCTACAATTGAAAGCATTGTTGAACAGGGTGGCCACTTTCTGGAAAACCTGGAAAAGTCAGGGAATTTAAAAAATATGGAAAAGTCAGGGTATTTTCATCCAAATCATGGAATTCTTTCATCCATAATATACAACGCATCTGAAATTTCGAGGAAATCGACGAAATTTTGCGAAAAGGCGAAAAGTTACCTAGCACAATGCCGGAGAACTCGAAATAGTCGTTGTCGAAATTATCGGAATTCCATTGCACTGGAAATTAGTCAATAAAAATGTAGAATGAAAAGAAATTGCTTAATATACTGCTACGTTTCTGGAATCCTGAAAATAATTAAGTCTGTACTAGATTATCATATCTGTCCTATACTATTCGACTGCAGCTAACTTGATGAGATCCTTCTTTGAAGCATAAAAATATCATGCCCTTTCAAATCTACTACAAATTGGAAAGGACGGACCAAATGTCAACTAGACATTTTTTGAAGAAATAAAATAATTATCGTTAGGAAAAATTCCTACGTTATAGATGAAATTCTACCTCACACCGATCCATATGGGATGATCTGATAAGCAGTTAGTTAACTAACTAACCCCAAACTATTCCAAAAACCCGTGTATGATAAGATATCCCCTTTAATCGACCACCTCGAACCCCATGGTCCTAATTTCAGAACTGCTTTGTGGAATGGACAGCGGCCATCAAATTGATGCTATTTATACTGACATCAGCAAGGCCTTTGATAATGTAGAGGTAGACCATCATACTAAAAGCTTAAAATTTGGAAAATCAAGTTCGGCCCTTGAATGGATAAGATCATATCTCTACGCGAAGATCACATGTTATCAGATTCCAAACATTCCTTTCCTCAGGGTAGTCATCTGGGCCCTCTTCTATTCAATATATTCAATTTATCTCTAGTTTCATGATACAATGTAAAGTCTAGAAAAAATTCAATTATTGTCTGGAGAACCTGGAAAGTCAAGGAAATTAGCTTTTAAGAAAAAGTGGCCACCTTGTTGAATTATACGTTTCTTTAGAAAAGTTTGTACAGTCGAAACGAAATACAGGGTCATTTACCCTGGATGTCAACTGTTTCCGCCCTATGTCCCATGAGGGATTAAAGGAGCAATTAGTAATTACCCTTTACAATATATATCTGAAGATATAACATTGTGATGAGTACAAACGATGAAAATACGTCAGAAGAACTTAAATTTATGATGCCAATAACGAATTCCGCATAAATACATATTTAGTCCAGTCGCTGGAGCATTTCCAGTGGTTTTGGCGTGATGTAACGGACTTTTTTGGTGGTATTGGTCAGAAATGACATCCCCAACAATATGAAAATGCCTGGAAAATTTATGGGAGCCCAAAAACTGAAAAAATCACGAAAAATTCCCTGTTTTTTTTACCTTTCTTGATAAATATTTCTTAACGAAGGCTTCTACGCGAAAAGTTTGTTGGACATGTTTTGTTCTTTATTGGGGTTGCTAAAACTTGGCGTAAGTTTGATTGTTGAAATTTGAATTTTTGCATTGCAAAATACCGAAAACTGCGAAAAATCGTACCCTCACTTTAAAGCTATACCAACAAAAGAAAATAACATTATTTTTCAATATAATTCTGGAATTAGGTAGTTTAAGGTATGTTTAACTTATATCCAAAACACGATCACTGTCGGTCAAATAGTTATAGTTATAGTTTTTGCATAATGGATTTTGCAATTAAGTGATTTTAAAAAATAAAAGAGAAAATAAAATTTAAGATTCAAAAACTGCACACTTTTCCATTTTCTTAAATATTTTTACTCTTGACACTCAATAAACCACAAAATACGATAACTTTTTTATCTTTGCAGTAAAATAAGAACGGTAAATAAAATTCTGGAATGATTTTAAGCGAAATTTAAAATAAAACCGCCACAACGGTTGCACGATATTAAAGTTGCCATACCTGATTTCATTTTTTCCTTTGAACTAATGTCAGAATGTTTACAGAAAATAGATAGGTATAGTGATTTTTTTATTTCTGTCTCGTTTCGCCATAAGACCCGGAATCACTGACATTTAGATGGAACAGGGGTAGAGAACTCGCATGGTTTAACATAAATATTTGTAATTAATGAAAAAAGGCATTTTGAAAGGGAAATAACATCAAAATTGCATTTGTTATTTTTTTTAACAAAAATTTATTTTGTTCCCATCGTCCAAAACCGAATATAAAAAATTTTACTTTACAAAAGTAACTGACGTGTTTACATGTCAGTGAAAAAAGGTTTGTCAACTATGGAACGAATTGGTGCCATGAAAATTTCCTGATAAGCAGTCCATTCTATATGTCAGTGGTTCTGACACTTTTGTATGCTTTGCCATTCACGTGTATTTTTTTACGAAGAGGGGCGCATTATTTTTAGTAGCCCACGGGCGCCGAATATCTTAGGACGGCCCTGGGCAGTAGGAGTTGGTGTTGTACAACATTCTCAATCTGGATGTAAGAAGCTCAATTGGCCAGTGTCCCGTAATTAAATACAGGATTCTGGCGATATTTTTTCGTGAAATCCCGAAGAGGTCAGCCATCTCTGGTTGTTGTAACAAGGCCAAGTCTTCCTTCGCACACGATGATAGGCTGCTCCATCTCGAGCCAGCTACTGGTAGAAAGTACATGGAGATGTCTCTATTTTTAGTATACACAACGTGTTTTTTACATTCTCCCATTCGACCAAAAAATATAAAATACTAGCTGATCTCTTAGACAGTTGTCCTGTCCAAATTTCAATAAATTTGTTTGTGATCGTTTTGGGAATTTGTGAAAAGATATGGGAAATGTGTAAACAATTGCGCCCATGGATACTCAATCCGGGTAATTCCAGCGAGTTTATAAATTTGTTTAGATTTTTGACAACATCATCTCGGCTAGTAACGCTAACGGATTCCACCAATTTGTACATCATCAATTCGCAAATTCAATTCGTCGACATCAATGTTTTCGCAGCTAATATAGCACTTTCACTCAACCAAACATGATACGTTTGTGATTTTGAGAAATGTTTCGGATGAATTCAGTATTTGATTCAGTGAAAGGGGGTTTTGCCTTTGCCTTTACTTCTTCAGATAACTCGTACTGCAATTCGACACGTACGTTCATACTTGATTTTCATTGGAATCAGTTGAGCTGTTTCGAAGATTAGCGTGTACGAACATTGTGACGCGTGATTTTTAACATAGGATAGGATTTCACGAAACCACATAAAACGTATACACACTCGCACATATAAAATCGGATTGTATTACACAAGGTTTTGAGTGCAACGCGTTGAGTCGTGTATCACCTCCGCTCAACAAACTGACATTTATGTTGATCAATACGTTGAACTGTGTATCATCCCACTAAGTGAGTGAGTGAGTGAGGGAGTGTAGCATTCCGTTCCGCTCCGATGCGTAAGAATCATTGGAACCACCGTTCCGAACTCCCATATAAGTTCTAAGTAAATTTCGAATTTTTATCTTCACAGCTTAGCTGATCAGAACCAGGATCGCGGCTTAATTTTTCATCCCTTCAATCGTATTCCGTTTCTAAAAGCAGTCACAGCTCAATCATAAGTGTCTAGTGAGTCACAACTTGAGACAATTTGGTATCGTCCAAGCCATAAGAAAAATGAGCGCGCATGTGGAATTGTGATTGAGAATATATGGAAATGAGTCGGTTATTTGCGTTTTTAAACAAACCGAGTCTCGTTGCTCGCTGGAAGGGCTTGAGGCTCTCACCGCATACGCAAACAGCGATTTTGAGATTTCCTTGTTTTATGGCACGAGCTCTATTCAAATTTTGCGGTCACAATTTTGACAATCGGCAAATAGTTACAACGACTATTAAAATTGTAACTGTATGACTAGTAGGTCACAAGAGTATAAAAGCAGATTTCTAGTATACTTTTCATAATTTATCACTGACTCGACACACAACACCGCCAGCTTCGATAAGAGGTGCTCGGACGTTCACATACACTAATGCCTTACTGCATTAATATTTTCTGGCGTTCGTTGAGTACATTGTCGCCAGACTTTTCTTTATCTCATCACCCGAATGCAAATCCAACATTAGATGATCGTGCTTAGAATACCAAAACAGCTGATAATCACAAGAAAATAAATTCTCAATGAGGGTATTCCTTCAACTGTCACCGAAATTATTTTTTAGGATAAAGTTATAGATAGGAAAAGAGGGAAGTGTAGTAAAATCTTCAACAAAAAATTTTGGCGTGAAAAATTAACACATACACAATAAAGTCCTTTTGCTTACTCTTCTTACTCGTGGCTATCAATTATAATCGAATGTTGGTGTTGGCAGTTTTTCCACTCTTAGCTATATTTTGTTTCAGTTAAGAGTTTGCTGTTCGATATTTTCCTCTAAACAGAACCGTCGACGTAATTTTTCTCAACCGGTTCACAGCCAATAGGATGGCTACAGGATGCTGACACGGAATATCAAATAGGAGACGGTTTCCTAGTCATCCTATCAGGCATGGGAGAAAACAGAGGGAAAGTGCATTCCTGTTAAGTGGTAAGACAAGTAAGAAAGGAAATGGGAGTAACCGAAAGCCAAATGACAGGCTTGACCCTTGCGCTCTGGTATGGCAGACTACCGGAAAATTCATTGTGACGTTTTACGCAGTAATGTGTCGCCATCTATCAGAAATAGTTCAAACATTGCATGAATTGTGGCTGGAAAAGCTCTCGAATGATACAGAATAGTATGGAATAATGTAGAATGATGTAAAATGATGTGAAGGGTGGATTGGACAAGAGGTTTGATGTATAAAAACAGGCACAAGGATGAAGTAGCTAGTCAGGAAAAGCGATAAAAGTGTCCTAAACGATAAAAGTGTCCTAAGCGATAAAAGTGTAAATAAGTCATGAATTAAAAGGAGATAAATACGAGTTATTAGTGAGATATGAAATAAATTGCGAGGGTTCATTAGTGAACTGTTAAAAAGTGTGTTTGTATTCATTAAATTGTTAATGAAGAATTTTCGTGTATTTCTTAGGCTGGTCGCACACTGCAGCCGATTCGGCCGAATTTTTCAAACAATTATTTTCCTATTCTCATTCGCACATTACACCGATTTTTCGGCCGTTGACGTCCGTAGGTTTTATCCGATCAGATTTGAAGTTGTTAATGGAAGTGCGCTCCCATATAGATGTTTATTAATCTTCCTTTTATTTTATTTAGGATATATGACCATAGTGGAGGATATTGTGACCATTTAAAATGAAACAACTAGCATTTAAGATGGAAACTAACCCAACGTTCGGCCGAATTTAAAGTTGAAATTCGGTTGAATACGGCCGTACAAAATTCGGCCGTATACGGCCGTAAAATATTCGGCCGAATCGAATGCAGTGTGCGATCAGCCTTACTCAATCCTACACCGAGAAAAAAATATTAGTTGATTCAAAAAAAAATATTTGAAATAACTAAATTTTGACATTTAGATATGAGCTTACTAAAAATTTATTAGAAACTACTAAAAAATTTTATTTAAAAAAATTTAGTTGATTTCAATTAAAAATTTATTTAATTTGAATCAGAATTTTTTTTGATTTTGATAAAAAAATTAGTCGTTTCAAATATTTTTTTTTCAATTCAACAATACATATAAGCCGTGTTCCTTTTCTGCTCTTTTTTACTCGTATTTACTTGGAACTACTCCTGCTCTCACAGAAAATTCATAGGTTTTACTCATATCGACCAATTTTGAGTTCCTTTAATTGTTTACTCCGGAGTACTTAAAAGTAGAAAAGGAACACGGCTATATTTGTGCGTAGGTACATACACACCGTATGCGCGTTAATAAATAAGAGCACTGCTGTGCTGCCAAGTACACAATTGTGCTAAAATGGGCACGTCTTCCTCGAGGCACACTGTACACGAACACGATTTTTCTCCCGAGATCAACAAACGAACGATTGACTTGCATAAACGAACTTCTCGTTGTCGCACTAGAAAACCGACTGGTGCGCCGTCACACTGCGCATGTTGGCGTGCGCAGATTGACAAGAATATTCTTTATTTGATTCAAGTATTTATTAATTGATTTGACTAAATTTTGGTTAATTTAAATAATAGACATTTAACTAAATAAATTTAGTAAATTCAACTTAACTGTTTTGTTTGAAAGTAATAAGAGAAAGTAATTTTTTAAATTAAACAAATTTTTATTGAAATTAAATAATTTTTTTTCAAATAAATTTGTTTATTTAATTCAACTAAGTCTCTTTTCTCGGTGTACAAATGCATTAAGCAGGGAAAGCGTAACATTATTAAAACTTGCCGATTCGTTATCAATGAAATGTGTTAAGCTTATTCTAAAAAAAATATGTAAACATATGTAAAACATTGAAGTTATACTAACAAACCAAGTCGAACCGAATGCCATACAAGAATTCCGTGAATATCGCTGAAATTAGTGCTTTTAGCGCAACCTCTATTCATTCCCAAATGTATTCCCTAAACGACCGATGTACCACTTAAATTTATAATAAAGCCCAGTTGGATGAAAGTCGTACTATTTACAATACCAATTCTCTGAAACTACGTCGGGAATATAAACCGACCTAAAAACAAATTCACCAACACCAACACATACAAAAAAACAACATGTTAATCTCGAAAAGTCATCAAATAATAATACCTAAAAGCGTTGCCTTTAACAAACCTGGGTGGTGGTAAATATTAATGCATTTTACTTTTAACTTTTTATACAGCTTCACTTAACCTCAAGCTGTGAACAGAAAATCCTATTAAATCTCATAAGGGAAATCTCAGCGGGAGACCCTCGTAACGTATCCCTTTTATAACTTTTTGTAGAAAAAAAATACTGAAGAGTTTCACGTAAAATGTTTGGGTTCAATTTTCAACCTCATTTCCCAGAAAAACGTTTCATTAAGCCACTTTAGCCGGTTCATCCCTTAACAAAAGTTTTTGTTTTCCATCTCTCTGCTGAATTTTGACACAAGGGATTTCTTTATATACATACATATATACATGCTTATTATGAGCCCTTCCGTGTGCTATTCTCTTATATGGCTGCTGCCCTTTCCTGACAAGAAAAATTAAAATCCTGCAGCACAATGAAGAAAAAAAGAAATAGTCTAATTCTCTCGGGTGCATGGAAGAAACCGAGCAAATCACCAAAGTGTGAAATTTCCATAAACACCAGCTGAAGTCAAAAATGGCAGAGGACTTCCGTCCATGGCGTCGTCCTCTCCGTGCAAATATATATGTATGTACGTACATTCGCTGTGAAAACAGACAATTCAGAATTCGGGATTTGGAAGGTCCCTTGCGATGTCGTACCCTACTACAGGACGAAAGGAAAAGGCCGAGGGCTGGGGCATATCCAGCAGAGAAAATGGCAGACAATTTACGCCAAGGATAATACCCACCACCGATGGGGAAGGTACGTTTATATAGTGGGGGGAGGTGGCGGATGGGGCAGGCTAGAAACGAGAAAAAATTGCAAAAGTTAACTCATCTGGGATCGCATGTAAGCGAGTGTGTGCAGATGAGAATACGGGGAATCCCCTTTCAGCTTTCAGTCCCAGAAGTCAATTTAAAGCGATTTTCATGGTTCGGTGCTGTGCTAACACACGTCCCACACGCCCTCTATACTATCTGGGCGCTCTTCCCGTCTCATCAAGGCCAGGAGCCCTTCAGAATCTAAACATTGCCATAAAGGAAGCACACATGTGTGAAAAATTGAGGACATTTCTATTTAGAAAAATTCCAACCTCCCATCATCGTCCCGAAAAGCCAGAATCGTCAGGATTACTGCAGGAAGATGGTGAAGGTGAACAGTACACACCCGGGTGGCGTACACCCTTTTCCCCTATGCTGATTGTTTCCATTCACTTGACTCCCTGCGGAAAGCCCTTTACGTCAAGTCGTTAAGTCGTTTATGTAACCGTTTTTCATTATTATTGTGCATTCACAGAACATCAAAAGTGACGGAGTCGTTATGACATTATGTAATCATGGAGGAAACTTGCCTAACAGCCCAACTTTCGCGCAAAGAAGGATAAGGAATCCCCAAAGGCGGCACTGCTGACTTCATATATGTAAAAGGGCGGGCGTTCTGCACTGTTGTATGAGTTTTTCTGTTTTTTTTTCTTCTGCTGTTTTTTTTGTATTGATCCAACTTGGGACGGTTACAATGTTACGAGCTTGTTTTAATCCCATTAAGAGATTTCGCTTAAATTTTGCCTTTGTTTGAATGCATTCGAGAGACAGACAGAGTTGTGTTGGGAATCGCTTCGAAAAATGTTGGAGCTTTACAACGGCTTAAACTTGAAGCCAAATTGAATTTCGGGTCGTGATCGACTGTGAAGTGTTGTATTGTAAATTTGAAGCAGGGTTGATGGTTTTACATGTTGGTTAAAGTTCACGGAACTGCTACACGCAAAATGTGAACGGGTGTGAAGGTGGCTTCAAAATTGAAAAAAATACAATTGTTTCATGGTGCGAAACCCCACCACCGCAATAGGTTTGTATACATACGAACATGAGTCTGAAGTCTACAAAATCATATAAGGTGTTTTGGGATGGTGTTTGAGAGGTTTAGTAACCGCTAGTTCCCAGGCCCAATCGTCCCAATACCTACTCGGCTCGGTGATACTGTCACTTCCAGTTCAATTCTTATCCGGGAATGCTCGATCGTGACACATCTACTCTTTGGTGTGAGTACTAAATATATCTATTTGGTAATTTTATTGGCTACACGGATGGTACGCAGAGAGTGACGCATTGTTATCCCCAGATGCTGGCTATCTTCAACAGAAGGTGTATCAGAAAATATAACTCGCAATCTTCAATTTACTTTCGACAATCTTACAGCCTACTTTATCCCAATCATTTTAGTTCCTATCATCATTTTATGGCTTTTACTAAAGTTAGCGTTCTGAACACACAAGATAGACTAATCTAGTTCCCCCTTAAGGAGGGCAGCGTGGAATTCTTAATTGCTGTAATCAAAGCAAAATCGAAAGAACATTTTGAACGGCTCTTCAATTATAATACTGACACCACGTATACGTGCAGACATACATACCATATGATGGTATTAACAAGCGTCCTCGACGGTTGAAGAAATAAAACGCATTACAAAATCTTGAAGAATAGCAAAGCCTTTGGAATCGAAAGGATAGCCGCCGAACTCGTTAAAAGGAAGCATATGGATGGAGGAATACCTATAAACGACTGGAAGGAAGTCATAATTTGCCCCACATCCATAAGACTCAACTCTTCATACTAAAACAACTCCTAGAAAAAATGCTGGGAGAGGAATGTTAACGTATACCAAATCTTTGTGGACTTCAAGCAGGCATACGGCTCCATCTAGAGAAAACTGTAGATCTTACTCGAACTAGTTATGGCAGCTATACTAGTACGTCTGATACAATTACTCCACCTCGACACAAATGCCCGAGTAGGAGTTCCGAGCACTCTTACAGATGTCTTCCAAGTCAATCAAGGGCTGGCGCCTATGCTCTTCAACCTTGCCGTGGAAGCAGTCATTAGAAAGACCTTAATTCAACGAAACTACACGTTGGAAAACAAATCCGCTCAGGTGTCGGCTATTCCGATGACATAAACATAGTAGGAAGGTCAGTCAGAACAGTTAATGAATGGTACTCAGAGATTATAGAAGCAGTCAAAGAAGAGGGCTCGAGAATTAACGAGGAAGAAACCAAGGTAATGCTGTAGACACGAGTGAATAGATCAACGATATGTAGCAACTTGACGATAGATAAAGTAAGTTAAAAAATGTAAAAAATTTCAATTTTCAATTTTTTGCCTTTTGCCAACTATGAAAAAAAGGCAAAAAACTTAAAAATTGTATTTTTTATTTTTTTCCAAGTCCTAAAATGGGCATTTAAAATAAAGTAACGAAGTATTGCGTATGCTCACAAGAAAGTACATAAAAAAACCTACAATTTAAAAAAAGTATTTTACCATACGATGATTTGGCATAAAATGGCGGCAATTTTAAAATTTTTCGAAAACTGCCAATTGTTGCCGTAAAAATCCGTAATTTTTTTTGAAATTTCAACCACGCATTTATAGCATCAAAATACATCTTTTCTCCAATTTTTATCAAAATCCGACTATTTTCCCGTTATTTATTGAATTTTTAGTAAAATAAAACAAAATTTCATACATTTTGTTTTTTTGAGGTTAGGATTCATTTTTAAAGTATTTATACTGAATCAGTTCGATAGTCTATTCATTCACGAGTATTTTCCAATTTTTTTTATTTTTCTACGACCAACAGAACTGGAGAAATTAAAAAAATAGTGTAGCAATGCACTCAAAATGAATCAAAAATGGACATTTATGCAATTTTCTCGTACATCACAGGGCCGATTTGGCAGAATTTTTTTTTTGCTTTATCTTAACATATATGTAAAAAAAAAAACAAAAAAATCGAACTTCGCAACTACATCTCGCTTTTTTTGTTTAATTTCCCTCTACTCAGGGGCGGCGGTGGGGATGGAAGGAAAAGTGCACACACACTTTCGCTTTGGGTGGGGAAATCCACACCCAAAATATTTCATGAACAACTAATAACCCAGAACGTTGGAGGGTCGTCTCGGTCGATGTCGACGAAGGAACGTGGTGGAAGGGCCGGCCACAGGCTTTTTATACGAAAACTAAATACATATATTATATAAGAGCTATTAAGAACTTATAACTGTATAGCTTATGCCTTTTAAACCTCATTGCATCAGGGCATGCCGAAAAGGAAGATTTCGCCGTAGGTTCCTCATGAGGACCCCATGTGATAAATGAGGGGCATGCCGAAATAAAGTTTTCCCCTTAGTTTCCTCATGAACACAATTCAAAAAGAAACAGCGATACTGAAGTGAGGTATGCGTTATCACTTTCTCCATAAGGGCCCTATGAGACAAACCTTATTACAAATAAAATGGGGCAATCCCAACATCTGCCTTACGCATTCGAAAAGATTTTTAAAGTAATACCCTTGAATTTTAGTTTTACTCATAAAAAGCTTTAGTTTTTGTTGTTGTATTGAAGGGTGTTGTTTAGCATACTCAATAGACCGGTTCTGGTTCCAGGTCAAGCAGCATTGGACGTGATTAGTACGCAGTTAGGGGACTGCATTGGTAAAACGACATTCGCGTTTAAATTATAAAGCTTTCGATACCGGCGCAGTTATTACTCACATATGCACTCCGATTCTCAAATTTTTCGGTCTCTTTTTTCCACTCGGGATTTTTGCTCAAGGCGGCCAAATGGGGTATTCCTTTTGACGAAGCGCGAATGAGGCAAGTCGTTATATACCCTGTGTTGGCCAGATAGGGCAATCCACATTAGGCGGTGGGGATAGCCTCATAGAGGCCCTATCTGCATCCCCCAAAATACTACTTTTTACATTTTAACGGTTATCTGGTCACGTGCTCCCCACCCAAAATGATAATGCTCCGCCGCCCCTGCCTCTACTAAAAGGATAGACTTGACTTTTAGTCCGGGGAAATTAGCAAAAAAAAGCACGAAAGGAGACAAAATTCGGAAATGGCTGAAAATTGGTCCTCAGCTTCCTTGGGACTTTTTAAGAAAATCACAAAAAAAACACGGCCGCCGGAAATATAGCGGTTTTCCGGTGTTTTCCTTGTATCTCGGTTTCTATAGGTCGTACAACCCCATACAAAGGCCCTAAATGTTGATAATGAAATTCTCTACTACTTTAGTTCCTACAAAGATGTTGACCCGATTAACCCTTTCAAAGTTATGCAAGGTCTAAGTTATCAAAAACCACTTTTTGGCCAAAACATCACTCAAAAACTGGTTTTTTCGAAATTTTTTTTTATCAGTCAATACGAAACGTTATTGCTTACAAAAAGCCCTTGTGTCATTTTTTCGAAAACTTAACCCTTTCAAAGTTATTCAAGGTCAAAGTTTCCAAAAATCACTTTTTGGCCAAACATCACTCAAAAACTGGTTTTTCGAAAAAAAATTTTGACAACGAGGGCTATTTTATAGGCAATAAGGTATAAGTAGATCAAAACAATTTTTCGAAAAAACCAGTTTTGGAGTGATGTTTGGCCAAAAAGTGTTTTTTTGAAACTTAGACCTTGCATAACTTTGAAAGGGTTAAACGGGTCAACATCTTTGTAGGAACTAAAGTTGCAGAGAATTTCATTGTCAAAATTTAGGGCCTTTGTATGGGGTTGTACGACCTATAGAAGCCGAGATACAAGGAAAACACGGGAAAACCGCTATATTTCCGGCGGTCTTGTTTTTTTTGTGATTCCGAAATTTCTTTCTTGAAAAGTCCCAAGGAAGCTGTGGACCAATTTTCAGCCATTTCCGAATTTTGTCTCCTTTAAATGCTAATTTCCCCGGATTATTTATGCTCCTTTAATCCCTCATAAGACATATTGCGGAAAGAGTTCCCCTCCAGTGGACTCTATTTTGCGCGACAGCTATCAGCTCTGGCCAGGATCTTCCAGTTGTTGCGGCCTCTGCTAATAGGACTTGCTAAATTCCTTTGAAAGGGAAATTTTGAGAAGCATAGACTTAGTGACGTTCATAAGACTCAATAGACTTCGCTGGGTTGCACACGTGGAGCACATTCCAAAAGACAGAGCAATAAAGAAGGTCTTACTCAGGCCAAAGAAAAGATGGAAGAATGCGGTTATAGCAGATGTGGAGACACTACTCCACATATCGAACTAGAGAACTTCGACCTGGAAGAAGAAGAAAGCGTGGAAGGAGATTTTCATAAGTAGCCTTTCATACAGAGACATCCCTGGCAGGAACACTGGCTCCCTGGACCCTGATAGGCCTAGAAGTGACGAACAGATAGAATCTGAAGCTCAATTCAATTTCTCGAGACAGAACTTTAATAGCTCTGCTTCAAAATAAAGCAAGTTCAAGGAATGGTAGGAATTTCCATTACCGGGGGTATTAGCACATAGAAGGCAATACTATAAACTCTATTCAATTTGGTGCCGCTGCAACTTGAAATAGAGAAATATACTATAAGCCGCGCACTGAGATTAAAGGCGCAATTCCACTGAGGCAATTTTTAGGCAACATGTAGCATGCGGCATTGACGCATGCTGCACACATTCTTTCCATTGAAGGAACACGAAACGACAAAAAAGGAGTCTCCTTGCCGCCTGCTACGATTTGATCGTTTTTATCAGGACGCATGCATCACCTTTCGACATGATTCAACGGGTCAAACAGTGTCGCCGCTATCCAACAGTCAGCGGATCGGTGCGGCTTATATCCTGCGACATGGAATGGAATTGTGAAAAAACAATCTCATTTATGACGATTACCATAATTCACCGGAAATATGGATTAACAAAATTAGTGATTATAAAGATATTAGTATTAAAAATTACAAATTAAGGAAAATTAAGAATTACAATTTGTATTTAGCTGTTAAGTTTTTTAGGGGACGTTGATGTATCAAAATCAACATTGTCAACTGCTGAAAATGATCCGGAGGACGTTGAGTTTTTTAAATTACTACATAAAAACTCTATATTATATTACTATTGGCATATTGAAATATATATTTGAATATTAGAATAAAAGTTAGGCGTAAAGGTCCTGCCAAGGCACACGTCCTTCATCTGAGTGAAAATACCTCTTAAATTAATTTCTCACTTTTATAGCTTCAAAAATTGACTTTCATGCTTGATGTGGCAAACTCTGCAGACCAGAATCGACTTGGACAACTGCCCTGCATGATCCGCAGTAATATTTCCATTTTGCGTTTCATTATCTATAGTTACTTCAGCACCGTGTATTGATCTCCTTCTCAAAAAATTGTGAAGACAAATGCATGTTTGTGCGAAAATTTCAGAGTTTTCCAAATTAATCATTAGTGGTTTTCTAAATACACAGAACACACTTGCTAGCAACCTAAAAGTATTTTCCACTACTCTACGAGCGTACGAATACCTAAAATTGTGCAGTCTATGGCAAGTGCCTTTGTGTGGGACGGCTAAAGGGTTTCATCAAAGGGTTCTTGTAGAGGGAACGCATCATCCGTCGAGATTGCTTAAGACGTTTACTCTTTGCTATTAGGAGGTGGTTCTGGCTGAATCAATTTAGCTTTCGTTTAGCCAACTTCTTATTAAAATGACGTTTCTCGAAAAATACCTCCGTCAGATAACCAGTATTCGCAGTCAACACTAGCGTATATGAAATTATAATTTACGTTGTAAAGACATGATGCACCAAACTGAAGTTGCCTAAATGGAATCGTTTTGGAAGCATGCTACAAGTATCGATGACAAAGCGTATTCGATATGGGGAGACAAATTCCGCATGCTATTATTGAATTTTGTGGCACATAGTCGCACACATGTAATCAGGCAACAGTAGGAAACAAGTATCATCGCGCCTTAAAGCCTGAACCAGATATGACGTGCCGGACCGTAAGAAAACTGAACGAATTTGAGATCAGTTACGGCACTTTGACAGATAGCCCTAAATGAAAGTGTAAAGTGACCAGTGAATAAATAAAGATTTAAGTGATTTGACTGATTTATTTAAGTTATGGACAGAGTATAAAAAACTTAGAAGTGCTCGGCAAAAAAAAAGAAACAGAGTGACGAAATCAACAAAATGAGGAACAGCCACCGATATTACCGTGTTACATTTTTAAAAATAAAGAAATTGGACTCAGCACAATTTTTTATTCACACAGGAATGAATAAAAAAAATTTTGAATTTGTTTTGTCCATTATGTCATAGTTTCTTGGTTAAACAATCTAGAAGCCCTTCAATATCTCCTTTATCTGTTTTATGTCATTTACTGCTCCAAATTTATTAAAAAATTGTTAAAATGTGAACAGATTTTTTCAATAGCTAACGGATGCTAAGGTTTTGTGCCATTCTTACGGCACCCGTACGTACGGTACGCACCATTCGAGAATTTCACGAACATTCGGCAAGCTCATTAAGTCAATTTAGGTCGGTGCCATATAAACACTCATGTCCGTACGTTACGGTACGTACGGTTACGGTCCGGCACGTCATATCTGGTTAAGGCTTAAGACGGAATGGCCTTATGGGCGATGGTCTTTAGCGGGGACATTCATGCCATTGCATGCCTATGAAGGTCTCAAATTTTAAAGGGTACTTTCGTGAAGTTATGCACATTCGAGAAGTTATCCTAGGTTACGGTTACAGCGTCCTTACAATCTTGAAGTTAACAAAGGAGCACTAGCTCTCTGATAGGCGTAGACGTGACGAACAGCTGAAATCAAAAGCTCAATCTCTCGAGACTACATTGTTCGTACCTCTGAGCTCTAGTCTTTCACGTTAAACAAAAAATCCCAAAATAAATCCTTAAAAATATTCAAATAAAATAGAAAAAAACACCAAAAAAGGGGTTCTAATTGACGGTTATATTACAAATGTCGGGAAATCAATCAAAATTCAAAATCACTCTTTTGTTGGAGAGAAACGGACCAGCGCTTTGCATATATTAAATAAGAAGAAAAATGGGTTGTTAAGCGCTGTTTTGCGTGTGAATTCCTCTGCTTATCTGAAATCCGGTTTTTTTAATTGCCTTCTTAAAGGTAAGCGGGGCAAAATTTCATTTTTTATATGTATAAAAATATGATTGAGTAATAAATTTTATTGTCAAAATGATTCCTGTGTCTGCGTAGAAGAAATAAGAGTTTTATGCTTTTTTTGCGGCAAACCAGGTAAAAACCATTGGAGATAAAACTATTCCACGTGCTCTATTCAACATGCGTAAAATTATTTGTTGCTTCGCCGTTTGCCAGAGCCTCAGCCTTGAATTCAGCTCGCGATTTTGTCCCGGGGGAGCATAATTTATGATTTTAATATCGCGAATTGGTTTTAAATGAAGTCCACGGATCATAAATCAGCGGCGATTCTCGTGCTTCTCCCCCGATTATTATCCGCTGCACTGGACCAGAAAAGTATTCCAGCGACGGATCCATGGATCGGATCCACAGAAGAGCCCCCTTCAGACTCGTGGATATCATCGGGTCGTCCAGCCACCGCGACGGAAAAAGGTCCTTCCTTCTACGGAATCCGAATCCGTGTCCTCACTCGCCTCGGTGTTGTGTTCCAAGCGCTGTTTCTACGCCGTGCTGTGACTTTTTTCTGCCAAAACAATTCCGGTGCACCTCCCCCGCGCGTCGCTCGTAACCTTTGACCACCCTGGCGCGATGGTACCCGAAGACGTTGGTCGTTTGTACCCTATAGTCTCCATGGGAAGGAGTTGGAGAGTTTGGGGCTGAGCGGAGCGGTGCGGAGTGGCCCCTGTAAGTCACTGTTGCCGCCTTATGAATGTTAAATTATGATTAATCGGTTGTGGATGTGGCGGAACACAGGAACGTGTTGTGATAAGAAATGGAAATGTTGTGTCTGAAAGTGGAAACATGAAACACGAAGAACTTCTGAAAATCGACTGCCTTCCTCCGCTCTCTCGGATGCTGCTAAGGCCAAAGCGAATTCGAAGCTTGGCGCTTTGTCTCCGGTCTTTATCTCGGCGAGATTTGCATATATTTTTCCTCCATGCCGAGTGCAAGTTATGAAATATCAAAAATTGTTACCACGGTGCAGATCTGCTGCGGAGCTTCACGCTGCAGCCAGGCTATATGTACGGACGAGCACTCGATCGGTGCCTGATTTGAATAGAATGAGAAATTGCCAGCCAGCACGGAGGAGACATCCTCAAAATGCTTATCCAACAACCTAATTACAACCGATTATGATGTCGTGGAGATAAGGTGGAACAACAAAGAGTCACAACATCACGACTAAGCCGGCTTCAAGTCATGTTTCCGGTTATAATAGAGCAAATACAGAATGAACAAAATAAGAACGTTTTTCGCCATTTTCTCAAGCGCCCCCATAAGGGCCATAAGTTTCGCCAGGTGACATGTCCTTTTATGGGCCATTAACACAGTGTGGGCTTCATGTCGCTGTCCGGCAATAAATTGTTCAATTCTTGGCCAGTCGAGTCCAGTCCACGGCACACTTAGCCACCGCTCACAGGTAGGTTGATTAATCACTACCTGGCAAATATTTCGCCAAAAAATACTACCATAAACCAGGGGTTGATTAATGATTTGCAATCGTTGAATGGATTCCGATATAACGGCAACTACTGCTCCCGTTATTGGAAAATAAAATCTTTATGTCCGCCGCCGCTGAGTTTTATGTGTTATTTTTCTTCCTGTTAATGGAATTTTTATGGCACGTGAAGTTCTGTCGATTAAGCTGTGTGGCAAAATATTTACCTTTTTTTATCAATGATGGTTGTATTTGCACAGATTTAATATTGATTGTTGACCACCCTTGGGAGACTTTCATTTTTATTTGGAAAGGAGAAGCGACGAAAAAGTCAATTGGGAGCGAAATTTTCATCATGCACATATGTTTAAGAGTTTCTGTTAAAATAATCCTAGACTGATGGAGATCCCAATGATTAAAAATTCTTACCTATTTATCGGCTCCAACAACGAGGATCCGCTCTAACATCTCGAAACTGTTCCCCAGACTGTTTGGAATCCCCCAAGTCCTAGACATCCCAGTCTTACTTTCTTTCTTTTAGTTAGGTAACTGGTCCAGAAAGCACTGCGGCCGCCATTTGGACCTATTGTACTCATAGCAGCCTCTAAACCTTAGACTTGTAGACCAGACCGTTTGAGCTGGTTCACCGTCTGCCTAACGATATGTCCTTTGGGCTGGTTTGGTGAAGCAAGGCCAGGCGCGGATTCAAGGGGGGGTCACGGGGGTCATGACCACCCAAAAGCGGTCGCTGTTTAAAAAACAAAATTGACCCAACTAAAAAAACAAAAACAAAAAATAACCAAACGACCAAAACTGACCCAATTTTTTTGCAAACTAAAAAACGACCTTAAGAAAATGACCTTCAAGGTTAACAACAGATTGATCTATACGACAGGTGGCCAACTTTTGTATGCATAAGATCTACTTTTTATCACAAAAATGTGTCGCGATCGACTTGATGTCTTAACCTCAGTGTAAGGAGGGGAAGAGGGGGAACACATATGGGGCGACAGCCAGCGCCAACTTAAATGGAGCCTAAAAGGCAAAGACAACTCACTAATTTTTCACGTCGACGCATCAGATAACGCCATCCTGGGCTCAGACTTGTAATAATAGAGCTCCAAATAGCTTCAACATTGTTATTTTCTCGGACAGTCAAGTTGCCCTGTTGGCCATTAAATCTCACAGGGTGTCATCAAAGACTGTCCTGGATTGTCTCCTATCTCTGCAATCCCGCAACAGGAAAAACCATGTTACGCTGATGTGGATTCCGGGCCACAAAGGTCACATTGGTAATGAAATTGCCGACAGCCTGGCTAGAGTAGGGACAAATTCATCACTTGTCGGTCCGGAACCTTTCTGCAGCTTAGCAAGCTGCCACATAAGAACGGTCATCGGCCACGGGTCGACCAGCTGTTTCTTCAGGGCGATCGTCAAGCTAAAAGATTCATTTAAATCGATAAAGCTAAGTCGGGCAAACTTTTAAATTTCAAGAGTTGGGAGACGAGAATTTATTGTGTTTACGGACCACAAACCGCTTACCTTCATTTTTAAACAAAATTCCGAAAAAGCCTCACCTCGTCAGCTTCGAGAGCTCATCGGTCAGTTATCAGCGGACATACGGTAAAGAAAGTCGAACATCAGCAGATTTATTATCCATAATTGAGGAAGTAAATGTAACAACAGGGACAATAGATTTCAAGAAATTTTCAGAGGCCCAGTCAAATGACGACGAATTAGGGGATTTGTTACCAGACCAAAAGAGAAGCTCGTCCTTGTTGCTCAAGGAGTTTGCTATTCCCAATAGCTCTTGGAAAGTCTACTACGACATAATTCAAGACAAAATTCGACCTTACATTCCTGAATCACTTCGACAATTAGTTATAAAAAAACTACACTGTGCGGCTCATCCAGGGGTACAGACGGGCGACTACAGAACTCTAAAGGCAACGATCATGTCCTACAAAACAAAAGACTGGTATGCAGTCTTGCCACTAATACTGTTAGGATAACAGCAATTAAGCTAGACATACTAGCAACCGCTGCAGAATTGAATCTTGGAACATCATTGCGCTTGACAGTGGAATTCTTCGTTGACAACTAGGAAAGTGTCAACACATATGTGAATTTGTAAAGGAATTCACAAAAAGAGTTAACGATATCAAGCCTAGAGCAGCTTCGTCACATGCAAAACAAAGCGTTTTCATGGAGAAGGATCTAAAAAACTGCCTCTTCGTATTCAAAAGTCGATAAAGTCAGAGTATTTTTGGACCCGCCATACGAAGGTCCATTCGAGGTGTTGGAGAGAAATCCAAAGTATTTCGTATTACGGATTACTGGAAACAATACCAGTTCAGCAGGAAAAACAATTAAGTAAACCACAAAGAAACCGACCTTTCCAAAGGGGAGCGTCACAAAGCATGAAACATCAAAGCAGACGAATAGCGGAAGAGAAATCACCATTTCACTGCGATATCGCTGCCGCTAGAGGGGGAGTACGTGGCGCCAGCCAGCGTCAGTGTAAATGGAGCTTAAATGGCAAAAGTAGCTCTACGCTATGACCAGTCTTCAAAAGTAGTGCCTAGGAAGCTCTCAGTTCCGCGGTACGTGTCTAAAAAATTAATGTAAGATCTATCGACTAGTCAGTCACGTTACAATATTGTAACACGTTGAATGAAGACATCGCGAGAAATCGACCAAAATTGGCTTTGCGATCGACCAGTCGATCGCGATGGACTTGTTGGCTACCCTTGATCTATACTCTTTCTATATGTTTTGATTTGCTCTGAAGTTAGCTGTACTCACAAGAAAGGGCGCGTCTTCATCAAAAACACATTGGGGCACGTTTACGTAGAGTACGTTTGTTTTTAATCCACCAGAAATTTCGGGTAGTTTTGTTAATTTTGTTTTTGTATTTTTGGGAGTAGACATTTTTTCCGCCACTTTTAATTCCGTGACCCCCCCCCAACACAAAATTCTAGATCCGCGCCTGGGCAAGGTTGCGGGGAACATGACCCTGATGCGAGGCAGTAAGAGAAAACTGAAAGGACAGATTCTGCCTAATCGAGGCACATTTTCCGTAGGAGATAATTTTAGTGTAGAAGGCGGTGACCAATCCATCTAATAGCATGACATTCTTTCTAATGAGCCTAGTAATTTTCTGGAAGAGGTAAAGTACCAAGCGGAAATCGCGCTTCAAGTTACTAGGGACTTCCTGTAACCAATGATGAAATACAGTCTCGTCTAGGACCATTTTCACTAGTTGGTGGGTGCTCCAATAGCCGGTTAGATACCAATTTACGCAGTTGCAGCTTGAAGCTTTAATTGTGAATCGGCCCTAAGCATAAAAAATTATCAAAAATTTCTTGGCTGTTACAAGAAATGCCCAGACCCTGACCAAAGTCAAAGGTCTGACCTATATATGCTTAGTATTCCATTGTTACCTGTGAATTATATCTATGAGAGGGAAAATTTAAACCTTACATTCCAATGAACAATTTGTAATTTTACTGAAAATATAAGTTCTAAAATTACGCCTCTTACTGTAAAATTACAGTACAAAGTTCAGTACATAGCATTGATAAATAATACTAAAAAATATTGTAATTTTCCTACGATTTACAAAAATACACAACATTGGGTAAAATATAGGTCACATTCATGTAATCAACATTTACGTCATGCAGTATTGGAGATTCTCAATTTCTTTATGTGAAATTACAAAATTTACAGTAAAATTACAATAATTGTGTAGTAAATTAGTATTTCATACCGCGATTTGTAACTTTACTATACATTTGGACTGTGAATTTACATATTTTTTTACAGTGTAGCTAAGTACCTCTACTAAACCTGGGGCTTACATCCTAGTCCCAGTCTTGGAGCTATCTGTGTACCATACGACCCCCTCCACCACCCACACCATGGTATATTAGGGGAGACCTGGATAGCCTCTTGCATCGCAAGGAGCCTTAAGCTTTGAGACCGTGCGTATGCAATCATATTACAGCGTTTATAGCGGATTTCTCTACTTCTTCGTCATGAACTTCTTTGAATTTTGCTTAGTTGTGTAGCAAACTGTGACACAGCACTAATGCTCCATGCGTTATGTTATGGGCCTTATGATGTTGGTGTACATCCAATACGTTGTGTTGGTTCCATGTGGGTTAACAACTGCATCGGAAGGCCTTTAGAGACCTAAGAGACTTCTTCATCAGATCGACCATGTGCTGGTACCAATAGGCTTTGTCATTTAATATCACCCCTAAGTAATTTAAAACATTAGTTTGAAAAAGTATAAAAAATAGATTTTATGAAATTTCAATCTCCGTAAAGGGGCCCCAATCATATTTTAGCTCCAGGCCACCTAAGGGTATGTGGCAGGCCTGCTCGTGACCTAGCCCAATAAGTTTAAATTCTGGTTAGTTTCCCTAGGAACTAGCGAGGTTTGGCATGCGTTGCCTCTTTCCCAAGACCATTCACCTTAGTCCAAAAGCTACACCTTCTGAAGACAAGATTGCTATGTTTTTGTGTCACCACCCGTCATCCAGAATGAAAACCTTTACCAAATATTTAAATACTGGACAGTAGCAATCTGTGTCTAGCATCTCGGCAAAGCATAGAAGTTCACGTGAGTTATTGGGATCTCATAATACTTTACGTTTCCTTATAAGAAGTTGCACCGGAAAACCGTTGGCGAACGCTCCTAAAACCCAAGGTTATTTACATAAAACCGGAAATACCTCGCTCCCAGCCTCCCTTACTGTGAGGAGGCCTATACTCTAAAAAAGTGTTGTCGGTTCAACCACCAGTAAAGCTTGTCACCCAAAGGACCTGTGCTACAACAATTTGGCCATAAGTTTCACGGTTCGCTTCAGTGACGACTCGAGCGTTATGTGCCAGAAAAGACATAAAACTTGCAACTGGTGACACCGTCACGCTCTAAACAAGCATCACAGTGCCTGGGATTCCTCAAAAGGTGAAAATTCCTCCTTCAGCCGTTGGCTGGACAAGGTACAAAACCACGCTCTCAAACTTATTGATGATAGCTCCATTTGCTCTTACTTCAATTGATTCATCAAGCCACCGTAGGAATGTAGCAGCTCTTGCAAAATTTTACCGCTTTTATCACAATGACTGCTACACTGAAATAAGTAACGTCATGCCTCCAAGGCAACATTTCTCCCGCAACACAAGACTTGCCCGCTCGGCTCACCCTCACAGTTTACAGCCCTCATGTTCGCGTTCACTTCGATTTATAAATTTGTTGTATTTTCCTATAACTAGGAGCTATGGACCAAAAATTCTATCTTAACCCAGATACAATTTTACAAACTTAATATGGACCCAAATGCATTTCAAAGGCAGGGAAAATACTCGTAGTTTGTCAAGTCCGTCCACATTGCAACCTATAAACTTTGTGTCGAGATCTATCCAACTCATCCCAGTCCTGTAAATAATTTACAGTCCTGTAAATAATTCAATTTTATTCCTTCATAAAAATATTCTTATTTGAATTAAGAACAACAAAGAGAAAAGCCGCAGCACATCCTTCTTCATTCCATCCAAAAAAAAAAACATCTATAAACCTCAACCCAAAGATTATTTTTCTTACCCTCACCTATCTTCTATGCCACCAAAGAGGCTCTGCTCTCCAATATGTTTAATTCATCGCATCAATCCTGAACGAACTTAATTGAAAAAGTCACTTGAAGGGCTGAACCCTTTGAGAGGACTTCTATCTTATCTTCAAAAGATGCGACATAGCAGCCGGAACGTCTTTCAATAATTGTTGGCCGCGTGCATTTTTGTCCAAGGCTGTATGCCTGTCCCAACTAGAAGACATCGCGAGAGAGTGACTTTTGTCATTGCTATGTTTTTGTCGCTCAATCCGAACACTCGGGGCTAGTCTTTATTTTTTCTTAAGATTTGTGGTGGACTCTTGTTTTTTTTTGTTTCGGAGTAAATTGTTTTATAATTGATGAAGTGATTGATAGCTCTAATCTCAAAGTCAGTGCGTTATCGAGTTATTAGCTTCGATGAAAAAAAACCCTTAAATGCGGAGCGGTACTAATTGATGTGATTGCAGGCGGTCTGCTTTAGTTTTGATTGATTGTGTTGAGATGAAATTGGTTTTAAATTGAAAAATTTTGATTTTGAGATGAGATCATCATGAGTTTCTTAACTTAGTTGTTTTTGGTAGTTAAATTTAGAGTGAAGCTTGAATGGGCAACGCGTGCTTTGATATAATTACTGTAGCACCATAACATGAGATTTCAGGGCTTATTCGGAGTTGGAATCATCATTGTGTCAATCGAAGTACAGGAAATAAAGAATTTACTCAAAAAGAAATTAGAAATTATTACAATAAGTTCAAAGAACAAACCAAAGGATTTCGACCAAGAATTGCAAAGTGTTCAAGAAATACCGGAAACAGAATTAGAGGCCCGTTCACAATGCCAGGTTGAAGTAGTACTCTCCAAAGTGGGAGTTTGCATCGCGAATTTTACCCTGCAATAGATCTTTCGAGCCCCTTCTATTTCAATAAAAAGCTCGAGCTAGGCATAAAGTTCACTCCAACATTGAAAACAGTCCTTTTATTGTTCTACTCACTGACATTGATGAAGCGGAGATCGACAATTCAAAAACCACTCTCCCTACTACCAGACCTTCATGTTGTTGGTCAGTTTGAAGGATAGAAGAGGATAGGTTAGGCTAGGAGGAGTCTGAGGGGTGATGGAGTCATGGACAAAACTCTAGGATGTCTTACGACTTCAGAAGTAGTGACTGAAAAAGTGAGTTGCTCTATTTGACACCCTTAGATACATGCTGAAAATTGGCAGAGAGCTTCCTTTTAGGGTTCTTAATAAGGGGTTATAAAGTCTACTGATTTTCCACCCAGGGAAGCCCACTTTTTAGGGGGGTTTAGCCCTCAAAATGGGTATTTTTGGATTTTTCTGCAATTTTGTTAGTAAAAGAATAAAAATGGGCAGAGATCTTCCTTTTAGGGTTCTCAATAAGAGGTATTAAAGTTAACCGGTTTTCCACCCTGGGAAACCCCACCTTTTATGTTTGCTCCCAAAATGGATATTTTTCGATAATTCTGCAATATTGCTTATTATCTTTTTGTTTCTTTTCCAATTTTAAGTACCTACAATATCTGATATCTTATGAAAAAAAGAAGATTTTTGTTTTTTTTTGGTTTTTGTCGAAAGTCATTGAGAAAAAGGTATGATGGAAATGTCAGACAAAAGGACCCCGCACCGAATTTTCTTGAAATTTTGCAGGTTGATAGTTCTCAACATGTAGATCAAAAGTCTCTATGGGCACAAAGTCTCAATTTTAGAGTTTTACATATCACCCTGTATTTTTGTAACCCTATGACCTATTTTCAACCGTGTACGCATCATACTCCCACCTATCGAAAACTGTTAAAATCAACGAAAAATTTCGTTTTTTTAACTAAAATTTCAACAAAACCACCTTTTTCTCCATAAAATACCTCGTTAACTAATTTTTTTTTGCAAAATTGGAAATGTTGGACAATTTCCTATCAATAATGTCTGGACAATTTTTATGCTACGACCTTTACTTTTGGAGTTATAAGCAATTTTAATGCTAAAATTAGCTCTATTTCGTACTTTTTTAGTACTTTTTCACCTAAGCTTTGCCAAAAAGTACCAAATAAGCATGAAGATGTAAAGGCTGGTGAAACTTTATTCCTTTAAAACTGGAAAGCATTCATTGAATGAACAAAGATATAATGCATTTAAACAGTCCCTTCGGAAAGAAAAAACCATGTTTCACTCATGTAGGGCATACCAACAGGATTTTACGAGCCTATGAAAACTAGACAAGAACCAGAACTATATGTACCAACACCTGTGTATCTTATATATTTATTTATTCAATCACTCAAGCAGATACAATTTTTCTAACAAAAGGCATAAAAAAGAGAAAATCTTCGTTTTCTCACAAGATTTAAAATTGAAATTGAATAAAAAAATATCATTGGGATAAAAAAAAACACAAAAAAAATCGAAAAATACCGATTTTGCGGGCTAAAATTCCCTAGAAAAAGGGTTTCCCGAGGTGGAAAATCGTGACTTTAATACGTCTTATTAAGAACCCTAAAAGAAAGATCTCTGCCCCTTTTTAGCCTTTATCTAAAAAATTTCAAAAAATTTAAAAAACCCATTTTGAGGTCTAAAACCCCCTAAAAAAGCGCTTCCCTTATTAATAACCCTAAAAGGAAGCTCTCTGCCAAATTTCAGCCTGTACCTAATTGTTTCCGCTATTTTTCCTATTTTACCTCTGTTACGATAAAAGATAAAAATGACGAAAATTTATGTGAGAAATGCAAAAATCCCCAAATAAGTAATCAAAAATGAGAAAATGGCTAAAACATAAAACTTATCATAAGTACATTACAAACACTTCAAACATACAAAGAATTTATGTTACAAACGCGAAAATTCCAAAAAATTCAAATTATGAATTCCGTTGCATTAGGTCAAACTACAATGGTCTTAAGACGTCTTAAGACTACTTAAGATTTTGTACGCTACTATGGGGCTAGAACAAACAACCACAATGGCCTTAAGACAATCTTTCGTTCTCTTTCGCAAACTTTCGTTAAGTCTTAAGGCTACGCTCAGAACCGTAGAATCTTAAAGAATCTTCAAGAAAGTGGCGTTTGCGATTGATATTTAATTTGGCGTTTTACAAAATTAAAGTATTACTGGAAATATACGAAAAAAGATTATTTGAAATAAGGTGTTCTGTGGAAAAGATATTTAATAATGGAATATTTGGATTTATTAAAGGATTTAACAACATTAACTAAATTAGTGAGCGAAGTTAGGCGAAAAAAAAGAAACCGCGGTCGTATAGTGTACGAAAATTATATACAGACCGTTCTAAAAATGGTTATTTATTATAAAACCACTTTTTTAAAAATGAAAGGGACCGATCCTTGACAATTTTATATCCAGTATAGATAGCTTTATTAAACTAGACGTCTTTATTTACTTCAGACTCGATTTGTTTTGATTACCTTTTACAAATGTCAAAACGTCTTAAGGCTATTATAGCTGAGCTTAAGATTCGTTAAGATTTGACAGAAAATTAGCCAGTCTTAAGAGAATATGACGAGAAATCTTAAGACGTCTTAAGACCATTGTAGTTAGCCCTATTGTCTTGTCTAGTAAAGTGAAGAAAATGTTGTCTAAATATAGATTTCCAAGTAATAATGTAAGCAACTGCGGTATAAATAAAAACTGGGGGCAAAAGAGGTTTAAGTTCTTGTTAGAGGATAAAAACGGTTTAGAAAGTTAACCCGCTTTTGCTCTAAGATTTTTTCGGTTCCGTTCTTGCTCTGAATAATAGTTGAACCTCTTTTGCTCTGAAATATTTGTATTCCTCTTTTGCTGCAACATCAAATATAGCCCGCTTTTGCTCTGAGGGTGATATTTATGAACGAACTCCTCATTATGACCCGTTCACGAAAGGTAAGCTGTAGACAAAGGGAATGCACCGAGTAGGCTAATCTAGTTTTGCGGGTATAGTATTAGCCAGGAGACGAAAGGCTGCTTATTTCGGGGACCAACGCTATGATAGTAGCGATAAAGTATGTTTTCAGCCCGGTAAAATCGTCCTCTCTGACAAAAAGGGTCAACAGTTTTCCGAAGAACTTTCCTCTCGAATACCATTTTGGGGTTTTCTACGCTCCCAAATCTCACATCAAGCGTACTGGTAAGAAAGCATTTTACAGCAGCAGTTTGGGATTTGAATAGTTTAGACAGAATATAGAGGATGTTGTTGGTTTACTTCTATTAAATGCCAATGGCAGACGAAGGATTGTGCTACTTCAGAATAATGTTCCTCTACCTTGAATGCGGACCTTGACCTTGGCCTTGCAGGCGAACTACCATTTAGCCCGGGTCACAAGGTGCAGCGCAAGAAGGCGTGGTAAGGCGTCTGATCCACATCGAACGCGGCGCGACGCGACATATTCTCCATACAGACCTTGTTTTCATTCAAGAAATAATAATGAAATGTGAAATGTGAAATCACGGCAAAATTTGGTTTCGAGTAATCACGAATTTTGCGCGCGACGGAATTTATCCTTGCCGCCCCGATATTCTTCTGCTGATGGCCATGTCGTCTGCGTAAACTAGTATTTGGCCTGCCTGCCTTGCGGGGGATTGAAGGCACGGATCTAGAATTTTGTTTTGGGGGGGTCACGGAATTAAAAGTGGCGGAAAAAAATTCTACAAAAATTAACAAAACGAACAAAACTAACCGAATTTCCTGGTGGATTAAAGGGTCTTTTCGGTTACAAATTTTCAAAAAATCTAATTTTTTTTACGGTTTTTACTATTAGTGGAGTCAGATAAGCATCAAATTTTAGTGAAAAAGGAATTGTTTCCAGTGTCAAATTTTTTTTCAATATGTTAGTTACATCGAATACTATACGAAATGGACCTTTTCTCTTGCTACGTAAATTATGGGCCGTTTTGTAAAAAAATCTACCATTTTGGTGGTTCTTTCTAAATATACATGAGAATTTATCAGTATGTGTAGGTCCAAAGAAAGCGAAAAAAATTGTGGCTGTTCATTATGACATTACCTATCAGCGGTTACAAAATGAAATTTTAAACTGCACACATAACGAAAAGAAAGAAAATTGAAAACTGCTAAATTTTGGGTTTTTGGTTACAACTTTGGATGTTTTAAGTAAAAATTGATGAACTTTTTAGAAATTTTACTTTATAATGTGGACAATAACTCGTAAAAATTCAAAATATCCACCACAAGTCTCAAAAATTAACCTGAAATCTAAAAATTGATTGGCCAATAACTTTTGTGCATTGCATCGTATGAGATTCCTTTTTAATTTAAGTGTAGGTTTTTTATGCACTTTATGATGGTGAACAAGAAAAAATGCTTAAACTTGAAAAAAGTGGAAAAAATCGAATCGAAAATCATGAATTTTTGTATTTTTCAAAACTTCCACTTTTTTTAGATAAAACTCTTTTTGTTTGCATTGACAAAAAAAATTTAGTTTTATCAAAAAAAGTGGAATTTTTGAAGAAAATTGACGAAAAATTACACGGTACATTTTTAGCAGATTCACCGTGTCTAGAAACACCGTATGTTTGCCCTTGCAACACGGTAACGCTCGTTTTACACATGGAGACACTGCACCCGACTCCCCCTAATTTATCCTATCTCTCTCTATCCTTTGAGCTAAGCTTACTACTAGACATTGCACTATGACGTGTGCGACATGACATGACGGACTAGTAGTACAAAGGGTCTGATCATGGTTGGCGCTTGAAGTGAGAAATGGCGCGGCGACTGTAAAACGGAATCATAGCTTTCGAAAAAACAGACATTTGTGGGGAAAACGCCTTCAGGCGTATCACAGTTGGCGTTTGAAGAGACAAAGCTGCGTTTTTCACGACTGTCAAGTGACTAGATTAAATAAATATTTTTTAAATAGATTGAATAAATAATGTAATTTTATAAATTTTTTAATTATCAGAAATGTCTAAAAACTTTCAAGCGACAACAATGATAAGGTTTTGTCGAAAACGGTCATGTCGCTGCATTTGCCAATTATGGCACGAAAAATGAGAACGATAAACGGAGCTGTCATTTTTTAAACTCGCCAATCATGATAAGGCCAAAAAGGTGACACCTGAGCTTACACTATCAGATGAAAAAAGGGTCGTTTTTTTAATTTGCAAAAAAGTTTGGTTTTGGTCGTTTGGTTATTTTTTGTTTTTGTTTTTTTAGTTGGGTCAATTTTGTTTTTTAAACAGCGAGTGCTTTTAAGGGGGTCATGACCCGCGTGACCCCCCACCCCCGTTAAATCCGCGCCTGGGGGATTGTATGTCTTGCTGTCATACTCGAATCGCGAATCACTTTATCCAACCTCAGGTTGAAGACAGTGCCGCAGCCAGACAATTGGGGTCCCTGTGCAAAAATTCAGCGAGGGGCCCCAGAGTCCAAAAAATTTTTTCTCTCACTTCGCTCGCGGATTTTCCTTCATACAGACCCGTCCCCGCGACACAATTATGCCCCATATGCTGATTTCTGTGCCCGTAATCATTTATGTGGCCCATTCAATGAAGTAGAAACACAAATAATGAATTCAAATGATTTTTATTGGAAAAAAAATTTTCGCTCGCGGGGCCCCAAATACGCGGGGCCCTGTGCAGTTGCACACTCTGCACATATGCCAGCCGCGGCACTGGTTGAAGAGGAGGTAGGCCAGACTGTCAGACTGTTCTATTAAAACTCCTCGAGTCCAATCACCTTTTTTTCGGAGGTGAAGGACTACTCATGACTAACGACGGGCTCCTGCATGCCGGTTAAGTGGGACTCTTCTCGGATGACTGGCTTTTTTAGCATAGCGTCGCGGCGTTGGATCACCTTTCATCTAGCTGCAAATACTCTTGGCTTTACTCTGGTTTTCTATCTCTCCTTCGGCTTTTTCCAGCTTCACCTTTCACAGTGTATGGCTTCCACTTTCCTAGGATGTTTTGAGGTGCTAGTGGCGTCTCGGCCATTGCCTCTAGTTCTGCTCTATATATTCGCCGAATCTCACGCAATATAAGAAGCGGTGCTCTTCTGGATATCCGTGCAAGATGGGTACAGCTGAATTCGAAACGAACGATATACACTCGATATCCACCCAAGAACTGTGTGAGGTCGTCACTCACTTCCCCACGCTCCCTTGTAACCTACCTCTCCACTTTTGGCATAAGTCAAGTCCAGGACTAGTTTAAATGTACTCCTGTGTGACCTTATCTTTCTGTTCCTAAAAGTAAGAATTGCAGAATGTCCTCTATGAAGAAGTCACTATTCCTTCAGTCGACCTAGACATATTCTTTCGTTCTGAGGCGAGCTTTACCGAAAAGTTGTAGGTGTTTCTATTCGTTGTGAATATTCGAGTTTTACGCGCTAAGGTCTTACTTGGTGACCTCCAGATTAATTCTACCCATTGTTAGTAGTGTGTCATGCTGGCTATGGGTGCTAATATAGTGCCTTTAAATATAGGTTTAAATTTCACGGGATGACTTTGATCATACGTTAGACTTGCCTTTTCGATGGCGTTTGAGTCCAGACCAGCACAAGCCGTAAATGTATTACTTCCGCCTGGCGCACAGTGGTTCCAAATCCCGCAGTGGTGGTCAAAATATGTAGACGTTATTCAAATTGTATAAAATTACGTACAAATAGTATTTTGAGGTCGCTGATTACGAATCTTCATTGAAAATAAAAAAACAAAATGGCGGATCCAATATGGCGGAGAAAATTTTTATAAATGTCTGATTTTTATGAAATTTGGTATGAAGAGTTTTCGAGTCTGCTGATTACGACTTACTTCTCAAAATTTAAAAAAACAAAATGGCGGATCTAATATTGCGGACAAATTTCTTATAAAATTGCCCGAGTTTTATGAAATTTTATTTAAATTAAAGAAATCGGGGCAAACTGGGGCAACTTTTGAAACGTCCAAGTTATAGAGAAAGATCTCAAGAATGCGACAAAACTTGTTAGAGAGTGGGATGTCGTGGGACTTTTGAGTAGAGTAATTTCAAACATTGACGTTATACAAAACTTGTTTTGAATGGTATATTACTAAGATAATTAAGAAAATTGATGGTCAATGTGAAATAACGTTTAAAAGTACTAACTTTCGTTAGCAGAAGCCATTTCAAACGATCCCAGGTCACTGTTAACCCAAAAAACCCGTTTCACTATTAGGGAACGCAATCCCGGATGTTTTTCCCAAACCCGGGATTGCGGGATTCATTTTCATCAATCCCGGGATCCCGGGATACCCCGGGATTCTGCCTGTTGCCAAAAATTCAATTTTTTCGCTATCGAGCATTCGAGGGGTTTGAGGAACATAAGGATGGTATGGTTGTAAAAAAAAATAATTACAAACAAAACATATAACTTATAACAAAGAAGTTTAATGCAACTTACTTACCTACATATATGTAGTTTTCAAACTTAAATTTTTATTCGTGAATTAAAAACAAAAACAATTCATTATTCATAAAGGAAAAATTAGGCCTGCTTAGCCTGTTGCTGAAAATAGCTTTGAAGGAAGCAAAGTGCTTCCAATCAATCACGGTATACAGAAACAAGGTAATGAAAAAGACTGTATATTGTAAGACGGTATTTTAGTGCTGACGTCACTTGGTTCCTAGGCTAGTCGGCGAGAAGGAAAAAATGATTAAAAGTGTATTATTGGCCCATAGGCGAGATTATTGTTGGAATCGCTTCGTTTTAGGGTGTAGTTAAACACCCTAAGTTTGCCCACAAATTGGTTGACCGCATAACTTTTTAATTAGGTTATTGTGAATAAAATAGGCACTTTTTTTATATTTCTTTCAATAGCTCCGTTCCTGCTAACTTTTAGTATAACATATGGGAAAGCTCTTCGTTATGAAATTCTCTAAAAAATAAGCCCTGTTAGAGGTCGCTAGGTGCAAGGGTGATCTTGCAAATGGCTTCCAAAGTTTTCAAAAAACGTTATTTTCACTATTTGTTTACAGGAAAACAACTGCACATAGAAGGATGAAAATTCGTAAAGATGGTGTTTATGTGGTCCCGGCAATGAACAAAAAATTTCAACAAGATCGGTTCATCGCTTTTTGAGTAATTAACGATCTAGTTTGTTTTTTTACCTTAATTAACAATGCTGCCATTTTGTGTAGGATCAGTTTATAATTGGGAAACTCATTTAGAAAACTTAAGAAACAATTGAAAATGAAATCCCGTTGGAATTTTTGAAAAATCGCAATTTTGATCGATTTTATGAGGTTTGTTAGGCACATACCTTTTTATACGCGACATAAATAAACATATATGTGAATGCTAGGATTAACTTTTTTTTAAATTTGTAATAAAAAAATAGATATAATTCTCTAAAGTAAAAATATAACAACATATATGTTTATTATTTATGTCGCGTATATTCGAAGCTATCAGTCTCTTTTACATTGGCCTGTTTCACACGGGACGACGGACAACCAACAGAAATCGTACGATATTCATTTTTTTAGAGAAGAGGGTGAGAGAGGACGATGGGTAGGGAAGATTTTCCCATCCAACTTTCTCACACGATTTTCGATACGACTTTTTGACAGTGGTGTGGTTGTTGTTATTTTTTGTTCCTTTTGCTGGGAGAAGAAAAGAAAGAGGGATGACTTTTGTTTCACTCGGAAAGTACGCAAAAGAGAATTAAAATAAAAGCAACAACAATAAGCTAAAGCGTTTTGACGTACAGTTGGTTGAAAAAATTGGCCCGTGTGAAAGCCCGTAAGACTTTTCCTCAATTTTCAAAAGGGAATGGACGATGGGCATATTCACAGGTTGCTATAAATGTGGTGAGTAAACCCGGTTTTATTCTACTCCTAGAAACTCACACGGGGCGTAAATTACGAATAGTAAATTTGAATGCTATACAGGAACATTTAAATGTATTGCAGATGAAATTTACTTGTTAGAGAAAAACAGAGCTAAAGAATGCAAGAGATAGAAGTAACTTTTTATATGTGAACTAGTTTTCACGCGTTTGGTTTTGCGTGAAAAATGTTTCGTTAAGTTCTTCCGCTTCCTTCCCTCTCTCATCTATAAAACCGGTTTTAGGCGCCATGAATATGCACTGTGGCAGCAGATTTTGTTGGTTGGCCGTCGTCTCGTGTGAAACAGCCCCTCGTTTCTATATACCGTGCATCCAATGTTTTGTCATTCAGTCTTGACCGAAACTTCGTAAATAAAATTCCGGCTGCGGAATAGGCCCTTTCAGTATCCACGCTTGTTGGTGGAATGGTCAAAAGAAAGTCATATGGAAGCCACGCGCTCCAACGCTCTCAAATAGTGACATTTCTCTTTTTATCACTAAATTGAAATTCGCTGCCGATGAGGTCGGAATGGCTGTTTTGGCAAACCCTTGCACAATCGCCATTTGCAATTGGTCTTCCATTGAAATGGACTCTAATTCAGTTCCGGGTGGGTCAGTTACCTCAGTGGGTCAGTTGACCAGGATTTATAACTGACAGTCTTTTTAGAAGATTATGTATACCCTTACGTAGCTTTCGAGAGTACATATTTCGAAAAGATCGTCATCTTCCGCAGCACAAGGTTTGTGGAGATATTGCAAGATCCCAGAGAGTTCTGTGCAAGCACGTTGACGTATACGCAATCTGAGTGATGCTACCAATTTTGCGCATATTGGAGTCGCTTGCACCTGGGTTGAATTCGGCAAAAGCAGAGGCACACACGAGAAAATACAGAGAGCAATGGTCTCCACAGCCGAGCAAATTAGAAGCTGCCAAAAGAACTTGGATTTTTCGTTGCGTGTTTCGTATACTGCGGTTAAAAAATAATTTCAACATTAAATTTGAAGATTATAAGTTTCATATTCAAAATATTTTTCCACCGAAATTTTTTTTTAAATAAATCACGTTTTTTGTTAAAAAAACGTTTCCGGGATCCCGGGATTAGGCCATATCAATCCCGGGTTTTCGAGACCGCAAAAATTGCCGGGATCCCTATTCACTATGCACCCACCGAGGCCCTCGTGTGCCAGACGCTCAAGTAACAATGGTTCCCGAGAGCACCCCATGCAAGTTTGACCGTTATAAAACGCTGTTTATAATACCTTAGGTACCACCCTACATAACTAGACCCAAAAAGTCCCCAAATCAAAGATCGATTTTAGGGACTTTTGGCCACCTTTTCGGCATTTGGAACCACAGTGTGGCGTCATCAACGTCATCTGGTGTTTCTTGGCTTTCTCTGCCTTTTTAAGAATTGCATTAATTTATTGTCTGTTTTAGCACAGTTACCAGCGTCTATTACTCAGCGACTTTGATCCCACTTCGACCAGTCCGAAATAGTTAGGGCACATGCATATTTTCATATATTACATATCAGCCAGTCTATTCCGCTGATGTCTGATCGCTTAAGTGAAGGCATGGTGAATGTGTTGTAAGAAGTCACCAGGAATGAACATATAGCTTATCAGGTGGGCAGGTCATGTTGTAAGACTACAAACAAGATACAGAGGAAAACCAAGATCATGTTGCTTGAACAATATTGGAAGAAACCTCTAACATCATTATGAAGCAAAAATGCGCAAAATAGAGATGAGTGTGGAAAGGCTGATGAATAAAGTCAAAGCTAACCTCGAGCTACAGAATCATCATTGGGTTGATAATATGCCAATTGAATAGGTGCATTGCAGGAAACTTTTTAACAGCACAATTCGCTATGCTCCCAATTCGAAACTCTCAGTTAAAATCTCTGTCCAGCAAGTAGCACAAAACCTAGAAACATGAAGATCCTGATGGGATGCACAATGGACTCTCCTCTCCATTCAATGAACAGCTCTGGGCACAGGAACAATAACTTTTTCACTCAAGAATGATTTTTGTGGGTGAATTTTTATTCTTCTTTTGTTTGTTATTTTTTTTCCCTATAAATTTTTCGCATTTAAATGGAGAACGCCGCAGCGAACGCAATCACCACAAACAAAACAGAGTAAAAAAAAATAATGTAGAAAACTGAATGTAGAGAGAGGCTGAATGTAAAAATGGCAAGTTTTTCTGCAATTTTAATTTTTAATAATTTTTTGCCAGATGAATTTTTTATAGCAGTTTTTATGGATCGACAGTAAAACACTTGTTACTCCTCCCCAGGACTATGTTACACCATTTCAATTTTTAATCAGGAACCGAGCCTCATCATCTGACCCCCGCCCGGACCGACAATTCCTTTGGATCCTGTATTTTTTATTATTATATTGTCTCTCTTTGTTTTTATCTCTCACTCTCTCTCTCGCACTTTGGTTCTGTTGTCTCTCTATATATTCCGTTGATTCGTTTTTTTCTGTGCACAATTCCCGGGGAGAGTTTTATTTTCAGAACGGAACATAAAAATTCCTTCCCGTTTATAACGTTATACATTTCCACGGAGAGTACATGGAATTATGGCAACAACAATGAGGAAATTAAAAAAGTTACTGTACATCCTGTGCAATTACCTTTCCCTTTTTGCCATCAGGACTCTTCTATTGCTTCAAATATTCAAATTTTACGAAGGAGCGTTTTTATGTCCTTTGGAATTATTCAAGGGTCATAACGATTTTCAAGTCAGGAGTACCTTGGGAGGATGTGGTGGCTGCTGCGTGGAGCTGGGGAGAAGAACAGTCACTTTCTTGCGTATTTTTATAAGTTACGATGGTGGTAGAAGATTATTGTACCAGGAAAAAAAGGATGCCTAGGTGGAGAGATCAGTTAAAATATAATTATTTATTTATTTATTCAGTTTCACAGTATAAAAATTGTTTTAATAACTTAATTTTCTTGTAATTGATGCGAGTGGCTTAAATACTTTTGTAGCGTAGGCGGCTTATTCAGTGATATTAAATGATGACTGTTTGATGGTCGATAAATGTTGATTTTATTCTAGAGAGTGAAGTAGGTCTGGGAAAATGCTTGTCACACTTTCCCGATAGATAGCTTCAATTGCAAATAAGTCATAGACCACTGACCGCAGCGGCTTCACACAACACTAATAAGGCCTGTCTTACCTTACTATATGGTCCGGAAGTGTGGACATTGAAAAACGCAGACGAAGCATTGGTAGGAAAATTTGACAGGAGAATCCTTGGTTCGATTTACAAAGGAATACAGGTGAATGGCATCTGGATGCAAAGATACAACTCAGAGTTGTATGAAATCAGTAAAACTCCAAACATTGTCAAATTGATTAAAATAAATATACTACGATGGATTGGTCATGTCGAACGATGTGCGGAACGAAATCCGCCAAAAATAGTGCTAGGGAAAGTACCGTCTGAAAAACAGAGAACAGGTCGCCCTAGGAAAAGATATTTAGACGACGCACAGTGGCGAGAAATGCCAGTGTTCCACCCAAAATTACTCTAGAGGTCGTAAATTTTAAGTTAGTGAGACAATTTTTTTTTAAAATGTTCATCTTGAATTTACCTATCGAACCCTCTAGCCGGATTTTGAAATTTGTTTTCTTATTTTTTGTAATTTATAATAAAAAATTTAATTTTTACTAAAAAATACCTTTTTTTCTATTAAATTTATTCTAACGGGCCGAAAATTTGAGTTTTCGTAACAAATTTTTTTTTAAAATCTTCGTAACTGAGATATGATACGAAGAGCCTTTAAACTATTTTTTTTTTGGACTTGGAAACATATTTTTCTAGACAAATTGTTCTTATTTATACAGGTTATACAGGTTTTTGTGCGCCCCTTGTTTTTATTTTAGTCTGTTAAAGTCCCAGAATATTCCTTAATTCGCTGACGCAGCGACACAAAGTGCCCCTTGGCAAACGACATGAGAAGACTGCACTGTTACTATTCCAGAAGGTCCATGATTGTGTTCTAATTATTTTCTAGTTTTTGGCACAGCAGATTTAAAATAAAACCATTTAACTTAAAAGTTTTTTTTAGCCATTTTTATTATATTCTTGTTTTTAGTCTTAATTCAGTCATTTTTAGATTTTACTTTTTACGAAATTCTGGGGAAGTGATTTGTTATGCATACCAGATTTCCAGCGCCATTTTGAATTTTCTAATTTGACAACAAATTTATTATTTTCGACCTTAAACACCCCCAAATAGCTATATTCAGTGAAATCGAATCGTAATTTCCAAAATCGTACCGCCATTTTGATTTTTTTAAAATTTTGCCCACAGATTCGTCACTTGTGACCTTAAAAACTTCCCTATACCGATTGTCAATGGATTCGGAACACATTTGCAAAATTCTTCCGCCATTTTGAATTTTCAAATTTTGACCACAGAATCGTCATTTGTGGCCCTAAAAAACCCCCGATACCGATTTTTAATGGATTCAGAACACATTTCCAAAATTCATCCGCCATATTGGTGCCGCCATTTTGAGTTTTCAATATTTGACCACAGAATCGTCACTAGGGGCCCTAAAACCCCCCGATACCGATTTTCAATGGATTCAGAAAACATTTTCAAACTTCATCCGCCATCTTGGAACCGCCATCTTGATTTTTTTACAAAATTGTCAGATTGTATTGTCACGGGAAGTCAATGTGTGGGATAAATTTCATAAGAATCGGTTCAGTAGAAGTAGTCGAAAAGCTGTCGCAAGATTTGAACCAGACAAACAAATATACGAGGTGAAGCTAAATAAAACCATTAAAAACTGGAAAAGACGGTCCAGAGATCTAGAATCATGGAGGTGAACGCTGGAGGAAGCCAAGGCCAATAAATAGGCTGATCGCAGCGACACTACTACACACTTTGAAAGATAGCAGTTCGAGGGGTACTTTGAGTGTATAATAATCGAAATTGGTTGATTGGTAAAATGGAGAAGAACAAATTAAAAGTTGCGGTTTATTTTGCAATATTAATACGGCAAAGGGAAGAACCTTGCTCTGGCTTGTAAAAAAAACTGGTGCGCGAAACCTCAACTTCGTTCGATTTTTTCGGAATTTTGTTCTAGTAATTTCGATGTGAAATATGAGTCACCCTCTGGTCGTTCAATCACTGAAAAAACCGATAAAATTCTTGAGAAAATCGAGCATCATAGGCATATCCGCAGTGTCGATATTGGCATAGAGATAGGCATCGACTGCAAAATTGTTTTGAAACATTTACACAAAGCTGGGTACAACAAGATGCTCGATGTACGAATTCGTCATGATAGACGAGGTAGAGATAAAATGCGATAGACCAAATTAATATCTTCGATACACTGTTGAAACATTACGAATCCGACCAATTTCTGGATGGTAATTGAAAAAATATGTCAAGCACAATAATCAGAAGCGTCATGGATCATGGACAAGAGATGATGAACCATCAGAAGCTTTTCTGAAGCAAGTATTGACGTTTAAAAAGGTGATGCTGTGTGTGGTGGCACTGAAAGGGAATTGTACACTATGGGGTACCTTTAGTTGGTCAGACAATTCATTTTCAACTCTATTGTGAACAACTAAAGTGATTACGTCAGGCAATTGAATGAAATAGACTAGAATTGAATAATAGGAAAAAGGTGTTAATTTCTATCACGAGAACGTCTGACCTTCGCGTCTTTGTTGGCGCGTCAGGAATTGGTCCGGAAGTGTTGATGCATCCGCCGTATAGTCCAGACAAGGTAGCCCGGCTAAAAGTCTTAGGGTCGTGGGTCGAGCCGTACGTTTTGGGGCCAAAATGTTGCATGCAAATCTTGGACACGTAGATACAGGTAGCTCAAGGGGTGGGCGTGGGCGCACATCAGACTATTCGAAAGAGCACAAAGTGGTTATTATGGTGCACGAACCTAATAAGCGGCTGGCTTGAAATCGCGAATTTGACAACACAATCTCACAGAAATTAAAACACTTCGTATATTTTGTTTTTACTAATTAGTATGAAGTCCTATTTCACTTCCCTCACCTCGAAAAATTCATAAATAATTTTTTTTCTTTTTATATGGTCTAAGATATGTTTAATAATAAGTAGGAATTAATTAAAATTGATGAAATACTAGGCTACTTGACATATAGTGTTTTTCCTAGACATTCACAGCACTGGGGATTACCCGACTATCCATTCTCTTTTATCTCGCTGGAATATACTTCACTAACTTTATTTTAACTTTTTAGGTATGTTTCACTGGTAAAAATCGGCTGCTTCAGGGGCACGGGTTATATCAGGAAATACCCCTGGGTCGTAGGCATCCCATTCCCACTTCCGGAAAAATTCTCGAGACTGGGACTCGCCTAAATTTTGTGCTGCAAAGGTGTGTTTGACAACCCCTGGCCACATTCTTAGAATTCCCGGGTCTGATAGTTATACAAAATTTACTTTACGTAGAGTACGCCCTATCTGCAGGCCAAGCCATTATGTTCCCTAGTTTAATCCAGGATATGAAGTTTCGGGAGGAATCCTCAACCGAATGTTGAAGAGAAGCTGTGCGTCGTGTATACAAATGTCCTATGGATAAAACCATTTCTATAATGTTTCAGCCGCGCGCTGGCGTTATTTTGAGGGTCACTGCAGCCACTAAGACGGGTGTTTGGACAGATCGTATACCGTGCCCTGGGCCTGAGGTAGGTAAGCTTGCTTGCGCTATCCATAACGGCAAACCTCCAGTACTCGCAAATTTCCTAGTAGTGACAGCTTCTCGTATCAGTTATGGTCGTGACCTGACAGGAAATTGGATCAGCAGTCTATTGGATCAAGGACATATGAACGATACAACAAGGTAAGCACATATTATATGCCCTCTAAAATCTTTAACGTTTTTTTTTGTTTTAAGTCATAACAATAGTACCTTCTGACTATCAATCGGTTCGATCACTGCAGAACTTCCTCAATGGGAATATGCGCCTTGGTAGTATAGGGGTTAAGGTGCCCGGCTACCGTCCCAAAGGTCACTGGTTCGAATCCACTCTGCGACATGGTCTTTCTTCCAGAAATTAATCTACCATGTTCGAGAGTTGATTACTTACCATAAGTTACCACTCACCATGTTGGAATATTCACCGATAAGGTAACCAGAGCCTCAGAGTCTCACTACAGGGTGGTGGATGGATAGTGGATTAACTTCTGGTTCGACCGGTAGCTACCATGGTGAATTCTCGAAAATGTCCTATTTCTCCCAGCTAGAAAACAATCCTTCCTTCTTGACTTCCCTCTTTACAGTAATTTCTTACCCTTAATCCTCTTATCGTCTCAAAAAGCATAATAAGCGAGGAGGCCATCTCCCATTAGATCACTAAAGTCAGAGTTATAACGCGGTTGCGAGGTAGTAGGTGCTAGGACGGTTGGCCGTGGGAACCAATAATCAGCTGTCAATCAAATACAGGGTGTATTGCATATAGTTAAAAAGCAGCCTGCTGGATAGGTTTTGGATAGACAAAGAAAAAATCGTAGGGGAGGGGGTGGTTGGGGGACACCGTCACGGTTTAGCCGCTAGGACGTTTTGAAGATTTTTTTTAGTGTTTTGCATATCACCCTGTATTTTTGTAATCCTATGACCTATTTTCATGAATAAAGTAGCACTGCACGGAGAATACTCCCACGTAACTGTAAAAGTGAAGGTTCTACCCTAGCAACGTCAAGAGTTATGAGTCATTATAGTCAAAATTTTGGTTTTTTTAACAAAAATTTAACTACCTTCTTCTCCAAAAAATACGTGGTTAATCAATATTTTTTTTCCAAAATTGGAAAACTTGGCAATTTCAATAATGTTCTGACAATTTTTGTATACGGCCTTTAAGGCGAGTTTACATCCCAAGAATAAAGTTGAAGAGCAATTCTGAGCTCCTTTATCGCATAGAATATAGTATGGTTCTATCTCTGTTTCACCAACGTGGCAACAGAAAACGGCAACCTCAAAGTAGGACTCTACTCTACTTAACGAATGCGTAGACCGAAAAAAAGCTTTTAATTTCGTTAAATTTCAATATTTTAACGCCTATTAGATGCCACTTTCCCTGGTTTTTGGATATTTACCTTGTTTTCGGCAGTTTGAAAAATGCGTTAATTTTTTTTATTTCAAAAACGATGTGAGGAAATGTTTGAAACTAATAAAATTGTTTTTTTACTACACATTAATTTAACATAACTATCTAAAAGGCTTTGCAGCTAATTAAATTGTTTCCTTTGGGGCCGTGTTAAACATTTTACGTTGTTACGTTTGACAGTTGCAAAAAGTTTCGAGCTTTCCACAAAACTTGGCGCTGGAGTTTTGTACAGGGCCACTTTGTTCTTCCACTTTGATGTTGGAATGTAAACTCCCCTTTATTTTTAAAGATATAAGATGTTAAAGTTGGCTTTATTTGGTACTTTTCGTTAAAACCCCAGTAGGAAAAAAAACGCCACGAAAAGCATTTTAAAGCGCTTTTTCAAAAGCTTCAAAGCAGTAAAGTGCTTACGCTCTGTAAGAAGCTTCATGTTATTTTAACATTGCATGTCGCAGAGCTCAGCACTTTTACTATGGTTCGTAAAAGAGCTTTTAAAGTGATCTGCTGAGATTCTGCTTTACTAACGCTGCTGTAGGAAGCAGAAGGAAGCTCTTACTGCTTTATATTTGCTCCGCAGCAAAGCACTTGTATTTTTTCCTAATTTTCGTCTATCCAAAAACTACCCACAGCCGGCCGCTTTGTAACTTTATGCAATACACCCTGTATAAACTAATTAGATCATCAGATGATTCCCACGACTAACCGCCCTAGTACCTACTGGAGTTGGTAGAATAAAATCTCGTGTTGGTGTTGTCAGTTTATCACCCAGTATTATTTTTCCGACTAGAGATTGCTTGCTACTCGGCATTGCACTCAATGATCAAATCGCCGGAAGTACAAACGAGCTTTGCCTCGGAGCGGTACTCCTCTAAAAAGAAAAGAGCCTGCTTCAAAAGAAGCCAACTTAAAACTATTTAATTTAGTGTTTCAACCACAAACCACAGAAGTTCTTCACTCGATCAGCAATTTTTCGATAATAGTGGAGCATATTTGGCTTAAAATGAATTAGTGGAGTGCCTGGGGGTTTTGGCCTCAGACTTTTGTTACGGTGAGTGAATTTAGGTGGTCGAGGTGGGACTTTGTTTTTATACTATAAATTGCAAAGTTTACCAAACATTTTTTTCTGCTTTTACTCTGGGGTGAATGCCACCCCTTCTCGGGGGTGAAATTTTTTTCATTGAAAATAAGTCCGGGAATAGATAGATTGGCTAATTCTAAGCAACTTTTGTTCTATAAAGTTTTTTCTGAAAGTCAATACTTTTCGAGTTATTCGCGAGTGAAAATGTCAATTTTTCAACCAAAAAAAAAACACGTTTTCAGACGGTTTTTCGCGAATAACTCAAAAGTAAGTATTTTAGCGAAAAAATTATTATTATTAAAAATGTAGCTTATAAAAAAACAAAAAAAAATGGTGGGTTTATGGTGTCTGTAGACCCAATACAAAAATAGTAATAGCTTCTTGAACTTTGGTTCCTATTTGTCAAACGCCAAAATTGACAGCTCCAACTTGAAATAAACAAAAAACGATGCATTTTTCGGAAAAAACTCATTGAACCTTTTTTAAAGTGCTTGAAAAAACCTTTATTTTTGTTTTTTTAAGTTTTTTCCTAGCATTGAAACTAAGCGAGTTATGACGAAAATAAAGTTGGTCCCTTTTTTTTCGGCGGCAAAAAAATGTGAAAATTACCCCCTAATTATCACCCCCATTGAAAATAATCGGTACCACTTCACAATTCACTTTATTAATGTACTTGTAATATGCTCTAGAAGCGTGACCGTTTTACAGTGCTTAGTTTTGAAAAAAATTGAGCTTGAAGTGAAGAGAGCATTTTTGTAATTTTGCAAAGTATTGCCTTTCCTTCAAAATAACTCGAAAACTATTCTAGTCCGGGGAAGTTAGCATTCTAAGAAGACAAAATTCTAAAATGGTTGAAAATTGGACCACAGCTTCCTTGGGACTTTTTAAGAAAACAATTTCGGAATCACAAAAAAAACATGGCCGCCGGAGATATCACTTTTTGGCAAAAAAATTACTTAAAAACCTTTTTTTTCGAAATTTTTTTTTGATCAGTCAATACGAAACGTTATTGCCTATAAAAAAGCCCTCTTATCATTTTTGCGAAAACCTAACCCTTTCGAAGTTATTCAAGGTCAAAATTTCCAAAAATCACATTTCGGCCAAAAAATACTTTGAATAATTCGGAAAGGTCAAGGTTTTCGAAAAAAATTCAAGGAGGGTATTTTGTAGGCAATAATGTTTTGTATTGACTGATAAAAAAAATTCGAAAAAATCAGTTTTTGAGTGATTTTTTGGCCAAAAAGTGATATATCAGGCGGCCATGTTGTTTTTTTTTTGTGATTCCGAGATTGTTTTCTTAAAAAGTCCCAATGAAGCTGTGGCCCAATTTTCAGACATTTTGGAATTTTGTCTACTTTCGTGTGTTTTTTGTGCTAATTTCCCCGGACTATTAATGATACCCAAAATTTTTTAGAGTACAGAATCGTAGGTTTTGCTTTTCTGAAAATTTTGGTTGTTTTTTTTTGATAAAAATTGAGTAAGATATGGCCGTTTACAGTTTGCATATGTTCCTAAATAGTAACTTGTACAACCCTTTCAGCTCAAACCCTTTCAAAAATTAGGGGTGAAAGAAAGTTTAATTTATATGAGCTTATAGCTGTTGGAAAAAACTACAAAATGCCATTTGGAAGGACTTGATAGCTTAAAAACTAAGCGAGTTATGGGTAAAAAACGAATCACATATTTTTTCAGATAGAGAACACGTATATTGGAGCATTGATGAATACACATAATACTTTCATTTTAGGCACAGACATACTTACACCTATTTGCACACGTCACACACAATGATCTTGCCACCGTTGGTCAGTACTATGCAGTTAAGTTGTCCTCCCTCCTTGCAACAATTGGTGCTTTAAATGAGCACATAAAAAGAGTTTACTTGCAAACCCAGTTATGGCTGGGAAATATAACTATTAATCCACTTGATTGGGGTTGGGTTAATATTGAAGGAGTCTTAAATCCTATCAAAACTCCGTATCAACCTGCACCTGAAGAGCTGCTGAAAATGATTTTTTGTAGCTGTAGGATCATGAGGACTTTTCTGCAATTCAACATGTGTAACAAGCAGCGGAGACAACTGTAAAAATAGTGCCCTAATTATGGACCAAGAGGAGGACTAGGAGGAAAACGAGGATGAGGTGGACGTGAAAAGGAATCTGAACTCAATTGGCAAATTTGTCGGCCATATTGGCGCGGCCATTTTGAATTTATAAGTTTTGAACATAAATTCGTTATTTGCTTCCTTAAAGACCCCCAGATACTGATTTTCATGCAAATCGGAACACAATTGGCTTTGGGTGGCCATTTTGAATTTCGGTCATTCAAATCAAGATCACAATTTTTTAATAGGTAAACCATTTTATATATATTACTACCTAAACATTACATTTTGAATTTTTAAATTTCATTCACCGTAACTGAAATCCGAGGTTTTCATGTTTTTAACGCTCCAGGAACTCCACCACTAAATACATTTTCACACTGTAAGAAATCTAGTTGAATTTTCTTAAAGAATGGCACGAATTTTTCGCAGACCTAATATTTTGCGAAATAAGGTTTGAACGATAAAACTTACTTATATTAATATAGTTGAATCGTGTCCAATTTAATCAATCATTGAGCATCCACCAGCCAAAAGTTCAAGTGGTTCTGTGGACTAGTTTAACTTTCTCGTGGCTGATGAAATTTTCTTTGAACAAATTCTAAAGGCGCATTTCTAATTTGAATGGCACTTGAAGAAACTTTTTTAATACTTAAAAAAATTAGTTTTAATAAGTCTAACTTCCCAAATCTTACTTTTTGTAATTCATTATTTCTTAGCATATTTTAGTTCTCCTAATGAAAGTGGATATTCTGTTCATGACTTCAAGCATTTCTTATCCCAAAAACTTTTCCTTAAGACTAGCACACATACATAGTAGCATAACAAAGAGGAAAAATATCCTTTTTCTTGTTAAAATTAGTTTGAATTCAAAAATTGTACCTTAGATTCTTTAGAGGATATACATATACGCATACATATAAATAAAAAGCAAGTAAAGTTTTCGACGTCGTTTTTACCATCGTAACAGTAGTAGCATAGTCCATTGTAAACAGTAAACACATACCCACATAAAAGCATACACATTTACCGCTACAATAGTAGAAGGAAAGAACGTTCACTGTTATCCTTCGAGGACGAAGGAAGAAGTAATTTATTTTTCAGAACGTCAGTTGTACGGTGAGTAACAAGTTTTGTAGCCTTGATACGGGTCGAATACCCTTTTGCCATTCTTCAGGACGATGCGATGCAATAAATTTTCCAAAAAGCAGCAACAACCCTGCACGTGTGTCAGGACGTGACTATACATACCGGTGCATTTATAGTATAACACCCATACAGATATTCCCCATCGCGTTTTATTCTCTGCACAAAATTTTATATGCAAAAGTTCATTCGCGGTAATCTGCTGTTCCAAGAAAACGAAACTACTTTGAAGGAGCTTAACAGACCCCGCTGAGAGAGAGAGGGAGAGTAGAGTAGAAGAAGAAGAAGTAAAGTTGTGCAAGTCCTTATTATATACAACAACTCTGCACATGGCACGTCCCTTAACCGATAGTCCACACCTTTTGCACCCCGAATTGTGAAGGGTTCTGTAACGTACTTTCAGCACAGTTCAAGCCATGATTCCATTCTATTGCACTTTAACTTTGGTATGGCGCCTGACGATATCGATGAGTTTGGCGAACTTTAAAATCAGCATTTCACTTTTCTCCCTCCCTCGACTCTATCTCGAAATGGCCAAAGGGTTAACTGAAAGGATAAAACCTTAGAAGAATACCGTCAACTTGAAAAATTTATTGTGCACTTTTATATCAAAAAAAAAAAAAATTGGAAGAGAACTAAAAAAAACTGAAGAAGAAAATTGTAAAAAAGTTTTGAATGCAATCCCATTTCTCTTGGGCTTTTCCTGGGATCTGAATGTTTTATTCGACAGGAAAAGTTGCTGCACCCCATTGCTTCCAGCCTAGAGGATTTTCCCCGTGGAAGATTTTTCCAGGATTTTTAGTGCATTGTAAATTTCTACATTAAATGAGGCAAATGAGAAAATGAATGAGAGTTTTTCTTTTGTGAATGATGGATAATTCTATGCAAAAGTACAATGGTGAATAAAGCACCGATGGAGAACAGTACAATAAATTATTTTTTGAAATAATTCATAATGTTAAAAGGGGTTTCAAGGACTTTACATTTTATGAATGGTGCAGATTTTCAATGGGTCGAAATTAATGTAAAAATGTGGCTTGGTCTATTATTTTCTAAAAAGCACTTCGCGTAAATTTTATTTTCCTTCTTGTGAAGACACATCTGGGTTAACGAAAAATCAACATTTAAATTTCTTTTTCAAACATATTTTGCAAAAAATTAACCCGTAGCCCAACACTAGAATGGCATCCACAATGGACCCAATGATTTGCCTTAGTGGGCTCCCTAGTGGGGTAGCAGCCATTTGAACCTAACCTAATCTACACCTATCCTTAATAACTTCTAACATTTTGGTTATAGTCCGGGGAAATTAGCATTTAAAGGAGACAAAATTCGGAAATGGCTGAAAATTGGTCCACAGCTTCCTTGGGACTTTTTAAGAAAACAATTTCGGAATCACAAAAAAAACATGGCCGCCGGAAATATAGCGGTTTTCCGGTGTTTTCCTTGTATCTCGGTTTCTACAGGTCGTATAACCCCGTACGAAGGCCCTAAATGTTGACAATGAAATTCTCTACAACTTTAATTCTCACAAAGATGTTGACCCGATTGACCCTTTCAAAGTTATTCAAGGTCAAAGTTATCAAAAATCACTTTTTGGCCACAAAATCACTCAAAAACTGCTTTTTTCGAAAATTTGTTTTGATCAGTCAATACGAAACGTTATTGCCTACAAAAAAGCCCTTCTGTCATTTTTTCGAAAACTTAACCCTTTAAAAAGTTATTCAAGGTCAATGTTTCCAAAAATTAGTTTTTAATACGGGGTTGTACGACCTATAGAAACCGAGATACAAGGAAAACACCGGAAAACCGCTTTATTTCCGGCGGCCATGGTTTTTTATTGTGATTCCGAAATTGTTTTCTTAAAAAGTCCCAAGGAAACTGTGGACCAATTTTCAGCCATTTCCGAATTTTGTCTCCTTTCGTGCGTTTTTTTTTCCTAATTTCCCGGACTATTGTGGGATCATGTTTTTTTAAACAAGTACGTAGTTTTTTTATTCGAATTTCGTACAAAATTTGGAAGAAATTTCTAGAAATCGTACAAAATCAACTTCTACGTACACGTAAAATAAGAACGACAGAAGAAAATGCTAGAAAAATATATAAAGAACTACTAGAGACGGGAGAAAGAGTTTTATCAAAAAGTTAGTAGAATTAGAAACTTCTCTTAACCAAGAACTTATATAGCAAGATCAAGGAATTACAAAATTACAGCAAGTCTGAAAGAACTGTTTTAGTAATCTGTTAAACAGAGAGATAATTTCAACTTAGCTCAGCGGGTATATGAACGAACACTGGCTTTAACAATTTAGTTTACCTAAAAAAAACTAAAAACTAAAAAAAAATGAAGCCTAGTTGCAGGGGCGTTTCCAGCCAACTGGCTTAGGGGGGGGTAATTTAAAAAAAAAAAACTTAAATATTTTTTATTCCATAAATACAAAACAATCAACATCAAAAAAAAATTAAAAGTGCGTGTCAGCTCCGACGATTGTCTTAAATTATATACAACTAGCTGGAACCCATATAAATCCCACATTTCCGCTTCTCCTTACCATCTCACCAAAAACAACCTTGTTGATCCATTCTGAACCGATTGCTTAGAGAGCTTCAGGATACACTATGTTCAATGTTTTTCCATTTGTCAAGATTTTCCGATTTTCCAACTCTTGAACAACCTACATACAGTTAACCGGGAAATGACACTTAGTTGGCAAAATTCGTCCGGTATATTGGTCCCACAATTTTGAATTTATAAGTTTTGATCATAAATTCGTTATTTGCTACCTTAAAAAACCCAAGTCACCGATTTTCATTGCGATCGGAACACAATTTGAAAATTCGTCGGCCATTTTGAATTTATAAGTTTTGACCAAAAATTCGTTATTTGCGACGTTATAAACCCCTAGATATCCACTTTAATTGGAATCGGAACAAATTTAACAAGATTCGTCCGCCATATTGGCACTGCCATTTTGAATTTATAAAATCTGATCATAAATTCATTATTTGTTACCTTAAAAAATTTCAGATACCGATTTTCATTGGAATCGGAACGCAATTTGCAAATTCGTCGACCATTTTGATTTTATAATTTTTGACTGCAAATTCGTTATTTGCGACCTTAAAAACCTCTAGATACCCACTTTCAATGGAATCGGAATAAAATTGGCAAATTCAACCATATTTCTGCTTCCATTTTGAATTTCGGTCATATACGAGTATACCCCATGTTACTCGCTGATAATAGAGCTTTCTATTGGCGACAGAATTTTTAAAATCGGTTCGGTAGTTTTTGAGTTTATCCGGAACAAACAAACAATCAAATCTTCTCTCTTTATATAATAGTATAGATAGGCAAAGGAAGCAAATGAACCCATATACTTATTTATATTGATTTGATAAGACATATTACATAAATTTTCTTTCCTACTTTTTAGTCTATTATATGTTTTTCGCAATTTGTGGTGGCCGCCATATTAGAATCAAAATGACGTCAGACAGATTACTGCATTACAATCGTCATACCCTTTCATTTGATACCCATTCTGAGGGGGTTGTGAGGAAAAAAGTAATCCGCCATTTTGAATTTGGAATGACGCGACACAACTAATTGTATTCTATCTGTCATGCCCTTCCATTTGATGCCCATGTCAGTGGGTCGGGGAACACAATTGCAAAAATCGGGGAACCGCTTCTTGATTTTTTTACAAAATGGTCAGATATTCAAGCAAACACAGATCAAAAATCTGCTGAAAAGATCATTCAAATTTGTGTGCCCTCCCCATCGTCCTCTCTCACCCTCTTCTTCATAAACCACTTTGCAGCCGACTCTTGTCGTGTCGTGTGTACGCTCGTGTGGAATCAGCCATAGCGTGCCATATTAGCGGGAGTCTCGGGTATCGGTCCCTTCCACGACTCGCCAGCAGTTTTGGAAAAATTCACCGTCATATATCGCCGACTAGATTCACCATAACTTATCTTGTTTGTTTGAAATTGTGGTAATTTTTAAGAATAAAAATAAATAAGCGAACGAAAATTCTTAGGGGGGTAATTACCCAATTACCCCCCTCTGAAACCGCCCCTGCTAAGTTGGAGATTGTAAACAGAATGCGCTTCAGAAGAACGTCCTAGGTGCACCGTTCTAAAAATTACATCAGCAGATATCCCTAGACCACACATTTCTTTGATAATCCAATAAATAGGTACTTTTTATTTGCGAAAAGATTGTTTTTTACCAAATGATTTTATAAATTTTTATAAGCTTAAATTCAAAATGGCGTCATCCCCTCCTCGGGGCTCGGTAGTCTAGGGAGTAAGGCGCCAGGCTACCATCCCAGAGGTCTCAGGATGGAATCCCGGCAGAGCCCCACGGTCCTTCGCCTTTCCCACATTCTTTCTTCTTCCCTCTTTACATTCCTCCTGTCTTGCCTTCCGCTAGTACTGCCCGGCTCCACCAAGCTCATGTCATCGGTTGGTTGATGGGATTTCTCATTGTGTAAACATTTATGCGTTATACGAAACGTTCGGCGCTGATTAGCGGCTAAAGTATTGATGCTAGAAAAAAATGTTTAAAGTAAAATTTCTACAGAATTTTATAACAAACAAATAAGTTGATATAAATTTTCGTCGTAAATGAATAGTTGACGAGATATTTGTAAAAACCATTCTTTATAAGCGTTTAAGGTGTAATAAACCCATAAATATCAACTTTACAGAAAAGAGTTAAAACAAAAAATGTTGGCAATGAAATTGCACACAAAAAAAGTTATAATAAGTTTTGCAATAAAACGTGTAATTAAAAAGATATTGGCAAAAAACTACTTTTAAGTTTAGGTTTTTCGACACTTAAAGCGCCATAACTCGTGCAATATTAGCCCTACGTAAAAAATGATGATAACAAAAATTATAGATCATCGTGTGTTCTATAAGTCTTTCGAAAGACTTTTTCATTTAGAATTGTCCATTAACGAAATATAGTGCAAAGAAAGTGATATATGAAGTTTGAAGCATTATTTCTCCGTAGATATTGACTAGATATTGAAAAATTTGTAAACAAAAAAGTTAAATCACTTATTTATCTTCAAAAAAGATAATATACATTTTTTTCATAAAATGCATAGTTTCTGAGATATAGAATTAAACGCGTTTCCCTTCACTGTAAGTTTAGCGAGAGGGTGGGCATGACGCCATTGTGAATTTAATCTTATAAAAATATATAAAATAATTTGGCAAAAAAAATCGCGTGCGGTATTTTTCGCATTACGAAGGCCTTTTTTTCGACCTATTTATTGGACTATGATGGCGTTTCAAGAATTGGGAGAGCTGGGTTGGGAAGTGTTGATGCATCTACCGTATAGGTAAGCCAGACTAGCTGAGACTCTTAATCTTAGGGTCGTGGGTCGAGCCGCACGTCTGGAACCAAAATGCAAATCTTAGCCATATAGATACAGGTAGCTCAACGGATGAGCGTAGGCGCAGGAGTAGATACCAAAAGACCTGAAGTCGGCAGTCATAGTTTCTATTTACAAAAAAAAATAACAAAAATGTTGCAAGAGGTCGTTGTCAAATACTCACTGGTTGTGATAATATTCCCATATCCTCCTAAGCCTCGATGTAAGCCTCACTTACTAGACCTTTGCGCACACTGATTGCTCTATGGTACTTCTCCGGAATTTATTCTTAGAAATTCGCTCAGGTTCTGCCCATACCGAAAAAATGTGACTCCAACAGTCCGTCCACCTAGGATGAATAGCAACTATTTCTATTATCTCCAAAATCACTCCAACAAAATTCTGCACGAGATCAAGTACGACTTTAGACTAAAAAGATCTCCTGGCATCTTTCTCGTGTGCCTAATTGAATGCCACCATCAAAATATTCCTAAGTAAGTCCGGCCTGGGTGCTCGAAATATCTCTGAGGTTTTTGACAGAGTTTGGTACTGTGTTGACTAAACGCCACGCCCACACCATTTTAAAGACTTATACTGACAGTTAGTTTTCTTTTTATTTCCATTTAATCAAGGTAGTATTGGATGGCGTCGAATCGGAACCGTATACCAAACTAACCAGCCGCTCGTTGGACGATCTGCTTTGAATCTCCATCAACCTACTTCATAACTTCGCTGATGACGTTACTTTGTGTACAAGCAAGCGACAACATAAGACAGCCACAAGCCAGACGTCCAAGCAAGCGAAAATAAAAGACAAGCACTAGCCTTGTAGTTTAATGAATCACACTCATTGATGATGGTTACTTTTATAGTATAATCACAGACTTGAACTGCTCCTTTGGAATCTAGCCGCTTTAATAAGATTTGATCGACACTACCCTAAAATTAACACCCGTGTACCCTCTCAATCCAAAAAAAAGCAGAATCGGCTCACTCCCACGCCATTCAGTCCTTATTTCCCCGCTAAATACAGTCTATAAGTTGAATTACACAGGCCGACATGATTTTTGGTGTTTTCATTTTGACGAATGTTCCGAACTAATTTGGGTACGCTGATTCCGAATATGGATTCCGTTTGAGTCCATCACGTCAGGATTTTTTCACGAAATGAAAAAACTTGGGAGATTTTTTTTGAATGAGGGCGAAATACCATCTTTGGTATTTGAGAATTCATTAATTCCGTTAAATTTTTTACATTTACTTCATAATATTATAGGCTAGTGCCAAAGCGGATTTAAATGAAGAAAAAAAATAAATTAATAGCAGGAATGGACCAGCAATGAAATGTCGTTAAGGTTATAACTAAAAGGAAAAAAAAATTTAAACTCGAAAAAAAGGGAAATGGTAAAATGGGGATGCTATTTAGGGGTTAAAAACAATTTTTTGCGGTGAAACATGTCCTCTTAGTGGAAAATGTTTAATACAAAAGTTGTAGATAATAAAAAGATCTAAAACTTTTGTTTTAACATATTTTGACAGAACCTCAAATTTTCCAAGAAAATGGCTGAAAATCGATTTTTCAGTTTTTAATTTTTTTCTCCCGTAAAAATTATTCAATTTATTATTATTATTTAATTTGAGTATACCACCCTTTATGTAATTAAATTTATTTAAGTTCTGCCATTAAAATTTAATCCCTCAGAAAAAATTAAAAAAATTGAAAAACATTGAAAAAATCGAGAAATATGTATGTGATTCGAAAAATCAGGTGTTCGGTTTTTCTTAATTTTAAGCGGTTTAATGAAAATAAAGTATCAAAATGTATAGACCATTTGAAACTAGACATTTCAATGGTCAAATGACCACTTATTGAATATCAAAATTCGTAAAAAACATCAATAAAGTTGTCCATGCAAGATAAAGGTATTTTTTTCGAAAAATGTTAATTTCTGGGAAACTATCCGTTTTCCAAACAAAAAAAAAATTATGCTTATTTAACGCAACACAAGGTATACTCTTACAAATTTTCATGAAAATTGAATAATTTTTACGGGAGAAAAAAATTAAAAACTGAAAAATCGATTTTCAGCCATTTTCTTGGAAAATTTGAGGTTATGTCAAAATATGTTAAATACAAAAGTTTTAGATCTTTTTATTATCTACAACTTTTGTATTGAACATTTTCCACTAGGAGGTCATGTTTCACCGCAAATCGCAAAAAATCGTTTTTAACCCCGAAATAGTATACCCATTTTACCATTTCCCTTTTTTCGAGTTTAATTTTTTTTCTTTTAGTTATAACCTTAACGACATTTCATTGCTGGTTCCTCCCTGCTATTAATTTTTTTTCCAAAAAACTATCGGCACTAGCCTATTAAGTATATCGATAGAATTAATGCTGTAGGGTATTATATGTACAGATTTATTTTGCAATATTTTGACATAGAACAACCTCAACAGTTTGTCCAAGATGAATTAAATGACGTGGTGAGAGACTTGGGCCTATCGAAGGATGCTGCACAGATCTTAGGATCTAGACTTAAAGACTCCAGGAACAACATTTTCGTGGTGTAGACACCGTTACAAAGAGTTCATGGAATATTTTTCACAAGAAGGTTCACTGGTGTATTGCAACAATATTCCTGAATTGGTAATGAAATTGGGAGCTGACAAATACGATTCCACATCATGGAAGTTATTTATTGACTCTTCTAAAAGAAGTCTGAAAAGTATCTTGTTGCACAACGGTAATACATATGCCTCGTTGCCTGTTGCTCACTCCGTGCATCTCAAAGAAACATATGAAAATCTTCAGCTATTACTAAATAAAATAAAGTATGACGAACATAGTTGGCATCTATGTGGAGATCTCAAAATAATATGCATCCTATTGGGTCATCAGTCTGAATTCGCAAAGTATCCGTGTTTCTTGTGTTAGTGGGATAGTCGAGCACGAAATCTACATTACGTGAAGAAAGAATGGCCAGGTAGAGACCGACTCCAGGACAGGACACAAAAACGTGCAGCGTGATGCATTGGTTGATCCAAAGTTTGTTTATTTGGCTCCCCTTCACATCAAGCTAGGACTGATAAAACAGTTTGTCAAGGCTTTAAATAAAGAAGATGACTGTTTTAAATACTTGTGCGAAAAATTTCCTGCACTTTCTGAAGCCAAATTGAAGGAAGGAATTTTTGTAGGTCCTCAAATTCGAATCCTGAAACTCGACAGATTGTTCCAGCATACGATGACCCAGGATGAACCTGCAGCATGGAGTTCTTTCGTAGAGGTCATAGACGGTTTCCTCGGAAACAACAAGTCTTCACACTACAAAGAAATTGTTGCCAACATGGTTCAAATTTTAAAAAGCTGGGATATAATATGAGCTTTAAACTCCATTTTCTAGATTCCCACGTGGCGTACATTCCTGAAAATCGTGGGGTTGTCAGCGAAGAACAAAGAGAGAGGTTTCACCAAGATATAAAGGAGATGGAGAGACGTTATCGAGGAAGATGGGATGTTATAATGATGGCGGACTACTGCTGGACATTGAAGAGGGACTCACAGACTAAAATACACAAAAAGAAAACAACAAAACGTAGTTTTCAGGGGAAAAGGGAAAGATTTCATTAAAAAAGCCAATACTTGTGTACCTAATGCACACATAACAACTCTATTTTACAATGCATCTTTCGATGTGTATCATTGTTTTAATAAATATTTTCTCAGTACTTATGGTAGCATATATGAAAGTTTACAAAATCATATTTACACACTTTTCTTGAAAACCTGACGTGCTGGAAAAAAACTAATCACACATTCGTGTTCAGCATACCCCAATTACTATAGTACACCAATCAGATTTGAAACACTTTTTCATGAAAAAAAAATGTTTGCCTGTGTTATTAATAGAACAAATCGACTGTAGAACAATCTTCCGCAATCCCACCTAGTAAAATATTCTAGAATAGTCTTATTATTTTTTTGATCACCGTGTTACGTTCTATCTTGGTAAAAATCAAGGCATTATTAATTCTCTGCTTAGGCTTTTAAGTATGTAGATACTTAAATATTATGTTGAATAAAGTTGCACCTGTGTAGGTCCTGTATCTTTCATCGTTTATAGAGCTTGTGGGTTTTTTTCTAAGAACTGTTATTTGTTTGTTACTCCAAACTTTCTATGCTTCGAGCTGGGCTTACATAAATAATTTTTGTGTTTAGAAATTAAAGTTTGACCATTTTCCAGTATAAAAATCACTCTCCCTTTACTAAATCAATATCCTCCCACAAAAACTCTCTCAGCAGTTTCCCAAAAATGTTTACTTTAAATTATTTAACTTGAAATTCTCTAATAAATTTATTTTATTAAAGTTTTATTGTAAAAACCTTGAGAAGGTTTTGAATAATAAACGAAAAACGAGAGATCTTGCCTCTCCCCGTCCTAAACATTGTACACAGGCCACGACCACGTACCATCTCTCACCCCCGCAAATAATATATACGAGTATATTCGTTTTCATACCAAAGCAAAAGATAAAATATTTTCCAGGACTTTACTTTCACGAAGAATTAAATCTGCCACGAAAATTTGTTAACTACATCTTTTAGAAATGAGATTTCCTTCAAGAGATCTTCATTCTTAGAGAGATGCTGTGTGCCTGCCCATGCCCACCACCCACCCTCATGGATGCCGAGTAAGGAGTCAAGAAAAGTGCTAGCTTCTTACCTTTCAGGGCTTGTTTGTGGGCTGGTTGGTTGGTTGGTTGCATGGGAATACATTGAACCAGGAATAATTACTTCGGCATCTATTATTCATATCGGATTTTACCTACCCAAAAAACATATCCGAAAGTTTGACTTCTTCGTGGATTCGTTTTCTTCTTACTTGCGAAGAAGAGCCATATAACTTTTTTTTGGGAGAAATTTTAAAGGATTTTTTTGTGATCCTGACAGGATTCGTAAGGAATTGGAAGGACTGAAGATTAAAGAAAATCCATGAGAAATTACTTAAGGACTAAAGTGTTAATGGTAGCAGCGCTCTTGTGTGGGGGCTGTGGATTTAACTGACGTTTCGCAGTAATAAATATTCGTTTTTCGAGTGCAGGATTACTTTAATGGTTTTTATCCTGAAGCTTTTAGCGGAAAATTTAGGAGTTTCGCGCTTTAAAACAAAAATGTTGAGAATGGATAGTGTATTTTTGTTAAATTAAAGTATATCACAAATCACTTATTAGGAGTTGCTTTACATATACAAAGTTTAAAATCGCAGTTTTTTAATATACATTTTATGTATTGTCCAGCCTTGGAACTTGCTGGAACAATTCCGTGGGACATTTCACTCACTGGGAACAATGAAATTAGAATTGAACAAACAATTCAGAATTGCATGTGATAATAATGTCAGATAGTATCAATAGTTAGCTCCAACCATACAAAAGATCCCCCGGACAATAAAATAAAGAATTCTTCGGTACGTCAATTTAGGGCCCAGGAATATAGATAAGGGGCCGGTAAGCGGGTCGAACCTCACACACTAAATTGCGAACACTGATGACAATGGCGAACGCATCAGAAAGATAGCAGCTGGCAGAAACGTAAGCATTTCCATAAAACACCCGCGTGTGTATCCATTGAAATAGTGGCTCGCAACTAAATAGAAGATATGTTGATTGCCTGCTGCCACCTTTGCTGAAGGAACGCACTAAATGCCCCCTTTCACTTACAGGCCGCGTGGTCTTTCATGCCAGTGACCCAGACCCAGACCCAGTCTGACCGAGGGAAGAGAACTTGAGGCAACCGCCTGACAGGCCGTGGACTGCAGGCCTCTTCATGATTCCCCAGACACACAGGAGAAGACGGCAGTTTAGGATAGCAGGTTGTTAATTCAAGTGTAAAAATGTTCCCGGTCTGAACGGAAGCTTTAAACTAGATAGAAATTCAGATCTTCAGGCCCAGACTGTTGATAAATGCCCAGACAAATAAAGATTTTTGTCAGTTTTCCTGGGCTGCGGGCCACGGCCAAAGTCTAGAAAAGTCTAGAAATAACAAGAAGTTTCATCTTCATACAAAATTTTCAGTTGTGTGAGTGCATATAAATTAACATCAATGCTGAGCACAACTCAACGCATGCATTTTGAACTCGGCGAGACAAAGCCAGATTCTCTCTCTTCGATAAAGTATGCAGAACAGAAAAGGAAGGATATTGAATCTGCTTTTTGTTCATAAATTGTTCAAGTTTATCTCCATATAAAATCATAAAATCTTCCCCTGGATAGTTCTGTGCGAGCGTGCTACATTCCCTCTCTGATAGCGTCCGGTGAGTGTGTGGTGATACTTGGCCTCAAGGCCAGAAACCTTCAGGCCACGGTCTGCCGGCTGCCTGTTTGCGAATGGGGGCCTTAAGATGACACCATTGACTCGAATTAATCTCCTGTTGGCATGGTGCTCTGAGAGCGCGAGACAAGATAGAAACTCTTTGTATTCAGCCGCGAGTGAAGTTCGAATCAACACAGCTGACACAGCCTTATACAACGAACCAGCCGGACCAGACGTCCGTACACGCCATTAGTGATGGAAAAGAGGGCCTTCTGAGCCTGTCTGTCTTGTCCTAAGCAAGTCTTAAAAATACTGGCATTAATACACATGATTCAATCTCATGCCCCGGTTTCACCGGCTTCATAAGTTCGAGCAAATTCAGTTCAGACCTCAGTTCCCATACATTTTCACATAATGAACTCAGGAAGCTCAGTTCGCACAACAGAACATCGAACTGAGGTTGAACGTAAAAGCTCGCTCAAGAAAGAGTAATGAATTGGAATATTGAAATGTCAGCTGATGTATTTTGGAAGTGGTTTTGACATTAGTATTAAAAAACTAGCAAGAGCTTTGAGAAGGGCTTTATTAAACATGGATCAAAAAATTAAATATAAAATTAGGAAAACAGGCACAACTCAGTAAAGGAGCTTTCAAATGTAATAAGTCACACACGAAGCTTTCTGAACTGCACCATGCCACTTATGTGGATTGAACTGAACTTTATTGAGCTGATGTCGGTGAAGCCGGCACATTAAGTAGAAGTCTTAACAAAAGGAACAACTGGTGTTTTGATGAGTGTTAGGCCATGTCAATGCTATGTTTAGTCAATTACACATGAAAATTAAAGCACTAGGTTGAGAGTTTTCTTTCTGGCCGTTCAACTAAAGAAGTATTTGACGTCATCAAATCTGAACCTCAGCTATCTCTGCCCTTGTTCGACAAATCGAATTACTTTTTAATTTTAAAAAAAAAAACATTCACAAATTTTTTTCCTAACACAGTGGACTGTGTGAATCTCGAGGAAGATTTTGCAAATCGTCAAGCATGCATATCAATGCCTGTGATTTTTTAAAAGATACAAGTTTCTCCTTCCGCCAGCAACCAGGACTATAATCGAAAAGTCCTGCAGTGGGTTTCCGTAACGATTTAGAATTTAGAATTTAGAGCTTTCCTAAATCACACAAGTTTTCTAACTTAAGCTAAGTATGCTGTTCTTAAGTACGGCGGTCAAGAAAAATGCTCTTATTATTTCTCGACCCCGGTACAGAAAATTTTGACAAGTGAATGCGAAGACTTTTTTTCTTGACTAAAATTGGCATTTGAGTAGGAAAATAATATCTGGCTGCGGGAAATGTTTTTTAGAGTCCTTCCGCATAATAAAAAAAAGGAATTTTCTCAGAAACGTATTTTAAAACAACACTAAAATAATGAATAATCACTTAAATTGTCCTTTAATTATATTAAGCTCTACAAAAACTATTAAAAAAATAATGAAAACACTTCCCGCAGCCAAATTTATTTTCCGCCACAAACGAAATGCCAATTTCGGTCAAGAAAAAATTGTCTTCCCAATTTTTTCTTTACCGCATCAGGAAAAGGCTCCATCTACGTGTCAGAATAGTACTAGCACTTTTCTTGAGCGAACAGCGTACTAGGTACAGAAATTTCTTGAGCAACAATTCTTGGAGCAATTTCTTGACCGATTGCTTAAGCGTTTTTTTACATAAAGTTTATATGGGGAAATTTTTCTATACCGCCGTACTTAGGAACACCATACTTACCTTTAGAGTGGGTTGGTATTCCGTAAACGATTTAGAGTGATGTACTAGATTTTTAGAAAAGATAGTACGTTTTCACATCAAAAATGTAAATAAGAATGAAGAAATGAAGTATTTGAAAGGAGAATGCGCAAAATTGCCCCAGCCCCGGCGCAAAAGGAACCTATCTCAGATTTTTGTACATTTTATGTGTATTAAAAATAAATATATGTGATGTCCCCAATCACAGTCAAACAAAAAAAAATTGCCTTGATTATCCCCTCAGGCACGAATTTTTTATTCGACGATATTAACAAATATCGAGTAATATATAAGAAGAACCGCAGATAAGCTCTGCAGAAAGAAGAAGAGAGAATACCTAAATAAAAGGATTCTACAGATACAGGAAGACTTCAATGAAGGGAGAATCAGACAAGCGTACAAAGGAACTCGCCAGATCAGCAATAAGTTTCAGCCAAGAACGGACATCTGCAGAGGCATAGATGGGAACCTGTTAGCAGATCCGGATCTTATAAAAGAAAGGTGGAAAGAATATTTTCAAAACTTATTGAATCCGACCCGCACAGTAAACGAGGACGGACGCATTTGTAATTCCTCAAGATAATATCACCATAGAACCACCAACACTGGGTGACGTACATGAAGCCCTAAAAAGGCAAAAAAACAACAAATCGCCAGGCATCGATGGAATAGCAGCTGAGTTGCTAAAGGAAGGAGGACCACAACTCTTAGCAGCCTTACACCAACTGATATGCAGCATCTGGGAGGAAGAAGCTATACCAGATGACTGGAGGAAAGCCATTATATGTCCAATATACAAGAAAGGAGATAAATTAACCTGTAAAAACTACAGAGGCATCTCTCTCCTCAGCACCAGCTATAAAACCTTCACAATCCTTGTGAAACAAAAGCTAGAACCTATAGCGGAAGGCCTTATAGGAGAATATCAAGCTGGTTTTAGGACAAACAGGTCAACATCCGACCAGCTACTGACCTTAAAGCAAATTCTGGAAAAAACCTGGGAAAGGAATGTGGATATATACCAGATATTTGTTGACTTTCGACAGGCATATGACTCAATAAACAGAGAGAGGCTGTACGAGATCTTATCAGAATTAGGAGTCCCCTCAAAGCTTATACGACTGGTCAAAAGCGCAACAAATGGCTCACTGGCGAAAGTAAGGATCCAAAATGCAGTAACAGAAGAGTTCGAAGTGCGACAAGGTCTTAGACAAGGGGATGGACTGGCCCCCATGCTTTTCAACCTAGCCCTAGAATGGGTGATAAGGAAAACGTCAGTCCAGAGAAGTGCATCAATAGCAACCCAGTCTGTACAATTACTTGCGTACGCGGACGACGTGAACATCGTGGGAAGGTCCTTTTTGTCAGCAAAAGAAGTTTATGTCGGACTAAAAGAGGCGGCAAAGGACATAGGCCTGAACATCAACGAAGAGAAAACAAAGGTGATGCAACAATCCAGAGCTGGAAGATTTAGAATGGGAAGAAATATAACTATCGACGAACACAACCTAGAAGTAGTCGATAAAACAGTCTACCTTGGGTCTACAATTACAAAAAGAAACGAAGAAAAAGAAGAGATAACTAGACGAATACTACTGGCTAATAGAGCCTTTTATGCCCAGAAACAAATACTGCACTCAAGATTTGTGCACAGAAAAACGAAACTCTCACTCTACAAAACAGTAATACGACCAGCACTGTGCTATGGCAGCGAGACTTGGACTATGACCCAGGACATAGAGGAACGAGTCAACAGGTTTGAGAGAAAAGTCCTCAGGTGCATAATAGGCCCAACCAGAGAGGATGGAATATGGAGAAGGAGATACAACAGCGAGTTGTATGAAATTTTTGACGACCCAGAACTCTCAATTTTAATAAAAATTAACAGACTAAGATTAGCCGGTCACGTAGTCAGGATGGAGGACAATCGCATCCCAAAACGGCTTATGATATCAGAAATCTCGGGAAATAGGCCAGTAGGTAGACCCAGAAGGAGATGGATAGACTCTGTGACGGCTGACGCAGAGGCAATGCTCAACATCCGGAACTGGAGACAAGGGACCGTCAAACGTGGAGGAATGCCCTAGAGGAGGCCAAGGCTCGATTTGGGCTGTAGCGCCATTGGATGGATGGAGTAATATATGAAATAATGGCTTTTGAATTGCGTATATATTGGGAATTTGCCTTTATTATACTTTTAAACGCGTCATATCATATCATATCGAAAATATTTTCAGGGTAGTAAATAATAATAACAAGATATGATTTTGAATCCGTTTATTCTGTAAGATCCTGGTGTCCGACGGCCGTAAATAAAAGTTAGAGAGAGAAGAGTAGGCAAGAGTTGCTTTGTTTGAATTGAATCATTACAGTCATTTGACATTTGCAGTCTTGACCTCGTTAGCGTTTATTGTGCTTTCTGTTATTTTTGATTTTATTTAAACTACAACTTGGCTTATATCTCACCGGACCTGAAAGCACATGTTATTAGTATTTTGTATTATCTAGGTTGTGCCCGACACAACGAACAATTTGAACATCCTGCTGCTTTCTTAGACAGCATATTAATAGACTAGGAGTTATGATCCCATGATGCACCCCGAAGCCCGATTTTCGAAATTCAAAATGACCGCCAAAATATGACCGAAATTCAAAATTGCCGCAGAAATATGGTTGAATTTGCCAATTGTATTCCGATTCCAATGAAAGTGGGTATCTAGGGTTTAAGGTCGCAAATAACGAATTTGTGGTCAAAATTTATACCTAAATTCAAAATGGCCGACGAATTTGCAAATTGTGTTCCGATTCCAATGAAAATCTGTATCTGAGGTTTTTTAAGGTAGCAAATAACGAATTTATGTTCAAAATTTAAATTCAAAATGGCCTCACCAATATGGCCCACGAGTTTGCGAATTGTATTCAGATTCCAATTAAAATCGGTATATGGGAGTTTTTAAGGTAGTAAATAACGAATTTATAATCAAAACTTATTCAAAACTGTGGGGCCAATATGGCGGAAGGATTTCGCCAAATAAGTATCATTTCCGGTTAGCTGTATGTAGGTTGTTCAAGAGTTGGAAAATGAGAACCCAGGGGCCAAGCAATTGCAAGACATGTAATTTGTAGCGTATAATGTCCATCACCATCAAAAGTCCATTTCTACATATGAAATTAGTAGATATAATCCTTTTATTTTTTTTTCTTTCAGGATGTAATAATATTTGTTGTGTATTGAGGGTTTATTAATTAATCGAGTTAATCTTCTAGCTCAGAAGTACACTTCTCAGCTGGGCTGAGAAACGGGCCACGCTTATGTGCAGGGACCGAATCCGGCCGAAAGCACCAAAAAAGGTATAAGAAGAAAAAACACCGCAAAACGAGCATGCGACCGAAAATGCGGGTTCCTTCTCAACCCTCCCCGGCACTCCTGTACCGAGCCGGTCCGGTCCCTACACACAAACGCGGTCACATTTACCACTGCACAGTGGCTCGGCTAAGACATGCAAACACAAAACAAAAAACAATGCAACATTTAAGAGCACAAAACATCAAACAGAGAAGCGTGCAAAGACAATGAAAACGTGGGACATACAAGGAGTGACGCCACATTAAAAAGAGTCCTTTTAAGGACATCTTCGCTAGTTTGCATGCTAAAAACACTCGCATTTTTGTTAACATTTATAAGCATGCGGTTAACTGGTTCGTACATCCCATAATTGGTATTAGAGGAATTAATGCACAAGAGAGGTGGACCTCTCAGGTTGTAGTTGTTCACTCTAAATGACGTACGGGTTCGTAGGAAGCCTGAGTCAACTTTATCATTCAACAAACGATGAACGAATATAACGTCAGCGACCTCGCGACGCTTATGGAGAGAGCTCAAGTTGAGCAATTTAAGTCTGTTCACATAAGGCGGAAGAATAAGTGGGTCATCCCACGGGAGGTGACTGAGTGCAAAACGGACGAACTTCCTTTGAACCGATTCGATTTTATCGACATGGGAGGAGTAGTAAGGAGACCATACCTGGGAGGCGTATTCAAGTAAAGGCCTAACTAAAGATATGTACAAGTGCTTTGTGATAAGGGGGTTGTTGAATTCCTTGGACCATCTTTTTATAAATCCCAGGACTGAATTGCCCTTGGAAGAGATATAATTGATGTGGGTGGAGAAATCCAACTTACTTTCTAACCTAACCCCAAGATCGATAACAGAGTTAGTGCGGGAGATCTTGTTATCGAGAAAAGTATAGTCGTAAGTTATAACGCCACGTTTTCTACAAAAAGTCATGACCTCACATTTACTAATGTTAAGGACCAGGTTGTTGTTGGAACACCAAGAATAGAAGGTGTTTAGGTCTGCTTGCAGAAGTTTGCAATCCTCGATACTCCTTATGTGGCGGTACAGTTTGATGTCATCGGCATAAATAAGGATTTTACAGTGCCTCAGCAGGGTAACAATGTCATCGATTGATAAAATAAAAAGAAGAGGACCAAGATGACTTCCTTGCGGGACACCAGAGGACGCCTCGATGTTTTTAGATTTGGCTCCGCGGAATAGAACCTGGTAGGTTCTGTCGGCTAAGTACGACTGGAACCACATAACCAGGGCATGCGGAAAGCCTAATTTTTTTAGTTTTAGAACTATAATAGAGTGAGAGAGCATGTCGAAAGCTTTACTGAAGTCTGTATAAACACAGTCAGTTTGACATCCAGTGACAAAGCCTCGAACAGTGTAAGAAGAGAACTCTAGTAAATTAGTAGTAGTGGAACGAGCTGCAAGAAAGCCATGTTGGTTAGTTGAGATAAGTCTCTTGCAGATAGGGGCAATAGCAGAATAAATAATGGATTCGAAAAGTTTTGGTATACATGATAACTTCGCAATCGGTCTATAATTAGATATTTCGTTCTTACAACCCTTTTTATGAACAGGGATTATAAAAGAGTTCTTCCATAAGGTTGGGAAGCGCCCTGTATTGAGGGATTTCTGAAATAAACATAGGATAGGAGACAGTAGGGCCCCTGCACAGGATTTTAGAACAGCAGGAGGGACACCATCAGGGCCGGACGAAAAATCTTGTGGAAGATCATTTATATGTTTCGAGATATCTTCCCTGGTTATGGACAGAGATAAGTTTTGAGCCGTTTGTATTGCGTTGATGTGTCGAAAATTGTCTTCATGAGGTTGGAAGACAGGAGACGAGAAAGATTTGAGGAAGAACGATGCGAACCTATCGCAAATCTCAGATGAATTAGAACTAACAGAATTCTCGTATTGCATGGTGTTAGGGTAATTATCAACTTTTTTCTTAGAGTTGATAAATTGAAAGAATGCTCTGGGATCCCCATACAGTTTACCTTCCATGTTCCTAAGGTACTCCTTATAGAGAGCCTCGGAGTGAGCATGGAATTGGTCATAGCAATTAAGAAATGCATAAAAACTCGCAGTGTCTTTTCTCTTCAGGTAGGTTTTCCAGAGTTTATTCTTCTGGTTTTTGGTGTGTCTCAACTCATTATTATACCAGGGTGGGGATGATCTCGTCAATTTTAGAGGCTCAATAGGTACACATGATGCGAAGATTTCATACAGGACGGAGTAAAAACTTGTTACGTCGTCATCCAACTCATTAGAGGAAAGCAAGCTATTGAAATCGATCGAAGTGAGCTTGGATGACAGTACTTCAAGGTTGGCCTTTTTAAAGTTAAAAGTAAAGGTTGACTCCTCTGGGATTAGCTTATTGTTAAAGGCAAAGCAATAGCTGAGTAAGAGAGGAGGATGATAATTATCAACAGGCGACAAGACAATTGAGCTAGGCTCAACATACATGTTGTCTGAGTCGGAAAAGAATATAAGATCTAACCACCTTCCTAAAGTATTATTCACACCGCTCATTTGGTTCAAACCGCATGAGAATAAGGAATTCAGAAAGTCGGATTCCCTATCATTAAGGTTGTTTTCAGGTAGGTAGTTGTCGTCCTCATCGGAAGATACCCATTGAACATTGGGTAAGTTAAAATCTCCTAAAAGTAGGAGTTCGTCTTTGGAGTCCATCATATCCTGGATATGATTAATGCAAGATATTAGAATATCATAGAGGTTTTGACCTCTATCGTCAAGAGTGCTGAACATACCTGGTGGGATGTAACAGCAAATTAAAAATAGGTTCTTATGGACAAGTGAGACTTTAAGAGCGAGGAGCTCAATTTCCAAAGAATTGGACTGTTTAATTTAACTACAAGTCCTACGAATGCCTGCCTCCCCCAAAAAAAGATTGTAGCATGGATAACACTGTGGATATGACATATTTTCTTGAGATTATACTATGTGTCTAATAGTTGCTGGCCAAAGCCTTATTTTTAAATAGTTTTTCACTAATATTTATTTTTGGTGTGTGGTTATCTTTTTAAGGATATTCGTTTATGTTTATTTTACCAGAAAGAACCATAACTTTATTACGGGCCACGCCGACAAAAAATATTGTCTACCCCAGAGCTTTACAATAATAGGTAATTTTGGTCACACTTCAAATAAATGTATTTTGAATCTAATGACTCCAACTTTTATAGGAATAGTTGGTTTTTCGTTAATGGTTAAGAAGAGTTGAATTTTGAAGGTTTGGATTGGTTTTAAATGTTTAAACGTTGGGTGCAGAGAGGCGCACCGGGTCCCAGCGATCCAAAATATAGAAAATAAGCAGGTCACTTCATCTGTGAATGAAAATTTTATATCTCGAAAAATGCCATGTCAATGGATGGTTTTTATTGTCTCGATCAAAATGTCAGATCCCTAATAGTTTCACATTTTGTTATTTGGAATCAAAAATACCAAAAAATTGCCTTTTTCAAACTCTCCTACTATATATTAAAATTCATATCACCTGATTACTATTATTGGTTTATGGGTGCAGCATAGGCGCACCGCGTCCCAGCTATAATATATATTACATTCTTTACTATCTGGATATTTCAGCCGATATTAGTCAGAGATGTGACTTATTTAAGATACAAGTATCTGAAATACAGATACAAGATACAAAATACGTATTTTCATCTTGTATCTAAAATACTTTTTTAAAATTCATTTTGTATCTTGTATTTAAATACCTTTAGTTTGGTATCTTAGTATTTTGTAGATACTATGTTTGCTAAAATACTTTTAGTAATAGTTAAGCATTTATTTACAAAATGTGACAAGATTCTATGGTGACATTAATTTTAAATGTTAATGGCCGGGTTTATGCCGCGGACACTTTGGAGTTGACTGACATGTTGTAAGCGGCATATAAGAGAAGAATCGGTTAAAACGATAACCAAGTTGGCAGCTCCGTTTCATAAATTTCAAAGTGTCCGCGGCATTCTCACGGTATACAGAAACAAGGTAATGTAAAAGACTGTATATCGTAAGACTGAATATCGTGCTGACGTCACTTGTTGGCCGCTTCTCATATAAAATCGTATTTGTTGTTGTTGATTCTGCATTAGTGCTGGCGTCAGTTGGTTCCCTTTTTCTACGGTATTCGAAGCTGTCAGTCTCTTTTACATAACCTTGTTTCTGTATATCGTGGCGATTCGACTCGTGTCATTTTTAATTATTCCGTATTTTTTGTGTGGTATCAACAATATCGCCTTTGTGAGATTCGAGATAGCGAACATGTAAAAGATGAATCTTATTACATGTTTTTAGAGGATTCTGATTCCTCTATTGCAAGTGGCGAAAACACAGGGTCTACTGGCAGCACCGCTGACTTAGAAACACTGAAATACCTAAATAATAAAGATGCCAACTTAAAGAGCTTAAATGCTTATCCTACAATAAAAAAAATATTTTTCAAATATAACACCTGTTTGCCAAGTTCTGCACCTGTGGAGCGACTCTTCTCTTTTGGGGGTATGATTATGAGGCCTCATCGAAGAAAAATGAGCGATAAAATGTTTGAAGAGCTGGTTTTACTTAAGTCTCGATTAAAACCTTAAAAATAAGTATTTTGTCTTGTCACATTTGCCCGATCAACGCAATTTACTGTTAAATAATTCACGTAAAAAAATAAACTTACATTCAATAAAATGTTGTTTTCTTACAAAAGTATTTTATCTTTAAAAAGTATTTGAAAGATACGTATTTTGTATCTAGTATTTCAGATACCATTCCAGAAAGTTATTTGTATCTGGTATCTGAAATACTTAATTTAAAAGTATCTTGCATTTTGTATTCCAGATACTTTGTATAGGGTATCTTGTACATCACTGATATTAGTGATAGTTCCACCCAATCGGTAGAATGGATTTTTGAAAAGAAACCATGAACGTTTCTCTCCTAAATCAAGAAGTACTTTAATTAACACAACAGCATTAAGCGATTCAGCAGTGTTCTCACGCCAGTGTATTACAGTTATATAACCTACCGATAGGATGGGACGGTTTCTACCAGTGGCGGTTCGTAAGGTTCAGGATAAGGGAAGCAATGCGCAGGGCATCAAAACAAATGTACAACAATGTTCGACAAGTTTCCAAATGCATTGATCAGAATCCTACAAATGCTCATGTTTTTGACACGCCTGCAAAATATTATGAAAAGAATTTTAATGAAATCTTAGATCAAGTGCTTATTACATCTCTGGAGGATCGGTTCAAGTCTAAGAACTACGAGGTTCTCAAAACGTGCGAAAATTGTATTGTTGGGGAGCTCAAAGATGCTCAAAGCATCTCGGAGTTCTACAAAGACGACTTTGACAAGGCTCGATTAGAGCTACATAGAAACATGTTCATCGAATCCCTAAGAGGTAATGAAAAAGAAGTAAAAACTGTAAGAGATGTTTTTCATATCCTCAGGGAAGATTCAGCTCTACGAAATCCTTGCTCTGAGTTCACTAAGCTCGTAAAAATAATTCTTACGCTGCCAGCGTCTTCCTGCACTGCTGAACGATCGTTCAGCGCATTAAAACTCCTGAAAAATGTTTTAAGATCAACAATGACCTAAAGCAGACTTGCTCTCTGAGCATCTTATATATTCAGAAGCTTTGGACCAATTACTAAATTTCGATACATTAATGGATGACTTTATATCACGCAACTCTCACGCATCACGCATCATCTTTAACTCTCTTCAAAATCAGAGTATACTTTTTATATGAAAATATATAATAAAAACATATTGAAAAAACATTAAGAAGATAACATATATACGGATTCTCATAATCTTGTTCGTGCTGTTTTAGTGGAGCAATGAGCTCTTGGATTTTCTTGGATATGTATATAGGTATACAGACCTCAATTTTTGGCTCCCCCTCCCGTACACCCCTTTGGATCCACCCTTGGAAGCTCCACACCCGGAAAAATGACAAGTTTCCGGGCCTGTCGACTAATGAATCTTTCAATTTCTCACCATTTCCAGTCAACTTTGCTTAGCTTTCTACAATTTTTGCGCTTACCCTCCAATAATGACTATATCATTTTGCGAATCTGAACGGTTCTTGTGAGGATCTTATTTGCTCCATCTGGTCTGTTGTCGATCTGTTCTTTATAAATATTGCTTGGTGATCTCCTACTTTGTCTTCAATATATGTATTCAGTCTACTTGACAAAATATGTGAAAGTACTTTGTAAGTTGTGTTCATCAAGGTGATTGGTCTGCAGTGTTTGCAGTTCGTCAATTCACCTTTTTATATGAACTGGGACAATTGTGCCTAGAAGCCAGTCTTCCGGCATCTTTCTGCTTCTCTATAGTTTGCAAATGGCACTATGTAAAGCATGTCTTAACTTTTCCTCAGAATTTTTTAAGATTCAAAGTATACATACCATCTAGACCTTTACCCTTATGATTTTTGAGTTTCGCTATGGCATTTGCCACTTATTCTATTATAGGCTCTGACTCATCGTATTCTGGTCATCTGTACTTCGGTTATCTGCTTATCTCTATATTAGGATTAAGGTCATTTCTTCAACACTTCCAGTAGATCATCGATAGCACTAGCTTTAGAACCATCCTCTATTCTCACCATGGTGCTGGTGTGTGGGTGGGTTCTTGCGCCATTTAAGAACAAATATGTTTGAATCTGAATAGGATTGGATTATTCTGTATCTTAATTCGATATCAATTTGGTCGTAAATTCCCCAAAATATAAGAAACAATTTCGTTCCCACAATAAAACTCTCTCAAATCATAAAAATTATCAGTAATGACCAGGTCACCTGCTATTTAATAGTCTCCAATAAAGTTACATAACTAACAAACCGAAATCGATACTTACTCTTTCAACAAATGTTTACAATCTCCATCAAAAGTGTCCGCAATAAAAGAAGAAAAGAAGATTTCTTCAAGTCACCATTGGTCTTCAATTCACCCATTGGTCCGGCACAAATCTCCTTCTTTTGAAGAAACGGAAAAAAGAGTGTCATTTTGTTTACAATTTGAAAAATTTCAAATTTCGATAATGTCCAAAAGTAAATCCGATTTTTACGTTCAATAAAATCGATCATAAAAGTTGCCTTAATCAAGGCTTCGCCCGGAGCGATTTCGTTTATAATGATGAAATGGCCACACAGCCACACACCAGAGCAGGCAGGAATCAGGAAGAATAAAATGTGACCAGCGAACGGAGTCCATCAATTTTTATGATATTTTAAACGAGCGCAACCCTCAAAGGGACTTTTCCTGGATGGTGGAGAAAGGCGTCATCGTTGCCGTCGTCGTCGTCTTCACCTTACAGCGGGCGGCGGCACCTTATATAGTATATTATATAACCTTTCGCCTGTCGTCATTTCGGTTGGATATCAAAAGACTTTGATAAAATTATTATCAACGTTTTACAGGGCTCTTAGTTTTATGGCTGGAATGTTAGTGTCCGTGGCGGGTCCTTATCCAGCCGTGGTCGGGATTATACTTTTTAAATGACCTATTTCTAGTCCTATGGTATAGAGCAAGCATAGTCCGTCTACCGGTGTGGTGACCATATCGGTGGCGCGACGGATGCGGTCTAAACTTTCTACTAGCGCTTATCTTAAGTCGTTTAATGCCTTCATTATCTGCTTCCAACGATAAAATTTAATTAAAAATGTTTTACGAGCCTCAAGAGCATCACCATTAATTGGAGGAAAATTAATCTGCCATTTAAGGAAAAGAGTTTTATTTTTAATATTAGATAGAAAAAAAGTTCAGGTTTAAATCTAAGAAAAATTCGGAGCTAGTTTCGTGTATTCTGAACATGTGCAAGGGTATCCTTGAGTCTCCCTACTTGCTCCGTTCCTGGAAGGGATTTATTTACATAAAGCTCATGTGAAAACTGATCTTATCCAATTAAATCGTGGATTCTTATCCATTAAATTGAGAAGAATACCATTCTGCATTTCCCTTATCCTTTTTCAAGTTAACAGCCAGCCGGAACAGCAGGAATGGAGTCCTTTTTAATTCAAGGCCGAGAACATTTTGCTGTTTTCAATTTCGCAAAGTGCTTCAGCTAATTAAAATCAAAGTGGCTGAAAGACGCCGCCCACTTAAACTAAATGGGGTAATTGGATATTCTCCAGATTAAAAACAACAGCAGCCAGGATAAAAAGGAGAAGAAGGGAAGAAAAAAAAAGCACACGAACACGAGGAAGAATAAAAATGTGGCACAACCTCCACTGTGTACTGGTGAGGAGACCTTCTGGGTTAATGTCATCAAAATGAGGGCAAAGCCAGGATTCAACCCTTTCGTTATGTCGAAAATTATGAACCTCTCTCTGTGGGCTATAATGAATGTCAGCCGAATGAAGAACTCTTGACACAAAGCAGCTCTAACCGCCGCCATTTTACTTGCTAGTTGCTTTGTTGTAAAGTGATTTTTTTTTGCTGTCGTCCTTGTCGGTACCTTTAATATAATACAATTTAATCTGCTAGCCAGGGCACAACAGGAAGGGTTATCCTTATGGGGACGACGACTTGTGTAAGTGATACCATGCGCCACCGGGAAAATAATGATCCCTTATATATCTCGATGGCGAAATCAATGGGGATCTGTGAGTGTGTGTTTTTTTTAATATTATATTATATAAGGAGTAAGTAGCTCTTCAAGGACTGCAAGGATTGCTTTTGTTGAATGGCGGCTGTGTGCAGGACCACTTCATAAAGGAACTTGACGGTGGCGGCATCTTTTGATTTTATTGTTGTTAAAATTTGATTATCAAAAATGATTAAAGTTGATTAAATTCCTTAAACGACAACGGCGGGGAACGAAAAACTGAAGGTTGTCTGATTCCCTTTTTATTTAATGGATGGAATTTCAAGTGATATTTCGGTAATTGTTGGAAGTAATTTGAGTTTGTTTTTGTGTGTGCTTGAGAATAGAATTCGAGGAATTTTGAAATATAATTCTAGACTTTGTAAGGTTGATGCCGGGGCATAGTCTGTTATGAAATTGAGATAGTGTTTCAAACAGTGTAGGCCTTAAGGACATGAAAGTTCGCAGAAAAATTATATCTTTGTCTAGAGCAGTGCTTTGATGTTCTCTATTTTTTTTTAAGAATAATTCAGCAGCCGAACAACAAAAAAGAGTTTGGGTATGGGAATAAGGGTTGACGATACTAGTGCTTAACCCAACCTTGTTAAGTAACAACCTGGCCTGCCTGGGGTGATCTTCTGCTATATACAACCCAGACTTTGTCGTTCTAGCAATAGCAACCCACGGTGTTGTATATCAAAAGGTAACCATATTGGGTCTGGTATTCGTACTACAGCAAAAGGGAAGTTATGTATATATATTTTAATTTTCGCTTAAAATATGGATTGTTTGTAGTTAATATAAAACATTTCAGATATGCTGTTTGGCCTCGGCTTCTAAGGGTTTCAGACGTCCGCCTACGATATTGGCTGGACCAATACTTGGTTGTATTTCAATAGAAACGTAAGTGCCGCTCTTGCCAAGGCAAACAAGGCAATGTTCTTGAGAACAGTACGCCATCAGGAGCTTTGTTGTTCTTTTTAGCTCCCACCTGTTTATAATTAAATGTCTGCCCGATTTAGCTTTGACAATTTGAATGAATCTCTTAGCTTAAAAGGCAGCCTGGGTCGAGCTATGAAGAAATAGAAAATGAAAATAACCTGCTTGTAATTGTCAGCTCTTTTGTTTTCGAGAAAACCATGAACCAGTGTTTTGAAGCCTGAGATTCGTTCTAAATATTGTTCCGAGGAAAATACCAACTTATCCGTTGTAGTCCAGAGCAGGGGCGGCGCGGCGGAACGCGTGGGGGTGGAAGGAAAGTGCACTCGTACTTTCGCTTTGGGTGGGGAAATCGACACCCAAATATATAACCCAGAACTTTGGAGAAATATCTCAGTCGTTGGCGACGAAGTAATGTGGTCGAAGCTATATAGAACTTATAACTATATGGGTGATTGTCACGAAATGGTAGTTTTTCGAATGTATTGAGCAATGGATAAAAAACTATTTAAAGAGCAATGTTTCTCAGGTTTTAAATATCATTCAAGCATCTATATAAATATGGTTACCACAATCTACACCGGGAGTCGCCAGTAATATGTTTATTTGAAAATTTCAAAATTCCAGAGCTTCGGAGGCGACAGGAAAATCCGGATTTTTTTCTTCATTTTATTGCCGGTTTCACTCTTCAAATCAAATTGAATAGAGAACATTTGTTGGGATGCCGATCGAAGCACATTAACGAAAACGTGCTTTGGAAAAAATTTCATAACATTCGGTCAAGCTCTTTTTGAAAACGCTTCGGCCAAGATCCACAAGCACCATCTAATAAACTCGAAGGAATGAAACCGGTTCTAAATGAAATTAACCATTCTGGATTCAGCTTCCGATAGCTTCCCCATAAAACATCACTTGTAAACAAAATCCAAGCATTCTTTAAAATCCGTGCAAAAATTAGGTTACCCTTTTCCAACATCACTATTTTTTTCAAGCCTTAGATCACCACTTTTTGGACGGGGAATTGTTTTCCACGTCCTACATTTACTAAAAAAGAAATAGGCCTATTCGGTCAAGTCTGACGAGTCCTTTATCGTTATTTTAACCTATTATCGTTATTTGAATTAGCCTCTCTCAGGATTACTTAAGCACCAGTCTTGGTACTACTAACCCTACCAACTTCGAGAGTTATGAGTCGTCAAAGTCAAAATTTTGGTTTTTTTAACTACAATTTCAACTTTCATTACTTTTTTCTCCAAAAATTGCGTAGTTAAGCTATACCTTTTTTCCAAAATTAGAAAGCTTGAAATATTTCCTATGAATAATGTCCGTACAAATTTTATAGTACGCATTTAAAAGTTCTTGTTTTTTATATTTTTGTTTCTCCCAACCTCTTCGTCGGTTCGTTGACATTTTGAATTTTTTAGATTTTTTTTAAATTCCACATAATCCTTATTAAATAACAGTCTTCAACATACTAATTGGCAATTTCGTAGGAGCCCGCGAGATTAGTGATCTTTAAAGGAATTGTGATACGCTTGAAATTTTTTTATTTTTTCGTGGGAACATTTTATTTTTTCAAAAAAAAATTATTTAGAGGAAACATTTTTGATTTAACATTCGGCACGGCCAAGCGAGAAACTCCCGGTAGCTTGGTAGGCCAGTCCAGCTCTGAGTACATGTCAATTGAATGATAGCTGTTTCGGAGGCGACGATTACGTAGGCGACATTGGATAGAAAGACAGGTTTCTTAGTCCACCATTAGAAGTAAAAAAATTTTCAGAAAATTTGCTCACTACTCAAAAGCGAAGAAACTCAGTGAATGAAGTTCGAGAAGGATTAAATTGGATTTCTTAACAAAAACACGCGTTATGGAGTCGACTGTTTTTGGTTCTTTCGGTATTTTTTCCGAGTGTTGATGTTTATTGAATACAATGATTGCTGCTCACATCTTCGACCGACAAACACTTACTACGTTTATAAGCGGAGTTTCATTCCCGTATCTTCAATCCGAACTGAAACTCCCGATGCATTTATGAGCAATGGGAGTGAAAATCCAAAATACTTTCTGGCTTGAGATGACATTTTAATGTGTTTAAAAAAATCTATAAGTAAAGAAAAAAAACTGATGTAACAAAATAAAACACCCAGTTGCTTTTTCACCTTCTGAAAAAAATTTAAAAATTATGCTCCGATCATCTTAGTCCCAGTCAGCGTTTACAAGCATACCATAAACCGGGAGCGAAGTTTCACTCCAGCTTTTTCTTGGGGAGCGAAAGTCCAAGTTCTGGATTTTCACTCCCCGTTTATAAGCGGTGTTTCACTCCGGATCGAAACTTCCATCCGGAGGGAAACTTCGCTTATAAACATGGTAACTGTGATTCTATAACGTGTGAATTTTCATTTCCATTATGTGGTACCCCTTTCAAAACTAATATTTGTTTTCTAAACTCCAGATTTGAAAATTCTATAATAATTATTAAAAAACAACGGACAAAATGTCAGCCAGGAACTTTCAACCTGGCGCACTTTGGAGGGAACTCAAAATTTCTGTGATCGGTGGTGAATGACCTGTGGAACAATTTGACATACCACGAGAGCACCAATGGCGTATTATGTTTCCGTCATGACAGTTTCGTGACGTAAAACCGGGAAAAGGACAGGTTACGGAGGCGACACTTTTGGTGGTTTCAGGGCTGCTATTTTATTTCATGAGTATGTAAGAGGGAAATTCAGGATGAGGGAATTGTATGATTACTATAAAAAGTGAAAAATTCCATTCCGCAATCGTAGCAGAAGAAAAACCTATAGCCATCGAAAACTACCATCGAAAACTACTATAGCCATCGAAAACTACCGTGACAATCACCCATATAGTCTAAGCTTTTTAAACCCCACCCGACTAGGAGGGATTTCTCCATAGGTTCCTCATGAGGAGGCAAATGAGGGGCATACCGAAAGAGGGCTTTCCCCTTAGTTTTCTCATGAAAATCACATAAAAAAAAATTAGCGTTACTGAAGTGAGGTATGCCTTATTAATTTCACATAAGGGCCCTTTGAGGCAAACTTCATTACAAATGAAATTGGGCACTCCCACCTTAAGTATTCGGAAAGCTTTTCAAAAAGCTTTAAAGTAATACCCTAGCTTTAGTTTTACTCCTACAAAGTTTTAGTTTTTATTGTTGCATTGTTTCATATTTCAGTCATGTTAGTGACCGTGAAGGGTGTCATTCACCCTACTCAATAAACTGATTCTGGGATAGTAGCCAGGCGCCTTACTCCCTAGGCTACCGAGGCCCCCTAGAATGAAGTGAAATCTGCTTCATTTATGAGTAATGAAACTGAAAGTGGGGAAATTTCCATCAACTTTTCATGAACTTTCCATTACTCTCATAAAATTTAAAAATAATCTAACTGTCAAAAAAACTAAAAAAAATTTTGGGTTAATAGTACAGGCAAATTAGCAAAAGTCTGACAATTTTTGGTAAGGTACTTCATTCGTTTTGCACATTGTTAAGGAGGTTAAAGGGAAGTTAAATCTCGATTTGCGGGACACAGGGGGTTGTGGAATCGCAGCCATCTTGAAAAGAAGGGTGAAAGTGTCGATTTACGTCTGTCTAAGCTGTGTCCCATTCCTGAATAAGGTAGCACTGCACGCAGAATACTGCCACCTATCTAAAACTGTAAAAGTCAAGGTTCTACCATATCAACTACCAGAGCAATGAGTCATCAAAGACAAAATTTTGTTTTTTTTAACTAAAATTTCAACAAAAACCACCTTTTTCTCCATAAAATACCTAGTTAACTAATTTGCAAAATTGGAAAGCTTGGTCAATTTCCTATCAATAATGTTTAGACAATTTTTGTGTTACGGCCTTTATTATTGAAGAAAATTAGTAACTTTTGATGTTAAAATTGGCTTTATTTTGTACATTTTTCACATAAATTTCGAAATTTAGGACTTTTGTTCGAGTTTTATATAGCACCCTGTATTTTTGTAACGCTATAGCCTATTTTTATAAGGTATCAGTGTACGAAGAATACTCCCACCTATCTAAAATTGACGGTGACGGTTCCATCTTGCGAACTTCTAGAGTTATAAGTCGTCAAAGTTAAAATTTTGGTTTTTTTTAACTAAAATTTCAACTTCCACCACCTTTTTATTCAAAAAGTACGTAGTTAACCTATACTTTTTTTCCAAAATTAGAAAGCTTGGAGTATTTCCTATGAATAAGTTAATATACGTTCAAATTGACCGTATTTGCTAGGTACCTTTTTAGTAGGTACTTTTTCACCAAAGCTTCCGTCGAAATCTGCAAAAAATCAGTCAGTCAACGATTCTTACGAATCCAACTTATTTTACTATGAGGAAATAAAGTTCCAGCTTCTGTCACTTCTAATGCTTGTAATAATCTCAAAGCATTAATTTTCTTATTTTTATTCATTTTCAACAAAAAAATTTTGAACAAAAAATATATCATGTGGAGACACAGCCTTAAGTTGAAAGGATAGTATTTAGATGAGTGTTTTCACTTTTTTCTTCTTCTCTCAACTTTCTTTCAAAGTTGTATTAAAGTTTATGACCATTGAAAAAACTCACAATAATATTTAGAGCTTTATTTAAAAAAAAATCAATTAGATTAAATGCACAAGAAATCAGGTGCTATCTTCTCACTAAACCAACATTATTCAACCAGATTGCAATTTATTTCAAACAACCAGGATGTGCCTAAGGATATAAGTTTGCTCCTGAAATTTATACTTAAAACAGAAGCATCAAAACTTACTTCATCCACTAATAAAATTTAATTCACTTCCACAAGATAACTAAATTTTTCCATAAATTTCTCCATCTAAACTTAAAACAACAACAAAAAAATGTAATAATTTTTAGCAAACTTTTCTCTTCCCATTAAATACTCCAACGTTTACCGAAATTCATCCCAATTTAATTCGTAGGAGTTTTACTCACTTACATCCTTAGCCAGCCGCAACTTTAATGACTTGCGAGAAGTTGGCTCCCAAAATGAAATCAAGGAGTTTCTGCCCCGCTTGCCCCCTCTACCTTCCAAAAACACTCAGCCAAAGTTGCATCAGGAGCAAGTCAGTTGTCTGCCATTCATTTGTGCGATTGAATAAAGGACGAATTAAATTTATCCACTAGGAGCAGCTAAAGCCGCAACATCAGCAACTTCCTGGGAGCCATAAACAATATGCTAAGAGCCCAGGAGAGAGCCCGGAACCTTGGGTCCTTCACTGTTCTTCATCCGAGACGACTTGAAGCCAAGCCAACACAAAAACCAGTGCAACACCGAACACAAAAGATAAACTTTCAGCTGGGGCCCAAAGTCGAGCATCAATTAACAGAATTTCAGTTGAAGAAATTTTTCCCTCCGCTCGAGCTCCATTCATCTTGCCCCAGCCGTCCCGGGGCGGGGTGGAGTGCCGTACAGGATCCACCAAAGGATTTCGGCTGGGTGGTTGGTAGTTTACAAGAACATCGCCTCTGTACAACACCATTCGATGCAGCTTCAATGCGAAAAGTTCCTCTGTTGCACATTTCCCAGCACAGCTCTGGCCCCGACAAAAGGAGTCCTTCCTACGGGCGGTGCATGGCTGTATCTCTCTCTCTGGCGAAAGTCGATCCATCGAAACGGGGCCTTCCTGGAACATTAGTTCTGGAACATCCTGGCATTTTGCACCAGCGACGACTTTGTCCTGTTTGATTATCCTGTGTTGGTTTTATTTTTGGGAGGTTGCAGCCCGGCGGTTGCCTCTAACAAGCTACCAAATACCGGGTTTTGTTTGAAGGGGGTTTTGAGGTTCCCTAAGTGCCTGTACATGAATACGCTTTGATAATGGTGCAGAACTAACGCCAGTTGCTGAACATGGGGGGATATATGCGAGTATAGAGAGTTGGTCGCCCGCACAAGGCGGTGAGGTTTGCAAGTCGTTTATGCTGTTACTTTTCGGACAATATGGGCTCGGAGTGGTCAGTTTGTCCGGTTTTAGTTGAACGACCATGAAGGAGCTGATAACAGTTTGGTCTAGGTTGAAAAGTAAGGAAGGGATGTGATTGCGCGTTTTTTGTGATACTAAAAAGAGTTTTAGGCTTTTGGGGGTAGTTTTGGAGTGGTTTTTGGGGAGGTTTGCTGATTTTTTTTGGGGGATATGAAATTTATGAAATGTACTTTCGACGTTTACATATTAGTACAGGAGAGATAGCGGAAAAGTATTCAAAAGTTGAAATAAATCTACCCTGCCATTTTTCGACGCTATAATTAAGAGAAAAATCGTAGGGATTCAATGAATTGGTTTTTGGCAAAAATCGGTCCAGGAGAACAGGTGGAAAAAAGCTAATAATGGTAGCGAAAACACATTTTTCAACGTTTTAGGTCCGAAAAAATTTTGTTTTGAAAAACAAAAAATAGTACGTAATAGCGCTTAAAAAGACGAAAATTATGAGTTTTGGACAATTGAAATCGGTCAAAAGGTTTTTGCACAAAAAAATAAAAACCGCGAAATATGGCCATTTTTTGACATTTAATTACAGCGAGTGTAATTATCGTAGAACCTTGTTTCAGGGCTGAAATTGTGGCTTCTATTAGTGCCTCTGCCTACCTACAATAAAAATGTCATGCAAAAATAATTATAACTTTTCGCGTAAATCTCAAAAAAGTAAAAACAGCCGTTTCAGGAAAAAAGTTTGAACAAGGCCCACGGTGGTGCTAGAGTTATTTTGAAAATCCCTATTTATTCTCAAAGAGTTACTCTACCAACCCATTTTCATGAAAAGTTGGTGAGGTTCGATTTAATACCTCATAAACGCGTTAGAAAGCAGGCACTTTTCTTGATTTTCAGAAAAAACACCTTTAGGCGAAGGGGAAGTGGAATATGGTGTGGATTTCTATTCAGTAGATTTCGAGAAATCAACATTTTTTCCTGTCAGTCATATATGAAAACGCTCGAAAATTTCCATCGCAGGAAGCTCGGCCGGCAAAAAGCTTGCCCACACCATTATTTCACTTCCCCTTCGCCTAAAGGTGTTTTTTCTGAAAATCAAGAAAAGTGCCTGCTTTCTAACGCATTTATGAGGTATTAAATCGAACCTCACCAACTTTTCATGAAAATGGGTTGGTAGAGTAACTCTTCGAGAATATATAGGGATTTTCAAAATAACTCTAGCACCACCGTGGGCCTTGTTCAAACTTTTTTCCTGAAACGGCTGTTTTTACCCGGGTGCAAATAAGAGGCCGAAAAATAAGAGAACTTCGGCGTATTTTAGGCTCAAAAATTGAATGGTAAAAAGAGCCGAAAATACGCCGAAAAATAGCCGAGGTAGTGAACATAAGGCCGATAAAACGCCGAAATGACACCAAATATACGCCGACATGCCGATAAAAAAACTCACAAAAAAAATAGGAAAAGAAAAATAGAAGGATTGACCCCCGGAATCGATCTTGGTTCCTTAGAGCTGTTTTAGACGGTGCGCTCCAGCGCATGTGCCTCACGAACGTTTGGTGATGAAGGGAGGAGTGGGAATGAAGAGGGGTACCACCCCACTTCTCCCTTTATCCACAAAGTTCGTGAGGCACATGCGCTGGAGCGCACCGTCTAAACCGGCTCTTAGATTCCCCTTTCAGAACTGCCCGAGTAATTTCTCCTTTCGACCACTTCCTTAATTAAGCATTCACGCTCAAATTATACAATTAACCCCGCGATTCTAGTTGTTAGATTGTTGTCAGATCTAACAACTCGACCCCAGGTATCGAAAAGAGCTTTGGCGTAAAGCTTTCCCCTCCTTTTTGGAGACTTTGAATTGTCAGACTTCCCCGTCAGCAGTTCGCTCAATCATGTTAGCCGGTGTTTGTTCACGGTATACAGAAACAAGGTAATTTAAAAGACAGAATATCGTTTTAGTGCGACGTCACTCGGCAACTCTTCCCATATAAAATCGAAATTGTTGTTTTTGTTTCTGCATTAAGTTGCCGGGTGAAGTCACCTTTTTCTACGATATTCGAAGCTGTCAGTCTCTTTCACAATAGTATTTCTTAATGGGACAGGCTGCTTCCAATGCATTATTTAAGAGGTTACTGAGATTCTTCACCTGATCTTCGAGATCTTCAGCGTTCCAAAAATGGGTGGGAACATCCTCTGGAAGTGATCTTTCCACCAATTGTCTATATACGGCCCAATCTGTACTTCGGACATTCCTGTAACCAGGGGCCTTCTTCACACTTGAGCACGTATTGACATTAAAAATAATGACTCTATGGTCAGAAAAGGAGTGTTCACTGGATATTCTCCAGTTTTGTACACAATTGAGCAGGTCTGAGGAAACAAGAGTGAGGTACGTGATTCAAAAAATCTGGTGTTCGGTTTTTCTTAATTTTAAGCGGTTTAATGAAAATAAAGTATCAAAATTTATAGACCATTTGAAACTAGACATTTCAATGGTTAAATGAGCACTTATTGAACATCAAAATTCGACAAAAACATCAATAAAGTTGTCCATGCAAGATTAGGGTATTTTTTTCGAAAAATGTTAATTTCTAGGAAACTATCCGTTATCCAAACAAAAAAAAATCATGCTTATTTAACGCAACACAAGGTATACTCTTACAAATTTTTATGCAATTTGAATTATTTTTACGGGAGAAAAAAATTAAAAACTGATAAATCGTTTTTCCGCCATTTTCTTGGAAAATTTGAGGTTATGTCAAAATATGTTATATACAAAAGTTTTAATCTTTTTATTATCTACAACTTTTGTATGAAACATTTTCCTCTAGGAGGTCATGTTTCACCGCAAATCGCAAAAAATCCGCTTTGGCACTAGCCTAATTAAAATTTTAGTCATAGAATTTAATACCTAAATCATCAATACGACCATAACAGCCAGCTCGCGAGTCGCTGGCTATAGTTAGATTTTCAAAGCTTACAATTCCCCTCCATTTGTTAGATCTAACATCCAAAATACCAAATCCTCTCTTTTTCTGACAAAAGCACATAGTCTCCACCGAAGGGGCAAGAGCTTTGAGCTTTTTACTCATTTTCTGACTATTGTTAGATTTCTATGATCTAGAATCGCGGGGTAAGTGTTTATTCTGTGTTATGATTTGTTATTTAATGTAAGGAAAAATCGTCCTCGGGTGAAAATAAAAGGCCGAAAAGACGCCGAAAAACAGCCTAAAAGTACATTTAAAGCCGAAAAGACACCGAATAAACAATGAAATATTATTAGAGGCCGAAAACAAGCCGAAAAGACGCCGATATATTGTTGCTTAGATGGATCGACACCGAAAACAGGCCGAAAATGTACCGATATTTTTGGCAGTACCAGAATAAAACTTCAGCATACATTACCAGAAAATTTATTTTTATTTTCGTAGAAAATTCGGCTTGTTTTCGGTGTCAATACATATTTTGAATTATTTTGAAATATTGAAATATTAGTGTACTTTTGAACTTAGAAAATTGTTTTGCTAAAATCTTCATTTATCGAAATATTCTTAAGTCCAGACGTTAAAGAAATTTCTAAGTTATTTTAAAAAATAGTTCAAAATATGTATTGACACCGAAAGCAGGCCGAATTTTCTACGAAAATAAAAATAAATTTTCTGGTAATGTATGCTGAAGTTTTATTCTGCTACTGCCAAAAATATCGGTGTATTTTCGGCCTGTTTTCGGTATCGATCCATCTAAGCAACAATATATCGGCGTCTTTTCGGCTTGTTTTCAGCCTCTAATAATATTTCATTGTTTATTCGGTGTCTTTTCGGCTTTAAATGTACTTTTAGGCTGTTTTTCGGCCTTTTATTTTCACCCGGGTCCTTTAGCTGCACCCAAAAGCCAATAGTAGTAATCAGTTGATATGAATTTTAATAAACAGTAGGAGAGTTTGAAAAAGGCAATTTTTTGGTATTTTTGATTCCAAATAACAAAATGTGAAACTATTAGGGATCTGATATTTTGATCGAGTCAATAAAACCATCCATTGACTTGGCATTTATCGAGATATGAATTTCCATACACAGATGAAGTGTTTCAAAGAACGACTACTTTTCTGTAGTTTGGATTTCATATCCGTCGTGTAATGCTGCGCACAAATAAAGAACACATGCACTTAATCATTAACGGATACACAATATTTTTTGTTTTTTTGTTTGGTGTATAAATGTATAATTGTTGGTATCTCGACTTGCGAACAGGCAACATACAATTGGCCGTGTGAAAAACAGGAATTTCCTAAATTCAATCCAGCAATGGTCAACGATGGACTTTGTGCTTTGTTGATGGTGATCACGAAGGCAAGCAAAGGGAACTTAAGCCGTTTATACTCGAAAGGTATATCGTTGGAAATCATCGGTATACCTGCAATAAGGACGTCTTCCCCTTCGAATTTACCTTAGCGTTGATGATTCTTGCTTCGATCAAATTCGGTGTTAATTTTTTGATGATTAGTCTTGTTCCGTTCCACAGAATTAGCATCACAGGTGATTCAACTGTCAATGTCAATATGTGTAGTGACATGCCTGATGGCTCCAAAGAATTAAGAAACTCAATTGGATATTTGACTGCTTGTCAATCGATTTGTATATCACAGTTTTTCCGAGCAATTTCATTTTAATTTGTTCATTAAGTTTGTTGACATCGTCATTATTGGGCGCTAAGATTGCTAGTCCGCACAGCCAATCTGGATTTTTGTAGTTCGTTGTTAAATTTACCTTGGAACACCTTGTCCACAACCGGTTTGAATATTGGGCTGCATTTGACAAAAGTTTTGCGGAAAATAAATCTCTGTTGTTCTGATATTGATTGGAGTTTAGCCATTTCCAATGTCCAAAAGTTGTTTTGAAAATGAATGTTTCAGCAGAGGCATCTTGTAGCAAATGCACACGGATATTCATTGCGAGCGTGATTTTTTCCACACTGTTCCATAGATATAATGTTTTCAAGCATGCGTTAAGCTCATCTGCAGGGGTTGATCGAGGTATAACAGCCAAAGTTTAGCGAAAATCCCCTTCAAGTAGTATCAAAGCAGAGCGCATCCCATCGGTTGGTTTTTTCCTCGGAAATCTCGCAAAGTCCTGCCAAGCGCTTCGAGCGATTTTTTATGGGCCATGGTGCATCCGTCCCAAATTATAATTTTGCACGTTTTAAGGACTGTGGCAATACCGGAATTTTTGCTGATGTTACATGTAGTTGTTTCCATCTGGTTCAAATTCAATTGGAGTTCAATTGCTGTACGTCCACCATCAAGTAGAGTTGATGATATTCCCGATGATGTCACTGCGAGTTCAATCTTATTCTGCATTCAAATCGACCGACGCCAAAATCAAATTGCTATTTCCGCTATTTCCGTTGGATACACGTTGCATGATTTTATCGTACGATTATTTTTGAAATTGTACGGCAAGTACCCGTAAAGCACCTCCGATCGATCTGAAACTGTGGGAATCGTATTTTTTCGGAAAAAACCCAAAATAAAAAGGATGTGAGCTCTTTAGCAGCGATTCGAAGAGTGCCCCCCATACAAAAGTTCGAATTTTACGGTTATCGGTACACTACAGCTACCCGAAGTGTTCGAGATAGAGCAAAATAGACCACGTAGGAACACCCGCCGTACCCGAAAACCTGTATGTACAAAAATTCATGCCAATCGGATTCAACTTTTCTTACAGCATTCACTCGACGCCATTTTTATTTTCAAAAACAGCCGGCACCAGACGAGAGAAATGAAAGGCTGACGGGCGGCCCGGGCGCGTCTTTCTTCTTCATCATATTCTGTGTTCCGGCTGTTTTTGAAAATAAAAATGGCGTCGAATGAATGCTGTAAGAAAAGTTGAATATTTTAAAACATAGATTTTATTAAACAGAGACAATGTTTATCATTTTAATTTTTTTTACATCAAAAAGTAAATGTCTAATGATGATGAATGTACAAGGATTTTTTTTGTACACCTCTATTAATATAATATCTTCAATTTTATAAACATCAGTGAGAATTTTACAAATTATAACTTCCAGTCAAGTTTTCTATGAGAAAAAAAAACAAAAAAATAAAAACTAATGGCTTTCTTAGAAAGCTTAGAGTGTCCTCTTTAAAATGCTTTTTTTATTTTTATTTTTACGTACATTTTAGGCAACGATACTTTAGTTTTTCCCCGAACACCTCGCTAGAATATTTTAATTCAGCTTTTTGGCGCGCTTAGATTTTTCGAATTTTCTTCTTATTTTTAATAATTTTTTATAATAATAAAACAATTTTTTTTAAAATAAGTTGTAATATAAATTTTAGTAAAATTTTCCGCTCTTTCACGTGGCGCTATTAGTTTTTCGAATTTTTTTTTTCGAAATATAAAGCAAAAACCAAATTTTCGAATTTGTTTTCGAAATTGTGAACTTAGCATACACTTTAGCGCAGCAAAGATTTTTTTATCGTTTTCTACACCCAAAAAAGTACCAAGTTCCAATTTTCAGCGAGATCACATTTGGTGCGAGGTCAAAGTCTCTGAAAACTGCGCTATTTTTCTTGCCTATTTTAATTAAAAATAAAAAAGTGTTCATGCTTATACTACTACTAGCGCCGCTAGTGGACCAAAGTGGAACATTTTTTTGGAATCGTGACGTCACATTTTGTATGTAAAATGTGTCCCAAAACCGTCCTTCCTACACTACAGATTACTATTAAAATCGTTGTGGTAGACCCTTCTCGCATTTCCGCGCTTTGGACCAACAGGATATCCTGGACGAATGAAAATTCTGCTCTCTCATTCCAATTAAATTTTTTTTAATCTTTTCATTCGCTGTATTTTTCACAGTCAAACATAACAATTACATATATTTTTTGTGCGCTATGTCCTACAATAAAAAATTGTATTGTAAAAGATTGTAATTTACATAAACTGAACACATTTCGCCATGTTAATGTTCCGTTTTAGCAATCAGATTTATGCATGAACATTGAAAATAGCAATAAATACAAGCCTCAGCAAAATTGTTGCCAATATTTCACCCAAAATTACCCCGACGCACTTATTTTGTTGTAATTGCAATCGATAACAAAAACCAGAAAAACTCTGGAAAAAAAAAATAAATAAAATTGTCCATGTTAGTTGTGTGTTACATGTTGAGTGAGGCTCAAAGTAATGTGAAGAAGTATTCCCCCTCTCTCTCGAAAATCGATTTTACGACCACTTTCACTGTCACATAATTTTATTTTTTTGTAGGCCAAGCAGGGATTTTCTCAATAATTCCACCCCCGCGTCCTGTGAACAAAAAAGTACCCACTGTCCCAAAGTATCCACGAAGCGAACTTGAGAACACTTGGAGTATTTTAATCTGGTTAAAATCTCTTAACGAAAAAGACAATAGAGCCTAGGCATATAGACTATAGCTTCAAGACCCAACTAAGCCCTTAAGTAGTCTCAATTCCTGACAAGTGATTTCTTTCGCTTCAGCAAATTAAGAAGTGATTTCGAGTGTTTCTGGCGATGATTCCCTTTCAGGTAATAGGATTGGGCGATATTATGCTGTGCTGTTGCGGTGCTGTGCCTGGAGTCGCGTCGCTGTGTTGCCATGTAATTCCACCCCATTAAAATATTTATTTATGGCTGTTGGTACGAGTGTAAACATATCACATCCCCAAGAAAGATTTACATTCCGTCAACCGAAATTAGCATTACAAAACTTCCGTTGGCTAACGATTGGGGCACCGTGGGGCGCTGGCAGGGAGCCTCCATGTCCTTCTATTAAATCTCGAAACTGCGACATAAATTATACCTGGTGGGGCTGCGTACTCGGTGCGATGGTTCCCGTGTGATTTATTTCAATTGCGCTGCGACAATGTTGCCTCCTCAGACATTGTAACAAGCCAGAGAACGAACATCGTGGGATTTGATTACGAATTTTGAAGCCAACCAGGAACAGCATTAGCGGTCTGATATGCGATCCTTGTGGCCTCCATTGATTTGGAGAAAAGAAAAATATGAAAGAAAGAATCCCGGCAAATCGCTTCCCCCACAGCTGGACACTTGCATGTGGAGATATGGGGCGGTTGGACACTGGTTCGAAAAGTAATTAAAAGACTCAAGTTATGAGCAAGCTGAAATGGGAGCCAATAAAAGCCGGGACGAGTCATCGGCGTACCTTAATATGCGCCGCAATCATGGCTAATGAGGCATTCGATTGTGAAGGTATCCGCGCGCCGGCTTTGTTTAGCAGTGGCAAGCCGAGACAAAAGGTTACCTGCGGTGCTGGTTCCGTACTTGGATAGCGTAGAAAAACGTGAGATTTTTTGATTCGATTGCCTTTTAACACTTGGCAGTTGGTTTTGATTTATTTCCGTCAGCAATTATCTGTTGCGCAACCAAGCACCATGCTCCAGGTGCCTGGCAGGGTTATCACTATCCCTATCCGTTGGTTAAGTCACTTATGGGAGGGTCAATAAAGTTTTTGTTCGTGTGAAAAGTCATCAAGTCGCTTCAGCAGCAAATCTGCAGCTATAGTTGCGAAAAAAAAATTTGCTCATCTCTTTCAGCTCAGTTAAAAAAAAAACAAAGTCAAATTAACATCAATAAAACAAAAGGAAGCAAATTTTAAATGAAGCTATAAATCACGGTAAATCCAGGTAATATGAAAGCGCGCACCTGAAGCAGAAGCTCTCGTTCTTCGAAAATAACGAAAAAAAAAATTCAGTTTGTTTACTTCAACGTTTTCGGGGGCCCTCCAGCAAGCAGGTGCCACTCCCCTTCGACTTTCTTCTTCTTAATTATTTTTATTCCCCCCCCCCCTTTTGTTCGACTTCAAATTCATCTTGCAAAAGTGCCCCCTTACCTGTCATGAAGCGTAATTTTAATTTGAAATTTCACCATTATTGAGAGCAAAAATACCTGGGTACACACTTTACAGGTGGATGTAAGCATGAAAATGTGAAATTAATGAATTTCATCTTGGGGAATTTTTATTTTTATTTTTATTTTTATTTTGATTTTGTCTTGCCCTTTGCTTTCTGCTTTATTCAACGAACATCGTCAAGAGTAGAAAAGATTCGTAGCGTTACTGTTGAAGATATCTGGAGCATCCTAAAACTTGTTTCCGAGAGAGTCATGATATATACAAAAAGCCTGAAAGGGCAGTAAAGCGTATTTTTACTACATCGTAAGATATTTGTAATTATGTAACCCAGCATAGGGTGCCCGGGGCCCTTATTTTTTTCATAAATACATGAGTTGCCTGATAAGCGATTATTAATCAAATTAACTTAATAAATTGCGCATAGCAAGCCACAGGCGAGAAATTCTTTAATTGAAGACAGTCTTTGGGTTTTTGTTTCTACCATGGTATAGGGCAGATATTGGGCTTATGTACATATATATTTGGTTGTTGTTGCTGCTATTCCTCTATAGGGGAGTTTTCTGTGAGAATATGATGTAGGTTGTCTCATCAACTAAATGTTATTTTTGCAAGATACGCCCTAGAGCTATGGCTTCTTCTTTGAACATGTAAATGACAGTGGATTGGGATCAGGTACAAGTATTTACAAGACCTGTGTTCTTATGATAGTCATTTTACTCTTGGCCGACAATATTTAATTGCTTATTTTAAATGTTTTTACAAATTGGATATGGTGGAAAGTTAATGGAATAAATGAATTAGGCCTAAGTCTATGGATGTAAATTGACTGGGCAATTATAGGTCACAGCGGTGTTAAGATATGAATAGTTATGAGTTGCAAATATATGTTTTTTACAACAACACTAATATAAATATCCGGTTAAAATACAAGCTGCATTTATGTCCCAGGCCAATGTTTTTCTTTAATAACTTTTAAATGCAATCCAATTTTATAAATTATATTTTATTAATTGAATATATGGTCTTTAACATTATTTATGAAACATGATGTCAGTCAAGTGATAACCTCTGGGTGTGGCGTAAATGCGATTTCGTTCTAGCATATTTTTCATAACATTGTCACAGTCCCACAATTTCGCAATTTCGTCTCGAATGTTATCCCTAAGCATCAAGATTGTGGTTGGCCTATTCGTACAGACTTTTCCCTTTAAGTATTTTCATAGAAAAAAAAACAGAAGGGGTGAAATGAAAGGCACGATATGATTAACACCAGTCGACTGCTGTCAAATAAGAACTGATAAAGGACGGCCTAACCGAAACAACGGCCAAACAAACTCGCCCTGAAACATAAACCGTACCCTGTATAAACACAATTCTCAGTGATCCTAAATACAGGATTTTTCAACAAAATAAGTCATTTTAAATCAACAGAAAAGCGCTAAATTTTAACATAAAATGATGATATTTTTATTATTATAAAGGCTAAACTCTGAGGTTGAACAGAATATCTTATAAATTTACACCCTTGGCTCGAAATTGTTTTTCGTATTCATTTTTGTGCCGCTTATCACCTCGCGCCTTGAGCGACTGCTCCTCTCCCTCTACCCTAGGGGTGGGGCGCTGAGCATTGGATTTATCTCTAACGTAGCCCCAAAAGGAAAAAGTCTAATATTGTTAGATCGCACGATTTCGGCGGCGGATTTAAGTCTCCACTCGTCCAGGAAATTTTTCACGCAACAGAGTCATTGTTTCAAGAACTATCGTCCGTCGCACATGCCCACACTCGCATTGGCCGACACGAGCCGCATGCGAGTGGCAGTTTTTGAAACCTATAGCGCAGTACCGAACTCCGCATTTACTCTCACGTGTCGACGCAGGCGCGTACAAGGAGCGTGTAGCGCGTGTCGGCTAGGTGGCCGAGACACTAATTTCGAGTGGCGCGAGCAATGATTACCTTCCACCAATATCACTGCCACATTGGCGCAGTGTCGTGAACGAGTTCGAGTGTGTGCATGTGCGGCTGGCGAAAATGTCAAGTGACGCCGTTCAGCAGCAGTTTTAAAGTAGTATCGCCTAATTAAACCCCACCGCAAAAACCGCACTAAACTGTCACTGGCTTAAATTTTTATATTAACTGCATGTGGACCAAAATCTTTATGCAAAATGCGGTGGAAACTGGCTAGTGATATCCCCAATTTTTGTGATCTTCTCGAAATGAACACACCCATGGTTTTCAACTATCGTTACAGTCGCGTAATTATCAGCTGATGTGGCCGAACAAGCACAAGTTAGAATTTTCCCGAGGTGTTCGAATGTATAGTTTAACTTACTAAACTATCCAAGAAAGCACTTGATGCTGATAAAAAGGAGCACGAACTTTATGAACCATTTTCGCGATATTTTCCACCATTTTTGTAGTGAATTTGTACTATTTCAATGCATTTGGAGACTATGTGTCGATTCATATCTTAGCACCCACCAAAGAGTGGTCTGAGTCCCCGTTTGCTCGACGGTACACTCGTTCTAACATTTATTATGCTGAAGCTGTACCTTTAACCGATCAGTATATGATCTATATGGCAGTGGTCCTGGGCAACTTTCCCGAAGGCAAATTGACGGTTAACAATCTCCATCCTGAATGAGTTGGACGAAAGTGTTGAAGGCAATTGTTTACCTCAGTTTTGCGTGTAAAGGTGGCAGGGGTTCATTAAGGACAACTGTACCAACAAAGCCACCAGACAATGGCTGAAGTATGCTGTCGCTAAGCTACGGGTTTTGGGAGAGCTAAACCCTCAAAGTAATCGAGGAAAAGACTTTCCCAAACTCCACAGGATCAGTTTCTGGGTCCTTAACCATGGAAAGGTACCGGAACGGGTGCTTCTCAGGATGGCGATCCAAAACTGGCCGATGGAGGTGACCTTTTGTCAGGTGATGGGTAGGAAAGTAGACCAGAACGGTCAAACTCTTGCCGTAAGCTTTGTCGGGAGGCCACTGGTGTAGAGTAGGGCATGTCTATTTTACAGCTTCGGCCGAATTAAGACCATGGAGATTGCCATAAGAAAGGAAACTCCTGCTGGCGCACAGCAGCAGGTTGAAGCCGAGGATATAGGTAGTTCAGTGCAACTTGCAACTAACACCGTAGGGTTGCCTTGCCAGTCCTGCCCAGGGTGCTGGCCACCCAAGATGTCGATATGGTCTTGTACAGGAGCCGTGGGTAAATAATAGCACTATTCAGGGCTTGCGGGTAGTCCCTAACAGCAGGATTATTTTATGCTCTGCATACCTCCCCTACGACTCCAGGGAACCACCACCATGCAAGGAACTCAAGGATATCGTGGATCTAACAAGAGCGCCCTGCAGATTATCGTAGGAAGTGATGCGAACGCCCACCAGTTGCCTGGGGCAATAGCGTGTACACTCCGCTACCGAGGATTGAGTACCTTTTTAATTACCTCCTAACTTCAAACCACCGGCATGCATATTACCTTCGACAACTTCAGGAGATGTGAGGTTTTAGACATCACGTTGTCACTCAATCCGTTGTTAATTATGTGAGTGACTGGCGGGCCTCAGACCATCCGCCGTGCCGCAAACGGACCACAAACACATCCCATTAGGAATCCAAGATACACAGACTGGACAGCCTTTGACCGGTTCTACACGTTCAATGTTCAACACTTCCTTCTCTTACGCTTGTATGAAAAATTAGAAGAGTCATTTTCTTGAACATAGAATGGAAAGCAAGAAAAGTTTTCTATTCAACTTTTGATCTTGCCTTCAACTTTTTTATGAGTGTGGGTATATGCGTAGCAGTATAGGTATAAACGTATAGCTGTGACAGCCAAACAATATCTTCTTCTTTACATCAATCACATTTGATATAAATTTGACATAAATGCATAAAATTCACATCAATCACATTTTATATAAATTTGGCCTACTTCGCTTCAACTCTAGTGTCTACACCAGCTGTTCTATTCAAGACCAAATTTCGAGCTAAAAAAAGTATTGAACATCGCAAACTTGAACAGAAAATTGAACGTGTAGAACCGGTTTTTGGGGCGAACTTGCTAGCGTATTGAAGGGTTCCATGCAGGGCCGGCGCTTGGGTTTTTGCGCCCGGTGCAATATGCAATATTGCGCCCCATCAGCTCCTCATTTTTTGATCGCAATGAAAGACAATGGGAAAATTGCGCCCCCTCCAATTGCCCCCGGTGGAAGTGCACCATTTGCTCATATGAAAGCGCCGCCCCTGGTTCCATGCACTCAATTAAATTTACGATGGATATGGAACAATCCACGGATTTCCTTACGGAGGCGCTTACTGCTGCTTACAACAATAACTGCCCTGCTCTGACATGGACGCACAATAGTAATAGCCCATGAAAATGAGCTGTCCAAGTTGAGATCTGTCACGCGGAGGCCACGAAAAACTAATGAAAAATTTGCTGTGGAAGATGCCATTTGAATTTTTTTCGATGAGCTGATTCCAATCAAAAAATAAATCTAGACTTTCCTTTAATTCCGGTTTCATGGTAAGAGAAACCACGGTGTAATTTTCTTATAGTGCACCATACTATGTGACTACCAAGATTCCTCCAAAATCATCTAAGCTCTTCTCCCAACAAACTCGCGCCTTTATTTATTTTCAAGATCTCATTTTACTTTAGCTCAAAATATAATTTTTCCACTATTCTTTGTAGCAAGGCACACCACCACCACGTCGTCGGGAAGAATAGTCTATAGATTTTCATTCTAGATGCATGCTTAAATGGTTTTGCCGTAATCACAGCCGTGATCTTACCTGAGACTAAGAGGGGGCAATACTGAACTGCTTTTTTCGCCAAAGCAATAAATGCCAGAATGCGAACATTCTCGCGACTTATCAGAATCACACGTCGGGGTCCATTTGGCGGAATGGAATTTGAGCACAGAATACAGAATTACTTTGTGAAGCTAAAAACTTAAAGTAAGAAGAAGGAGTTTTTATACATCGAGCAAATTTGATTGCCAGCAACTGATTAAACAGGCACCAGGTAAATTACCTGAAGGAGAGGTGGAGCGCACAACCTGTGAAAACTTCGCTTTTTATGAGAGAAGAAACTGTTCTGTACCGTAGCAGTTCTTGTGGCATATATACAGGTGAACAGACCAACAACAATGCGATACTTGCTAAATCTGTTAAAGAGGTGTTATTAAAGGTTATTGCGAGCATTTTTATGACGAATAATTTATAAAATTGCACAAAACCCGCTCGAAAACGTTCACAGAGAAGAAACTGAGAAGAGAGAATTGTGATGTCATATCAGTTGGGATGATGTATGGGGTCTTTAGGGGTCTGAGCTTACGGGCGTTTTGTTGGCAATGGTGTAAATTATGTCGGGGATACATTTCGCACGTGATTTTTAACAAAATGAACATTAAGAAGTGGCACACGATTTTTTAACAGCAGTTGGTAGTTGGATGTATATTTTTATTTATTGTTTTGTGTACGAAGACGTAGTAACATAATGGAAACATCGTCATAAATCAGCCCGAAAAAATCAACAGATTCAGAGCCACACTAAACAAAAGCATCCCTACTAACGGCTTCTTTCAATTACTCCGCAGGCAATAAAGCCTACGACATTAACATTCTTCGAAAAGCAATAACTTACATTCCAAATGACACCGGAAGAGATCTCTATAATATAATCCACGGAAAGCATCCCCATCAATCCGAAAGACAAGCACTATTTCATCTAAATAGCGGCAATATTAAAAGCGCCAATGAAATACTACTGAAAAGCTGTCGTCCTGCGGTGGTTGGGAATATCCTTGCACAAAAAATAGAAGGGTGCGCCGCAACAGCACCGCCGAAAATCGAGGACTGAAGGATTCTAATGGTGAAGATATCTCGTCCTGGAAGCGTTAGGTTTTAAGATCATCTGCCAAGAGCCTAATTTCGTGCAAACTGCTACTACGACGAAACACCAGAATGGGACAGGGACTCTTGGCACTCAATAAGGACATCCTGTCGATGTTATTTCAGCTGCATGTGCTGTGCCAGTGTTTGAGCATTATCAGAGCTCCCCCCGACCTCCCATCGGGGCTTATACATTTTTATGGTAATGCGACATTTTCTCTCTACACTTAACACGACGTCGTTATTCGGCAGCGAGTACCAACTAGTATCCTGGTACGGGGATTAGAATTGAACCAATAAAATTCCAAGTGGAGCAATTTCAGTTATTTTTGGAATTGTTTCAACTGACAGAGGATTAGACATGAAAGCCCCTATTGCACCCGATAAACGGCTGACTATACCCACACACATATACATATATACAAATATATGCCACCCCTAAGTAGTCACTAACACCGCCACAACATTAGGGCCTCTTGCAATAAATTACGATAAGTGCTGATGTAATGGCGGTATTTCTTGTGCGATACTTTGAGAGATGGTTAATTTACTGGAAAGCATTTCGCAATAATTTGTAATAAAATGGAAATGAACTATGATATTGGATATATTCACCCGCAAGAGAATGGTGGTGGGTTAAATATGCAATAAGTCAAGAATGCGAAAGCGTTCCGTCTATAGTATAGTGATGGGGAATACGGATGATATATACTCTTAGATGGCATGATAGAAGGGGAATGATGTTTGGTTTACAGTGGATTTATTGTCGAAAATAAAATGTCCAGGTCACATCGTATTTTATGAAGATCCCCTATTTTATATACAGTTTCCTGGCAAAAGTTGTGTGCATAATTTCGTTTAGTTTTTACGACATTGTGTCATCTTGAACGGTCATAAAAAGATTTCGATGTTTTTTCTATGTTTCTGCGATGTTTTTCGTTTGTTTTCTTTTTTTTGTTTATTATGTTTATAAAAATTTATGGAATTTTTCGGGATACAAACGATATTTATAGAAGAAAATACGCTGAATAAAAGCACTCATTACGTTTACATGATGTCTTGAGTTCTTGACGTGAAATTAACTTGAAATTCAAGTAGCGTTTTCGGTTTAGTTGAATGGCTTGAATATTACTTGAACTGACATTTGAACCTTCCTATGATAACATAAACTAGCTCCGTATTAAAATATAAATTTATTTAAAAATATTGTACTGAAATTATATTCACCATATGAATTATATGTATTAGACCAGTTCTACACGTTCAATTTTCTGTTCAAGTTTGCATCACTCAATAAGTTCATGGATGACATTTAGATCATTGATAAAGCAGATAGGGTGCAGATAGGGCCCCTATGAAACAAGCCGCACTGCCTCATCCGGTCCCTGTGTGGATTGCCCTATAAGGCCCACAAGAGGTATCTAACGCCTTGTCCCATGAGTGGAAAATAGAGGCTAAAAAATTCGAGAATTTGGTCGTGGCTATGCGAGTAATAAATAAATAACTTGCGGCGATATTGAAAGACTTTTATTTTCAAGCGCGAGTGCTGCTTTCCAAGCGGTCCCCCACTGAATACCAACCACGTCCAATGCCACGGTATACAGAAAGAAGGTAATGTAAATAGTCCAATAAATAGGTACTTTTTCTTTGCGAAAAATACCGCACGCGATTTTTTTTACCAAATGATTTTATATATTTTTATAAGCTTAAATTCAAAATAGCGTCATCCCCACCCTCTTTCTAAACTAACAGTGAAGGGAAACGCGTTTAATTCTATGCCTCAGAAACTATGCATTTTACGACAAAAATGTATATTATCTTTTTTGTAGATTAATAAGTGATTTAACTTTTTTATTTAGAAAGTTTTTTTGTAAAGTCAATATGTATCTACTGATAGAGGGAAATTAAACAAAAAAAAGCGAAGTTATGATGTAGTTGGGAAGTTGGAGTTTTTTGTTTTTTTTCTTTACATATGTTAAGATAAAACGAAAAAAAAAATTTCTGCAAAATCGGTCCTGTGCTGCATGAGAAAATTGCATAAATGTCCATTTTTGATGCATTTTGAGTGCATTGCTACACTATTTTTTAATTTCTCCAGTTCTGTTAGTCGTAGAGCAATAAAAAAAATTGGAAAATACTCGTAAATGAATAGACTATCGAACTGATTCAGTATAAATACTTTAAAAATGAAGCCTAACCTCAAAAAACCTGACCTTGATAAAAATTGGAGAAAAGATGTACTTTGATGCTATAAATACGTGGTTGAAATTTCAAAAAAAAATTTCGATTTTTACCGGAAAAATTGGCAGTTTTCGAAAAAAATTTAAAATTGCCGCCATTTTATGCCAAATCATCGTACGGTAAAATATTTTTTTTTAATTTATTTTGCCTTTTTTTCATAGTTGGCAAGTAGCTTTTCATAGTAAGCAAAAAGCAAAAAATTGAAAATTGAAATTTTTTAGTGTTTTCAAAGTCCTAAAATAGGCATTTCAAAAAAAGTAACGAAGTATTGCGTATGCTCACAAGAAAGTACATAAAAAAACCTACAATTTAAAAAAAAACATTTTGCCGTACGATGATTTGGCATAAAATGGCGGCAATTTTAAATTTTTTTCGAAAACTGCCAATTTTTGCCAATTAAAGACATTTATGCAATTTTCTCGTGCAGCACAGGACCGATTTTGCAGAAATTTTTTTTCGCTTTATCTTAACATATATAAAGAAAAAAAACAAAAAAATCCAACTTCCCAACTACATCACAATCATATGACAATTTCCCTCTACTATGAGCTATGGTGCTTCAAACTTCACATATCACTTTTTTGCACTATATTTCGGTAATGGTTAACTCTACATGAAAAAATAGACTTATAGAACATACGATTATCTATAATTTTTGTTATTATCATTTTTTATGTAGGGCTAATATTTCACGAGTTATAACGTTTTAAGTGTCAAAAAACGTAAACTAAAAAGTAGTTTTCTGCCAATATATTTTTAATTACACGTTTTATTGCAAAACTGATTATAACGTTTTTTGTGCGCAATTTCATTGCCCACATATTTTGTTTTAACTTTTTTCCGCATTTTAAGCTTATAAAAATATATAAAATCATTTGTTAAAAAAAAATACCCGTGCGGTATTTTTCGCATTACGAAGGTCTTTTTTTCGGCCTATTTATTGGACTAAAGAGAGACTGACAGCTTCGAATATCGTTGAAAAATTTGACGTCACCCAGTGACCTAATGCAGTTTTTTACATTACCTTGTTTCTAACCAGCTAAAGACAGCTTTCACGCCCATGAAGATATAATTGTCTGAAATATGAACAACAAAAACTAAAGCTTTATGAGTAAAATTAAAGCTTAACATTAAAGCTTTTTTAAAAAGTTTTCGAATACATAAGGCAGACGTTGGGATTGCCCCATTTCATTAATAATGAGGTTTGCCTCATGGGCAATGTTCCCTCTAAGCTGCGCAGGTGCGCGGCCGCGCACTAATTTTTCGAGAGTTGCGCAGCTGTTTTTGAATTCTGCGCACAATGGGCTTGTTCACCATTTTTTTTATTTCCTTATAAAATATTTGCATCTAAAAATGCAAAAATCCAATTCTCACAAAAGAGGGTAGTTTGTTGCTGTGTAAGTTTTGTATACAGCATAGCGTGCGTGCCTGCAGTCCAGCAATGGTAATCTTTGTGGTTTTTTCACTGGAAGAGCTTATTGCCAAAGTTGATGAACAGTGGTGTCAAATCCATCTTCTGAAGTTGAATGAAACCAAAAATACCAACAAATTTTCTTTTGAAGTTCTGCAGTTTAAAGACGCATAAGGAGTACCTCGATTTGAATAATTGGCAATTAAATGACTTGAGCAGCATGAACATTGTCAAGAATAAGTGAAAATCGAAGGTCATGTGCCACAATTTATATTAACGACCTTCACGTTATGGTGCAATGCCTCGTAGGAAGCGTAGTTCAAGGAATAATATAAAGACAGGATAGGTTAAAGGAAGTCTAGCGATGCTTGAGGAGGTGGCGGTAAACCTGGCGTTTGAACTCTTGGATGTTGTATGAGTGCAAAGGCAACCGTGTCGCGGTTAGCGGGAGATAGCTTCGTTGGAATCTTACACCTCCTGAAAATAATGAATCCCGCTAACCAGGCTACAAGGAGGTGTACCGTCCGCTAGGTAAAGATATTAGGAGAACTTTGCTACACCAGTTAATCAGTTAACATGCCTTATTAGAGCCGTGTATACCCTTAGAGTGCCGGCTAATTGGTCAAAACAATAATGCTGATTCTACTATTAAAATATTTAATAGCATTTAGTGGAGTCATTATTTTTTTTTATTTGAATTAGTTTGCTTATTTCCGCTTAAACAGCGCCCTGCAAATATGCAAATATGAAGAACTTTACATTTAGTGGAATATCTAGTTATTTTGGTGAAGAGGAAAATATAATAGTGGTTTTCTGGTGGTTTTAAAAGTCGAATCTAGTGAGAGGCCGAAAGAGAGAGGAGAGCTGTTGTAGTCACGTAGCAGGTAAAGACAGAGCGTAATATTTTACTAGCCCCTGTTTTTATACTTCTTTTGTTTTATAGTTCGTCGTTCAAACATAGTAGATCTTGCCCTAATAAAGAAAGAATATAAACAGAGATATGAACAGTAATGTAACAAACCTTTTTTGATTGTGTGTTATTAAAATTCTTTAAAATGTAATTTTCAAGAGTATTATTAAAAAAAAATTCACTTCAAACACAGGCACAGGACCTTCCCCCACTTGCATTCTTTTACATACGTTTTGAATATTTTTGCTCGCATAAATTTTGCACCGCGCAGTAAGCGAAAAAATTAGAGGGAACATTGCTCATGGGGACCTTATGAGAAACCGATAGGGAATACCTCACTTCAATATCGCAGATTTTTTCTTTGTGTTGTGCTCATGAGGTATCTAAGGGGAAAGCCCTTTTTTGGCATGCCGCAGGGGGTCCTCATAAGGAACCTACGGAGAAATCGGTTTTTCGGCATGCCCCTCATTTGCCACATGGGACTGCATGAGGCATGTCCCCTTTAAATGATAGCCGGTTGGTGATCCTGGCCAACATCGGTTTTCTTCTTATTGCCCTGGCCTGCTTCCTTTTACCTTTTTTCCTGCTAGGTTGCACGTTCGTACCGGCAGGTAGTTCATCAATAGCTTTGCAACCAGTTTCCTGGGCACTGTTGTTGATTGTAAAAGCGTTTGTACTGAACGAGGTACCTCTGAGGATATCCTCCTATACTTTTGGGCTGATAGAGCCTCCATATCAGAATAAGGCATTACACACTGGATGTGGCGGTACCCAGAGGAGATCGTTCGCATCAGTACGAAAACTACCCACTGCCATGCGATTAAATTAACATCTTGAATTAGTAGGCTTTTAAGGGTGTGCTTCCTACTGCCGTCGTTAGTTGGTTATCCAGGGGGCACCACGAGGAGGGGACGGTTCGATTTTACCACCCACCCGCTTACTATACTTCGTTACATGACGTCAAGATAAAAGATAAAAGGCTTGCTCTTCGATAGGAGATCTGCGTAACTGAGAACTGGCTTACCGAAGTCAGCATAGTGGACATTCACCATGATTGTTACAAAAGGTCTCGTAAATATTTCGTGTGTGATCTTAGTCCATGCCAATTGCCGCTGTTGGATCTGCAAGCGGAGACTGAAACGGGATGTTATAAGATAGGATATATAAATATAAGTGGACAGGTCCACTATTTACCGCAGAACGGCCACGGAAGTCTTTTTAGAGGATTTAAAGCTACCATGCTCCCTAAGTCTCCGAAAATACACCTGTCTACCAAGCTCTGATACACCTGCTGCATCATGTTAATGAAGGTCAGACATAGCCTAATACATCACAGAGAAATACAAAAACTAAGTTAGTGTGTTAAGCAAAATAAGTGGCGCTTGCCTGGGTTGAAGAACACAAAGTTATCGATGAGGCGAGGAGGCTGACAGTCTAGCTAAGTTCAGCCCGAAATACTGCGAATGCTTAAAATAACAACAGGCGGGCTGCTGTCACGAGACTCTATTGGTTGGCGGACATGAGGCAGGCTCACTTGAAACAGGTACTCGAGATAGTTGGAGGAATGAAAGCAAGAAATAGGAACTAGTTTCCGCGTTATATTAGCTACTATCAAAAACCCGCGCGTTGCAACACCTTTTAATAAAAAAAACTTATGTGTGCACAGTCTAGTAGTGTTGGGTAGGACACGATTATAAAATGAGTTTGTAAGAGGTGCCTCTTTTTTCTTTTGAGCCAGTACAATGTCATACTTCAAATGAGGCGAGGTTCTATTGTAATGGCAAAATGACAAAAACAAGCAGATTAAAAAAAAAGAAAGAAAATAAATACCAATGAAGTGCATTTTTACAAGCTTAATTCTAATATTCATTAGAGTAAGTAAGAAATCTATGCCTCCACAATGTACAGCCACGGACAACTAATTAGAAACAGTTTCATAAAAATTGCATTTATACATTTTTTATTTTTTATGTAGCAATCCTGTTAGGAATTCATTATGATATTGTTATTGAGTTCCTTCAATCATTATATATTTCAAAAAAATTAAGAGGAGGTGGTGGGAATTCTTTAATTTGATTCCAACATAAAAACTGTATAAATGCAATTTTTATGAAACTCTTTCTAATTAGTTGTCCGTGGCCATATATTTATATTTTGCAATCCCACCTCGCCTAATTTCAAGTTGGAAATTCTGCTACTGCAAAAAAAGTAAGAAATATCTCTCCAGCACAAAATTTCCCTCCCTCAAAAAATGTAAGAATTGTCTCTTCAGGACAAAACCTCACTCCCTCGAAAAATGTAAGAAATGTCTCTTCATGACAAAACCTCACTCCCTCGAAAAATGTAAGAATTGTCTCTTTAGGACAAAACCTCAGCCTCACTCCCTCGAAAAATGTAAGAAATGTCTCTCCATCCAATTCGTATTTACAATCTCACCACGGCTCAGCTTAAAGTGGATATTTTACTGCCGCAAAAGAAGTGAGAAATGTCTCTACAGTTCATGTTTACAATCTCACCTCGCCGCAATTCACATTGGAAATTTTACTGTGGCAAAAGAAGGAAGAAATGTCTTTCCACTAAGTAAGTAATTTGCAATCACACCTCGCTTCATTTATCTTGATACCCGCTCATATACCAGTAGGACATTATTTTTGAACCGGGACATTTAAAAAAACTGAGGCCTCAGTACAATTTACATCATGTAAGAGAGAAATGTACTGCCTCGTGTAAGTCCGGCTCAACACTACAGTCTAGGATAGGAAAAACGTATAATGAAAAAAATAACAAATTTAATTTTGGGCACATAACTCGACTTTAGGATAATCTCCCGCAATCAGTATTTCCGAGCTCCTGCAACATCCAAGAGTTCAAACGCAGGGTTAATCCCCACCTTCTTCACCCCCCCCCCTCCCGAACCACCATAACCCTAGGCTAGGCTAGGCATTGCACCATGGCGTGACAAATGACATAAATGACATAAGACTGGTAGTATAAAGGGTGATTCCTAAGCTTGGCAATGCCACATAAAATAAAATAAAAAAAAATAGAGTTACTTATAAAAAATGTGTTACAACTTTATTAAAATGCTATGTTGAGCGCCACCTATCGGAAACATTTTGTGCTACATGGCGTCCTCAACATTTTGTTCCCCCTTGTTCATTGTGTTATATTCATTGTTATATTCTCTGTTTAAACTATCATCAGACCCATCGATCATTTGCGGAGATGGCAAACCATAATCTTCACAGTATTTCCGCAAATTGAAAGAACAATATTTCGCCGTGACAGCATTTCATTCGCGTTCCTTCGATTATCGAATCATGTTTTCGGTCTAACCCGATAGTCGGACAGACTGAAAAGTACGCTAAACGCCTAACAAGATTATGAATCATCCCGTGAAAGTCCTAAAATCGGATTGACCGTTCCGAGCTTTGAGGTTTACAATTGGAATAATATAATAGTTTCCGCTCGCTTTTCTCCGACTATCGGATCAAATTTTTCGTCTGAATCAATAGTCAGAACCGAGTGAAGCCTAAAACATGCCCAAGAAAATACTGAATCTTCCCGTGAAAGTCCCATCGCAATCGGATTAACCGTTTCCAAGATTTTCCCGGACAAAGACGCTTTTTTACATTTGGAAAGGTAGGTTGCTTCTATATACTGGCTGGTACAATAAAAACTTTACATTCAAAATTATTTTTTAGTTTTTAGTTCATTTTAAAATAAAAGCGTATTTTTTAGTTTTTTTAAACTATGTATATTTTTTATTTTCCACTTTTTAGTCTATTATATGTCGTCCGCCATTTTGTAGTGACCGTCATATTAGATTTAAAATGACGGTACACCGCTTACTGCACTATACTCGCTTTCATTTGATACTCATACCGAAGAAAAATGTAATCCGCCATTTTGTGTTGGTCACCATTTTGAATTTTGAATGACCCCAAATAGCTAATTGTATTCTACTTGTTTTACCCTTTCATTTGATATCCATGTCGGGGGGTCAGGGAACACATTGGCAAAATTCGTCCGCCATCTTGGAACCCCCATCTTGATTTTTTTTTTAAAATGGTCAGATTGCATTGTCACGCGAACTATACATATGTTCAAAATTTGAAGTTGATCGGTTATATGGAAGTGGGTAAAAATCAAGTTGCAAGGTTCAAGTTTTCGGTCTAAGCCGGTAGTCGAACACGGTAGACGGGCCCGATAATCGGATCCGTTAGTCGGATTCAAATAAGAAATAGCCTAAAACATGCCCAAGAATCTTCCAGTGAAAGTCCCATCGCAATCGGATTAGCCGTTTCCTAGATTAGCCCGGACAAACAGACAGACATACAGACATGCAGACATACAGACAGACAAAACATTTAAATATAGTTGATTTTGTTTTAGTATCATGCAAATAACCATATAAGCTTAGAAATTGACAATTATTTTGAAATCACAGACAGACACTCCAATTATATTTATATAATAGTCGTTGCTAGAAGAGAGAAGCGAGGTAATTTTTTTGATAAGGGCTGACAATAAATTGTAAAGAAATCATGTAACTGAGTGTGAAAAGTTGAACAGATAGAAAGTCTCTGAGTGGGAATCGAATCCGTGATATCTGAAATCGTACCTAAACTACAATGAAAAGTGACCGTTTGGAACGCTTTATCCACGAAGTATAATCGCACCGTTTTCTTCGAAAATTCTCGTGTTAAAAATGTCACTATTGATGGTGATTCTTACAACCGTATGATAAGTGAAAGATTACTGGAGCACTGCGACATCGCGGGTAATCAATCCGAACGCATGTCCCGCCGAACTATATATGTAGTTCTCCCGCTTTTGCAAATATTCGAATTCAAAATCTTAAATCTGCCACTTGACTACTTGTATAAGACGAGGCAAAAACACTGTCTCCAGCGCCACTTGATGCAAACTAATGATAGTTTTCTCTTCACAAAAATAAAAAATAATCTTAAGTGTCAAAAATTGTTGAGTGTAAATTATAACGAGAAGTGTTCAAGCCTCTTTAAACCATTTACAACAATTCCCACCAAAAAAATTTTCAAACGAAAAAAACATCCCAGACTCCCTGCAGACGAGAAAATCTTTCGCTTAATTTTAAAACAAATTTTTTATTTTATTTTTAGGCAAAAAAAAATTAATCATCAATCCACCCAAAAATACAACGTCAGTTGTTGGCTTTTTATCGAAATAATAAAACAATTTGTTTTCAACAATATGTGCTCAGGTTATGCATCGACAATTAATCACCGGTAACCAATCAATCAATCAATTTGCGGGCTCACACAAAAATCGTCCCGTCCCCGATAAACAGTGTGTTCCCCCGCCATATTCGACCCTGCTACCACCCCTCCGCGCCGGCAGTCAGTCAATCTACCTTTCGATTAAATTGCCAAAGCCGTTAATTAGAGGCTCGTAAGCTACATTCATGCACTATAAAAGCCCAAAAAGAACAAACACCACGAGAAAATGGCAGCAATCACGTGCAGAAACAAGAATTCAATTGGTGCCCGTAATTTTAGTTAATTAGTGCCGAAAAATACAGGTGAGGAATGGGGCAGCCGAACAGTATGCCCCCGGCTTAACCCGGGTGGGTAATGCAGAAAATTTCCCGATTGCAGCTCAACTAGTGGTGATTACCGTCATCAAAGGTCGAGAGGGACTAAATAAATAGGAATTACCTGAATCACCTGAAGCCCAGAAATTGACCCCATAACAGCAGAGAAATTGTCTCGATAAAAGCGTTGAGGCTTGTGCAGTAGGGAGGGAGGGGGGCTCGGCACGAGGAACTGTGGGAGCTTATTGATTACCCGCAATCAACGCCGGTAAAATTGATTGATTGGCAGCCAGCGCAGTTGATAGCCCCGGATTCTGTGGTGACTAATGAAAGTCACCTCGGCTAAACTTTTAACCCGTTTCAACGAGAGATACAGAACAGCACTTGGAGCCCGGAGCTGTTCTGGTATAAGACAGAGAGGACCGCGCGGATCCCAAAGGCGCGATGTTAATTAACTTTCGCCCTGGATGCCGGGAGGCCGGACCCATGATCCATGCCCACTCACCTCAGATTAGGATCGTTTAACATTGTATGATCGCGGCGTTTAAGTGATTTACGCATCTCGCGGAATGATATGCGCAACAAATCACGACCACCTCCATTCGCTCTGACTAAACAATGAAATTGAAAAATTATCTACGGATGTCTATCATGACACGCGGACGGACCATTTCTGGGCTGATTTCTGTTGCTGCTATTATCGAGAAAGAAGCCCTTTAATTTCTCTTCTTGTTCTATCGGAATCTGGATTTGAATTGAGCCTATGTTCAGGTGATGTTGGTGCTGGCCTAATGTGGCCTCCAGTATGCCACACACAGTTTCTAGATTTGTTTCATTGTCGGACTCGTTCGTTTTTTTTGCTTCCACCGATGATCTTCATTCTTCGTTTTGTAACAATTTTTGAGTAGCGTCAAGCGTTTTGGTCTAGACCCGCATTTATGAGATGAAAATGATCTTGAATTGATCGGAAATTAATTAGAAAAAAATACAGGAGGAGAAAAAAACTCGGTCTTACCTTCAAACGACTTCAGATCATGTTCTGCAGTGTTGGTGGTTATTTGGGACAATGCTTACGTCGATCAAAATTTTATGACACAAAAATATCGTTGGAAGGCGCCTCCTCTATTCATTGACGTTCTAAAAGTATGCGAATTACCTGAAACACTTGCAAATTTTACACTTTACTAAGGCGGAAGTTGTTGGTAGGAGCAGGGAATTAGAATATACACGGGCATCAGGTAGGCGGTTAGGAACATGAAAAATGTGGAGCCGATAAGCCTTGATTTAATTCAAGAAGGTTTTGCGTTAGGAGAAGTGTCTTCTTTATGTATGAGGCTTGATTGAAAAAAATTTAAAAGTTTTTTTGTTGCATTTTCTTATTTGCCAAATACTTGTGGTTGCAATAAGTACTGGCAACTTTTCCTCGATCCGTTTTATTAAAACATTTGAAAACGTTGTGTTTGAAATGTATTTGTAAGTGTCAGATCTGACTGGTCAGATCTTGTTTATTTATTTATTTATTTATTAAGCCAAACAAGGCACACTTAAATTAAAATACATATAGTAGTACAACAGTTCTTATTATAAATAATGAATTATAATCACTATTGAAAACTACTGAAAACTTAAGCTACTATTGTCAGGAAAGGTGGGGTTATGTTAGTAGGGATCTAAGTTTTTTCTTATAGGATGCCTTGTTGAGTGAAGGGGAGAAACAGGAGGAATGACTGTTGAGTACCATACAGCATCTGTTGACGGGCTCGTTCTTTGCGTAATCGGTACGATGTGGGTATTCTTTAAGTAATTCAGTGTGTCTGGTCTGTCGGACTTCATCAATGAATTTGATTTTGTTCGACAGAAACTGCACTTTAAGTTTTCCGCTAAGGACGTCAAAAGCAACGCAAGATATGAGCAATTTTCTCCTGCTTGATAACGGCATGAGGTCAAGCACTCTGAGCCTGTCCAGGTAGTGAAGTAGGGTTTGGTAGTCGCGAGGGTCATGTAGATTTCTCAGGGCGAAAAGGAGAAATCTCTTCTGAACTGATTCAACCCTGCTGCTACTAACTTGGAATATAGGATCCCAGATAGGACACGCATATTCCAGGATAGGGCGGACTAGAGAACAGAAGAGTGTTTTCGTGGCCCATACATTGTCGAATTCCTTGGCCCTCCTCTTTATGAAACCAAGAAGCTTGTTATCTCTGGCAGTAATATTATCGTAGCGCAGATTGAAATTAAGTTTTTTGTCTAGGACTACACCCAGATCTACGATATGATCAACCTGATTCAACATCATGTCGTTGAGATTATAGTACTGCTTATGTGTGTTTCTTCTACGGGAGAAAGCAATTGCACGACATTTCCTGGTGTTAAGTTGCAATTTATTTGTGTTGCAGCAGTCTTGTAGGGCATTGAGCTTAAGGACCAATCATATAGCAGAAACGAAAACGAACCGAAACGAAAACGAAATGAACTTGAAAATGATAGCGATTATATAGGTGCCTGAGCGAATAGGTTTTTGACATTTGTTGACAAGTTTTGCATTGAGTAGAAGAGTTTTTTATTTTCGATAAATACATCTATTATATAATTTATGGCGGATGTCGACAAATCGCAAGAGAAATCAAAATTTAAATTTTTTCACCTTGTATTGACTGCATTCTTTTAAAATAACTTCTTTTTCGCTCTTTCAACTACTTTAAATTGGAAAACAAACTGTCTGTCGAACTGTCAAAGTAACGGGCTGAATAGCTGAAACGAATACCGAAATGAAATAAATTTATATCTATCGTTCCGTTTCGGTTCTGATCGTTTATATAACCGCGTTCATGCATTTTCATACGATTTATTTCATTCTTTTCGTTTCGGTTCGTTTTCTTTTCCGCTATATGTTTGGGCCTTTACACTGCAAGTAGGAAACATCAGTTTGCGACTGAGACTGAATGACATTATATATTGGGGTGTAGAATTTTAGATCCCTTCAGTCCTTACAGCACTCATTATTTCTGTAATATTCCGTTTTCTTCTTTTTAGTTTTATATTTAAAATCTGCCCAAACCTTATTAAAAGAAGGAATGAATTTCCGCTCATCCTTTTCTATTCCTTTAACTTTAAAGGGTAAACTTACGTCGATCGATTTTAACAGCTTTCCGCTAATGAATTGGATGTCGACGTGGCACGGTTTTATATGAAGCCTTCGTTTCTTGTGTATCTTTTGAGCCCCAAAAATTTCCTAGTTCATCTACACTGCAGCATGAGGACTGATCCAATAAACTTCTTTAAAGTCAACTCTAAGAAAAAAGTTGATAACTACGCAAATACTATGCAGCACCTTAACTGGTCTAGTAGTGAGCCGTCCTCGATTTGCAACATGTTTGCACCATTCTTTCATCAATCTTTTACTCCTTCTGACTTCCAACTTAATTACAACAATTTTCGTCACTAATTCCAAACCGAGAAGCTCACAGTTTATCTCTCTCCATTACCAGTGACGTAACGATATCGTGAAACATATTAACGAACTCCCTTACGACTTCACTTCCGGCCCCGACGGTTTCCCCCTGCTGTCCATAAGTCCTGTGTGGAGGTTCTCCAGTCTCCACTGGAACCCGTTTTTCAAAAATCCCTAGATAATGGGTACGGTTGCCAAACTGATTGCGTTTACACTGATTTTAGTAAGACATTCGACAAGCTCTCCGACTCCATTATAATTCTTAAACTAAGCAGGTTAGGCTTTCCGCAAGCCCTTCTAGCATGGATCCAGTCTTATTTAGATGATAGATCCTACCAAGTTCGTTTCCGTGGATCCAAATCTGCAACCATTGAATCGTCATCTGGTGTTCCCCAAGGCAGTCATCTTGGTAATCTCCTGTTTACTCTGTCAATTGATGACATTGTTCCCTTGCTAAGACACTGTAGAATTTTGATTTACGCTGATGACATCAAATTGCACCGTCACATTAAGGAGGATTGCAATCTTTTGCAAGTTGACCTTGACACCTTTTACTATTGGTGTGCCAACAACAACCTTGGTTCTTAATATTACTAAATGCCAAGTCATGACTTTTTGTAGGAGACGCGATCCTATTATTTATAACTACACCCTTTTTAAAATTTTGTTAAAGATCTCGGGGTTAGATTTGACTGTAAGCAGTACTTTTACATTCACAATCACATCAACTATATTTCTTCCAAAGGCAGTTTAGTCCTTGGTTTTATAAAAAGATGGTCCAAAGAATTTAACAACCCCTTGATCACTAAACACCTATATATGTCTCTAGTCAGACCATTACTTGAATATGCGTCCCAGGTTTGGTCTCCTTACTACTCTTTGCCCGTTGGTAGAATTGAATCCGTTCAACGGAGGTTCTTCCGATTCGCGCTGAGTCATCTTCCTTGGGATGACCCATTAGTTCTTCCATCATACGAATACCGGCTGAAGTTACTCAACTTGAGTACTCTCTACAAGCGTCGTGAGGTGGCCGATGTTCTATTCGTTCATCTAAGTCAACGGCCGTGTGTCGTTTAGAAGGAGCAGGTATAATCTGAGAGGGCTCTTACACATCAACTCCTCTAACACTCCTTTAACACCATCAATCGCATGTTCATTAGTGTAAATAAAAATATTAATGTTTTTAGCGTTAGCCTTAGTAAAGATGTCCTTAAAAGGAGGCTTTCTAATCTCACGTGACTACTTATGTGTCTTGCTCGTTGTTGCACGCTTCTTTGTGTGTTTGTTTTCATTTTCTTTTTGTTATGTTTTGCATGCTTTAGTTGAGCCTCATCTCAGCACTTGCTTGTACTGAGTTGGTAAATTTTTCTTGGGCCAGCTGAGAAGTGCGCTTTCTGAGTTAGAAGGGTTTATTCTATTATTATTATTTTTATCTCAGGAAAAAACTCTATAATACTATAACTAACGGACTAAGTCTTTCCATGATTAAATGTCAAACAATACTGAACAAAATTACCATGTGAATTTGACACAACTCAAGAGTGATCTGTCATAAAATCCCTACTAAAAAAAGTACAGGTAACCCCGTATAACTCGGCACTTCTATAGCACGGATTCATTCTAACACGGTTCAACATTTAATGGTTATTGGGGAGAAATATGGCCGGGGTCAATTAAAATCAATTTGATCGAGACAGTAGAAAACAGAATGGCTGAGGTAGAAATAGTAAAGTACAAGGTGAAGGTTTTGGCGAAATGACGGCACAAGATATCCAAGAATTAGCGGTTGAAACAGAAATTGATAAAGCCGGTTTGGTAGAAATGATATCTAGAATCCATGATAACTCAATTTTTCCAATCAATGAAGACAATGCATGCAGAACACGCTACCATCACGAATTGTACGACAAAGATTATAAACTTTCAACACATGCCAAGTGTTATATATATATTTTGCACTTACTTGTTTATTTATTTATTAAATCAATACGTATATTCCTTTTTTTTTACTGGTTAATTTCTTCCTTTATTATTTTTTTTTTTTGCATGAAACAATTTACAAACCACAAAATTCTTGTTCATAAAATTCTTGTTCTCAAAAAAAATACACAACAACTTAAAGTAATATATATTTTTTTCTTTCACCTTTTTATTTATTTATTTATTAAATCAATACGTATAATGAAACAATTTACAAACCACAAAATTCTTGTTCACAAAATTCTTGTTCTCAAAAAAAATACACAACAACTTAAAGTAATATATATTTTTTTCTTTCACCTTTTTATTTATTTATTTATTAAATCAATACGTATATTCTCTCTTTTCAAATTCTTGTTCTCAAAAAAAATACACAACAACTTAAAGTAATATATATTTTTTTTCTTTCACCTTTTTATTTATTTATTTATTAAATCAATACGTATATTCTCTCTTTTTTTTTTTACTGGTTAATTTCTTCCTTTAATTTTTTTTTGCATGAAACAATTTACAAACCACAAAATTCTTGTTCACAAATTCTTGTTCTCAAAAAAATTCACAACAACGTAAAGTAATATATATTTTTTTCTTTCAACTTTTTATTTATTTATTTATTAAATCAATACGTATATTCCTTTTTTTTACTGGTTAATTTCTTCCTTTATTATTTTTTTTTTTGCATGAAACAATTTACAAACCACAAAATTCTTGTTCATAAAATTCTTGTTCTCAAAAAAAATACACAACAACTTAAAGTAATATATATTTTTTTCTTTCACCTTTTTATTTATTTATTTATTAAATCAATACGTATAATGAAACAATTTACAAACCACAAAATTCTTGTTCACAAAATTCTTGTTCTCAAAAAAAATACACAACAACTTAAAGTAATATATATTTTTTTCTTTCACCTTTTTATTTATTTATTTATTAAATCAATACGTATATTCTCTCTTTTCAAATTCTTGTTCTCAAAAAAAATACACAACAACTTAAAGTAATATATATTTTTTTTCTTTCACCTTTTTATTTATTTATTTATTAAATCAATACGTATATTCTCTCTTTTTTTTTTTACTGGTTAATTTCTTCCTTTAATTTTTTTTTGCATGAAACAATTTACAAACCACAAAATTCTTGTTCACAAATTCTTGTTCTCAAAAAAATTCACAACAACGTAAAGTAATATATATTTTTTTCTTTCAACTTTTTATTTATTTATTTATTAAATCAATACGTATATTCCTTTTTTTTACTGGTTAATTTCTTCCTTTATTATTTTTTTTTTTGCATGAAACAATTTACAAACCACAAAATTCTTGTTCACAAAATTCTTGTTCTCAAAAAAAATACACAACAACTTAAAGTAATATATATTTTTTTCTTTCACCTTTTTATTTATTTATTTATTAAATCAATACGTATATTCTCTCTTTTCAAATTCTTGTTCTCAAAAAAAATACACAACAACTTAAAGTAATATATATTTTTTTTCTTTCACCTTTTTATTTATTTATTTATTAAATCAATACGTATATTCTCTCTTTTTTTTTTTACTGGTTAATTTCTTCCTTTAATTTTTTTTTGCATGAAACAATTTACAAACCACAAAATTCTTGTTCATAAAATTCTTGTTCTCAAAAAAAATACACAACAACTTAAAGTAATATATATTTTTTTCTTTCACCTTTTTATTTATTTATTTATTAAATCAATACGTATATTCTCTCTTTTTTTTTACTGGTTAATTTCTTCCTTTAATTTTTTTTTGCATGAAACAATTTACAAACCACAAAATTCTTGTTCACAAATTCTTGTTCTCAAAAAAAAATATTCACTACAACATAAAATTATATTCTTGACCAGCCCGAAGTATTTTGGTATTTTTCCCCCATGCTCGTTCAACAAAACTCAGGTTAAAAACTCTTTGAGCCAAAAGTGGAAGGGAAGTTTTGAAAACGCGATAAGCGCGGACACAGATTTCAGGGTACACAAGACAGAAGGCCGCGATCGGCTCAGAATTAAAATTAAATCACCCGTCGTGTTCGCGGTTAGAACAACACTCAACAGTTTTCATCTTTTCCACCCGCCGGTGGTGGATCTTAAAAATCCAACCTGGAAACGGTTCCCACACCGCGCGGTCAAGGTCAAGATCAAAACTCTTTTCGACTACGAAAAGGTAGCGAAAAAAAAGGCATGTGCAGCAATTCACACGGAAAAATTGTTACAATGCACTTTTCAAATTCCCGCAGCAAATTTTGCGAATATTATCTCGCAGACAGAAAAGCTCAGGTTGCTGTCTTCGTCGTTTCCCGTGAAGGGAAGTGTCCTATTACAACGGGCTTTTCTCGTGAGATAATTCTTTGAAATTTTTCCGTTTAGGATTTTTAGATTTTTTATGAAAAAATTTAGGTTTTTGATTTTTGAATTTGGCGATTTTTTGAGGAAGTGGTTTTTTATACATAACACAAGCTATTGCGTTTACGTTGGGCCGGCTATGTCCAAAGAATGGATTACTCAAGGATACCAAAAAAAGCCCTATTTTTACTACCAGATGGCAAAAGACCAGTTGGCAAACCATGGTCAAGGTGAGAAGAAGGCTCCTCAACATCAGAAACTGGAGGCAAGATGCGACACAGAGAGACGTCTGGGGGAAGAAGCTGATGAAGGTCAACCGGTTCTCGTTCGATTGCGTAGGTCAAGCAGTATTGTACTAGGTGAGTACTTAGTTGGGGGACCGCTTGGTAAAACGACACTTGCGTTTGGAATGGTCGATTACGAATACATACAGGTAAATATCCGTAACAGAGGCGTGCATACCTCTGGCAGGCCCATTTTAAGATTTAGGCGCATTTGTTCTCTATGCGTGCTAGTTGCGGCGGCATATATGTATACTCTTCCAAAAATTAACCAACTAAATTATTTTTACTCGGGATGTAAGCTACTTAAGTATTTGTAATCTGTCGCAGTGAAAAACGAGTAATGTATATGCAAGTTCGCAGAAACGTGAAAAAAATTGCTCATCGATTCTTAAGGAATCGAGTACTTTTAAACGAGTAAAAAATACTCATTGGATAATTTTCTTTCGATTCTACTCTTGAGTATTTAATCAAGTACTCTCCACCGGATTCCGTAACCCTACTCTTGACTGATATTGTCTCGAGCAACTGTTGATACAACATTAAGGTAGTTCTCCTGCAAAACAGTTCATTTAGGATTTTTTTGAAATTGAAACTGAGATATTTGATATCAAAGTTTCGATTCGATTGCATGGGCATTATGGAGAAATGCGTTTGAAGATGCATTTTTTTTACGTTTTTCATCACTGATAAAAAACTGCATTTAAACTTTTTTTGAAAAAAACATGACGAATCGTTCTAAAAAAAAAATTGTGTCTGACGTCCAGTTATCGAGTAATTTGGATTGAAAGTCGATAAAATCTTTTGCGGTCGCACAACTCAAGCGAAACGTCTTCTGCATCCTCCAGACTACCCTTAACCTATCATATCCTTTTTCTATCTTTGAGCTAAGCTTACTACTAGACATTGCACCATGAAGTAAACGACATGGGAGACTGGCAGTATAGGTGGTGACACCTAAGCTTAGACTCTTCCACATAAAAAAAAATACTATTGGACTTCTGATGCTGACATAGTAGAAATTCATTAAAAAATAAAGGCGAATGAAAGTGAAAAGAGTGCGACAATTATTACCCGAATTTTGGCCTGACTACAGGCAACAATATATTCCATTTTATGTTTTACCTAAAACTTTTTAACCACCAATAACAAAAACTATATCCTTTCTAAAAAAAAGTCCTGTACAGTAAAACCAATAAATCCTTCCTTTTCACCCTGCAACATCAAAATACCTGTCGAAAAATAATTTTATTCTTTATTGGAAACAACTTCGAAAAAAACTCCCATTATCATAAAAATTCTCAATTAGTCTGGTCTTTCTGAAACTCATAAGGACATAAAAGGATTTTCCAGCTCGCATACACACACACAAAAAAACTGTACAAGTACCCGATAAAAGTGTCAAACATTTTACTGGGAATTAAAGGCCAACCATCTGCACACCTTCGCCAGGTATAAAAGTTTTGTCGCAATTTTATGGAAAAGCTTTCTATACGCTGACAGCGGTTTACGATGAAAATAAGAACAAAAATAGAATGAAATTGAGACTGGAAAAAAAAGGATAAAATGTTCGTTCCCTGCAGAAGCTTAAGTTTCGCTCAAATTTATATAAAAATCCCCCAACGGAGTTAAGGTGTTGCAAATTGAATACAATTTCATGTCATGGCATTATGCTGTCCTCGTTTTGCGTTGATCCTTATTTAAGGAATAATTAAGGACATTCTTTTCTATTTTGCTTAAGTGAATTAATTTTGTAGCAGTGAATCCCCACACATAAGATACTGTAAAAGTTCTTCATCTAAAAGGAGGCAGCAGCAGCGCGCTGAAATGTTGCAATGCAGCACTTCGCATCAATTTAGCATATTCTGCAGATTGCATCCAGTTTGAGGTCATCAATTATCCTCGTTTCCGTGGATAATTGAAATCTTGAGTAAACAGACCAAAAGAGTTCCTCAGGTAAAAGACAGCCAGAGCCAACGAGGGGCTGATCCGGTTGTCTGTCCGTGCATGCAATTGCAGCATCTTTGACAAGTCTATCATCAATCATCAACTCAACTGAGGACGTCTTACTTGGAGGGTACTGATGGCTGAAGATGCTGCTGCTGCTGCAACTCGTGCGTTTATGTGTAATTTAAAAGAATTTTGACATGGCTTCAGATAATTACTGCAGTTCGCCAGACCGCCCTTATCCGGTTGAAATTTGGGCCTTTCGAGTTGGTCGTATTTGTTCTTCTGACGAGAGGCTAATTTAACCGCGCAGGGAGGGCGGACGAGGGGCAATTCTTTGAAGTCATGAAATCTGAAGACGCTCATCAGTTCTTTAAACTTTTAAAGAGCAGCTCGATGATGGAAACTGGATGCGGAGACGACGACGGGGTGAAAAGACCACACGCATTTTGCAATTGCCCGAAAACGTCTCCATTTGAAAGTTTAAACATAGTCGATTGGACAGTTTCAATCTTGAATTATGCCCTCTTTGTATGATAACGAGAACTAGATACTGTTGTAAAGTGACCGGAAATCCAAAGCTTCCCCTGCAAACGACCTTTCCATCCTAGATCCAACTATGGTCCCCAGTTTATTGCTTTGGGGTGCAAATTTTTCACCTCATTAGGCCCTTCGGAGCTTTTGTCTATAACAAGAATCGATTTCATGGCAGAATCCACTTCGGGTGGTAAAGGTTCTGATAGAAGGGGGGGGGGGGAAGGGGGGGGGGGTAAAGGCCACTAGCTCGCTTCCTGCCCTAACATTGGATTGGATTTCGAACCGTGGTGGATGGTGGTGTTGAAAATGGTAACAACAAAGGGACGGGGGCTAGAGAGAGGCAAGCAAGACCGTTCTGCTATGCTCTACGTTGATGATGATGACATACAATAAAGGGACCGATCGATTCTCATCTTGCAGTCATTACATTATCGGGAGTTATCATCTTGGTCGTCATTAGCCGAGTCCAGGGTCATAGTGGCATCATCACTTAATGGGAGACTCGTGATTAATTGCGGCCTCTAACTGGCTTCGTGTTTTCAGGCAATTTAGTTAAGTAGATGTTCACACTTTCATCTTTTGAAGGTGGCCCTTTTATCAATTTTAATTTTATTATATTGTAGCATAAATAGGGCAAGTTTGAACATGTTTTAAGTAGTTCGATGTTTCCTGGTGTGAGTGCTGTCAGTTTAGATTGGAAATTTGCTAATTGGAGTTTGAGAAATTTTAATAAGCATTATATTTTTTAATTGGCCATACTATGAGCTCGTTGTATTCAAAATAATATTAAAAAATGCATAATGTATAATAATTCTAGCATATTTTGGACAAAGCTGATTGCTAACACGAAATTTGATGTACAAGCCCATGAACGGGATGGATTACCTATGCGTTTTTACTGCTTTATTTAAGCTATTATGGTTTAATTCTAACACGCGACAATGATTGCAACACGTAGTCTGATGTGCTCAAACTCGACCCATTTTACAACGACAACACTTACTTCGCGGATGTAACCTTTGCTGTCGATTTCTGCGAACTCAGAACCTGGCTATTACCTCAATTTTCGTTTCGTAATCACTTAATTACCTTTAGTGATTGCCGCAGACATTGATTTGTTTCCTCCTAATGTTTTCGTAATGTGAAGTTCAGTTATTATGTAATATACCTAATATATAAGTGTGTTTCCATTACAAAACTTTAAAAAGAGGGATTACAGCAGTGATCAAGGCACAAAAAAGCTCGGTGCATTGCCTCAAATGTTTACAAATACTAACTATAAAATAACACAAATTGTTTTACTATGCTAACATTAGCTTGTAATGAAATAACTAATTTTATTAGTAGTCCGGCGAAATTAGCAAAAAAAACGCACGAAAGGAGACAAAATTCCAAAATGGCTGAAAATTGGACCATAGCTTCCATGGGACTTTCTAAGAAAACAATTTCGGAATTACAAAAAAAAAACATGGCCACCGGAGATATCACTTTTTGGCAAAAAAATCAGTCAAAAACTGGTTTTTTCGAAAAAAAATTTTGATCAGTTAATACAAAACATTATTGCCTACAAAATAACCCTCTTGAATTTTTTTCGATAACCTTGACCTTTCCGAATTATTCAAAGTATTTTTTGGCCGAAATGTGATTTTTGGAAACTTTGACCTTGAATAACTCCGAAAGGTTTAGGTTTTCGCAAAAATGACAAGAGGGCGTTTTTTGTAAGCAATAACGTTTCATATTGACTGATCAAAATTTTTTTTCGAAAAAACAAGCTTTTGACTGATTTTTTAGCCAAAAAGTGATATCTCCGGCGGCCATATTGTTTTTTTTGTGATTCCGAAATTGTTTTCTTAAAAAGTCTCAAGAAAGCTGTGGTCCAATTTTCAGCCATTTTGGAATTTTGTCTCCTTAAAATGCTAATTTCCCCGGACTATAGGAACATTCATTCAGGTTCATCGCTTTGTAGCTGCACTCCTGAAAAACTTTTGAGTAAGAAAGGCAGTAAGCTAGAAAATCTTGTAGGTCCAGGCAGTCATATTTTGGTACCTGATCATATCTGCTATTTTCAACTCTGAAACCTTCCCCCAATTCTTTAAGAAGAGGTTTCCAAGTCCACGTTGTCTGCTGTTTGCCAAAGTTGTTTCATCATCCTGTTGTATGGAATTCTTTGGCTGCATGATGCCCAATTATCCGTTGTCCCGTAATTATCGCAACGATTCTCACGATGTCCTTACTAGGCAACCCCAAGAGGTCGCGCTATCACAGGCCTGCCTGCCTTTCTAGACTTGACGCATGATGATAGGCTCCTCTATCTGGAGCCAGCTGCAGCAAGAAAGTATATGGAGATATCTTTCTTTAGTACGCATAGTACCGTCTGCCGCAAAAATTTCCTCCAGCCTGCAGGACCGGATTTAAGCATGTGCAACAAGTGCTATAGAACAGGGGCCTCCACCAAACGCAAAAAAAAAATACAGAAAATTTCAAAATGGCAAATTATTATCATACAAAAACCTCCTTTAAACCCTTCGGCTTCACCGGCCGAACTGCGCAAGTTCGAGCAAATTAGTGTACTGAGCTTCAACTTTTGCCTGAGTTCCCATACATTTTCACATTTTGAAGTCAGGAAAAATAAAGCCTGAGTTCGCCCAACAGAACATGAAATCGAGCTTGAAGGTAAAATCTCGCTCAAAAGAGAGTAATCAACTGGAATAGTGGAATGCCATTCCAGGGAGCTTTTGCATTTCTGACATCTGGCGAAAAGCAACAACAATTTCAAGCACTGAACTGGACTTCAGCCGGTGCCGTATGATACGATTTTTTGTTCGTCTATCCAAAACCTATCCACACCCGGCCGCTTTGTAAATTTAGCGGTAAATTGCAGAGAATAATAGCATTTTTTTATTAAATTTTGCGGCGGCCATCTATTAATAAATTATTAAATTACAAAATTGTTAGCTCCCTACTAATATGTTATTTATGCCCGGTTTCACAGTGTTCACTTAAGCTTTCGCTCAGCCTTAAGCTTTCACTCAACTTATTTTACTGTTTCACAGTAGTGGTTCAAGTGATGAACTTGGTTCAAAATTTACTTGAACTGAGTGACTAAATTTGGGCACTTAAGCCAAAGCTCAGGATATAAGTGAGAGAAATGTCATTAATTTTAGAGAAGTCACAGTGAACTTGTGTTTATTTATTGATTCTAGTTATAATTTGGATTTTTCAATTGTAAAAAAAGAGAGCATTCTACTACAAACATGCCGTAAAGAGTACGAATAGATGGAGAGATAATTTATTTGCCGCTCTGAATACTTCATTTTCACAGGAACCTGAAGAAAACTTAACAATGCAGAGCAAATAAGAATCACCACACATGCACCATCTAAGACAGAAATAGCAACCGCAATTTATGCAATAGGCAATGGTAAAGCTGCTGAAGAAGACGGCATCCCGCCAGAATTGCTGAAAACTTCTGCTAGTATAGTCTAAGAGCTGGAGACGAAAAAGTGCTTTGATCTTTGATGTGGGCAAACTCGATTGCAACTCATTCTATTACTAAACGGGATTATAAGTCCCATGGTACAATAATTACAAGGAAAGCTCATAAGGGTCCCGTGACGTCACTCAGATCTTTTCTCACAAAGGAAAAAAACTTTCTTTCCTAATGTAAAAGGCGTAAAAGCTTTTCAAGATGGAAACAGAGGTTTTCCTTATGAGCCTACCTGTATTATTGTACCATGATATGTCCGAGCTCTCCGACACCAACGAGTAGTCATCTTCTTATTGAAAAAATGTCATCGATGTGGCGCATGAAAATTTGCAGGATGGAAGACTATAAACTACTTAATATAAATTCCAAGTCTCCGACAGCTAGGTTGGTGCAAAATGGGTGGGTGACAAGGGTCAATTTACCGTCGTCGTACTCGTTCTTATAGTAATAAGCGGCCGTATCCTTTTCAAAAATCCTTACAACTAAAGATTAAAAACTAGAAAAATCACACAATTTATCAACCAAAAGCAAAAATTTCCCCAACTGATTCAACCACAGTGCCCTGCAAAATCCAGTTAACTAAGTTCAGCTGAACTGAGCACAAAAACAAACTGTGAAACAGTTTTGACTTGAGCTAAAGCTCAAAATTACTGCTCAGGTTCAGCTGAGCGAAAGCTCAAATCGACACTGTGAAACCGGAAATTAGTGTTGCTGTGCCTTATACATTATATTTTTGACAGTAGCTTTACATTAGGTATGTTTTTATTTACAAAATATTAATAAAAACTAATTAGAGGCGTAGAAAAAGTTTTGAGGCCTGAGCAGTGTATGCCAGTGGGTGCTAAAGGTACACCCAATGTTTGTGTGTGCAAAATACACGGCAATATTCGATTCAAAATCAGAGGATTGAAGCCTCTGCCGCTGTCTAGCATATTAAATCGTTCAGATCTTTTTTATGGTAAGAGAGCACTAAAATTTTCTTGTTCAGACATTTAGTGGATTTGTGGGATTTTAGTTTAACGAATATTTTACGTAAAAAAATTTCTCCTACAACACCGAGAAGTTAGTTAAATTACCATTTGTTTATTGTAAAATTAATTATTTATAAACAAATTATATTTTTTTACGTGAATTATTTTTTTCTTGTTCCTCTACTATTCCTTAACATACAATCCAATTTTCTTTGAAATTCAGTAATTATTCGCTGATATATTGTAATTTAAAAAAAAGTACTCGAAATTTACAATCGCTCATAAATTTTTGAAAAATTCAAATTTTCAAAAACCGTTTTAGGGTATTATTTTTAACCTATGAAGCTACCAAAACATGTTAATAGGTATATTAAAATCTAATAGTCGATTTTTAGTGGCCTGCTTAAGAAGTTTTGACTTATAAGAAGAATGTGTAAGTATATCAAGTTATAAAAATTTGTAACCGTATTATAGTATAAGAATTTGTAAATATATTATAAGTATTATAAGAATTTGTAAATATATTATAAGAAGGGGTTAATATATTATAAATATTTGTAAATATATATTATAAGAATTTGTAAATAAGCTATATTAACTAGTTTGTTAATGTATTAGGTACTCAGAATTGTTAGATATACATATTTAATTTAATAATAAGAGTTAAACCGGCACAACCGGAACGGCCAATTGAAATGGGTCCTAAGGTATTTTACCTATATTTATTAACCCTTCAACTTCACAGCTTTTACCACTCCTGGACCCTGGAAATCCAATGGTGCGTAGGTTGAATCTTTGGAGGTCAGCCACGCTTTCTTCCTTGTCTATCATTCACTTTAAAACTGGTTTAATGCACCATATATATGTAGTTTTCTAGGTTTTTTCCTTTGTATATGTTCAGCTGCAGTTACTCGTCCCGTAATGCCAGGAGTTAATTTTTTCAGTAAAAATATTACAAAAAAAAAATGGCATAATTATAGGAAAGTGGGACGAAATCGATCGCTGCTCACAAGTACGCTATGCGCCCTGGAGATATGACTAACACTGCCTAGAAAATTTAAGTTAGTTGTTCTAACAGAGGGACTTACTGCTCAACGTTGAAACAAGCACAAATTTAATTGCATAAATCCCCAATGGAGTAATAAAAGAACTTGGAACTATTCACAAATTTCTAGAAGGTCTCAGGGAAGCACCCACTTCCATAGCAAAAGGTGTCGAAGACGAGATCGCTGCAGCTTCTCGGATTAGATTTTTCGTTAATAAACGCCCTGTCGCTAGCCGCGACGATTTTCTTGATTGTCTTTAACGGATGTCACCTCTTTCTTTCCTTATACCATCAGCAACCAGCAATAAGGATATATCGTCTATAACCGTTCACCGCAAGGCTATCGTCAAGAAATTAGCCGTGGACTAGGATTTCTGGTTTTCCCTCTGCAACATGTTGTTGGTTTGGTAGCCCTGAGGGGCCTCACGTTCTACACCGCTTCCACAATACAGAACAATCGGAAGGGAAGTGATTTCAGTGCTATTTGCGGAAATTTCCGCGAGATGGGGGCATCATCAATAAGGAGGAATGACCGCTAAATAAACCGACCGTTACACCGGGAAGCGGGAAACCTGCTTCCACTGTGTTTTTATTACACTTATGGGGCCCCTAGACTATCAATAATATTGTGCAATATTTCGATTCGCGCAATATTATTGACGTTCTGTGGGTGATATTGAAAGATTGTCTTGTCTGGGGCAAACAAGGAAACCGTCAGTATTTTGCTCAATATTATTGCACAATATTATTGATAGTCTAGGGGCCACTTAAGGAACATGCACAATTTTTCCTTTGTTCATTATCCAGAATAGATGCTTATGCCTTCTTAATGAAATTAATGGTATTGAAAAAGGTAGCTCATATGCCTTCATATTGGAATTACATTCGCAGTTGAAAAAGAAGCGTAAGGAACTTCGTTCTTGACATGGTTCCCCTAACCGCACCTGCATTTTATATCTACATTTTCATACTTTTATCACATTCAAATCTAATTTCTACTTAGCCAGAAACTCCTTTCATGTATGCACATAATAGATGCTAGGGATGGAATCCCTACATCATCTTTACCAAATAAAATCCGCGACCAATTTCATAGGACATTTCCTACCAGCAACCTTGTATCAAATCTGCGAAAAACATAGTTTTCATCTTTCAATAACTGATATCGAAGCCATCATCAAATGTTGAAAATGTGCAGAGTCAAAGAGTCAGAAATGTCCAGTCTTGCGACATGGAAATCAATTAAATACCTGCACTCGGTAACCTGTTCCTTCTCTATTCACTATCAACCTTCGGTCTTCATTAAAATAAAAACTTAAGCAAAAACAAAAAAAAAACATAAATAAAAAAAATCCTCACCCTCATCGAAGGAAATTAATTGATTGTTTTAAGTGGACGGACAACTCTTGATACAAAGCCCAAATCGTCCTGCGCACTTCGATGTTATATAGGAGTCTACCCAGAAGCTGAACTGATCAACCAGAGATTCTCTCCGGTGCTTACCTGATTCTTACCTGGCCTTAAGACAGTTGTAGTCGCATTTATTTGTTTTGTACCGAGTTTTTCTTAATTTGCATCCCCCTCCACACTTGGGGTCAGTGTTACGTGGAGTCCTGCTATCATTCTGGGTCCAATTATAAGCATCCATGCAATCTCTCACGACCATCAACGGCTCTGGCAATAGTTTCGAGGAATTGTTCAAAATCGATCGAAATCTTGGTCTCGTTTTGTCGACACCTCGAAGAGGTTCACTTAAGAAAAACTGAGACAACTTAGGATCGGCTGTCTACGTCGTTTTTTTTTATTTTGATTGTCCCTCTTTTTACAGGTACAAAATAACTACCTGTGCACCAGTAGCTCAAATGAGATGATTGCCGGTGATGGTGGCGATGATTTTAACAGATACCGGATACGATGCAGATGCAGTTGACTTCGTTAAATGCCTTCTGATCATCGAACTTTGAGTAACTCAACCAACCCTGGCATATCTCATTACAATTTCGACATCGATGGCTGTGTCGAGGTAATGTGTTTATGCAAATCATGTCACATTAGATAGTGCCTCAGGCGTAACACGTTCACTTAGATATTTAACGCTTAATGGGCAATCTTTGGTTTGTTTTTGTGGGATGAACATTTTTCTTTTCGTTTGTGGTGGAGATGAATAAAAAATTTTTTGGCGATGTAGATGGACATGAGAACGTCCTACAGTGTTTAAATTTTCGCGATTAAAGGTGGATATACAATTACTATAAGTGATCTCCAAGGTGATCTTCAAAATTAAGCAAGATTCAAAGAATGGTCTGCCTTTTCATCACCGACGAAGACGTCGGAAACTCTACTCTGCTGCACTAAAGCTGAGTTTGGATGGCAAGCCATGAGATAACCTTCAGCGAGGACATTCAATAATTGCCAGCCTTATGGAAGAGATCTCAGAAAGGGTAATATAATCCGACTGCATGCCCGCGTATACAAGAGAGTATATTCTAGGTATAGCGCACTGGAGACCCACGTTATCTTTAGGATGACTTGGCCCACTTACAACAGCGGAAGAATAATGGACATCTAAACAAACCTCGATGAGATATTGCCAGAAATAAGATAATTATCATGAAACATTAGCCCCTAAGAGACCACGCTGCCAAGCTAAGTTTCCCACATAACATCTGTTGCCGTGAAAAAAGAAACACTCGTTCACTTCCTGCCCTACACCTAACCTAATCTATATGGGGTTTTCGGATTGCAGCATAGAGACAGGTATATGAAGATCAGATATGAAAGCCATATCATAACGTTCATCATAGGCCCCAGGGACTGTCTTTCAAGCAGAGCTGTAAGCTAGTGATATTCACCTATAAAAACGAAGAAGGGCGTACTCTGACAGGTGGAGAGCCCAGCGGCAATCAGACCGATAAAATCCATGAAGACTAAGTCCAAAATAGTTTGAGACTGTCAACGAGCCGGGTCGGGTCAGTCGGACCCTTTGTATACCGAGTATCGCGCTCACGCACTATTTTGGGACACTCATCAATTAGATAAAAAGTGCCCTAGTCGGTCGGATTCTGTTTGCACCTGGTCTGCTGAGTCCCAAGTAGTATATTTTAAGACGATCCTACAACGCGCCCAGAATTTTACAGGTGCAGAGTAGAAAGGGTATCAAGACACCAACCCCCCCCCCCGGCTCTTCAACGAGGTGGACGAGTCTGTTTTCATGTACTCTGTCACTGTCCCGCGATATCTCGGAGAATGGTCTCGGTGTTTGATGCGGCCTTGGTTTAATAGACAAGTCGGAATAACAAATCTCAATGCAGACTGCTGAGCTGGTTTAAGCGGTCTAGCCAACAAACCTGAGGGATAGGGCTACCAAGACTGCAATAGGTCGAACTGGCGGCCGAGGTACTCTCTAGAAGCGGTACGCCATTAAAAGAAGGAAAGAAAGAAGAGTTTAATAAAATACAGCCGGAATACAATATTTGTGTTTGTCCCAAAAGCGTTATTTTTAGAGTCAATTCTTTGTTAAAGTACGCAGTAATGTTACAGTATTTGAAAACACTCATCTGCGATTCTACTTTCAAGAATAAAACCCATTTATAGTGCACTGTAGTCAAGATAATTGGTTTTGTTCTGTCCCAAAATAAATCCAATGTAGCAATGTCGGTTGCTGTTTAATACCTTTAACTGTGACCGATTGACCGAAACAGTCTAAATGCTCGCTTTCATAAGCTGTAAGAAATTTTGTATTGTTTTAAAAAGTAATCGAGACATTTTTGTCCCAAGTATGATTCTTCATTGATGGCTACTCCCTCATTAAAATCTAAATTTACACGATTGCCAGACATCTTGTATCGTTTCTTTTTTGTACTCTATAATTATATTCGGTAAGGTTAGGCTGTGGTTCCGCATTTTTTCTGTCCCAAAAAATAGATTTTATACGAAGAAAGTGTCTGAAAAATTGTCTCTAACAATGATAATGATGAGATTGGGCGAAATTATGTGAAGCTTTTCATCTGTTTTATAAAGTAGAAGTTTGGACGTGTTTGAGCTGGGAATTTGAAGGTGATTTTGTCCCAAAGATGATTTTACATTAAAGATAAGCTTCAATAAAATTCATCTTCCTGTGACTAATTCGTACTTTCTTCAGTTCCTTATGTCAATACTATAATAAGTTTTAATTCGGTGCAGTTGTCATTCCGTTTTGTCCTAAAATTGTCCCAAAAAGTGTCCTTGTTTGAATTATCTGTGGGTATAATTTAAATTCATGTGTGTTCACTTTTTTATTTTTAGAAAGCTTAGGTATCACTCTTTTGTACCACCAGTCTGTCGTTTCGTTTAGGGCATGGTGCATTGGGGGTTCTGTGTGGTGCTGAAGCAGATGGCGCTTAGCCTTATTATACATTATACGAACTTCTAGACCGTAGTGTTCGCGAAAAGGGTGACTGCAGAGTGTGTGAGGGTAAGCCGAGCGGGCTAGTCTTGTGTTTCTGGAAAAATATTGCCGTGTAGGTGGGAGAGCTATTCGAAAAAAAATTTCAAGACAGCCACATTACTGGTACTGTCAGCCACAGACAGGTACTGTCCTAGATAAATGAGTTTGAGGGCCAAATGAAGGTCTTGTAGTTTGAAGCCTTGGCTGCTGATGGAAAAAGAAATTGACATGCTTGGTATTATGATTGTTTGGCGATTTGAAGGATGTGATCATTCCATTGCAGTTCCTCAGATATTGTCCAGTAAAACAGAATTAGCTGGTTTTATTTGAGATGGGACAGTACTTCGTCAAGGAGGCGTTGAATTTGATATGATCCTTGCGGCCCCAGCCAAGAATTAGTTCTATGTCCCTATTGATAAAGTTAGATATGAGCTTACGATCAAACAGATAAGATCTGGAACGTTTTTATGTTATTAGAATACTATCATCAGCGGCTTTGCGAAGTGGGTTGGTGGGGATTGATAGCAGATCAGTTATGAAGACTAGGAAAAGAGTGGGTGATGGAATTGACCCCTGGGGAACACCGCTCGATATGGTGTTGTTTTTAGATTCGACCACCACCGGAAAGAAAACTCTCAATCTCAGTTGTCGAAGAACAGAACACAGAAGATACGAATTGCTTCGAGTTTGGTCAACAGTACATACCAACGGTTTTGGAGAAAGGCTAATGGCTAAATAATAATAATAAGAGGTTATTCGTTTTATCTTTGATTCTCCATACCCTCCGGGTGGACGGTCGTCGTTGATCGCTCATCTTGCAGCCCTCCAACGGGTGAAAAAGTTGAACTGGTCTTTTGAAATCAAAAACTGTCATGTAGGTGGATCTCGTAAGCTTGAACTCTTCCATCTCTTCTCTACTCAAAATAATTTAGTAATATGTCATGTTTCATGTATTCTAGATGCCACCATCAGTCCTCTTTTCCACAATTTTAAACAGATCTTCAATTTTTGCCACTGAGGAGAAGAAAATAGCGAGGACACTTTTTTCGTGATCGCGTCATCCGATAGCGAAATTTGTTCAAGAAATATTTATTCTGTGGAAGACTAGAGCTCTGATGTTAGACACTTTGTACTGTCGATGGTAAATGGTGGAAGAGTAGAATAATTGTCAACGTCAAAATGCGGTTTTACTCTACCTGCTTCCATCCTATACTACGATGACATCATTTTGATTTCGATGATCCAAAAGGAGATGTCTTGATCGAGAGCAGGGAAATGCTTTAAAATGGGAAGGCAAGAATTAAGGAATAGTATTTGGGTAGGTGCTGTGGAAAGACGAAAGACCATGGCGCTGTGTGAACTCGAACCACAGACCTTTGAGATGGTAGTCGGATGCCTTAACATCTAGGCTGACGAGACCCCCCAGTTAAGAGGGCCATTGACACTGATTCAAACTCTGAAATATGGCCACAAGATGATAAGCGATAAGCCTAATCTTGTATGAATAGAAGCCAACTCGTACAAATTCAGTTAAATTTCTCAGAGTTTAATTGCTAGTACATATGTTCAAGTCAGATCCTATAAATGTGTAAATTCTCTTTTCAGGATGGCGTCATTTCCATGAATCTACAAAAGCACATTTGGCAAGCCTCGCCTCTTGGCCAAGGCGTTACCAAAAAACAAATTATGAATTAAAACTGTGTTTGTTTTCGGTGGATTTGATTATATTAAAAAAGTAAGTCAACATTTTTTGAATTATAGACCACAGAGTCCTACTTCATATTCTCAACAACATTTGAGGCTATCAGTGCAAAAGTGGTGTAACCCCAGACGATGTAAACCACCAGTGTAGTCAGCTTACACCCTTTTTTCTTTATTACTTCGCTATATTTGTTCTGTCCAACAGTTACGTTATTTATGTAAGGAATGTATATTACACCAAAACCGCAACCAGATTAAATTGTGGGTTACACCACTTTTGCGCTGATAGCCTCATTTAGGTACACGAAAACACAGGTGCACACTAGTTCACACAGTCACAGCACAAGGTTTTGTCCACTACTTCTACTAAAAATATTTCGTGAAATTCCACAGTTTTTTCTAAAACTATTCTACCAAAAAATTGATTTTTAAATTCAAAATTTAAATTTCTAAAAATAATTTACAAAAAAAAAACACAAAACCTGGGAAACAATTCATTGCATATTTATTAACGTCTGTCGCGTCTCTCAAAAAAAGCAAACGAAAAACCTTTCACAAAATTTCAACTGGTTCAATTGTAACTTGATACTGATGAAAATAAATGGCGACAATAAACAAATTGAAGTTATTTTATTTAGTGACAGAGAAAAGAAGAAAAGAAAAGAAAAACAAAATCCAGATCCAGAAATATTTTTACACACCCATTCGGGGATTTATAATCCGTATGTAAATATTGTCTCTCCCCCTCCTCATACATCGTGATTTCTTCAGACCAAAAAAAAAATAAGACGAAAAAACCACAATCTTGTTTTCCAGTCAATTGCTAAAATCTTCATCTTATGGCAGCAATAATCTACGTTAAATTCGTGACGTTAATGTGACATCGAAACTCATCTCGAAACTGCCAATAAATTACGCTCTCTTCAAGAAAGTTGTAAAAAAATTACCTTAAAGTGTCACCTGAACGTGTCCAAGGCAGCACAAGCGCAGTCTTCAACACGAAAATAAAATAGCAACAACAAAAACATCGAAGAAGAAGAGATAATCCAGGTGAAACCTGACCAACAGTCCATACACAAAATGCACACTAAAAACCGGTGCCAAGCAAACCAATGCCGGTGTGGAAAATCTTTTGACCCGGGAAATTTATGGTGGACCCCGAACTCTCTTATTAATAAACCTCCGCAAGGTTTCATCGCTCCTAGACTTGTCTCCTTCACAGAATTTATTCTTATGTGCCCGACATCATCCTCTCTTGTCCCATTCACACATTTCCAAACTCGAGCTTTTATTAGACTAATTTATGTCCGAATTTTAATTTTTTAATTGATGCGCCATGGCCGAAGGGCCCCCCGTTCATAAAACGCTGCGTTGTCCCAAACTATTTGGGACAATTTTATGGCCTGTTGGCAAATGGCTGTCATATTTCAAAAAATGCTGCCAGTCTTGCTCTGCTGGATATATGTATGGATGGCGGAGTTGGCCCCGTGTCCAACAATTTACCGATCGAACGACTTGAAGCTGGTAGCCACCGGAGGTTTTGGGACAAGAATAGAAGGAATCTATTCCAGAGAATTTATTTGCCCCCAATGAATTGGAACGATGGCCAAATTTTGGAAATTGGTTTCCATTGTTGAGTTGTAAAAGGGCACCATCCGTTCATAGTTAATTCAAACGAAGCGTGAATGGATTTATTGGCAGCCAAGGTGCAGCTGAATTAAGATGTTTGAAAGATAAAAGATTTACAACATTGTTGATGGTTTAAATAAAATATAATGTTTGTGACTGGAGATTTATAAGATCACGCGATAAAACCGATTGATAGAATTATGGCGGTGATTGTTGGTGATCCAAATATTTTTACATTTCTAGATAAAAAATGATAACTCGTGAAATGGACGTAAATATTTAAGCAGAGCACAATAAAATCAAGCAAAAATGCGTTCGTTATAAATATGAAAGTATTAAAGCGGTGGCCGAGTCCTCCAAGGACTCTAGCAACATTTAAATTAGATTAAATCGGCATTGAGAAATCCGCGAAGCTCTGCAAAGCTATAACGTCTTTTTTATCGATACATAATACTACTGTCCCAATATTTCGGTTTTATACTTTTTGCTATATCCAAGAAATCCATCTCGTTGTATTAATATCTCTGTCCGCCTCGAATTCCTCTTTATGCGAACTTAGTTTCATCCTTGGCCCTTGAGTGAGCAATAGACAGAGTTTTATTCAGGACTCGCGAAGTATAGAGATGTCCCAAATCCTTTGACGTTAGTAAATCCATTGGGCTTGATTGCTTCAGTGAGTTTGGTCTGGCTGTTCTTGATGTCGCCAAAACTTTCGACCGAGTATGGAATAGATTTTACCATATGTTATCATTACTACCTTTTAAATTATGATTCAGATAACACTATCATACTGAATAGACCAGTCCTCGTTAGATTACAGAACTCCTCCAGCTTTGGGTTCGTTTAGTACTTATAAGGTAGACCGCGTCGGAGTACCGCATCCCGGCAGCACCTTCTTTAATCGGATGAAAAATAACAAGCAAAAAGTTCTGCGATTCGGCAACCCTCGAAAACGCACTAATAGGCAAATTTTTAGTTGTGATGGATCACAAGTCGTAAGCAAGTATGACAAAATTAATATTGTGACGAATCTTGTGACAGATCTGCTGTTTCAGATTATCAGTGAAAAATAATAATATTCATTATAAGTATTCCACCACGATTGTGGTGGAACTGTGAATTTTCAATTTTGTAAAAGTGTAATCAACTTGTCAATTGCATTGTCATTCATTAAACGCCCGCCAAAATGGAAACAAGTAAATTTCTCAGTGAATAATAAGAAATTTTATTGCTCACATTATTTTTAAGTCTTTAGAAAAGGTAAAAAGCTTTATCAAAGAACCTATCCGGAATAGCTCGAATTTTGAAGGAATCATTCGGAAGTTCGGCAAAAATAAAAAATATACAATTCCTTTTCTTTTTGCTCAAATTCTTATGTTTCTGTTGTTTATGGGTCAACAAAACAAAAATTAAGAAAAATCTTTCCATTTCCTTGTGACTGGCTCCATATATCATCACAAGTTTGTGATTGTCAAAACTTGTGACTGAAGCACGAGAATACGAAAAAGTCACAACTATGACTCATCACGCCTTTATGACTTTGTTGTGATTTGTGATATGTCACTGACGATTTGAGGCCAATTCTCATAATACTCGTATTCTAGAAGCAGTCACAGCCCAAGAAGTTCTCAAGTAAGTCTTGACGTTCAGTTATTTTGCTGTCACAATTTTGACAATCCGCAAACAGTCACAACGATTGTCAAAATTTAGACTGTATAAAGAGGAGGTCACAAGAGTGTAAATAGCAGGTTTACAGCATATTTTTCATAAAATTCTCACAGGCGCGACACATAGACAGCGTCGATATGATATGCTCGGACATTCACATACACTCTGCCTTACTATGCATAAATATTTTCTGGTGAACGTTGGCTACTTGTCGCCCAGGTTCAGATTAGAAATTTTTTTGTGATTTTTGTGGTAGCTGCGTGCTTAGAATACCAAAACAGGAGCGAATTCTAAAACGTCAACGATGTTGCAATCAAGTCATCACAGATTTGGCGGTCAAATGATTGACTCTCGCAATTTACAACTTTTATGCATTATTGTCAGTGATATTTTAGAATTTATGACTATCGTCAAATGATGGTCTTTTGACGTTTTAGATTTCGCCCTAGCTTATAGTCACAAGAATAGTCACAAAGTATCAATGACAAGCATGAGTCTCAAAAACTTATAACTGGACACAGTTCAGGATTGGCGGTTAATAGTGAATAACCTTCCAATCAATGAACATGGAACTTATATAAGGATGTAAATTGGAATTTTTAAAGATAGCCAAGCCTCTATAAAACCTTTGGACCCAGTGACAGTGATAAGCCTCTATAAAACCTTTGGACCCAGTGACACATAACGTGACTCTCGTCTGGGATCGCGGATATAGGAATGTAGATGAGGACGAGAAAGTCGACTACATATCCAAGAAAAAACCCTCTCTCCAGGGCGCGTAGATCGAGATGATTAGCAATCCAATAGGCATTTTTGACTACCACCTGCGGGTAGCCAGCTGAAGGCGAAGCACACTGGACACCTGCTTTATCTCTAGGACGATTTGGTAAGTAGGCCCCTAAGCAGAACCATCACGGGACATTGGCCCATAAGGGACCACGTTGCCAACCTTGGTATTGCGCACAACTTCAGTTGGCCTAGCTGCGAGGAGACGAGCAGGAGAGAAAAACTGGTTTACTTGCTGATCACCTGGAAGACTTAAAAGACACCTGCAGGCTAAAGGACAAATAACTGATAAGCTTCTCACCCCGGCCCCACACGTTGCAACGGTGGTACCAGCGAACGTTGTTGGCGCAGATTCCGACATGCGACGGCCAATCCAAAATGTTCACTCCAACGTTGGGACCAAAGCAAATTTCTCGATCCACACGTTGGACAAGTAGCATTGGGGCCAACCTTGTTGCCAACGTGTGGAGCCGGTCTTCAACTCCACAGAAAGGCTTTAGACATCCGCCACAATCACTTAACCGTAGGCACACGAGTTTGTGGAATAAAAACCACACGACAAAGTGCTAGGTGGGCCTCCGGAATTGAACCACAGACCTCTGGGAAGCAAGTCGGCCGACTTAATCTCTAGGCCAAACATTGAACTGCTGACGAACATTTAACTTGATTTTCAATTTTCCTTACTACTTGTGGTCTTACAACATTATTTTCAGCCGATGTACTTTAATATCTCCAATTTTCATCCACAAACTATTTACCAACTCAAAACAAAAAGCCCTTTCAATACCATTTAAATTCTCTTTTCATCTCCAAACTGAACGAGATGTTTCTATTAAATTCACTTTTCTTTCAGATGAAAACACAATCGACCTCCAACGAAAGAATTCCATAAAAGGACAGCAAAGGATCAGCGCAAACAATAGCTGAAAGACGTCTTAATTAGTGCGTATCTCATGTTGCCTTTTCAAGCTTCAAATGACATTTTCCAAATTCCGTAGGCTTAGGGCAGCACAGCCCAGCGCACAGCCTCCCCACACACAGCACTCTAAAAACAGAGACATCACACAGCCCAGCCACGATAGCTACAATAATAATACAATATAAAAGTCTAAAAGAGATTCTTTTACTAGTCCACCGCCAACTCATAGTACTTCGCCTCCATTTTAGGATCATGTCCATACTTTAAGAGCTCCACAGCAAAATAGTTCGTGTCTAAAATGTCGCGACTTTCGTTGGCGGACCGAACAATTTATTTAGCGGCTATTCCAACTCCTTCTCTATATCTCACTGGTGAATAGACGGCGCACCAACCACATCAGCAGAACAGACATTAGAAACATGGATTCTGGATATAAAAATAAAAGCCCCACAAAACGAGCGCGGGGGGCCCCAAAGGAAAGTGTCTTTGCGGCATGTGACAGCTGGAGGAGCTCTGCTCAAACAAGGCATTACTGAGTGCTGAGGAGGCATAAGTTAAGACGGAAATGGCCGGAATCATCCTCGGAGGAAAGCGGAATAAGGATGTCGGGATGTCGAGAGTATAGCAGGAATGAGACATTGACCACAAGAAGCGCGACTCTTTGGCAGAAGATACTAAAGGCGTTGTCATAAAAGCAATAAAACTGTTTCGAGCCTGAACGGAATCGTAAAATTATAATAACGACCGCGATTGGATGTCATGGGTGGCGTACAGGCTCAGCAACGGCTCAAGAATTAGCCCCAAATGCGGCCCCCCTTCCTGGATATGCAAAAACTGCTACAAAACACTTCAAGTCTTCTCTGGTTTTATGGTTGTCGGTTTTGAAATCTGTTTTATTGGGCAATTTGCTGTAAGGCATTACAAATAATTCAATTGAGGCTTTTGTCTTTACATTTATTCAGAAATTAAAATTGAGTCGATCCACGGCCTCATCTCCTCAACGTTGGTATACACTCCCGGGCTGTTTGGCCGGGCACATCCTATACCCCAGGAGACGACTCCGAAAAGCTTACCGTTCACTACCATTGGTCCACCTGAGTCCATCTGGCAAGCATCCTTTCCGCCTGTCAACACTCCCGCACAAATCATCCGAGGTGTTACCTTGTTGGACAGCAGCTGATTGCACACATCCTTAGCGATGATGTTTATGTTGACAAACTGCAGGACTTCGGACGGGTATCCATTTGGGGACAAGAATCCCCATCCGCTTACAGTTGCAGCCGTTCCAGCTGGTATTTCCTCACCATGCCGTGGCAGAGGAATCGCCTTCGCCTCCCTTCCAAGTTTGATTTCACGCAGCAGAAATATCAACCCCAAATCGTAGTCCATGGTAGCAAGAGAAAAATTGGGATGACGCAAGTAGTCCGCAATCGGAACCAATTCACCACCAGACGAAGCATATTTGGATCCGGCTCTTATCTTTATCCATCTACGATTCAATCCAATCAGGCAATGGGCTGCTGCAATCACGGTCTTACTATTTATAATTGATCCACCGCAATGATGACTGCCGTAGTGCTGCAGCGAGACCATCCATGGAAGATTTTCATTCAATGCACTCTCACCGCCGACAATACGGAGCATCCACGGCGGAACTGCATTCGCGGTTGCACAAACCGTGGCAAGTAGGACGCAAGCGAGAACTTTAAACATTTTTAACTGATTTCCGACGTTTTTATGATGTCAATTTATACCTTGGAAGCTCGCGATAACAATTGTTACTTGATCTTATCTTGATAAGAAATTGCCACTTTCTGAAGAATTTTGTCACGTTTCTTGATTATGTTCTTTTCTCGCTGAAATCACTGAGCAATTAGTTCAATTACTTTAAGTGGTTTGCTATTGAACGAACACTTGAACGTTCAGTGGTTATATTGCAAATATTTAATGTTGTTTCAATCTCGTACTTCCATGTGGGGTTTTTGTTTAAGTAAATATTATTTCAAGGGTGCATCTATAGTGTAAATCATTAGATGGCTACACATTACTTACATATTAGTTTGCATCATTGTAATTGGAGGTCAGCAAAACTTCTTTAAGTAGCGCCGCCTTCGAAATAGTTTAAAGCGTGAATCTTAAATAGACTCTGATGAAATCATGCAGGCTTGTCATGCCATTCTTCATTGGGGCTAAGTTGTACTATGATGGTGACTCAAGACTCAATCTCTGTACAATCAGGGAGCCGTCGCTCCAAAATCAACCGTATATAGAACTGAGACCACACACTGCTCGAGATGCCCCAAACTGCTGCTTGGACAGGTGAATTGTCATAAACCGCCTTGCCTGTCCATGGAAGAAATTGAATACAACGGATCTAGAGAAGACATACTCGATAAAACCCGCAATCCTAAGGTCTAAACCATCGTGCTAAAGGGATTAATTGGTACGGTGTGAAAGTGCTACGTAATAATGCGGACCTCTCCTCGTAATAATGCGGACCTCTAGCATCGAAAAGGCGCTAGAAGAGAAGAAGATATCCTCCGCAATATTCCTAGATGTAGCTCAATCATTTGATAAGGTATGGTATGAAGGCCTAATAATAAAATGAGTCAGGTGTTTTCCAGACAGTATATATAGTAGGGTGAGTCAAATATTTTTTCGGGCCATTTCATCGAAAATCATAAAATTCGTGTTATTTTAAGAATTTTTCGGGAAGAAACTATATATTTTGGAAGAAGTGTACCCCACCCCCACTTTTCAAGCATAGTTTTTGTACTAAATGATTATTTTTATTAAAAACACTTTCAAACAAATCGCTATAACTTTTAAAATAATTATAGTAGGATAATAATCTTGGGCTTGTTGGATCAGGAATTTTCCCAGCTACATATTTTGGTTGAAGTCTGAACCCTCCCCCTTTTTCAAAAATATATTTTGTAGTAAAAGTTTATTTTTTTAAAAATACTCAAAAAATCGCTGTAACTTCGGAAATAATTGTAGTAGGATAATGATCTTGAGCTTAATGGATCAGAAATTTCCCCAGCCTTCTACCACTGTGCATGTCAGACGTTGAGTCTATCATAGTAGAAAAATTTAATGTTCACTTACAAGAAATGACTTAAGAATTGACACCTACCGAAATAACACCCATTTTTTATCACTTTTTCGTTAAAATCTATTTTTTTATTGCAGCATAAAAAACTGCATAAAAAATCTAACAATTGTTATTAATGTCAATTGTTGTACCCTCCAGTTTTGGTAGAAAAGTTGATCTAAAGTTTGAGAAAACAGTAGCAAATTAGAAATTTCACAGATTACCATAACATTTATTCCACTTTTCCAAATCACAAAATTACAATGAAATGTTAAATAATACCCGTATAAAAACTTTTAGTATTAAATTTTTGTAAGGATTTTATTAATTTATTGGAAATTTTGTTTGCTGTCATAACTGGGGATTTCGATCAACTTTTCTAGCAAAACGAACTGGAGTAACTGCAAGTAAACATCTGGTATACACAGTGGGAAAAATCCTAATCCAATAAGAACAAGATCATCATCCTAGTACAATTATTTTAGAAGTTATAGCGATTTTTTGGAGTGTTTTTAAAAAAATAATCATTTAGTACAAAATATATTTTTGAAAAGGGGTGGGGGGACTTCAACAAAAGAATATATAGATTGGAAAATTCCTGATCCTACTACAATTATTTTAGAAGTTAGATTTGTTTGAAATTGGTTTTTAAAAAAAATAATCATTTAGTACAAAAACTATTTTTGAAAAGGGGGGGGTACACTTCATCCAAAATATATAGTTTCTTTCCGAAAAATTCTTAAAATAACACGACTTTTAAGAATTTCGCTGAAATGGTCCATGTTACATTCTTTGCGAACAATTTGACCCACCCTAATATATAGACATACTCTCATCGTATATAAAAAACAGGCTATTTAGAATAAATCAAGACCAGGAGTATTCCACACTAGAGAAATGAAAGCGGCTTGGCCAGAAGGGAGTATTATGGGGCCTATACTATACTTTCTCTGCATTACTGATGTACCCAAAGTACTTGTAGCTACATTTGTAGACGATGCTGGCAGTGATAATGGCAGTATCATAGCATCAAATATTGACGAGGCTAGAAGAAAACTACCAAGCGCATGTGATAAATTATACTTGGGGACAAAAAATTGAAAAATTAAGCTAAATGAGTTGAAATCAGTGTATGAAAAGTTAACTAATAAACAATAAGAAAATTCACCAACTATAAACTTAAAATGGTAACATGGCCAAATATTTGGGAATTACACTAGATGTCTAGTTAGGCACTACTCTCACCGGTATACTGAAATCTCGGAGCGACTGCGATACTCGGCGACTAAGAGACCTGTCATATGTAATCAGACGGCGGCACTCATACGAGGATACTCCAGCCAGTCGCGGATACTCGACCACTAAGCAACCAGTTTCTAGGAGACTTGACATGCTAGTCTCGCAGTCGCTCAGTTGCTTGGTTTTTTTCAACTGAAAACGAAATGAACATTTTGCAAAGTGCACTGAATAAAAAACCTGAGGTATGTTGCTAGGAAACTTGCAATTTCAGTCGCGGCCGTGTGAGGATGACGAGCAACTACAGTCTCGAGTCTCCAAGTCTCCGTATCCCAGTCGCCGAGTATCCGAGATTTGAGTATCCCCGTGTGAGTAATGCCTCAAGGTGGAAACATTACGTCAAAAAAAAATGAACTAGAGATAAAATATAGGGATATGTTTTGGCTCTTAGCTTAACAATCTAAATTGCCGATACAAAATAAGATTCTGTTGTATAATCAAAGTATGAAGCGATATGGCTGAAATATGGTGATGTGCCAAAAAGGCCAATTTACAAAAAAATCAAACGTTCCAAAATAAAGTCTTGAGCAACACGGTAGTGCTCCCTGGAATGTGGCAACAACGACTTGCACAGTAGTCTAAAAATCCTTCCAACTATAGATGAAGTCAAAGGTACGCGCCAAAGCATAAAGGCCATTTTACATACCGAACGCAAAGTGGAAAGGCAGCTCTGGAGCTCTTTTATCCACAGAAATTTGTATTATTTGTTTCCACTTTGCGTTTGGGATATAAATGAGTCTTTAAGCTCGACTCCTGGACATGTTAAGGTTGTATAGTAGCCCGCCAGCTGATATATTCTCCTAGTTCCGCTAGGAGGCTTGGAAGAATAAATCTTCTTGAATTAGAGTGACATTTCTGCAGGCCTTCTACCGAAGATCTCTCAACTTTCGTAGATCAACGTTAGCATAAAATTAATGGTTGGTGCTTCTGACGAGTTTTAATCATTTAAAACAAGGTTGGTGTTTTAGTGGATTCAAGTCTCAGGCTAGGCGAACGCTGGTCCCAGCACAGCACAACCTATCACAGCATAGATAATCAGCAGGGAGCCAGCAGAGACATAATTTTCTGTCTTTATATCCTAATTCAATTGTAATTTTACTCCATATTTTATTTTTCAAACTTTCTCTTACATAATTTTCATTATTTGTGTCATATAAAATTGAAAAACGCTTTACTGCTTCTTGACTGTCTTACCGACAGAGGAAACTGTGTTTCAATCACAACCCGCAGAGCTGAGACAGAGGCCTCTGCGACTGCTGTGCCTGTGCTGTCCCAAATATGCGATGGTAGCTTAGATATAATGAAACACAGTTACCTCTGCTGTGCTGTGCTGGGCTAGGCTGCGCTGTGCTGGGACCAGCGTTCGCCTCACATTCCTGTGTGCAAAAGATCGCGTTTGCATAGAGTGCCTTTCGATGGTTTCTTATATTTAATTTATTCTTATATTTAAATTAATAAAGCTAATAATAAAGTATTTTCAATATTCGTAAATTAGAGGTTTTACTATAATACTACAAAGTAGTAAAAGCGCCATATCGGACGGGGCCTAGAGCGCAGTCGAACTTAAATCCGCCATTGCGTCTTCATCGAAACAAAACCGTTTCTGACGACACAAATATTGAAGAGCTGTGGAGCACAACAAAGGGCGCTATAATAACAGCAGCGGAAACAAGCATTGGTTATGTCCAAAGAAACCAGCAACACTGGATCTCGGACACAACCTGGCAAAAAATTGAACGCAGAAGGGCCCTCAAAAATAGCGTGAACTCTACAAGCGACCCGGAAAAACGACAAGAACTTGAACGGGAATACTCCCAATTACACCGGGAGGTAAAGAGAAGTGTCCGGCGTGATAAAAGGCGGCAGATAAATGAGCTCGCAGAGAAAGCGGAAAACGCGGCAAACACAGGCAACAGTAAAGTGCTGTACCAAATCACCAAACAGCTCTCGGGAAAGCACTCTACTAAAAAGCATGCCGTAAAGAGTGCGGATGGAAGGCTACTGTGCAGCGACGAGGAGCAACTCCAAAGATGGAGAGATTACTTCTTCGCCGCCCTGAATGGTTCATTTACACAGGAACCTCAGGAAAACAACAGCAACAATGCACAGCCAATAAGAATCACCACTCGTGCCCCATCCAAGACTGAAATAGTAACCGCAATTCATGCAATGGCCAATGGTAAAGCAGCTGGAAAAGATGGCATCCCGCCAGAATTGTTGAAAGCCGACTCAAGCCTCATAGCAGATGCGCTACAGCCAATCCTGGAAATAGCATGGAACACCTGTACCTTTCCGGAGGATTGGACGGAAGGTATCATAGTCAAAATACCAAAAAAGGGGGACCTAACAATATGTGACAACTGGAGAGGCATCTGTCTATTATCTACTGTGGGCAAAATCTTGTCCCACATATTACTATCAAGGATAAGAGAGGCAGTAGATCGAACGCTTAGAAGACAGCAGGCTGGATTCAGAAAAGCCCGCTCCTGCATAGACCACATTAACACCTTGAGAATCATAGTGGAGCAGTCTACTGAATTCCGATCCCCCCTTTACCTTGCTTTCGTAGACTATGAGAAAGCGTTCGACTCGGTTAATAGGAGCTTTATATGGCGAGCTCTTCGGCAACGTGGACTGCCGGATAAAATAATAGAATTGATAAAAGCTCTATACAACAATTCCAAATGCAGAGTTCTTCACAATGGAAAACTATCCGACAGCTTTGAAGTGAGCTCAGGAGTACGGCAAGGATGCCTACTTTCACCATTACTATTTCTTATAGTAATAAACGACATCCTTGTCAGCGCTCTAGATACTAGAACAGGTGGCATACAATGGGGATTGTTAGACCGCCTTAAGGACCTCGACTACGCGGATGATATCTGTTTGCTGGCCCACAGACACCAGGACCTCAGAAACATGTTAAGCAATTTGGCAACAGAAAGTAGTTCAGCAGGCTTAAGGTTAAATCCGACTAAAACCAAAGAAATGCGGATAAATGCAAATACCCTTGAACCAACAGCGCTAAATAACCGTGACGTGGAACTGGTAGATAAATTCTGTTACCTCGGTAGTATTATTACCGAAAACGGCGGTACAGAAGAAGACGTCAGTTCCAGAATAAATAAAGCAAGAAGCGCATATGCATGCCTGTTTCACATATGGAGATCGACGGAGATCTCAATTAACACCAAATTGCGGCTGTTCAACTCCAACGTTAAGGCAGTTCTTTTGTACGGTTGCGAAACATGGAAAGTCACCCACTTCATCACAGGGCGCCTACAAGTTTTCATCAACAGATGCCTACGTCGTATCCTAAAAATCCGCTGGCAAGATAGAATTTCAAATGAAGAACTATGGCGCCGTGCCGGCCAAGAAAGGATAGACGACCAAATCAGGCGAAGGAAATGGAATTGGATTGGCCACACCTTGCGACGCGAAAACGAGAATCTAGCCAAACAGGCCCTCGACTGGAATCCGCAAGGAACCCGTCGAGTCGGAAGACCTAGAACAACGTGGAGGAGAACCCTATTAGCAGAGGCCGCAACAACCGGGAGATCCTGGTCAGAGCTGAGAGCTGTCGCGCAAAACAGAGTCCGCTGGAGGGCAACTGTTTCCGCCCTATGTCCCATGAGGGATTAAAGGAGCAATTAGTTATTAGTAGTTAGTCTTCATCAAAAACACATTACGTTTGTTTTTAATCCACTAGAAAATTCGGTTAATTTTGTTCGTTTTATTAATTTTGTTTTTGTTTTTTTAGGAGTAGAATTTTTTTTCCGTCACTTTTAATTCCGTGAACCCCCCCCCCCCCCCCCCCGCCCAAAACAAAATTCTAGATCCGCGCACCGCACAACTTGACGCAATTTACAACGCAAAATAGAAGGGTGATTAGTACTGATAGTCCAAAATTGCACGAACTGATCAAGTGTATTTGCGATCAAAACGTGTTTTCCACTTGATTTTTTATACAGTATTTTCCCATATATTTATTCTTAGCAACAAATTTGTTTGTTTATCTTAATTTTTCCTCTTCAAGAAAAAAAAATCGAAATTTTTCCTTTTAAAAAAAACAAGTCCACCATTTTACTTCTCATCCGCTGTTAGCACGTGCAGAACGATTGTAGTCGGTACACAAGTAAAGTTCGCTGGAAGCACTCAGTCGTCCCGGGTGTATTAAAAGGAATACCTACAGCCTTCAAAAATTCCCATTCATAATTAATAAGAAAAAATGCTAACAAGAAAGAGAAGAGCGCATGTAGCACTCGAAGGCTTAAAGTCCTACCAAAAATTTTGCTTAGGCCCCCATCCTCCAACTCCCCAAAAAAAAGGTACATGTACATCTCCTGCTGGTTCCTTGTGCCAAGGGCAGAGGAGCTCCATTCTGACTTTATATTAAAGGAAGAACAGCAGCAGCAGCGAAAGGAAAAAAAATAAATATAATAATAATAATAATGGCGTGATGGCGGAGCGAAATGGAAAAAGGAGAGAAGACTTGATCCAAATTAATGAAATCTTAATTTATGCAAATGAAGTCACACTTCTCAAGGAGCAACATGAACGCGCTGCTGCTGCTGCTGGAAAGGAGCGCACCAGCATCTTAGAATCATGTTGGATCCGGGAGAATTACCCGAAGCGATAATTATGCTCCTTCTGACACCATTTTTCCGCCATTCTTCTCCAGTACTCAGGCGCTTTTCTTTAAGGCATTTTTTTTATTTTTTTTTTGGTGCTTCCTTGCTGGGGACTGATATTTCTTTTCAGTAATTTTTTTTTGATGTTTTACATCCTGTGGTACTGTACTGGCCCCCGAAATTCTCGAGATGGGCATGAGATGAATGTAGGAATGTACAAAAAAATTAGCCAAAGGGGAGATCATTTGAATATGAAATTGTAGTAATTATGATTTCATTAGGGGAATAACGAGGAGGAGTGGAGGGAGTAAGGTGGTAGTTAAACAAGGAATGGGTCTTGTCCTTTTCGAAGAGTTATTTTAAAGGAAACAAGAGTAGATTCCCTTTTTATGGAACACAACCATAAATAATAAATGTGAAGAGGTCCGAGACACAGAATTTACTACATTGCTCACATTCTCTGTTCCAATGAAACTGTTTATTTATCGCGGTCTCCGAATAGGATTATTATCAATCCTTTTCTGGAATTTACTTTGGGTCTTTAAATTGGACAAGAGGATATAGTAGTGTATCCCCCCCCCGCCCATTTTTATCTCATTCAAACAGTCGAACAATAACAATTCCCTTTTCGGAAATTTCTTCCCGTTCCCGTTCTTATACCAAAATAGTACACAAACACTGGGCACCGTGCAATTTCCTGGAATGTCATACTAATGGCGAAAGTTAAATAGAATTGAGTCACCTTCCAAGGCCCACATAGCAGGTCCCATCCCTTTGCTAAAGCTACGACCGCCCTTAAGTTTAATGGCCGTGAAAAATTGTCCTACCTTCCAAAGTGTCCATCAAGAACTCCAAATGGGCCTCTCGCATAAAGTAAGAGTAAATCCTTAGAATAAAAAGGAACTTAAATCTTCATTCGGCCTGTTATCCTTATCCCTCGGTCGGCCTCCCTGTCCAACCAGTCCTAAAAGATGGAAACGAATCCTTTTTTCCTCCTGTCCTATCGTCCTGTCGTGATGCCTGTGCTGCCGCTTGTGTGTTCTCGAAATTATCTTGAATTTTGGGCAGCTTTCGGGTTTTATTTCCGCCCTCTTTCGATAAACGAATGGTCTGTCCGGAACTTGGGGCAGCTTTATGACTGAATTTTATGAGTACTTGGTAGAATTGTGACGTTGACACTTTTTCTTCAAAGAGAAATGCTAAAACAGCAAAGAAAACCTCCGGATTCTATATATCCTTGGGAATAAACCCCATATTCTGAAGCGAAAGGCTATAAAGTATTACGCCCGGCTTTTGGGTATATGTATATGTACACGCTATTCGCTATCGACTATAAAATTCGGATTAAACTGAATGAAAGGGTTGCCTTCGCTCGTATGCATCGCATTCGAAATGTATTTCCCGGCAACAATGGAAATCTTCATTCAATTACCGGAGCTGTAAGCCCCTGAAGGGGTGCAAAAACTCTACCCCATAAAGTGAATGCCCTCCCGTCGTGGATGCCAAGATGGAGCCCCATTCCTCCTGTTGCATCGTTGAAGCCGACCCCCATAGTGAATGCTCTACTACTATGCTATTGGGCGAAATACTATGTGATGTGTTTACATATGTTCCATGTAACAAAAACGACTGGGAATTGTCAATTCTCGGATGGAATGAATTTCTTTGCGAGATGCACTGATTGCAGCCAGCCGTGCGTGCTAGAGGCTGACTTATCTGTTCAACGACTGGGGCCATGTGGGGCTCTTCCAGAAGACTGCGCAATTCAGTTTCTTTTTTTTTGCATTGAATAAACTGCACTGAATTTAAATTTGAAAAGCTAAAACATATTGAGAAAACGTCAAAAGACGAATTTGTAAGGGTTGTTAAGGAGTTTCAAATTCTTTGGATTGCTCCAAATTGGAATGAATTTAAACAATATTACAAAATCTGTGCTTCCATAAAATTGCCATGCATTACTGAATTTGTAGAATTGTTGCAAATTAAGCTTAACGAGATTGAAAAGGAGGGGATTTGAAATTTGGTTCTTACGAACCCTTTTACCAACCCAACCCCAATAATATTGACAGTTTATTTGAAATTTTCCAATAAATGCGAACAATTTAGGGTGGAGAAATCGATTGAATGAAGAAGGTCCACATTATAAGCGTTCTTAAAAATAACAAAATTGTCAAGAGTTAAACAGTTCTTAGTGTTACCAATTACATGCTGATAAACAGCTGATACCGTGCTTATATTTCGACATATCGGTCTAAGTCGTACTTCTAATAACGTTCGACCTATTTCTGACTTTGCATCCAAAGTGATACTCCGTCAATGTAGAGCCACATTCGGCAATGCGGATCACTACATGGTCATCAATCTTCCCCTCCAATCAACACAACTCCTAAAGAACTGTCTAACACTATGGTAAAAAGGCAACTGGCTCGGGCTTACTCTTTTCTTTCAAGCTACTGCTTGGGATTTGTGTTTCCGTAGAAAGAACATCAAATTTTTTCACTCTCTGTGTCACAAAGGTTATATGGGCGGAAATTTGTTTGTTTAACTCTCATTCTACCAAAACCTAGCCCAAATAGATGATTCAATCGGTAGTGTACGAATGCAGTGAAAGCTAAATGGACTTTATGCTATCTTTAATGGTACTATAGGTTTCTCATCCCCGGCAAATGCTGAAATGTGCCTCGCTTTTAGCTAAACCTATACACGACTTCTTTGCACTGTCATACCTCTCCAGAGTTTATACTGACTTTTGGAAACTTTCGCTTGGTCAGCCCATACCAAAAAATTTGTCTCCAACAACCCCTGTAACTACCATTCAATAGCAATGACTTGTATTCTTTCCAAAATTATCGAGACAATAAAAAATTAATAGGTTATAGAAAATCTTGGATTCAACCAAATGACTGGTGACTTTATGGTATGGTCCGTCTGACCTCCGCAATCAAAGCATCAATATTTTTGATGAGATTGTTGCTCTTGCTATCTCTACCCGACTAGAATTTAAGGGGGCCATGCCTCATGCAGCGTGAGGGCCTCTTGTGGCAAATGAGGCTATGCCATAAGAGGGATTTATCAGTAGGTTCCTCATGAGTAACACACAAGAATAAAATTAGCGATACTGAAGTAAGGTAGTCTAGGGAGTAAGGCACCTGTCTACCATCCCAGACGTCCCGGGTTCGAATCCCGGCAGCACCTAGGTCCTTCGCCTTTCGCACCTTCTTTCTTCTTCCCTCTTTACATTCCTCATTCCTCCTGTCATGGCCTTCCGCTAGCACCGCCCCGCTCCACCAGCGAATATCATCGGTTGGTTGATGGGATTCAACTCGTTTCAGGAGGCATAATACTCCAGCGAGTTGTTTCTCGTTGCCCCGATGCCAGAAATGGTTGGGAATTGGTTGTTGTGGCAGTTCCTTCGTTCACTTCTCTCCCAGCCAGCACAAATGAGTAGCAATGGAGTTAATGTAACCACTAAAAGAGTCGCAAGATATGAAATGTAATGCAACTGTAGCTCCATTGCGACTGAAAAAGCAGATTTTTAACGTTTATTTTGTAACAACTTTGGTCCCAATGAGGCGCCAAATGTTTTGTAGCTATGTTTTAAATGGGTTGTTGCCACAAACGGAAGTTCCAGGCAAGAAAATGAAACATGATTGGAACATCCGGAAAAGTTATTGTTCTTTTAATCGAACAAATGTAATATGTATTTGTAACAAGAAAGAAGTCACTGTTTAAGTGTGTTTCAAAAGTCAGAGACATATTGGAATAAAATGAAAAGACAAAACATTACTGTACTTTAAAATTGAAAAATTGCATGATTTGTACAGCAAAATTTTACAGCGAATGCCATTTTGTCGATGAATGTGGGGTGACTTACCCCTGAAAAATTCACGCGCCATCCAAAAAATTAAAATATGGAAAATAATTTGGAAATTAGGGAATTTTCGAATTTTTAATTTCAGCATGAAAATCTGAAAACTACAGCTAAACACATTTTTTTAAGTTGCTAGTGGGATATTGCACTGAAAATTGTTGTAAGGAAATACACAATACTATAGAAAATCGTATTTGATTTTTTTTTCAAATAAAACTGCATGGTGTAGGAAAATCAGAACGGCGAAAAATATGGCGAGCATGGCGCTTTTAGACAGATATTTTCTAAAGTTCTCTCAAATAAACAAAACCCTCCTTGCAGCGTTCTTGTAACTAACTTAAATTTATAAGTCACAGTGCTCGATCCGCATTGCAACAGAATAATAACCTCACTGCAGCGTTTTGAACATTTAGTTGTTATAGAAACCTGATAAAAACATATCGTAACTTAGTTACACTACGGTTGCTAACTTGTTAATCTTTTTGTGAATGTTACAATACAATAACATTTTTGAGATGAGCTACAAAACGAAATGCTTTAATAACGTTAATTTAATTTAAATATGACATCTTTTTTTGCAACTTTATGGAACATTTTTACAACAAGTTCGTTTTTCCGTAACAAAATTAAAACTGTAGTGTAACTGAACCGGATGAATTGTTGCAAAATGCTAATTCGAAACAATAATTTAACCTATATGTGACTAAATTTGTTTAAAAAACTGGATTACAAACCAAGTGCAACATATTTTTGTTACAAATTGAAATCTGTGCCAGCTGGGCTCTTCCCTCTCACTATTTATAGACTAGAACTTGGTGTTCGACATTGCACTCTATACGATTGTTGTATTTTGCATAAAAAATTGAAATAAAATACACTGTTGATTAACTCTAGTTTTATTGCACGATTGTTATAAGGTGTACACATGTGTTCTTAACTATAGGTTATTTTATTTAAGATTTTATTTTACGCGTGGACTAAGTGTCGCTTGAGGGAACCTTCGAACTCGAGAGTCTAGCGGAGATGCCGAAAATTGGCTCCATCGATAGGGACCATAGGGACGGAACGGAAAGCGGCTAGATCACTGAACTTTGGGTTCGGTGATCGATGAAATGTTCCAATTGATCGTTATTGATCGTGTTTACCATTTCGGAATATGTTATGTGACTTTGCGTAAAACTTAGTAATTAAGTTTGTACGCGGTCACCACACGATAAAATAGATTGCCGACAGTACAAAGGGCTTTCCCTGAGCTCTAGTCTTCCACATAAAAAAAGGTATACCTTAAGGCCGGGCCACACATATTCGCACCGCGTTCGCACCGCATGACGGCCGTGTGTTGGACAACACACGGACAGGAATTAAACAAGTAAAATTTGACTGACTGGTAAGATTTCACTTGTTTACTTTTTCTCCGTGTGTTGTCCAACACACGGCCGTCATGCGGTACGGACGCGGTGCGGATATGTGTGGCCCGGGCTTTATCAGTGTCTCATAAGAGCCCTATAAGGTAAACCTCATTACAAAAGAAATGGGTCAATCCCAACATCTGACTTGCGTATTCGGAAAGCTCTTCACCCTAAGGGAGGAATCGCTCAAAATTTTTTCCGTAAATCAAAAGTTTTTTTATTTTTTTTATTGGTTGAAAAACTATTCAAAAATGTGTAAAAAAAATTTCAAGTCAACATCTTGAGTAATAAAAATTTTACAGGCAGTTGAGCAGCGCGTAGCAGTTAGCCACGTAAAAAAACCGATGGAGGGGTTGTTATATGGACCTGGAATCGACGAAGACCAAGAATTATAAAAAATTTAATAACTGTATATAAATATTTTTAACCGACTTCAAAAAAAGAGGAGGTTATCAATTCGACGCGTAGGTTTTTTTTGGTCCTGTTCACGCATAACTTTGTAATGCAATAACTTTTTTGCTTTTTTCTTTTTTTTATACTTAAAACTTGAAACACGTTTTTCTGAAAACATACTTTTTAAAATTTGTCCACATGATTGCGGGAAAACTAATCATCCGATTTGCAAATGTTTTTTTTTCACTTTTTTATTATCTTATTAAGATGGCATTCATCTACAGAGAAGCAGATATGACTATTTTTTCAAGCTGTACACACAGAGTGTCGAAAAATGAGGCATTTTTGGGACAATTTTTTCCTCTGCGTGCCATTTTCTTAATTTTCAATATTTTTCTTTGCTTTTAGATGAATGCCAATTCAAGTGTGTCTACTTTAATGTGAATTGTTTTTTTTTATTCAGATCATCTTGGACTGCGGAATCGTGTGGACAACTTTTTTTTGACACCTTAGGTTTAGCGCCATTTTTTGGAAATTAATTATTAATATAAAAAAAATTTCATATAATGACGTACAATTTCAATTAAAAAAAAGTTTTTTGAAATACATTCAGTAGTTTTTGTAAAAAATAAATCTAAACTTTCATAAAAAAATTACCAATTTTGAGCGATAAGCCTTAGTTTTATTCATACTAAGCTTAAGATGTTTTTTGTTGCTTTCTTCATATTTGGTGGTTCTTCATGTTGGTGGCCGTGAAGGGTGTCATTTAGCATACTCAGTTTCGATAACGGAGGTCAACCAGCATTGGATGTGATTAGTTGGGGAACCCCTTGGCAAAACGACACTCGCGTTTAAAAATATAAAGCTTTCGACACCCCCGCAGTCATTTGTAAATTCGTCACCCTCTTTTTTCCACTCGAGATCAGATAGCAATGAGGCAAGACGTTAAATGCCCTTTGTGGGCCGTATAGGGTAATCCACATGGGGCAATTGCGCTAGCCCCAAAATTCTAGTCGGGAAAGGCTTTCGATGATAAATAACTCCAAACTTTTGTTATTGACATATTTCGCAAGAGTTAAGAGTTTCCTTTCCGGCCGTTTAATCACTCCCCGTGTTCCCAAAGGTCAATCATATCACCGACCCTTTTTCTAATTTTTATTGACAACCTTCTTATCCTTCCAACTTGCTCTCTAGCAAACTCTGTTTTGTGTGACATCTCAGCTTCGTGCTGGATCTCTCAGTGGTTGCGGCCTCTGCTAATATGGGGTCCCCTCCACGTTGTTCTAGGTCTTCCATCTCGACCGTTTCCTCTCGGATTCCAGTCAGGTGCCTGTTTGGCTAGATTCTCGTTCCCGCGTCGTAAGGTGTAGCTAATCCAATGTTTCGTTTGTTTCGCCTGATTTTGTCGTCTATCCTTTCTTGGCGGGCACGGTTTCATAGTTCTTCACTTCTAATTCTATCTTGCCAGCGGATATTTAGGATTGGACGTAAGCATATGTTTGTCCAAACAAACGACCGCCCATTGAGTATTTGTCAAAACCATGCCCTAGTTATTCCACGTAATTGAAAAGTATAGCAAATGACAATGCGGGGTAAAATCAACCTTAGTATACTCGGGATGAAGGTGCCTAGCTACCATTCCTTCCTTCCCCCACCTACATAACATTCTTCCTTTTTACAGCAATTTCCAGCGCTCTTTCTTGTCATCGCCTGTAAGCATAGCGAAACCGGTTTCCTTTCGATCACCGAAGTCAGGGATCTCTCGCGGAGGTTCTGGGTCGAAGCCGGTGTAGTAATATCTCGGGTTGTTGTTGGGAGTTCTTCATTCTCTACAAACTTTTGGTCTAGAGCTTGGTGGTCGACATTACACACTCAATACAATAGTCCCTTGGTACTTTATTCTGAATTATAGTCTTTCAAATAAAAAAACCTTTTCCGTTATTCTGGATTATATCTAGGATTATCCTCGTTGATGTTTACACTACCTAGTCTATCTTTAAAACAACGTCAAAATTCAAAGCTGAAATTGAATCAAGTTAAGAAAAATAAACTCAATTTCGTACTTTATAAAAGCGTCCCTCAAAAGACAATAAGTAAAAACCATACTTCAACCCTTGCATGTTATTATATTCCAAGATATAAACAAGCTCTAGTGTGAAAGCCAGAGTCCACTTCTGGTTGATGAAGTGGTTGCTTGTTTGATTTTAGAATTTTCTATAGAAAAAGGGGAAAATAGAGTCTGGGCCCAAGTACAAAGGGGGCGTCCTGTACAAACCACTTCGCACTTTTGTTTGTAGCCTTTCGAAAGCGACGCTCGTCCGTTCCTGCTGTGAATGACAAATTAAATTTACTCCAGCCCATGAGAACCACTCCTCTCTGTTTAGATTGCGTGCACAGGAGAGAAGCTATGTTACAGGACATTCATCATAAGTGAAAAGGATATAATCGTCTAAACGAATTGCTGATGCCGGCAGGACTATTTACATTTCGGTATCCTGTTTGCTTTAAGCAAACCCTTGCAAAATTACGTACTCTTTTGTAGTTAGTCGCCGTGGACTTGTTTGATGTCGTACCGGCTGACTGGTTCTCCCCCTAGATTTTTGCCCTTTGTCTGGAGCTAATGCTGACCCAGGATATCATGATGGCAAGGACCTCGTTCTTATTTGTATCGAAACATAGTAACGAAGCGTTTTCTAAAAAGTATATGATTATTGATGAATTGTTGTTTTTTGATTTACCCTCCTCCACTCTTTCGATGAATGTTCAAGTCCTGTCAGAATTGTTAAAGGACACTAGAAGGACGACACATGTTTGTTTACATTCAGATTTTTGCCTGCCGACATAAAACCCATATCCACCTTGTGACCTATCTAATCTTGTATCCTGTCACCCCAAGTATATAGTGACGAGGGCATTTACGGTGCTTTATCTCTGGATTTTTTTCCTGCACCCCTCTACGCCCTGGCAGTTGTGCCAGGAGTCTGGGCAGCCCTGCCAGGAGCAACAGCACAGGAGAAAGGACATCCTGGGGAACTTCCGAGGCTGACAAAGCCACCGGAACGAAATATCTGTCGCGCTGTTAATTACATTTCGCACATTTTTTTGTGTCCTTGCAATTAAATTTGCTGTTAATCAATTTAATGGTAGACTTTCACCCCCCAAAATCGTTCGTCCCTTTTTGGGGATTCATCGACGGGGGGACCTTACCGTACGTACGTACGTTCATTCACGTCGCTGTGTGCATAGTGTTAGCATCCCTGCCCTGCTGGATGGATTCCGTTGGATTTTTGTTGGGGGAATTTGGACGCCCGCCCGCTGCCAGGGACGAATTGCTACACTGTGTTCTTCTGTATGTAAATGGCAGTTTTTGGTAAATTTTGTGAGCAATTATGAAACTGTGTTTGTGGTGTTGTACTCATAATTTTTAATGAACGGCACTGGTCGGGTGCGATTTATTAAATTACCAAACAAAAGCCCCTACCAGGGTGGATCTAGTGCGGGGACAACAGCGAACAATTACATGCCGCATGAATGTCAATTAGCTAATGGCAGTAATGAGAGCTGATTTTGTAATGTTTCTTCGCTGCTTTGCCGGGCGACAATTCCAAGCACTGAAAATTTGGAATTATGTTTAGTCATTAAATGAATTAAGTGAAGCGAAATGATTCTAAATAGAAATTTTGTTATTTTATGGTATGGCTTTTTTGTAGTTTATGCAGGACTCGTTCTGGTGGGATTGTGAGTAGTTCCTGGTATCAGATAGATTATAATCAAAGTAATTGTTTGTGTGATACAATTAATTAAAATTCGTTCAATAGGGCATTGTCAATGTTCAGCTACTGGGTGTGACTAGTGCAGCCGTTCAGTATATTAGCAGACTCAGTTCTTGATGGAAGCATTAGTGTACGCTCACACAAATAGTGGCAGGATAGGTCGTTTGCCAAAGTAGGTGCTATGCTAAGATATACTACTGTTCACACCAGAGGATACCTGCTTGGATAGGATATTAGAAAATGCTGCAGTTGGTCGTCGTTTCATCGCACACTGTATTAAAAGTTAAATCCAGCCCATCCCTCGTGGGACATAGGGCGGAAACTTGCCCTCCAGCGGACTCTGTTTGTGCGACAGCACTCAGCTCCGTCCAGGATCTCCCAGTTGTTGCGGCCTCTGCTAATAGAGTTCTCCTTCACGTTGTTCTCGGTCTTCCAGCTCGACGGGTTCCTGGCGGGCACGGTATACAGAAACAAGGTAATGTAAAATAGACTGACAGCTTCGAATATCGTAGAAAAAGTCTCCGGGATCACATACGGCCTTACGAAGGCCAAATTTGACCAAAAGATTTAAAAGGCCAAGTACTGAGCTGTAGAAACGGGCATTCGGTTTCATTAATTCCAGGCTTGGCAATTGTCGCTTGTCCAAAAAATGAGCTGTGCGTCGTATGGCCGTTATTGGAACTGTAAGGCCGTTGTTTCACCGTGAATCGCCCCCTGTACGGCCGTACTGTCCTGCAACGAGCCTTCTGTTAACCGCCAGATGGCCGAGGACTATGTTTCAATCACAGTCGGCATTTGCCCGTTCTAAGGCCATCTTTTATTTTTACTAGGGTACCGTGCCAGGCGGGTTACAGGCAAGGGACTGTTTGGCTAGATTTTCGTTTTCGCGTGGCAAGGCGTGTCCAATCCAATTCCATTTCCTTCGCTAGATTTGGTCGTGTATCTTTTCTTGGCTGGCACGGCGCCATAGTTCTTCATTTGTGAATCTATCTTGCCAGCGGATTTTTAGGATACGGCGTAGGTATCTGTTGATGAAAACTTGTAGGCGCCTTGTGATGAATTAGCTGACTTTCCATGTTTCGAAACCATACAAAAGAACTGCCTTAACGTTGGATGTATTAGTGTTGAGCCGGACTTACACGAGGCAGTACATTTGTCCCTTAGGCTGGTCGCACACTGCAGCAGATTCGGCCGAATTTTTCAAACAATTATTTTGCTATTCTCATTCGCACATTACAGCCGTTGTTTTCGGCCGTTGACGTCCCTAGGTTTACTCCGATCAGATTTGTTTAATTATTCGGCCGAATCTGCTGCAGTGTGCGACCAGCCTTACACGATGTAAATTGTACTGAGGCCTCAGTTTTTTAAATGTCCCGGTTCAAAAATATGTCTTACTGGTATATAAGCGTGTATCGAAATAAATGAAGCGAGGTGTGATTGTAAATAACTGGAGAGACATTTCTTCCGGCAGTAAAATATCAAATTTGAACTGCGGCGAGGTTAGATTGTAAACACGAACTGGAGAGACATTTCTCACTTATTTTGCGGCAGTAAAATATCCAATTTAAACTGAGCCGTGGTGAGATTGTAAATTCGAGCTGGATGGAGGGACATTGCTTACTTTTTTCGAGGGAGTGAGGTTTTGTACTGAAGAGACAATTCTTTCATTTTTCGAGGGAGTGAAGTTTTGTACTGAAGGGACAACTCTTACATTTTTTGAAGGAGTGAAATTTTGTGCTGGAGATACGTTTCTTACACCGGCTCCACACGTTGCTCCCAACCCGGGTACCAGCCAACGTTGGCGCAGATTCCGACAGGCGACGGCCAATCCGCAATGCTCACGCCATTGGGGCTTATCTTGGTGCCAACGTGTGGAGCCGGCCTTACTTCTAGCAGAATTTTCGACTTGAAGTTAGGCGGGGTGGGATTGCAAAATATAAATATATGGCCACGCACAACTAATTAGAAACAGTTTCATAAAAATAGCATTTATACAGTTTTTATGTAGGAATCTTATTAAAGAATTCCCACCACCTCCTCTTAATTTTTTTTATATACATATATGTATAATGATAGAAGGAAATCAATAAGAATATCATAATGAATTCCTAACAGGATTGCTACATAAAAACATAAAAAACGTAAATACAATTTTTATGAAACTGTTTCTAATTAGTTGTCCGTGGCTGTACATTGTAGAGGCATAGATTTCTTACTTACTCTAAGGCAGTTTATTGAATATTAGAATTAAACTTGCAAAAATCCACTTCAGTGGTAGTTATTTTCCTTCTTTTTTTTAATCTGCTTGTTTTTGCCATTTGGCATTACAATAGCACCTCGTCTCATTTGACGTATAACATTGTACTGGCTCAAAAGAAAAAAAAGCACCTCTTACAAACTCATTTTATAATCGTGTACTAACACAAGGATGTATAGTATAGATAACTAGAATACCCTTAGACGAATATTTGAACAATCGATAAAATGGAAGTCACCATTATACGAGGGTCGTCTCAAGAGTAAGTTCAACTTTTTTTTTAGTCTGGAAATCTCGAGGAATTTGCGTCTGGGTGTAGTGGCAGCACTGTAAAATTTCTATGCGCGGGCAGTAAAGCCTGAAATACATTAAGAGGCAGTGCGTCGCGTCGCGTCGCTGTGAGCCGCAGTGGTTGATTAAAGTATGAGCGTCAACGCACATTGAAAGTGGCAGAAGTTTGGCAGGCCCATTTGTTCACTATGCGAGCTAGTTGCGGTCGCGTATATGAGGATATGTACGAAAATTCAGCCCTTAAACGCCTTCAAAATTTCAAATTTAAATTTAGGTTCACGCAATTGAAATTTTTTTTTGTTCTTGATCATGTAAAAAGTGAGAAAAAAATATGGTCCAAAAAAAAATTTTGGGCACATACTTTTTTTTAAAAGCCCTGAAATAGTCAATAAATATTTTTTATAAATTCTACAGATTATTACCTTTCTATAATGATCAAAATCATAAAAACCAGTTTACAAATAATAAAACTATGAAATATAAAATAGCGATAGATATTATACATTTTCCCATACGAATTGCCATTCATGATATCCGTTTTAAAGATTTGAAATACTCATTTGCGACTTGTATAGGTCATCAGTCGTTCAATAGATCGTTTGTTGGACTACGTGGCAAATATTTTCAGGGGTGATTCTTGGATGTATTGGAGAAAAAAATTGTTCTAGGGAGGGGGCTATCCCCACTAACCACTAACCACTAAAATACAGGGTGTTTAAGAAAAAAAAATAACTTTAGCTCAAAAAAGATAATTTTTTGTATGTGCCAAACATTTTTTTTGGACCATATTTTTTTCTCACTTTTTACAACAGGAAGGAACAAAAAAAAATTTCAAGTGCGTGCACCTAAATTTAAATTTTGAAATTTTGAAGCCGTTTAAGGGCTGAATTTTCGTACATATCCTCATATACATTTCAAAAAATTAAGCAACTAAATTATTTTTACTCTAGATATAAGTTACATAAGTATTTGTAGTCTGTCGCAGCCGAAAATCGAGTAATGTATACGCTAAGGCAGTTCGCAGAAATGTCAAAAAAGTACTCATCGATTCTCAAGGAATCGAGTATTTTTGAGCGAGTAAAAAGTACTCATTGAGTAATTTTCTTTCGATTCCACTCATGAGTATTTAATCGAGTACTCTCCACCGATTCCGTATCCCTAGTTGAGACATTTGTTAGCTTAAAAAAGTGTAAAATCGAACTATTTTTTTCTTGTTTCAATCGGCAAATCTAACCTCAGGAATCACCCTTTGTACTACTACAGTCCGTCATGTCGTTGGTGCCATGTCTATAGTAATAAGCTTAGTTCGCGGGATAGAATAGATTTTGAGTTATATGTCGGAAATACTTACTGCGAAAGATTGTTCCACAGTCGAGCTGTTCTATTTATGAACGAACAAATTGCGCGATAAGGCAGAGGTTGATAGTTTGCTCAGGATTTCATCTTTTGATCAATGAATTTTCTTTTGGTGTTGTTGTTGTTACTACGATCGACATACATACGTGGGGCTGATAGACCAGAAATCAAAGAGAAGGTTAGTGGTGAAACTGACCATAATATTCATTAAGAAAGTAATAGTTTTGGTGATGGTTTCAAAAATCGACCAAATTTGGACTCACACATTTTGAACGAAAATTCTCAATTTTTTTCCTTTCATGATGCTTCTACAAGTAAATCACCGCTTAGATCAATGCCAAAGTGCGATCTTTCTTATTTGGCAAGATATGGAATATCTAGAACATGCCATGATCACCTTTTTGGCCTCCGGGTCAGGTTTTCAAACATTTGTTTATTGTATGTTTTCTGACCAAAACCTAATCGATATTTTATGAAATAAAGCAGTTCGTTGTTGTTATTTATAAGTGCCTATTCAAGCAGAAATTGATGCTATCCCCTAAATCCAATTTTGTGGCACAAAAATACATTAGCCAAATCTTCTCCAAAAATAACAATACCAATACAAATTCCTCCTTTAAAATCAGCTTAGTCAACAATACCCCAGAATAGCTTAAGCACTAAAAACACGGATATAAATTTTCTACTTCATTCAGTTGTCCAACTGTCATTCCGTTTGTGATGGTATAAATTGACGTCAATTAATGTGTTGGAAGCGTAATTGGTTTGCCAGATAGAGAAGCCTCCTGTCTGGACCACATCACGTACGCACTCAATCAATTCTGAAATCATCACACGTTCCGATTGGCTTTATTTGGTCTCATCTATGCCATTCTAATGACACGTAACGTTAAGGACACATCGATACATATGCACATATATATAAACTAGAGATACCCTCTAAATTCTCTATACTTGTCCCAATATATGATCGTTAGATATCTTCTCAAATATTGGAAATGACAACAGAATCCCCTTGTCACAGGTAAAAGTTTTCTGAAAGCCTTGTTAGTTCTTGACAGGTTTCAGTTCATTAGCGAATCCTCTGAGATGGTTAGGTGGGCACCAAAGAGGGTCCTTGTTCGACCGGTACCAACGCTCCTATGTCTCTTTCTATTCGGTATTTTTTTCCAATTCGTTTAGCAACAAAGTCACCATTACTTCGCATTTGTTACAATTTCATCTGGAAAAATACATGTATAATCCCCGGATGACATGGAACGGCTGAACCTTGCACGCTCTTGGTTTGGGGCGGAAGGGGGCTACCCGCCCTTTGTTAAGAGGTAAAATCCCTTTTTAACACCTGAAAACGTTTTATACCACTGTGAGCCCCTAATATATCCATTTGTGTGGGTGTTCTGCCACTATGAAAGCCCTAAAAATGTCAAAATGTTGCACTGGCAACAACTGTGAACATGATTTAAGGCCACCATTTATCATGCGAGGTGAATGCGAAAGGAGCTTCATAGGGATGCCGAGTTTTTACAATTTCCCCGAACGATTTTTTTGTTGTCATCCCTTCGCATCCTGAATGCTCTTCGCCAGCTGATATTACTACTACCGAGCCAGAGCTTAGCGCATCCGGCTAGTGTGAAGATTGAGAGGGTTGGCCCATAACGGGGCTGCAGTTGCATGAATTACGGGTGTGCGAGTCAAGTGCAACAACAATAGCTTAATCTAACAGGATTTTGCTAAAATGTCTTCATTTAAGATAATAATCCCTACTGTCGTCGCATGCAACGCAAACTAGGGAGCGGAACCCTTAACGTTGGGGCATGACTAAAAACTCTAAGCACAACTTGTCACACAAGCGGATCCTTGCTCGGGGTGCATGCAGCTAATAGCATACTACATCTCGCGTGACTGAAATGCACCAAATTAGCAGAATGCGCTGACTGCGAAACTCATCACTGACGTTCTATTCCTCAAGTAGCGCCCCGTCCTGGAACACCAACGGACCCGGTCGCCATGTCACTCACTAGTATGATGTGTCCTGGAAAGCCTGATTGAACCATAGTCGCCCGCTCTAGGAGAGAAAAAATATAGTTATTGTCCCGGAAAGCCTGTGAATTTCTTCATCCCCCATGGCACGATTGCATTTGAGATGCAATAAGGTTTCCGTTGAGGCTAGGCCGAAGGGAGCAAGTCCCGTTCTATTACACTTTGGTGGCACTTAACAATTTTTTTAACGGCTCCACCGCGTAATTAACGAGCTTCAAAGGGTTTCTTGCTCCTTTGTAGGGAAAATTGGTCAGTTGCATGCCGCCATTATGCAATTAAGGACGTTGTTTATGAGTTTCGTTATTTTTTTAGTGGATACTGTTTATGTGTGTGTACAAACAAGGAGCTGCACGAAAGTGGGCTGGTGCTGAGTTTAGAGCAATTTTTATGAGATTTTTCATAATTTATTATCGAATGAGAAATTGCTGTTTTATGCGGATAAGAATGCCTTAATTGAGACCATAAAAATGGGATTTTGCTTGTTTTTATATTTATGTTTTAATCGCAGCAAAGTATAAGTTATTGTTTAAAACCGTGGATTAGTTTTTTGCGTGAAAACTATTTGCCAGATGGCTTTTATCACTTTAATAAAAAAAAGTAGTAATAATGTTGTGCTAACTACGCACCATTAGAGACTGATAGGATAAAGGCAGTCGCCTATATGGTCGACATGGTGGTCCTTCCTAGAATCCGAAGAAGGTTAGCGAGTGGTCCAACCGCTGTAGAATATCCATTAACCCAGAAAATACTGAACTGATTGTTTTCACCAATGGGACTTAAATCGTTGGTTGCATGCAGCAATGATTATATCAGTTCTGAAATATGGTTCTGCGAGTGGTGGTGCACTTTTGTAAAAAAATATAACACAGCGAGGTCGGCGAACACCGACCGTGGTTGAAACATAGTTCTCGGCCATGTGAAAGGCATCAGAAGGGGTTGTTTGCAGGACTGCCGTACACCACACACACATACACACCGACGCATATACGTTTTTTTTAAAAAAAAAGCAACGAAAAAAATGTTTTCTTCTTTACTGGTTTAAATAAGAAAATTTCCACTAAAATATAAATCAACCCGCACCAAACACTTCACGTACAACAAACCGACGACTGGCGAGCTCGTTTCTCTTGTGAATCGATTATCTTTAAGTAGGATAAATCGAAAGGACCTTTGTAAATAACGAAAATGATTAAGTTGTTTTTTTGGCAGATTTTGCAGATTCTTTTTTTGGCTCAAATTTGCCGTCGTATGCCCGTTTTTACAGCTCAGTACTTAGGCATTTAAATCTTTTAGTCAAGTTTGGCCGTCGTGATGCCGTATGTCCTCCCATTAAAAATGGTTAAAAACTCTACGGCCATCATATGCCCCTTAAAAAGCCAAACGGCCGGTATTCGCCCCTTTGTAAGGCCTTTTTTTATTTTTACTCGGGCTCATCAGCACGTTGTTTGCAATGCTTTTTGAAGCATTTTTCTCTTTCCGAACAAGACGTCCGACGATGCGTGTCATGCCCACAAGATGATAATGGATTTGTAGGGCATATTCAGGTATCCCCAAGCTTTAATGAAGGTTTCCATCCTCATTTCGTTAGCTTTATCGAAGATGTTGTCAGGCAAGAAGACACAACAAAGCAAGTCTTAACACACTTCTTGGCCCTATTTGAAGGTCTTTTGCTATTCGTATGTTTTTGATAAAGGTAAATCAACATAAGTGTTCTTTAATATTTTCAACAATTCAACGCAAAACAAATTTCATTAGGAATAGAAAATTTAAGGTAAACTTTTAACCAATTTGATACCGCTGTATCTATACTTTATACATAACCAATTGATGACAGCTGTCTCAAAATGTACGTGATAACACTGATGAATGGCCATGGATCTCAAAAGTAAAAGTGTTATTGCACAGTATTTGCCTGGAAAATAGCAAAATGCAATTGCTACTGAGTTCCACCATTTTAATGGGAATAATTTTTTTGTACATCGTACCATAAAAATATACAGTAAGAGCGGCAGCATTGCGAAGCTCTGAGGTGGTGGTCGGAAAAGGGCAGTAACATCAACAGAAATTTTGCAATAAGTTTGCAAGCTAATCGAACGAAATCCGTGTCGTAGTGACAGGAAATGCAATGTAATGAATATTGCCAAATGAGCTTAGTCCAAGCGTGCGTTTAAACTATACGAGTTTTCGCTGGTAGTCGCACTGGCACACTGTTTACATTAGCACAGAATACTGGCAAATATTTCTCTGACAGAGGGATTGCCCGTGCTTCACTGACACTTTTTTTTCCAGAGCACTGGTAATAGAAATTGATGGTGTTTACATTGGGAATCCAGTTCACTGGAAATGATATTTCGTGCGGAATTGCAGAAAACAGCAATTTCAAACTGAAAAAAATCACAATGTACAAAATATTTTATTTCAATATGTCGGCCCATCCTAAATTTTGGCATATATGTACCTTAAGAGTGTATGCACAAAATATATTTTTTTCAAATAATAAAAAAATCTGTTTTTGAGTTTTTTTCAAAAAAAGAATTTTGAAAATACTGGAAAAAGTTTTATTCCAATTTTCGATTTTTTTAAAATTAATAACTAAAAAATTAGAAGACCAAAAAATCTGAAAATTTATATTTTACTTAGTTTTCACCAGAAGAACAAATATAAAAAAAAATATAACTCCCTGAGGTGGTGAGATCCAGAGAATTGATTGACTTGATGTGGCGCTGGCGATCTTGTAGTAACTATTTACAAGTGAATTTTTCGGTTAAATGTAATGTAAAGTAAATATGGCTAAAGCAATTGTTGCATCTTTGTTATTTCGTGATAAAGAAGAAAAGAAACCAAAAAGAAGGCGTTTGTGTTCTTATATTTTGCCATTCCTAGTAGCAACGCAACGGTTTTGCCCAAAATTTTGCTCAAATCTAACTCCGCAATATCCAGAATTATTTATGCAAATGTTTTGCATTATTTTTTTTTTCTGAAAATATACTTATAAATTGAAAGTTTAAATGGAAATATAAGTCAGTTTAACCCTTTGACCGATGCCCTGGCTAAAAACTATCCAAAATAAAAGTTTGCCATAACTCCATAGATAAATCAATCATACCAATATTAAAAATTTGGTGAGATTCTATAAAATTTCGAACAAAAACAAAATTTGGATATTCCGGAGTTAGATTTGAACAATTTTTGTGCAAATGTTTTGCATGAAATTTGCAAAAAATTTGCACAAAGCGTGCTACTAGGGATTTATTGAAAACAACTGTTTTATCTTTACATATTATATCTTGCAGAGAATTTGTTTTTAAATCTCTATTTCGTTGTGCCCCAATTGAAACATTCCACAGTTCTGGACAATTCTCATACAAAGATATTAAAATTTAAATTTCTTCTTTTGTCCAATAATCGCCTGTGGCTCTAGAACTTCGCTTTTTTTAATCGTTTTCCAATTTAAAACCGGTTTTCGTCAACGATTCTGAATAAAAAACTCGTACAACTTTACTAACAAGTTTGTAAAGTTGCCAGTGCTCACGAGAAACACGACAGTGCACGTTTTTGCGTGTTTAGACTGCACGAGAAAAACCGTGTCAGTGTTTATGCCAGTGGTTTGCCAGTGTCCCAACCAGTGCACTGATATGATGTTTACATGGCACTCACTTCATCACTGGAAATAGCCATTGCAATAACTGGCAAAAAACTCTTATAATTTAACGCACCCTAAAGGTCTTGAAGTTCCAGCACGATTTTACATCGGAACAAAAAAAGTAAGAGCGGAAAGCGGCAAGCAGTTCCTTTTTTTGGCGGCAAGTGGTGAGCTACCGCTATTTTATCTGATGAGCCCAAAGGCCTAATTGAACAACGTGTGATCAAATAAACGACGTCAAGTCTGAAGACGTCCCAGCACCGTCTGATAAATCACAGGTCAACCAATTTCTCCGGATGCAAATCCAATAGACTGCTTTATCTGAGGCATTTTAAAGAGCAACGTTAGCACTAAAAAAATCCGAAGTGTCGATCAAGCTCTTCGTCGGAAATGGACCAAAATACTACAAAGCCACATTCGGGCAGCATGCGATACCGACCGTTTTAAGACCATAGTACTCGTTAATTGAGAGAAGCCAGAATTAGATCACGACTGTAGAGATGGTTAAGTAAGAAAATAAAGTAAAAATTCTTAACTATACAATCTTATCTAAATCTAACATAAAATCATAATTTTGGGACACTTTCTCTTGTCATATTTGAATATTTAACAAACTTAAACCCCCTAAAATCGGTGAAATCTTCAAATTTGCTTCTTACGTTTGTGATAAAATAAGGAATCATTAGACTAAACAACATTTGCCTTCCCAAATTCCCTTTGAACACTATAACCCTCCGATCTGTCCCAAAATGCTACAACTACTAACTCAAACCCCATAAAATCCATAAAATATTCCACACACTAATACTTGCAATTTCCAAAAACTTATATTTTCCATTAATTACAAAACTGTAATCATTGAACTAAACTCATCATTTAAGGTTTGTGTTTGTTTTAATTATGATAAAGATTATGTGACTACATTATTTCACATTCAGTACTCACCTCAAGTATAAGATACAGGCGACATCCCTTATATATTCTGCCCTACCACTCAACCCCCCTCAACCGCCGGGCAACATCCCACCAAAAATTTTGAAGCTAAAACCCCACCAATTTGATGGGGAGCTTTTCGAAATTTAACAACCCTAAAGAGAGGTGAATTATTGTACGTAAGTTGTAACAACCATCAAAGTTTCAATATTTACACAAGGGATTGAATTTGTGCGGTTTATTTGCATATAGAATGAGGTCTAGGCTTAGCGTTTAATCAGGCTTTGAATGTAATTTCAATATTTAATTGCTACACGAACGAAGGGAGTGGTGCGGGGGGGCTTGATCAAGGAGGTATTAGAGTTGGGCAGAGGTGGGCGGGGGATGGTGGAATAAAAATGTAACACACAAAACATTTCTATTAAACAAATTACATTTGTAAATCCGGATAAAGCTATAGTATAATTTAATCTGAGATTATTGTGTTGAAACTTCATTGAAGCTTCTTTTTCCAACATGAGAATTAAATCTAGTGAAAAAATGTAGGTGAAATAGTGGAACCGTTCATCAGTAACGAAAAAAAAACCGTATTGCCAAAGACTATCTAGACCTTATCTGCTTAGTGCCATGCTGCTCGAGTGCGAAATGAGCACTCGGATTGATTGTGAGCGGCGCGCGCATGTAAACTGTTAATTGATTTCTTCAACTTTTCCTCAGTCTTTTATCTTATCTTTCACCTTCTGCCATTAAAATTCGTTTATTTGCACTGAAAAGCCCGTAACTTTAATAAAAAACCTATATATATCGTCGACTCATCTCTTTCCCTCTCTTGCTCTCGATATACCCAGCTTCAATATGAAGAGCAAACACAACAACAACAAAAAAGCAAAATTCCAATTACCTGTACATAAAATGCGCGCGCAGGTAATTCGATACGAGTTGAGAGCGGCTCTTTTCTTCTTTCTTGATGCACACTTTTGTGCGCGCGATTTGTTCTGTTACTTTGGAGCGTGAAGTGCGCGCGCAGCTTCTTTTTTGCAATGTGTCGCTTTCGAGTGCACAAAGTCGTCTTAACTTTTTCTCATGGATTTAAACAGAAATAGCAGAGATCATAGCTGAAGATTGTTAAGATAATGGTCAATCGATGTTTTCTGGATCGTAGATATTTGCTGAATCTTTTTGTGAAACGACGAACGGAGACAGTTAAGGCCCTTTTTCGTTATATGGTAGTAATAAAGTGTGGATTGGCTTTAAGGTGGAGCATCGATAATGTGAGGCAGTTGTTATGTATAGCTACAAATACTGCCAATATGTTGTGTGTTCATTTATGATTAGTCGCCTCTAATAGCATTGGCATTTTCCGGTACATGTTAAACATGAAAATTTAATAATAAGAAACATTGGCCATCAGCATGCTGAAAGGCACTTTCATTATAAACATTCTTTGATGTCACCATGTTTGTTCTCGGATACATTTTATTTTATGTCAAAAACCTAGCTTAGGAATCATAGTTTGAACTACTGGTCCGTCATGTAGTTGAGGTTATGGGGTAGTAGTAAGGTTCCCTTGAAGAATAGAAGAGGATAATACAGTCTAGTTTTCTCGCATCATCTATTAATGTTACATGAATGATGTTAAGAGATGGATCAGCTGTTAGAGATTCATAACGTCTGCTGAGATTGAAGGAAGGTCAGTGCAGGTTTTATTAGACAAAACACCGTACTTCGTTTTGGAGGCCTTAAATCCAAAACGATTATTGGACTTCAATCACAAATGAGTCCGATGGCCATTTTGATAGAGTTTGACACGAGCTGTCGATCATGCGCAAACAATTCTGGCACCTCATATATATTCGAAGTGTGAGTAGTTCAGAGCATCAGCGATGCTGTGCAGTAAGTTGGAGGAGATTGAGATTAAATTACTTTTTATGCGGCAGTGGCAGCCCAGAAATCAGCCTCAATTTATTTACCTGCTGTCTGTTGAGTAATGTGGTTTTAAATTATTTGGTTGTGGGGTTATGCCCGACTAGCATATTGGGGAGAGCGCAGGTAGGGCCTTTATGAGGCCAGCTCGATTGCCTCATGTGGACCCGGCGGTATTGCCCTACAAGGCCCACACAGGGCATCTATCGCCTTGTCTCATTCGCGCCTCGTCATAAGGAATGCCTCTTTTGGCCCCCTTGAGGAAAAATCACAAAAATTTGAGAATTTCGCGGTGGATATGTGAGCAATAACTGCGCCAGTGTCGAAAGCTTTATATTTTTAGACGTGAGTGTCGTTTTACCAATGTAGTTTCCCAACTGAGTACTAATCAGGGCCAATGCTGCTGGACCTCTGCAATTGAACCAGAACCTGTCTATTTGTTGAGTATGCTTAATAACACTCTTCACCAACATAATTGCCTGAAATATGAAGCAATACAACCCAAAAACTAAAGCTTTGCATGAGTGTGGTGTTCATGAGGAAACTAAAGGGAAAGCCCTCTTTCGGCATGTCCCTCATCTGACACATGGGGTCCTCATGGGAAGCCTACAGGGAAATCCCTCTTTCGCCAAACCCCTGAGGCAATCCCCTTTTTAAATGTTAGTCGGGTGGGGTTTAATAACTACAGTTATCAGATCTTAATAGCTCTAATAAAATATTTTTAGTTTCCGTATGAAAAGACTTGCTTGTATGCGGCCATTCGACCACGTTCATCATCGCCAGCTACCGCGACGGTTCTGGGATATTAGGTATATAGGTGTGGATTTCCCCAAAGCGAAAGTGCGTGTGCACTTTTCCTTCCATCCTCACGTTCTCCGCCGCCCCTCATGAGGAATCAGGATAATGTGGAAGAAGATGGCGATGGATTATGCATTCGAGCTCTTGCATATTGTTGGTGTTCGAAAATACTGACTGCGAAAGATTATTCCACAGTCGAGGAAAATGAATCCTTCACAGTGAAAGAATACTTTTCTTGAACCATTTTTATACGGCATTTAGGTTTTAAGTTTTAACGAATTGGCGTACAAAATATTGTTAGCGTTAAAAATAATCCTTTTCGGAGGAAAATAATTTTCCTGTCGCAGCCATATGCCCCATGAAAAATGTACGGCAATAGAAAAAATGTTATCGTTTCATGAAATAGCATTAAGATCATTGAATTTGATGTTGGTTCAAATGATTATTGTATCCAACAATAATAAAAAACACTTTATTTTTGATAGTTCCTTTTACTATATTTTTAACAATGTTTCTTTACACTTTATTTTAACTTGTCTTTTTGATTTCTTTTACACGATTTTTAAAGGACGGGATTTTTAAGTAAAACTTTTATTTAGTCACTTTATTCGTAGTTTTTTAATGACAGGTGACAACTAATTAATTTATTAATTTTTTTTTCTTGATGCAAGTTGGCTATGCTTTTTTTGTGCATAGTCTTTTGCAGTCAAGTAATAAGTGAGTAGTGGGACGATGTCCCTACATGATCAACACTGTACTAACTAAGAAGAGCGTGTTGAGTCGGGGTTTTCTCATCTTTTAACCACCAAATCTGTACCGCATAGGCCATTCATACACGAGGGAGCATGGTTCTGCAGCCAAAAGCTTTGCTGCAAATTTTCTGAAAATACACGGAGCAACAGCGATGGAAGCAGCTTTTGTGTTGCTACGTGACATTTGTTCGTATTAGTGAGTTGTCAAATTTTTTATTAAAAGGAAAATTGAAGTTTTTTCGCTGTTATGAAATAATTTATTTAAAAAAATTCACTCAGTCACTTTGAATTCTCAATAATTAAAAGTTTTTTCTTATTATGTACAAATTTTGACAAAATTTTTCTGTTTTAATTTTTTTTAATCACGAAAGCATTGTTTTCTTATTGGTGTGAGTGCATGCTTTCCGTGTTCGCAGGCCAAAGGCAGGAGCACAAAAGTCTCCACCGAAGCACGAAACTCTCCACTTATTGCATCTCCCCACGCCTCCCTTGCCCGAAAAAATCTTTTCGTGTATGAATGGCCATAGCCACACAATGATTCTATGAAAGCATATAAATCGAAATGTACAAATGCCGTACAGGAACAAATCACCTTTGTGGGGGGATAAATTTGCAGAAATTAAAAAATTCTTCTGGTTTCTAGTACCATTATTTTTGTACGGCAGTAGGATTTAGGAGTTTATTTTTTTTATAATATATCAATATGAGAATTGCCGTACAAGAATGTTTGGTCGGAAAAGCACCCCTCCGGATGGAATATTCAACTTACCTGTGCGGTCACATGTACCGCGCAAAGGTGACGGCATAGTGCCTAAAGTTTGCGTCTCATTTAGGAGTATCGATGCGCATATAATTCGTGCTGTTTCTCATGACCCCCCAAAAATTGCCGTGGGCTTGTAGTCTATACAGCTTACAGGTAGGTAATCCCCTTTGTACTCTCAACGGTTATTCCATTAAGTGCAATGTCGGCCAAAAAAATATTAGTAGTTTTATACCAACCGGTTCCATTCAATACTACCACGACAAAACCGTTATTATTATTTTGCTTGGAAGCGATGGCACGAAACAGGACGAAAGTTGGTGAAAAAATTGCAGTAAATACGGGTGGAAACTCGAAGCACCATCCCAAGAATCGGAAACGAACCGCTGACCTATGGTGTGGTAGTCGGGTGTCTTAAGCCCTAGGCTACCGAGGCCGGCTACAATGAACTTCCGCGATAGTCTCCAAGGGTCAAATAGTAAGACTAAAATTTGCGTTGTGACTTTGTCGGTCCAACAGCTATAGTATCGTGAGACAATCGTCGCAAGCGACATTCATATTGGGACGATATCGTACCAACCGTTGTATCGTGTAAAAGCCCCTTAACGTTTGTATATATTTTTTTAATTAGTATGTTCTTTGGATCTAGGTGAGGTTTATATATCACTAGCTGGGACCCGGCGCGCCTATGCTGCACCCATAAGCCAATAGGAGTAATCAGTTGATATGAACAGTAGGAGAGTTTGCAAAAACGGCAATTTTTTGGTATTTTTGATTCCAAATAACAAAATGTGAAACTATTAGGCAAATTCGTCGGCCATATTGGCGCGGCCATTTTGAATTTATAAGTTCTGATCATATATTCGTTATTTGCTAGCTTAAAAAACCCCAGATATCGATTTTCATTGGAATCGGAACGAAATTGGCAAATTCGTCGGCCATATTGGCGCGGCCATTTTGAATTTATAAGTTCTGATCTCAAATTCGTTATTTGCAACTTTAAGAACTGTTTGTTTTGCGAGGGCGCGTTTCGCTTCTTTTTTTTTCTTTTGTACCAAAAATTTTCTCTGCAATTACCTTTTTTCTATTTTCCTTGGGCGCCATCTACCAGAGCGTATTTGCGCCATGCGGTTTACCGAGATTTAGTCAAAACGCACATTCTGTGAAAGTTTCAGCTCAATCGGCCGTCTAGTTTTTGAGTTTTAGTGTCGCATTACAAACCAACAGACATTCATTTTTATATACATAGATTAAGAAACCAAGTTCAAATTTGACAAGAATCCCGTTATATTTGCAAATTTTCAACACTCTGTCTACGACATCGGTTAACACCTACCCATTTATAAAAGTTGAATAATGCATGGCTTAACGTATTTAAATTTCAACTTCAGACAACCATAAATGACCATCGTCTACTTAGTAATTACAATAAAGCCCGCATCCACTACCAAATCTCTGACCTTCACTAAACCTTCTAGACTAGCTTCCTGCTCGTCCTGCTCCCTCCCCTTCAAAAATACAATAAGCGAAGTTCTATTCCAAGTCATTAAACTCGAATCATACATCGACTCTCTAAGTACAGCCAAAAATTTTATACTACACTCGCATCATCATTCAACATAAAGGATCGGAGTCCGCCCTTTGCTGGTCTCACATAAGGACCAACTGGAACCTGTTACCACTTCTACAAACATACAATTACCAAAAATATAACTGACAAAACGAGATCCTTTTATACATACAGCATTATGCTGAATCTGGCTGGTGGGCCTTTGTGCATGAATGTTGGAAACTTTAAGTGGTGTTTCAGCTAATGGCCTCCTGGTGCCACCCATTCCCTACCACCGGCAGCCTACCTCCCTCATGATAGTTATAAATCAGTCCAAGGAATGAGATGGAGCAGGAAATTTATGTTAGTCTCTACCATTTTAATGTACGTAACCAGCCAAGGTTCCTCTCTACAACTGTATACCAGACCTTGTGTTTTATTAAATAGAAACTCGCAAATATGTGGACTTCCAGATGGAGTGAAGTACTTTTATGTGGATCCTTGACGATGCCACTTTGTTTAGTTAGTTTTCAGGGGTTATTTGCACTCACCACACCACCACTATATAGTTTCCATACCCTAATGCTGGAAATTTTGTAGTAGAAATTACGTGGGGGATGAGAGGAGACTATATGAACAGAAAGGTGTATAGGATATACCATTCCCCTCTCTGTATGGCTCCCCTTTTTTTAAGGGTCCATGAACCCTATCTTGGCTCGAGGGGGATTTAAAACCGTGCAAATGTAATTTATCGAAGAAAGCTTCCAGGTTTCTTGTTTTCGAGCATCCACTTGAAAACTGTTTCACGTGTGTGTAATATTATCCTTCAAAAGCGTTTTATTCCCAGTAAGTTTTTGTAGTTGCTTTAAGGTAATTTCATTCCCCACTTCAAGGATTTTTGGTAAGGCACTATATATATATTTACGTTGGAATTTCTTATATATAGATGCATATAGGTGCAGGATGTATCTTCTAAGTAAGAGGATCTGTGCACTATCACAGTGGGATTAAGACAGTAGAAGTTGTTAATTTAGCTTAAGTAGGATGCTGTGAAGTAATTTAAGTATTTTTGTTGCTTCTGTTCGGGATTTTCTTACATCTTAAAAAACTTTTGTCTGTCCTTATCTCCAGCAGTAAATATGCAAGGATTTTTTTATTTTAGATTTGGAATTTTAAACATAGCTTTAGAAGGGGAATAATGTTTCATCTGAATGTAAAAGTGGTTGTAGAGATCACACGGTCACATACAGAACTCTATAGCGCATTTGAAGTTAAAAACCATCTCCTACCGTATATTTTGGTCTGATTAGAGGGTGTCCATTAATTACGTGAGGCGATTTTGGCGATTTTCTACCCCCTTCCCCTTGGAGAGAGGTTGTGAGGTTTGGATCTACCGCCTCCCCCCACTTTACACCTCACGTAATTAATGGACGTCCCCTTAGTAAATCTTCTATTCGAAAGCGTGTGGTTCCACTGTATGTTGAAATGCTGCTTAAAACAATTGTATTGGACCTTGGAAATTTTCATCAAGATGAATTTAACTTCATCCACAATCTTAATTTCAAAAAAGAAGAGGTGATGCCAGAAAGACTGCGTGTTACAGAAAAGACTGCGTTTCCATCATCGAGGCTATTCGCATACCTCCAACGGCAGCGGTGAAGACGCGTCGTTCATGCAACAGCATACAACTCCATCGATAAGTTTACTTATGCCACATTGCCACTGTAAAGAAACTCGCACGATCGAAAACGCGATCGTCGATCGGTGGATGACTTCATTTCCGGCACTTTATATTCGTCGATTCTCTCGCCCCGACTCCAAATTCATTACCTGGGCGATCGTCTTTAACGAAGACATTCAAAAACTCTCAGCGTATTGGAAGAAATCCTATAAATGGGAATACTATCAAATTGCACGTCTCTGAAGATCTCGAAGATTCAATCTCCTTTCATGAACACACCAGAGAGTATATCCCGGGGTTTTCCTATTTATAGCTGGCTATATCACAGGGAGGATACGTATGGTATACAGATGAATACACAGAGTAGAGCGTTCCGATTGTGCAACGTAACTACTGTCTTTCAAGCAAAGGTGTGCCGAACCAAGCGGCCAAGGTGTACAGAACCTAGTCTAAATTGGTTTAGGACTTCCAAAACGGCTTCGATGAGCGGGGTACATGGGTCCTGGGCGATTGAGGAAGTAGTATAGCCATGTGACCACTGAGCCACTTATTTTACAATGTTGCGCAATCGGGCTTTTGGTTTGCGTCTAGGGCTGAAGCTTTTGCGGTTTGTGTCTTGCGAAGCTTTTGAGGACTGTGTCTTGGGTTGAATGGGTGCGCCACCGGTGTGGAACTAGTTAAACTTCGCTGGGCTGGGTTAGTGTGTCTTGGGTGGGCTTTCATACTGGGGCGTCTTTAGTGGGAATCGTTGGTCTTGGTCTGGATCTTGTGGGGGAATTTGATTCCAAGTTCCAAGCTCCGGATGTGGATGTAGGTGGTGGGCTCAGATTGTGCTTAGGCTGAGCTTTGAAATTTTATTGTTAGATACAAAATAGATATTTTTGCATACGTTTAGAGATTTTCCAAAAATATTTCTCAATAGTTCTGCATACTTTAGGGCTGCCTTGGCTTTGGTTGGGCTTCGAAGGTTGAGCTTCGGAAATTGAGTGAGCTTTGTGCTTTAGAAATTGGTTTCAGCTAGGTTTAGGGCCTGGGCGGTGGTTTGGAGTAATATTTATTGAACTTCAGCATGCTTTTTATATTGTTGTTAATAATAGTACATTTTTCCATGGATATGGGCTCTAGAAGGCTCGTGCTGATGAAAGCATAATAGCGGGGTGTAAAATTTTCATCAGAAATCTTCTACGAGCTGCGGTTCTCGAGATATTATCAACTTTTTATTTTTGTTAATAATAGTACATATTTTTCATGGGTAGGTATGTGATGGGGATTTACTTCGCAGTGCTCAATTTATACTGAAACCCTCCAGACATGATTGAGCCGGTTCAATTAAAATATGCCTCAATGTAAACAAAGTTGACCTTGAATTTTGACATATTAACATTTTTGGAACGGGAAATTCTTATAAGATGCAGCTGTATAAATAAAGTTAGCTTTTGCAATTTCCTGACCTAATCAGAATCAGCACCAGACCAGGCAGATATACCGACAGACAGACCAGGCAGACGGACCAGACAGATCAGCCGTGGAGCTGCCTACCTGTATAGCTGAGTACAAGTTGCACCGGCGCACCAATATTGGCGTCTCACCAAGCCCGGTGCACTAACACGCTCGGTACTCTACACAGGGTCTCGTTCTTCGGCGGGGCTTGACAAAAAAGTCTGAGTGACAAATCTTTAGCCAGACTACTGAGGAATAAGAACTGCTTACAGTTTCAAGAGGCATAACGCTGAAGCGAGACTACTCCCCATTAACCCCGAAGGTTATGACACTAAAACTACCGGTTTTAATTGAGTCCATCAAGCAGGTATGAAAGCAATTAACAGAGCATGACAACCGAAGATCTGCTTGTCTTGGACTTATTAGAAGATAGAAATATTCTTACTTCAGCCGTGGACTGTCATTGCCTTGTCACCAAAACCACCGTGGCAGGACTAGACAAGGTGGGAAAGTGCCTTATCAAACTCATTAATGCTGACGACACTTACGCCTCAATTTAGTCATTGAGCAAACGTAGAAATTCACAACAGACCTGACAAAATTTTACCATTCTCACCAAAGCGTCTTGTTCCACCGAGCTACCGTCTGCTTTCTTCACACTGAAAAAACCGCTTGGTTCACTCAGTCAGCACTGAAGCCTTCCTTTTCATTTGCACTACAGTCTAGGAAATCCTTTATAAACAGAACAACTCTACTGTGGAACGACCTCCTACAATCAGTATTCCCGAACTCATGACCACCCAAGAGTCAAAAATAACGGTTTATTGCGTTCTCCTCCAGCGCCCTTTCTTCCGACTACCGCGTGTATCTCTCCTATCCCTAACATATCCTTCGTGGTAGGATTACTGCTAGACATTCCACCATTATGTGACATACATGATTGGTAGTACAAAACGTGACTCCAGAGCTTAAACTCACACATAATAAAGCCTCTTTAACCTAGAGTTGTGTTTGAACTCTCAAGCCTTGTTTGAAATGAAAACCCCCCGCTTGCATGACTATTCTTCAACGGTTTTTTCATCTTAAAACAACTTGTTTTGGTCCTAATGCTAAAAAAGGCACAACACCTCAAAACATTGCGTTGTTCTCCTAATCAATGTTTTTCTTAAATTACCAAATGTTCGCAGCCCTCCTTCTCTCTCTCAAAATACTACAAGTCATTCGTCTTAATATTTTTTGTATCCAGACCCGGAAATGGAAATCAATAGAAGAACATCATTCAAAGTCGTGTTCCGTAATATTTGTGCATTGACTGCCATTGTTCGTCGAATCGGCAAAAAAATTTAATACTAAAACTGTGCTACAACAAATCTTCGCCGCGTTGTTCGCCTCTGCCTTGGAGGTGGAATAGACAAGTTGTACTCACCCCAGAGGTCATCACAATCGTAAAAGATGGAAAAAATCAAATCGGGGGCGGTATTCTCACCTTGGCCGTGAATTATGAGCATCGAAAAGGTGTGCATTCCTGCATTGTAATTCACGGCGAACAACAAATTTCGACGCGAGGCGAGTTATGATGCCCGATGTTGATCTACAGACCGAACTTAAAACTGACACAGGAAAAAAATAATAAACAGTTCTCTTTCTCTCTCGAGATATTTGTTTGGGTATGTTTAAGTCACCCACCTACGATCTGTGCCCTAATCCTGTACCATCCACACCTTCAATCAGTATCGGGTCGACCTGTGGCGGGGATTTCTCTGATTACAAGTGACGGGCGACGGGTCGATGTCTCTAGTAGTGATTTCCAGGAAATCAGGAAGAAGAGTCTCAAGGTAGGTCCAGGTGATTTTCTACCGACGTATATGATGAACCCCGAGGTGTGTCCCAGCTCCATTGTCAACCAGCGAAGGGATCATGTACGGAGGGACCAATTACCCCAACAATCGGAAATTAATTTTTCATTTTCCCTGTCTTTTCACCTGCGGGTTTTCATCATCTTCGGCTATTGTTGGTGCTGTGGTGCTTATCTGCCTGGATCTAGCCGCAATCTCTCTCATCATCTGGCTGAGTGGGCGGCAACAATCACATCACGCTTAAATTTTACGGTCTGGCTGGGGTTATTACAGGTACTGAGACCGGTGCAATTAGTTAAATTTGACGGTCGGGCGATCATTTTCACTGCACGCCCTCTTAAAGCGGCGTTTAGAACCTCAGCATAAATAATGCGCCGCTAATCAGCATTTTCCATGAATTTTAATTGAGGAAGAATTTTGTTGCTCCGCCACCAAATGGAGGACTTAAGTGTTGCTATTTTTCGAGGGCATTGTGTGCAGGGCAATCTCGGCTCGTTGCGGAATAATTTGAATAAATTTAAATCCTTAGGCGACATTCGCCTGAAATTATTTTTATTTTTATTTTTATGGTTTTTGCATGTGTCTGGAACTTTGCCAGTGATTTTGGACTTGGGGCAATGTGTTTTTTGGTTTGAATTGTTGAAGCATGGTTATTGGATCTTAATTCTTAACCCATTTACCATTAACGATAAAAATGGTTTTGTAATGTGGTAAACGAGTTTTGAGTTTTGACGGTATGTTTTACCAATAGTCTCAAAATACTATCATCTATTTTCAAGAGAAACTATCCATCCGTACCATTTATTAAAATAAAAGAGCTTTAGATTTGACCCTTTTATTAAGTCCTCTACCTTTTTTATGTGGAAAAAAACATGCTTAGGAATCACCCTTTATGCCACCTGTCTGTCAAGGTGTTCAGGTCATGGTGAAATATCTAGTAGTGAGTTTAAGGTGATGATACTCGAGTCAATGCAATTCCAACTGTGTACTGTCAGTTAATAGGCCAAGCAAAGGGAGGGATCAGAGTGAAGTTTGCGAGATTGAGAGAAAGTAGAATCGATTTCTCTTTTCCAGTCAATTGCATGAAAAATCTCTACGTATGTGTGACTGTCAAGTTATCTATTGATTTTAAAGATTCATCATCAGGAGCTCCACAGCCTATTGTTGGACCCGACTTCCTCCAGCGTTCGCCTCAATCATGGTCGATCTCTGGGTTTGAGAGGTTACTTATAAATATAGAAATGCGATATTTTACACAAGAAATTCAGTGAAGCGAATTGATTATTTGTCACCCATGTTCAATAAACTGACAGTTTTGACGTAGGAATTAAGTCAATCCAAAATTGCAAAAAGTACCATCACCCTTAGTTTAAACCAGGGGTGGCCAAGCCGTGGCCCTTCGCAGGAAATTTTGCGGCCCGCGAGATTCAACACGATTTAACAAAATATTTTGTACTAAAGAAGGTTTCAACACACGAAAAAGAAAAAATGAACCTATGTAGCTCTCTTTAAGGTTTCTGCAAATGGAACTATTAATTGATTTACAGGGCTATAATGAATTAAAAATTATTTTCAGGCCTCAGATTTAAAAATTGGTTTTTATAAGAAACATGTTACAAAAGAAAAGTTTTGTAATTTGAGATGTAGGGGACAAAAAGTTGTGAGCGCTTTTCCTGAGTAAAAATAGGACTCGTCCGTCCTTAGGCTGAAACAGTCACGCACAGCGCTGAAACGCCGGTAAGGTACCCAAAACAGGCACAGTACGCCTGAGTAAAAAGGATACTTTTCCAAATGCAGCCCGCTATCAATAAGAGACGTACGGAATAATCCTTTTCTAAACTAAATAGAGAAAAAATTGGAGCTGTAAAAAAATTTATAGGACGAAGAAAGCGAGTAATTACCTTGGTGACCATAAAGTGTGCCATTAGCATACTCAATAGAACGGTTCTCGTTCGATTACGTAGGTCAAGCAGCATTGAACGTGGTCAGTACTTAGTTGGGGGACCGCTTGGTAAAACGACACTCGAATAAATTCATATCTGCAGAGGCGGGCATACCTCTATAGCGGAAGTATTCTTAGATTTTAATGCCTCTAGCACGCTCACCGTGTATCAGGCGCATTTGTGCCCTATGCGTGCTTGTTGCTGTTGGTAATCTGTATAGACCGCAATGCAGACCCTAAAAAAGATGTGGAAATCAAGTTTACGGCTGTAATTGTTGTCTGTGCAACGAGATACAATCCGCTTTAGTTTTTTATGCTTCCGTTGTCTGCACAATTCTCAATAAAAATTGACAAATATAGCACAAACTTTTTTATACATACAAGCCACCTGCATCATCACCACAAAATATTTGTCCTTAACCTTACAAAAAACGTGTCCACCATCATTTGTTCAGCTCGCTCAAATAAAAATAACTTATTTTCCTCGTATTTTATGTTACTAGAAGAAATCTTGTGCACCAAATTGAAACGATTCCTAGTGACTTAAATGCAGACAGCAAGAAAAACTGCATCCAGTTTAAGTAGTACAGTGTCGCCATTTCCGAAAAGATAAGCTAAAGGATTTATGGCATTCTGATGTCCTTAAGAAAGGAAACTTCTAATGGCGAAAACAATTTTCCTCACGCCCTCCACCCCCATCCAAAAGGATGAAGCACTTCAAAGTTCGTATTTGCACTCGTGTCAAAGATTCCCCGTCTGTACTAGTGTGTAGTCGGGTGCACTGCATCCTGCTCCTCCTAGCAGCAGGAAAAAGGGTGCGGATAAGATAAATTTCTGCAGATAAGTCCAGCCTTAATACATATACATATGTACATATAAATATGGGTTGAGGCTATTGCAGATTCATCGAAGAAAGAAATCTATGAATGCAGTTTTGATCCGAATTGTCGATTATGTCTGCCTGTCTGTAAGTGATTTCTGTACGGCATAGCCAAATAGGGTGAAGAAGCCCGGGTCTCTTTTACCCGGTGAAATTCCTTACTTTTTATTACCCCATCAGCCTGTGATGACATTAATACCATAAGCGCATTACGATCATGGGGTGTTTGGCTGGCTTTCTTTCGGTTTGCCCATACTATATGGCACCGACATCGCTTTCCGTTCGTGTACATAGCAGGACTATCGTGCATTAGACTCCCCACCATCGAGGGGGATGGAGATATTCACTTCCCTTGCCTTAGCGAGAAAAAGTTAATCCGAGAACCAATTCTTCCAGCTTCGACTGTGATTTTATCTGCAATTCTGTCATGTAAAGCGATAAGATACGGAACATGTGCCAAGGAGGGGAGCATGTGAGATCCTTAATATCCTTGGACTCAATTGGCGCATCTTTCACATGTGGAATGGGTAAGCTGAGAATGAAATCTGATTAGTTTCAAGGATTTTATCACTGCAAGGATTTTAGAGATTCTGTGAAAGACAAAGCTCTACTTAAAATTGCTGCAAAGGATTAGACGATATGCTTGGATTTGTAGAAATTGCCACAAGTATGCAAAACCCACATGGAAATTATTACATGATTAAGAACAGTTGATGTTCTCACGAAACATTTACAGATTGAATAGATAGTCAATTACCAGAATGTTTCCCATGATGCCGAGCTTAATGATGAAAGCCCTGATCGAATCAAGATTAATATCTGCATGAGATTCAAGTAATTTATCACTACACGATGTATTGTGCGACACTGACTTAGAGGTATAGTTATCACCCTCATGTTGGTAATAGTGGCACTGGCCTTATCTCGACTACGCATCCATTCAATTAGCAATGTTTCCCCCCGTGGCGATTCTTATTCTAGCGAAAAATTTTAATGATCTTTTTTTTAACAAAATATTTATTATCTAGGTTTAATTGAAAATTCCACAGAAATACAGCCTCTCACATTTCTCTAGCTTGTATCTTAAGCTGAATGTGGCCTAAGCGAATTGGCCCTAAGTAAAGTTGCTCGATCGCCATATGGTAGTCATAAATCTCAAGAAATTATTATCTCATATTATTCGAATTTATTATTAATAATACTGCACGGCTTAATTTTTATCTAGACTCGGCGACTCGTTGGTCTGGCCTCTAGTAGTGGGAGCTAGATGGCGCGGGGTATAGGCCGCGCCTGCGTTTTAAGCTGTTCCCGCATTCTTGGAGTGCAGCCTTTCGACGGGGGGTCATCCAGCATCTTTCTAGACGTCGTTAAATCAATCCGAAAGGAAAACATGGCACCGTGCAAAGGAGGCGAAAAATAAGAAGACCAAAACCCCAAGAAACAACAAACAAATTATAAACAATCACTTTATGACAGTCATTTATATTTATGACAGGTTTTTCGCATTGATTCTCTCGTTTGATATGGCGACTGCGGCTCTCCAGTGTAGAGGATTTCGGATTGGATTTAGGGATAAGAGATTATATATTCTGCAGGGGATCGCGACCGATGGATGTTTTTGCATGGTGACTTCATTCGTTCTAGTCGTTTTTTGGTGTTTTTTGTTCTAGAATTTTATTAGCGATGTTAGTGCAGGTAGTAGCTATATTTTCCGGTTTTATGCTTTTTATGATTAGTTGTAAGCAGTGAGAATTAAGTACGATAGGGGCTTGAAGGCGATAAAGAGCTTACCTATTAACCGTAGGGAAGAATTTATGACGTTGTTACTACTGCAGCAAATTGATACTGTGATTATGTTGTGAGTTTTGGGACATTAATGCGCGAGATTGTGGATGATTCTATTATGTAATAGCGGGAATTCAATTTTATGATCATTATTAAAAAATCTCACCAACTCACAATAATTGTACTATGCTGTAGAAAAAGTCAAAATGAATTTTTGCTTCATAATTCCTCGTGCATAGAAGGTTGCCATTTACGTACATTCATGGAGTTTTGAAAAGCACAAAACAAGTGGAGCTCGAACACTGTAAAGTCAGAAGAGTATGGTGGGTTGGCGTGACAATATATATCATCAAAACTCTAACAATACTAATCAAGCTTGTTTCTGGTTTAGGTTGTATTAATGAAAAATAACCCCTTAAGCATTAACGAAGTCGAGACATTTCTAGGTGATAGATTTGTTCAAACTTTCTAATTGGTGATAGAATCGTGTAGTCTAGTACTGCCCGCACAGCTTCTGTCAACTATTTAGTGGGATTCACTTATTTCAGGAGGCATAACACTCCGACGAGAGTGCCTATCGCTTACCCCGAACTTTGCGTCTCCGGCTGTTATTGAGCATATCGACTTTGCAAATCGATTTTTTGTTCTGATTTTTGTAACAAGGGGCTTCGTGCAAATTCTTCTCTTTAGAGTAAACTGAGTTTGGACTCAGGGTCCATCGCAGTGGCGTACCTAGAAGGGGGGGGGGTCCGCACCGGGCGGCACATATTTTGTGGCGGCATTTTTTATATTTAGTTTTAGTGTAACTTGTTCACTTCATAAGTTTACTATTCGATTTCTTCGAATTATGAATTACTATATGATTTCGAATATTTTTCCTCGTCGACAAGTCAATGTAGGTTTGAAAATATTATCTATTAAAATTTTGCTCGGATACAGACATAAATGGTTCCGACGTCCAGTAGAAGTTCTATGTACTACTCCGTGCTCGAAGTTTAATGTAATAGTTATTGATTTTTGAATGGTAAATAGCAAAAAACCAAGTCAGCTGGAGTTTTAAAGTGTACAAAGAAATTTTCAGGTAGCTTTTGAGGATGATAAAAAGGTTCAGAAAAAAGGACCTTAATGATGTACATTTTTAGTTACAGACAGTGAAACATGTGGGAAACATTTTATTTTTTATTTCTGTTTTTTATTTCTTACAATAACAAAGATATTTGAGGAAATAGACCGTTGTTTCACTAGCTTTTTATTCTATATCATTAAACTACATTTTTTCCCCAAAAGCAAAATTCAAAACGGGCAGAGATAGACCCCCTTTTTATGTTTTTTGTCGATCATTTTTTGTCTATTATCTACTATTAACCACTTGCCGAGCTGTGACAGGACGCCCTGTAGATTGGAAAATTATGTACACAACATTGCACTAAGAATTTTTTTAACAATTGCCATCAGTGTCGCTAGTTGCGAAAGGAGTTTCTACAAATTGAAATTGATTAAAAATCACTGCTTTGCGTTCATACTGGCACAAATAAAAAAATTTCTAATTTTTTTTATTGTATAGAATATCTGCATAATCTGTCTACTTTCATTCTGTAAAATTACGTATTTTTAAATCTACAATTTTGTCAGATGGCGCCTTGTGCCATTGTCAACCTGCTCAGCACTGGTTCATTTTCAGTTGTTTCGTCACCTTTCAACACCTTTTTTGGTGAAATTTCATAAATTTATCGAAAAGCACCATATAAGGCTAGTCGGCGAGAAATGCTAAAAAAATTGTTTGGCCCATAGGCGAGATTATTGTTAGAATCGCTTCGTACCTTTTACGTACGTAACGTACCTTTTTATATTTGTTTATTTATGTCGCGTATAAAAAGGTATGTGCCTAAAAAACCTCATAAAATCTACCAAAATTGCGATTTTTCAAAAATTCCAACGGGATTTCATTTTCAATTGTTTCTTAAGTTTCCTAAATTAGTTTCCCAATTATAACCTGATCTTACAAAAAATGGCAGCATTGTTAATAAGGTTAAAAAAACTAGATCGTTAATTACACAAAAACTAATGAACCGATCTTTTTTGTACATTACCGGGACTACATAAACACCATCTTCAAGAATTTTCAGCGTTCTATGTGCAGTTGTTCTCGAGGAAACAAATATTGAAAGTAACGTGATTTGAAAACTTCAGAAGCTATTTGCAAGATCACCCTTACACTTACACCTAGCGACCTCTAAGAGAGCTTGTTTGTTTAGAGAATTTCATAACGAAGAGCTTATATGCATATGTTATACTAAAAGCAAGCAGGAGCGTGGATATTGAAAGAAATATAAAGAAAGTGCCAATTTTATTCCCAATAATTTTATTCCCAAACTTCGGTTGTTTAACTACACACTAAAACGAAGCGATTCTAACAATAATCTCGCCTATGGGCCAAAAATGCAATGGAAATGGCTCACCGACTAGCCTAATAATTAATTATTAATTTCATATATCATTACTACTGATAATAATTAATAAAATTTCTATTCTTCAGTATGTAAATCTTAAAAAGCCTTTGCTGTAAAACTGCACTTTTTTGAGTTGTGCCGGTATCAACGCAAAGCATCGAAATTTTCTTCGATCCACAAAGAGTGATTTAAGGCTTCAAAATATAGCAATATTATCCATAGAACAAGAAATGAAAAAGAATATAAATTTTGAGAGCATTATACGATTTTTTTACTATGAAAGTTAGAAGAGTAAACATGTATGTTTACAAGAGAGTATGTGTACAATTTGTTTGTCCAAAAGAAATGAAATTATTTATTTATAAATATAAAATAAAAAATATGTATTTAATGGTAATTTTTTTTGACTCATAGGTGGGGAACCTGCGACCTCCGTAATTTTCTTGTGGCCTTTAAAAAATTATCTTGTATTTTTATAAAAGTTGCATTTATACGTTATATCAACTTGTGCGGCCCCCTTTATTACTGCCTAATTTAAATATGGCACCCCCGAAAAGTTCCTCACCTATAGTTTGTCTCAGTTACAATTATTTATTTATGTTTATTAATTTATAAAACCACCATTTGATTGACTTAGAAAGGGCGGCAAATTGGAGAACGCCCCGGACGGCAAAAGTTCTAGGTACGCCACTAGTCCATCGCCTCCTCCTTTGACATCCTCTTGACCCTTTTAAGTCTATCCTGCCCTATATTCCTTCCTTCGAACCAAGTGTACTACTAGACATTGTACCATGACGGACTAGTAGTACAAAGAGCGACTCCTAAGCTTGGTTTTTGACGTAAAGAACGGCTCAGAATGCCAAAAGATTCCTTTGTACTGTCGACGGTTACATTTAGAATGATATGTCGAACAGCAAGCTCTTAGTCGGGAAAATAGTAGAGAGAATAATCAAATGACTGCCGATGCCAAGACGTGGCTTTACTCCCTCGCATAGCAACATATACTACAACATATACTATACGGCAGAACCCTGACCGCGATGATCGAACTGGATATGGCTCCCTAAATTATTGTGCTAACAGGAGATAAAGGGAAAGAGAGAGCAGGCTGTAAAGAGCGAAAAAAGAAAGAATATGTGTTTACTAGATGTGATAAGTGAAAAAACGAACCATTTCCCTGTGTGGAATCGAACCATGGAATTTTGAGATGGTAGTCGAGTGCCTTAGCCCCTAGTCTACTGGAAGCTTAAAGTGAAAGGATTGCTTGGTTCCTTGGCACGAGTTTGAAAGGACCAACATTTTTAAAATTTCAAAACACTGAGACTATTATCTTTTTCTCACGAAATTCTACTCTTAATGCAATTTGAGATCATCTATCATGCCAGGACCACATCTTTCGTGTATCGCATCGTTGTAAACACTCAATTTCTCTTCTCCTTTCTAGTCGTACTAGTACTAGTCGCTTATAAAAGCAAAACATGCCGATTTTCAACTTGTTATAAACTCTCCAAAACTTGGTTACATAAAAACGTCAACAGTCCTTCGGCTGCTCAAAATTTAAGACGTCTGACTACCATCCCAGAAGTCGCTGATTCGATTTCACTCAGCGACATGTTCTTTAATTTGTCCACTTCAACAGTTCAGATTCTTTCTTCTCGCGCTATTCGATCACTGAAGTCAGGGTTCTGTTATGGTAATATTTGGATGGTAGCTGGTAGAGTAAATTAGCATTTTGACACTACCAGCTCTTTCATTCTCTCCTGTTTATACTACTAAAGCTTTCGACGTTGCACTCTACTTACCAAAGATGGATAGAATCAAAAATATCAATAACGCAAATACAAATAGCCCGTTATGTACGATGTCGTATGCATCCAGACGCAAAAGCTTACTGAAAATTCAAACGAAGCTAGCTTCACATGCGGTCAATGAAGTTTTCGTTCACGTAGTTTGAAAGCGCACGTAAAACCAGGACCTCACAAAACACTTAAGACCATATTACACGAGAAGGGAGCTTCAGAATAAAAAAGCTTTGCTGCTTTTTTGCTGAAATAACAAGGAAAGCGTTCGAGAGATGCAGTTATTTTTGTAGCTTTACGTGATGACATGTTTGTGTTTGTTATGCTTTCGAAAGCTTCCCAGTGGGAAAAATTGGAAGCCCTCCTCAGGTGAAAACGGGCGATTATCTTAGCATACTCAATGAACCATCTATGTATATTCTTTATTAAAAAGCTTGTTTATAATGCTCCTAGAACGGTTTTGAAGGAGCATAAAAAGGTATGCTCCCCTGCAATGACATGCAATGTTAAAAAGTATATGGAACTGGTATGGGAACGGGAGCACTCAAAGCTTTTTAAGGAGGTTTTCTCATATGCCAATTATTAATTTCTTATTTGTGTGAGTGCGAGCTTTCTGCGCTCTCAGATCAAAAGCAAGAGCATGTTCATCTCTACTGCAGCACGAAACACTCATTTTTTCAACATTCCCACGCTTTCCTCGTCCAAACAGAGCTTTACCGAAACTTAACCTTTGGAAGCATACTTCTCGTGTTACACCTTACACCTTAGGTCCGTTATTTTGGCCGAAAAAGCTTTTACGTCTTTATGAATACATCCCTGTCCTATAATAGCCAAATTATTACAATACGTCAAATATGAAGTTCCCAAATCTGTTTGCCAAGTTACGATATGAGTTTTCCGAGCAGCAAACGACACATTTACTCGACTTGGAAGTAGTTCAATAGTAAGATGGTAGTGGAAATAATGGATTCTACTAAACAAATTCAGTCATGATGAAGCAAGTATTCATCAATCTGAAAGCTTTAATTAGCTGTAAAATCTTATTACATTAAATCAAGCTGTGACTTCTCAACATACTATGGGATGATTTTCCAGGTACAATACTACAACCGGCTTAAAATTAAAACCATGTTTTCTTTCCTGTTTCATCATACACATATCCATCATGATACTGTACACCTTTCAGTGATTCATTCTACAGCATTCAATCAAGAACTTCATTAAAGTACAGGTGCTTAAACTCCCACCCAAACCATCATCAGTATTCTTTCCTTTTTCAATAAGAAAAAAAAATTGCATAACAAAACAAAAACATCATTTAAAATCAAAACATCATTGTGCCATATTTCAATAAACGTTTTAAAATAAATATTTCCTCCCGGATCACACTTGAATAAATAAAAGAACACCTAAACAGAATGAATTAATTTCACTCAACGATACGCTTCCGCACCCCATCCTAGAAGAATGTCCTTCTCATTCCTCATACGACGACGAAAGGCCCTATATATGTTTTCACAAGCGTGCAGAAAACGGCCTGTCGATATACCGACGAGCTATAGCCCTCATCTACGGGTGGGTCTACCTTTCCATGTCTAGAATATAGAAAATGTATCAAGCTGTTTCCTTTTGCTAAAAACTTGTGTGCAAGAAAGGCTGACAGAATGACTGTAGTAGTAGTAGTAGCAGCAGTAGTCTCATCTAGTCCCGGGTAGTCCTTTCAGCCGGTGTGGGACCGTGCCATATGGGATAACAGGGAAACTCTAAAAACATTAGGATCCCTTCTACATCAACACCGTTCTGCCGTTCTGCACGCCTTCCTTTATTTTTTCTAAGGGAGGATTTTCCATGATTTGCATATAATTTCTATGGGCAGCATATCCTCCATGTTCTTCCTGAAGAGAATCCGTCATTTGGGGACTGTGTGACATATTTTACGATTACAAATTCAAATTTTGTTTGTTGTAGAAGAAAATACACCGAAGTGGGTGGCAGGCAAAAAAAGGATTCTTGCCTCCTCGTATTATATCACAGGACTCACAGGTGCTGGGGGTATCGCATACTTGTGCTGAAATGAAAGGTTTTAATTTATTTTTTTGGTTTCAGTATCCTTATGGGAATTAAAAATGAAAAATGTTTTTTAAGTTGACTTTTTCGGTTTTGTTTTTGATATGTTTTGTTTTGCATGAGATTTGATTTTTCAGATTAAAATATTTTTTTGTTCTAGCAACTCTTTGATTTAAGTATCTTTTCCACAAAGTTGGACTTATCTCAAGAAATAATTTTGGACCAACTATTTCCAGTGTTTGCTATGCATAATAATAATATTCCCACTGAAAAAGTGTTGGCAAGAACCTTTAGGATTTTTTAAATAAGAAAATAGAGCTTTCATGACGTAAATAAATAAACTATCAAATAAATTAACTTTGGACCTCTACACCTGAGCTTTGGGTTTTTACGATTAAAGCTTTTGAACTTTGGTAACGTTATAGTGATTGCGAGATAATACTAGAGGAGGAGCTGGTGCGCCATGCGTTAGAGTTTTTGGATACTGCACGAGTCCAAAAATACTGGTCCCTCCGGTGAATAAACGAATCAACTGAGCAGCAAAAGACAATGACTTTGAGCCAGCGGTTTTACTGCGGATAAAGGAAGAACTTTATCAACTCTATTTATTGTACTACAACCCCTACACCCGACAGTTGCAGCTCAGATGGATGGTAGTTTAGGGCTAAATATACAGTTAACATACTAATCAGTTACTCTGGAGTTATTTTTATAACGCTCTATCTATGGAAAATCTAAAGGTGTAATGGAGTAAAAAATCGAAAAAGACTAAGAAAGGGAATGTCCTCTTAATTTTGTCTCCATTGGATTTCTTCTTGTTTATGAAATAATTTACTTTTTTTGTATGAAAAGTGTATTATTTATATTTTTGTTACAGTTACAGTATAGGTAACCATTAATATGTCAGCACTGTATACAAATTCAGAAATAAAGTTACTTCTACTTAAGGAAAAAGAAGACTTACTTTTGTTGATTCAAATTTTTTACAAGTATCCTCTCAATTTTGTCACTGACTGTAGCTTTTGGTGTACATTATCTTGTTGACATTAGCAGCTCTTTCATTTTTGTTTCCATTGTCTTTACTACTAAAGCTCGCTGTTCGACGTTGCACTGTAGAGATACCAACCACCGATAGTATCACAAATATTAATAGCACAAATGCAAATGTCCCATTATATTCGAAGACCATCAGAGCCTCCTTCTTCTCTACTAGTAGGGCGGAGCGAGGTTCAGCAGCGCTTTCATAGGAGCAGTCGGGCTGGTACTTTCAGCTACCGTGATACCGAGACAGGCCAGGATTTGAACCTTGGCAAGCTTAATCACGGCATCCCGCCAGTTTTTGGGTTTGTATTTGTATTTAAAGGCTCCCAGCGCGAAATTAATCAAGCGCTACCAAAAGAAGCAAGAATGTAGCGTTTCCAATTCATATGTTATGGAAGCTCTCTGGAAGCACGCACTCTATACTTCCATTTTTCACCTTATCCAGTGGGAGAAGTGGAAGCAGCTTCCTCTGGAATCAAATTGGAAGTGCTTCCTGGTTGCGCTTCAGAAGCATTTTGGAAGATTTTCCTGTGAATGTGCCCAGCGGGAAAAGTTTGAAGGCCTTCCTCAAGAAGCTTTTAGGAAGGAGTTCGTATTCGTAGTTCCACAAAAGTAGGATGGAAGGGCGAAATATGGATAAGTATGTTTTTTTCGTTTTAATAAAATTTTCATACTAATAGGGCAGTGTTTCTTCCGTATGTGCTTCCGCAATTAAAGCAATATCTTCCAAGGATCTCACAAACATCACAAACACCTTCCCGGGAATGCGTGGGGAAGGTGAATGAGCTTTTAGAGCTTTTCGACTCATTGCTTCTAATGACATGGCTGCACAAAAAAGATATGGAGCGGAATGCGAAAAGGAAGGAATTTTCGCCATCCAAAAAGGCTACCGTCATGCTTCTTGGTATGATTCCATGATTCCATGTATTCCATACTGGGTATTTTTCTCAAGTTTTCTCTTATTCCTCTTAGTTGAGAAATTTATGGTTTTTGTAAAACCACGTCAGTTGTGAATTTCTATTTCTGGTGAAAGTAATAAGTGAAATTTTATTATTGAATTAATGCTGTTCTAATAATTATTTTAATAAATGTATTTCAGCTAATTGTTTGAAAATTTATTATTGAAAAATAAAAATTATTACGGGTTGGATTTCAGCAAAATATCGGTAATATTGATACTATGGGCTTCAGGAGCTTCCCAACAGCTTCAATTTCCCATCTTCAATTACGCTTCTTTAACAGCAATATGGAAGCGCTTCGCTCTGATGACATGCCTGTGTTAAAAGGAAAGGAATTGGGATATGAATAAGAAGCGCATTGGCATTCCTTTTCAGCGTTTCAGAATCTGTTCAAAAGCGCTACAATTCCACGCTGGGCTGGAGCCTCCACCCTCTTTGCCCGCCCGTTTATTGTGACCCGTAGAGGATCCCGAGTATCTAGCCCTCAACTTATTGCGAAGAGCGGCTTGTCTTTCCTTCTCGCGGGCCCACGGAAAGCGTAGCAGTTTAGTCATGGGAGTAGCGTCTTGTTGCGGCAGTCGCCTATTCGGCTCCTTTTTCCAATGGAGTGGTAGGTGCCCGCACTTCCGTCTGTGGGTTAATAAGGACATTTTATTTTCCAATGAAGAAGTGATCGTAATAGTCTCTACCGTGGTTTGTGGGCTCAAACTGCCCTAATTGAAGGGGGATCGTTGGGGCCACTTTGTTAATTATTACTTGTTTGGTCATTGCCTATCTTTTGTAGTGTCCAACAGCATTATTCATTTTCTCTGACTTCAACGCTTTCCGTTTGCTGATAATCATATCTTTGGAAATATTGCGTCCACATTTTATCAAATTGAATTGATCTAATGTTCGCAGCGGTTGTAAACTAGGATTTTAGAAATGCATACGATATTTCCTGAAGGGTAGGTTTTCGTGAAAAACGTTTCGTGCAAAAGTTGATCAACTTGGAGAGTGGATCACAAAACTCACCTCCACCCCCCAAAACCCTCGGGTGGGGGTGAATCTAAAATTTCAAATAGCAACTCTTATTTGTTCTCACGGATTATCATTCTACGAAGAGAAATATGAAAATTTTGTCCAAAAAATTTTTTATCCGAAGCTTCCCTGCACATCTAAATGAATGATTTTTAGGTACAACTTAGATTTTGGATGATTTTTGGGGGGCTAGATACCCAATGTCCAATTACCTATTTTAAAGAGTAGATTTCTGCTTTTTTTATTTCATCTTTTATCAAGTCTTGAAAGAAGTGAAAAATGAACTGTTTTTGTTTCAAAATTAGGTCAAATTTGATTGTGTTATTGTATTTGGGAGTAAAGTGGATTTTAAAGCTTGGTTGACATAAATTTCTTTTTAATATCTTAAATCTCGAAGATCAAAGTCTATCTATGTATTTTTGCTCGTAAATACAACATTAGTAAAAGTTTTGCATTGAATTCTTGCTTCTTTTGAAGAACGTTGATAATAAAACACTAGAAGTAGCAACCATTAACTGTACCTGAAACAAAACGATCTGTTTTATTACCCACCAAAAAGGCAAGAATTCCGTCATAAAATGCCAAGAAATAAATCAGCCTTTCACTGTCAACATCAGACTATCTTAAATCAAAAACCATAACTACATCAGCATTAGTACGGTCCAAATAATATTATTACCATGGTACAGCATAGCTAGCTGCTATCCAGGCATCCAGCCGCCAGCAGGCGCTCAAATCCCTCAATTCTCTCATCTTTTATCATCTGTTATAAAGTTTTACGATTGCAGCATAACTTCTCATCTCCCCACCTCAAAGTTTACACCTCTATTACATAAATAAACTCACATTAGTGCCATAATGTCTCGAATAATTTACGACCGCCCGTCCGACCGCTGTGTATAGCGAGCGGGCGGGCTCACCAATACTGGGGGGACACGACACGGCCCTACAAAACTTTTCCATCTAATCACCGACCCATCAAATTGAATCATAAGGAGACCCGGGGACGTGTAATAAAATGTCGGAAATTACATCAATCATGGCGCAATCATCGACAATCGTGGACGCTTTTAATAGCGCACTTTAGCGGCTAATCTATGCTGCATGTAAGAGCCACACCGCCATTGGTGTACCTGTCCGAAAAGGGCGGTAAGGTGGATGGAGGTGGTTGAAGGAGCAGGCCTCTTCACGGGTTGACTTTTCAACTGAAGCCAAACATTGTATTGATCGGTTATTAGCCTTGATGATGATGGATTGACTTCGATTAGCCCCCCACCCGCCCCCGGGGCTGAATGAATTGGCCAAGTGATGGCTGGTAGCTACCTCAATCCAGGGTAAACATCAGGCACAAATTCCTTAGGTAAACACCAGGATTTTCACGTAATTTTCCTTAAAGGAAAACCACTTCCAGGTAATGTTAGGCTGTTAGCTCAACATCTTTGCAAATAGCGCACACCGGTGAATAATGTGGGAATTATGAACACTAAAAAATTCAAATAATAGCACTTAGAGGATACTCGGTTTTGCTGTCATGCATAAATTAAGGATTTATTATACTGGCAGGAGTTGAGAGACTTGCTCTTTATGATAACATGACTGGCTTAAGGATTTACAGTAATGGCCATGCATTGTTAATATGTTTTTTGCAAATTATATTTAACAACTCGTGTGCTTCAATGTCCTTGAAAAAAAAATGGAGATAAATGTTTCTTGAGTGACATAGAATGGCGATTTTAGTAGAACAAACATCAAACAAATCATCTTCAAATGTGAATAACAAGAAAAGCATGGCTTCGAAGGTTACACAATATCACAATAAATAAAAAAATTTCTAACCATGTTTAAGTACACAGATAGGGTGCCAAAAAAGGGAAATGTATTTTTGTATGGCAGTTCTAAGCTCAAGAATCACTCTTTGTACTACCAGTCCATCATGTCGTTGGTCTATGTCAAGTAGTAAGCTTAGATCGAGGGAGATCCATTTTAATCGAATGGAAATGATTCTTTCCAATATTGTTGTAGTGGAGCTAAGACGCCCGTCCATCCAGAGGACCACGGTTCGATTTCCTTTAGCATCATGGCTCTTCGTCTTTCCACATCTCATACTCAGATAATATTTCTACTTTATTGTCTTTACTCTGTGACTGACAAGCCTCAAAGGAGCTATCGTGCTTAAGGCCTAATTATAATGAACGGATTTGAGCGGATTGGGATGTCAAAAAAACGCATTAGATCGGATAGGAAATCGACTGGTTATAATAACGCATCTGCTCGGATTAAAACGTCAAAGTTTATTGTAAACAACAGTGCAAAAATTACTAATTTTTTTTTATTTTTAATTTCGATATTCATTTCGTTGTTTTTATAGCCACTTTTGGCTTTATTATAAATAATTTCAAAAGTTTTAACTTCGTTAATCAGTTTTTCGCTGGTAAAAATGTTTGCACTTATGCTTTTAAGGTTATGTTTATCAAATTTTTGACAGTTCAATGCGGCAATTTCTAATCATTTAAAAACGAATGCGCTCAAATCCGACCGAATCCGCTTGAATGCGTTCATTATAATCGGTTAGGTCTAAAATATATGCTGTGAAAACCGATTTGACAGTTCAATCCGTTTTGTTGCGCTCAAATCCGTTCATTATAATTGGGCCTTTAGATCACAAACATTTTCAGTTTAGGGTGGGGAAGCCGTTGAGAATTATGAGTCTTCAATACAGTTTACCACGAACGGCCGCCCAGCTCGTGTATTTAGGACTCCTACTTGACCTCTTAATGTTCAACGGCTCGATGCACACAATTAACCCTAGTGTACCCAGTATGCGCAATGGATGCACAACTATTTGCCGACTTTCATACAGGGACGATTATTGCTACGTACCTATATCAATAACTTCACCGCTCTGATGTAGATGAAAATGAGAAAACTGCATGGCGAAATAACTTTGAAAATTTTTTTTGATAGAACTATTAATCAATATTATATTAAAACATAATATACTATCATTGCAAAAAGTGAAAAAAAATAAAATAAAAAAAACAAAAAAAATCCACCCCGAGTGGTTTTTCCAAGCGGTCCCACGACTAAATACAAACCACTTCCAATATTGCTTGAATAACGTGATAGAAGGAGATGCACTTTAATGAATATGCTAAATGGTACCCTTGGCGGGCATTAGCATAATTGCGTGAAATATGGGTCGCTCATATTTTTAACCGACTTCAAAAAGAGGAGGTTATCAATTCGACGCGTAGGTATGTTTTTTTTTGGTCCTGTTCACGCATAACTTTGTAACGCAATAACTTTTTTGCTTTTTTCTTTTTTTGCTTGAAAGGGTGGTTTCCCACGGTGGTCCCATGCAATTTTTTTTAAATTCTGATAAAGGAGTTCGAAGGTAGGCTTAAAAAACTGGTAAATTTAGTACACCTTGAACAGATAGAATATTTTCAAAGGTATCACAAAAGTCTTTATTGTCACCAAATACTTAATAGGGGCTTGGCATAGCGTCTACGTAAAAGTCTACCGAATTAATTATTGTGGGTTCAAACCCCGGGTCGGACAGTGCGACTTTTTTTCTTTTTTTCTCTTCTAAATTCATTGATTGGATTAATGTTGTAAAGAATTATTACAAACTCTTCGGTAAGGAATTTCATGCATACTCATGTAGACTGTTGAGTATTCCTTTGAATTGGAAAACTATTTAACTGAATTTCTGGAAGGACTTATTTACATATTTAGCTATCTCATGGTAACACTCTCTCGTAGCGCAGCAAGTTAAGTAACTACCTCTCGTCCGGGGGATCCGAGTTTGATTCTTCGGACTGTTGCATTTTTTTTCAATCGACTTTATATTCTCACAATAAATATTGTTTTCTAATTTCCTTCGCGGAATTTTGTTTCATATTAAATAAGTTTTTTTTTAAATTACTCCGAAAATGCGCAAATACATTACTGCAAAAACTATTTAGCTACTGCATCGATTCTTATCGACGGCGGCATATCATACTTATGGTAATAAATAATTTTGTTTTAAATTGCCCCGAACGAAATGAACGGACTAAAAAATACGAAATAAAATAAATTTTTAAAAACCAACATAAAAAAAAACCAATACCGTGATGCACAAAAAAGGATAAAATAATTGTTGCTAGTTCTTTACAATACTAATCCAATCAGAATGGATTTAGAAAGAAGAATCACTTTTGAAGACGGTGCTAACACCTGTTTTCGGGGCGATGTATTAAGTATACATAAGGCTAACAAAGAAATGAAAACAATTTTCGAAGCAAGAGTTAGTGGCACTAAGCCTTAGTGCAATGAAAGTCAACCTGGCACCGTCTTCAAAAGTGATTCTTCTTTCTAAATCCATTCTGATTGGATTAGTATTGTAAAGAACTAGCAACAATTATTTTATCCTTTTTTGTGCATCACGGTATTGGTTTTTTTTTATGTTGGTTTTTAAAAATTTATTTTTTCTTGTCTTATCACTGCAAATCTCAGCTTTTGAAAGTGTTTCATTTCAAAACACTTAAAACGTTTTATTTTGACGTCACCCATTTGATTAACATTTAAGTGTTTTAAAAGTGTCGACAATGCTAATCAAATGGGTGACGTCAAAATAAAACGTGTTAGGCGTTTTGAAATAAAACACTTCTAAAACCTCAGATTTGCAATGATCTGATAATTTTAAATTCGTAATATTTAAGCAGCTTTATGGTTTTATTTTCATATTAAAAAAATACCTGTCAACAAAGCGTAAAAATTTCAGGATAAACTAAGTTAAATAAATGAAAACAACAAATGAAATAAAAAAAGGCCAAAAAATGAAGAATAGGTATATTCTAAAATAATTTTGGATGTAATTTTGGTTACTTTTTTTACTTCTGTTTATTACTCAAATAAGAACAATTGCATTTTTTTGGCCATTTTAAAGAAACAATTTAAAATTTTTTATCAGATCTCGTAGAGAATTTTGGGACCTTTAATTTAAAAAAAGAAAACTCATTTTTGTTAACGTGAACTCGAGATATTTAACTTTTTGTATTTTAACCAATTGTTAATTAACCAATGCATATTTTGAGACATAATTTGAACTGTATCATTTTGAAACCTATTCATTTCATGCGATAAATTCAAAAAAAATTTAAGTTTTATAGAAACTTATTTTCAAGCATTATTGTGCTAATTGAGTGATTTTTTTTGGTTTTTTCATAAAGCTTCGTTGCAAAATGCAATAACTTCCTTGTTTCTTATAATTCTAGTTCTTTTGTATGATAATAAAAATTACCCGATAAAATTAAATGCTTTTATTTTTTTTATTTCAGAAAAAAGTACTTCTAAATAGATCACCCAGTATTTAATTTTTAGAGAGGAACTTTCTACCCCTAAACACTTTACCGTTTAGAAATAAAACGCTAGACCGTTTAGTTCTCCGTAAGTGTTTTATCATAACTAAGTGTTTACCTTCCCAAGTGTTTAATTGGCGAATAAGTGTTTTACTTTTAAACACTTGTGCTTAAGGTTAGATTTTTTTTTGAAAACACCTTGCGCGTTTAATTTCTGTTAAACGCTAAGTGTTTAAGAATAAAACACTTTAGCGTTTAGATTTTGTGTATTAATCGCTTTTTCTGTTTTAAAAGTAAACACTTCCCCCCATTAAACACTTTATCGTTTAGAAATAAAACCCTTGAGTGTTTTATTTCTAAACACCTGCTAAACACTTGGATTTGCAGTGCAACTATGACGGAAAATCTAGGAGGGTACCATAGCAAAAACCACGTCCGGAGGGAGTAGTTGTGTCTCCTCTCCTGTAGGGTCGTGCTTTATCGTGGAAGTAATCGGTGCCCAAAACTTCTTCCCCGAAAGTTGTGCAGATTTAGAAAGACCTCAGAATTCACTAGAAAACAAAAGAAGAAGATATGGTTTCGACAAAATAGTTTTAGTTAGAGATGGTTTAAATTAGAAGATGTACTGTTGTATAACTTTTGGAACACTCTGTTTTTCCTAATATACATCTACCCTATGAGCGGAGAGACTATGCACTAAAGCGTATCCAGATACCTGATATTGCTCCAAGTTAACCAACCAGTGAAATTTTTACTTTGATTGCTACGAAAATTTAGTGGCATTTAAAAGTGGCATTTCACAAAAAAAAAAGAAATTTGCATGAATCTCATGCATGTTTTAAAAATCAATCCAAAAAAATGTGTAACGGTACTTCGATTGCGCAAAACAATATCCTCTACACCGGCTAACAAAGAAATTGATAACTGGATGACGAATTTTTTTTAAATTAAAAAAAATTTGTTCTTTTTGCTTTGGTGTTTTAAGAGTCTTGGCTGATAATTTATTTAGTTTTACCTTCCTATTTTGGATATTTTATGGGGCTTCGTTTTTAATAGACTAACGACAGAAAGAGCTGGTATTTCATGCTGATCCAGCCGTAGTCGGTCACAATTTATTGAATTGCTCTGAATTTTCTAAATTAAATACCTAACGTAAATTTAAATTTAACTAGAAAATATATTTGAACGGCGTGTCTATTTGCACAGGTCATACGGTTCACGGGTTACATGGGCCACGGGTTACACGGGCGAACATGGGTATAATAGTCCAATCAATCTAAAATAGCTCTTTGTAAATTTAGCGTTAATTTCCAACAGGAAACAATAAATACGGTTATATAGGGAAAAAAATTCTAAAAAAGATAACGTTTTTTTTTGAATTTGGAATGGCGAACCTAACCTAAAAAATTCCGGAAAGTAAAAAACCGTTTTTTGCGAATAACAAAAAAAACTTGAGCTCGGATCGAACAAAATCAAATTATAAAGTTGTAGGTATTCAAATTATCTTTCGATTGATATATATAAAGTTGTAGGTTAGAGCACAAAACATAGAGATAAAAGCAAAAAACTGTTAAAATCCACGTTTTTTTAATTTTTTAATAACTTTTGTTTAACGCAACTTAGATATTTGTTATTTGGCAAAAATATTGCTTCTTGCTAGCTGATTTGTATTCACAATATGGATACCGTATCACGGGGCTACACGGGATACGGGGTTACCGTGTCACGGGGCTAGATGAAATACGGAGTAGTTTTTGGGAAAAATGAAACAGTCCTGCCGGCCGCTTTCCTCCTCCGGCCTGCTTCGCCCGGCCAAGCTTCTCGCCGGCCTTTTCAATATCCTCAGGTGATGCTGACCACTCGTGAATATTGCTGAGATTTCAGAGGTGAGGCCAGGATTTGCTGTGAAGAGCTTAGCGATTCCCACCTCGCTATTTTCATGTATCGCCAAGGTGGTGTCTCATCCGGAGAAGCTATAAGGAGGACCGTCTTGGCGAATGGAAGCTATTGAAGTTGCCGCAGCGAAAACAATTTGGTCTTCATGAAGCACTTGATGATAGATGGTGGTGCCAATGCAATGAGAAGAACTATCAGGTCCACCTCCTCCTCAACTATTGCTACCATTGGATGTACATCAGCTTTATCCAAACCGCACCTCGCAATCATCATCAGCATCCCCTGTACCATGCCATCAGCATCCCCTGTAGCAACAGTTGTTTTAATGCCTGCTGCTGCCATTTCCTCGATGAGCAAGTGGGAAAGTCTTGTTTTGTTCCTTTCATTAGGAAGAAAATGCCCCGGTTGAACTGTGAATATCGCGCTCTCTTCGCTTCTTCTCTGCGGGTTTTGTGCTGTTTCATCACTGTAACCATCAAAAACCACCGCACACTTTTCACCGTAATATTTCTGTGGCAAAATGAAGAAATGTAACAGGATTCTTTCCATTTCATACGGTGGAGAAGGAAACCACCGTCGACCACATTGGTGCTTTGGGTTAAATCGAGAGTTGGGTTGTCCTCTACATGGAAAACATCGTAAAGGGATGACTTCTTTTCTTTTCGCATTCCGGCCTCGCTGAACAGACCCAGGGGAAATGGAGTTAATTCATATGTCAAAATCTCTACAGCATCTTCATCGCTGTTTTTGCTATGCCAGTTCTTTGGAAAATTGTCAGAGAGTTGACAGTAACTGCCTCACCTACTGGCAAGTGACAAAATCACATTCTTCTTATGCCCCGGCTTCACCGGCCTCAGTTCAATAATATTCAGTTTAATCCACGTAAGTGGCTTCACCTGCTAAAGTCCAGGTCAGTGCTTGAAATTGTTGTTGCTTTTTCGCCAGAAGACAGAATAGCAAAAGCTCCCTGGAATTCCACTATTCCAGTTGATTACTCTCTTTTAAGCCAGCTTTTTCGTTCAAGCTCGATTTCATGTCCTGTTGAGCGAACTCAAGCTTTATTTTTCCTGATTTCAAAATGTGAAAATGTATGAGAACTCATGCAAAAATTGAAGTTCAGTACACTATTTTACTCGAACTTGCGCAGTTCGGCCGGTGCAGCCGGGGTATTAGACTGCTTCATGGAACCAAATTTGCTGCTAATGAAACTTTGCATGGTTTTGGTTAGGCTTAGCGGCAGTTTACTTTGGGGTTTGCCAGGAAGACCGTTGACAGCGACATGAGCGATTTCAATTTTGGAAAAGGGGGGTGATCATTGAACCATTCGTGAATCTTAACTCGATCTCGGAAATCTCTCTTTTGCCGTGATACCAAGGAATCAGCCAGCTGCTCTCCACTTGCAAAACCCACTCCAGCGAACTCCTCCAATGATGTGCAGATGGCGGAGCTGTTCATTTTTCCTGAGAAGGAGGGATTCATAAACTTAATGAGTTTACATCCAGAGATGCCGCAGAATCGCCCTATTTATACATGCCTGAATCCATCCCATCGTCAGGCATAATGTACAATTTTGTCAAAATGTACAATTTTCCCCCCTCCATATCTCCTTAAATCTTATACCTAGCGAAAAAATATATAAATACTTTTTTATAGAGAATTTTATGTAGAATTATTTAGTATCTACTCATTTTTGCGCTAGAGGCAGTATTTTTGGTGTTCTTAACGAAAAACTGAAAAAAGGGACCTTTAGACCTCCACCATCACCATCCGATATTTTAAGGTGTATTGTTGAGGACAACTTCCTCTACGCTTCTATATTGTCTCCCCTATTGTTCCTTCATTGCCTGGACTAATAGAGGAGTTTTAGTAGCTGTGAAACCGACTAAAGTAGCCTTTTCCTGCTCTTTAGTGGCCACATTTCTAACTAACTAGACGCAACGAATTTCTCCGGGGTTTAAATTTCTAAACAGAATGCTCTCAAGGTAGACTTGTATTCTCGAGCTTTTAAGTAATTTTTCTCAACTGAAATTATTCGATTAAAAATAGTGAGATTTTTATAGTGGTATCAATATTTTTCAAAATATAAAATATTATTTTAATATAATGAATTTAATTAATTGTTATTATTTATAATAATTTTAATTAATATTTTTCTCTAATTCGGAAAGAAATTACTACCCGGGCCCTGTGCCGCCCATATAGCCCATATCACGGGCCTTGTTCACCAGTGTGGGCCATATAGCCCGTGTGGCCTGTGCAACCTATGGCCCGTGTGATCCGTATTTTTGGTGCGAATAGACCCGCCATTATTTGAAAGTGACCAAAAAGCCCTAATTTTTACTTGAGTAGAACCTACTGTCATCGGGTTGGAAATAAACGAGACCAAAACATGTGCACAAAAAAAAGAAGTAGCAGGTTAAACATAACAATAGACACCTACAATATAGAAGCAGTAGATGAGTTTTAGAAAAGACAATGATACATTGTCTGAAATCAGAAGCCGAATAACACTGGCTAATAAATATTACTTCGGTCTACACAAACACCTCACGTCGAAAAATATATCACGGAAAACAAAATTGAAACTGTATACAATACTAATAACACCTGTCTTACTATGTGGTTCATTACAGAACGCAGACGAAGCATTGGTAGGAAGATTCGAAAGGAGAATCCTTCGTTCGATTTACAAAGGAATACAGTTGAATGGCATTTGGAGAAAAAGATACAACTCAGAGTTGTATGAAAGCAGTAAAATTCCCAACATTGTCAAAGTGATTAATATAAACAGAATACGATGGATTGGTCTTGTCGAACGAGGTACGGAACGGAATCTGGAAAAGCTGTCCTGGGGAAAGTACCGGAAAACGGATAGCAGGACATCCTAAGAAAATATATATGGTCGAGGAAGATTAAGACAATTTGGAATAAGGAACTGGAAAGGATATCGACAAGCATGGAGGCGAATGCTGCAAGAGGCCCAGGTTAACAATAGGGTGTGGAGATCCTAATGTCATCTTTAAAAAAAATAACTAGCAATCCAATACGCTTTAATTTCAATTTATCAATTCATCAAAGATCTTAAATTCCTTGACATTGTAGAATTATCAGTCTGATTCTGGTTATCACTTTTTGGTACAAATGACTTATTAAAAATATTTGAAAGTGACCTAAAAAGTACTAATTTTTTTTATAGTTCTTACATCGCAAACAATCTATGTTAATTTTATGACTTACGATCCAATCTATGTTAATTTTAATCGTTTCATCAAACCTCTTAATATCTTTGCCACTGCGCGCAGTAATATTCAAATTTTTCTGGGAGTTTTGGAACTCTTGAAATATTACATTTTGAGAGAAATAGTGGGATTATCTCAATTTTGATAGAACAAAGTTCAATAAATTTTGTATTTTAATTTCTACTCCCTAAATATAACTTAAATTTTACTCAGTAGTGAATTCTGTTTGTTATAAAAATCCAGGTTCGAAAAATTTTGTTTAACATATCTCCTCGAAGCTATGAAATTTGTTGTAGTAGGGTCGATATATCGTTTAATTATTCCTCAATGTAAACAAATATATTTGATGACATAACTTTTTGCATTTTACCCAAAAATGCAGGTCATGCTTATTTTGAGTGAAGGTTTAAATTAAAAAGTTCAATTTTGGATGGATACAAAATGAATATGATTTTTTCCCCACAGTTTTTCAATTAAATAAAAATTCATCCACATACACCCTCATTCCGTCATTGAATAAAATTTTGTATTAAAGGTTAAACTATTGTTGAGCAACTTCCAATAACAAAATCCATATTAATATTCCCTCCCGATTATTTTGATTTTTTTTTTGGTTATTTAAAATGGAATACACTTTTTCGATGAATATAAAAAAAATGCACGAAAATTTTTGCGAATGATACAAAAGTGATACCCTGGTGCCGGGCATTCATATTTTATCCTTCATGCCTAGCATTTCAGCACCATCCTGCTGACATGTATTCAAAATCCCTTTGAAGTTAGAATTATGCTAATGCTCCATGAATATGCATTGAACGTCCTATGGGCTCAGGCCCAGGTCCCTCTGGCTTCAGCTGGGGTATCTCTCTACCTGTCCGTGGACGGCAATCTACGGTGTGCTGCTGCTGCTGCTCGTCGTCGTATGTTGAGTGCAAAAGAAACATCGTGGATGCAATTATTGAGTTCGTTATTTAAAGCCCTTGACATAAACGTGTAATTTCAACATAACAGTGCGAATATTAATTAATGCACTTAATATGCAAAGTCCGTAGTCATAGTATTAGGGCTGCGAGAGGCGCACAAGGATCTCACCCTAGCATAAAAGGGGTCTAGAGAAGATGAGCACCCAGAAACGAAACGGCTGTCGTATGAACGCATGTGAGCTGCAACGTGAAGGAACGCCAATGTTACTATACTATACTATAGAAGACATTCAAGTTCCTCTCGGTCGGCTAGCATGGGAATTCTCTGTGGTGCAATGCAAAAAAGATGAACGTACGTCGACATTAACGTGTGTATTTTATGATTCTGCGTTTGCAATTTGGCTCAATTTTGTACGTACAAAGGTGAAACTGAGGTGATAGAGCTGGGCGAGGGGAAGAACGGAGGGGCGAGAAAACGTTATTTAAGGTATCGTCAATGTTTTAATGTAAAATCGCTTTTAATGGCATTACTGGTGGTTGTTGTATTATACTTCATGAAACCTTATGCCACTTTACATATTTCTGTGCTCATTTAAGGCACGAACGATTACGAATACTAATATGAAGGTATTAATTACGTGCACGGAGATATCAAGACTTTGTTAGATTATATTATTGTGCTTCTATAATGAAAATAATTTGGTACTTGTTGTTAAGTACTGACGTGTTTTGCTTTTTCTCTTTACTCCATATTAATTTAATCAACACCTACACGACTTCTTAAGTTAAAGGGTACGTAAACTTAATCCTACAAAATGTTTTTCTTAAAGTATAATTAAGTTAGGATTTCAGTATTTTCTGTGAGTTTAAAAAAAAATTAACGTGGAAAGGAATTCTTCTCGAATATTGCGCAGTAGCTGCTGCTAAATTAAATATTTCTACACTCTGAGAACACTAGAATTTGGTAGAATAAGTATGGCACTTGATTTATCTTATGGGTTGTTTAAATTAAGAACAGAAATAATCAAAGCCAAAGAAAATATTTAAAATCACTAAATCCATGAAACTTTAACCATGCCCTATCAAATCTGCCGAAATGTGCGCTTAGCTTCGCAATGGAACAAAATACGAACGCCCTCTCTGCCCAAAAAACAAATTGCTTCAGAAGCAAGCAGCCTCGTGTACTTAGGCCCAATAATCGTTACTAATGCCAACTATTGTCCAATTACTTGCGGTGGAGTTATCCTTTTTATGTAAAAGTCTAAGGCCGGCTTCACACGTTGGCACCAACGTTAGCCTCAACGCTACTTGTCCAACGTGTGGATCGAGAAGTTTGCATTGGCGTGGGCATTGGGGGTTGGCCTTAGCGTGTCAGAATCTGCGCAAACGTTCGCTGGTACCCGCGTTAGGACGAACGTGTGGAGCCGGTGTACTTGTACTGTCAGCTCGTCATGTCTATCTTTCACATCATGTGCGAAGGATAAGATAGGTTAAGAGGCGTTGCGGGTGCATGCGGACGAGGTGGTGAGGTTTGTGAATACTGACTGTTGAAGTTATATTCACAGTAGTGATGGCGTATCTATCAGTGAATCGATAGACCGTAGTGCCCGCGAAAAGTAGGGCTGCAGGCTGCGGCTGTGTGGGCCGACCTGGCTAGTATTGCGTTGCGAGGAAAAAATTATTTATTTTGGTGAATGGGTCGCTTGGTAATAATGGTAAAATTTTGCCCGAGCTCCTGAATTCCTACAGTATCGAAGGAATAGCAGTAACGCATACAGTCATGAGCGAAGCCTCGAATAAGATTAGAGGGGATTTAGAGAAGGTATTTGTTGAATATTAAGAAAAGAGCGGGTAATAGCATGCACCCGTGGCGACACCAGCCGCAATAGTGTGGAGTTAAGATTCAAATCCAATCGATACCCTCTTCATTGAACGGCTAGAAAGCTAATCCGATACTAATAGCTTGGAGGTTAGTTAGAGGAGCTACCAAACTTCGGGAATTTAAAGAGGACATGCTCCACGTCATATTGATTGACAGACATTTTGTGGGAGATCGTTCCACAGCCAACTTGTTCTATTTTTAAACGAACTTATAGATGTTGCTGTTCGTGAAAAGGGGGAGACGAAGCGTTAGTACTTCATCGCACATGATGAAGCATAGAAGGGGCCAAGGACGGAACCTTGGAGGACTAGGCAAGTTGTCCTATACTTCCTTACTCCCTTGTCTGACTCGCAGTATAATGTTCTACCTACAGGTACCCTTTAAGTAGTAACCAGCCAACCGTACCAGATTGACATGTTTGCAAAAACGGCACTACACCAGCTGGTAAGAGCAATCGAAGAGTAACTGAACCGGCGATATATAGCAAAGGCCCTGATTAAAAATGATCTGGTGTATGTGTGATTAGCTCCACAATTGGGAGGTGGGTGGACAACATGCAGAAACAATGGGCAATAAGTAGTTTTACGGGAGACTCACTCCTTCGGGGAAGGTTCACCTCTTTTATCGAAAATACTGTCGGTTCTTTGCTTTGGAGGCCACAGGAAGTTGGCGTACACTCTGTTCAGGTATGCCGACCTTATGGTAATTATTGCACGCGGTAAGTTCTTGACCACTATTGTGGAAATGACGAATAGATGATAGTGATACCCTGAATAGTATATATTTTTGGGATCTGGTGAAGTGAAACTTTGCAAACTTACTTTTGCTGCACCTTCATATAGTGAAGCTCGCGGAACCTTAATGCTTCGGGTGAAATAGGATGCTCTATTGCATCCGATGGGAACTCAATACCGTCACTTGAAGATCCTGGATCAGTGATTTTATGATGCCTGTAAATCCTGAAAATGAGACTAATCGAGAAGTATTGTACCGGCACAATGGAGCTCCTTGCTGGTGACAGCAAGGCTACTGCCATCGTGCTTGGGTAAACATAAAAAAATTTTGAAAGACCACATCCTCCCTAGTTTCCTAAATGTTTTTAGGGGATGCTAAACCGGCCACACGGTTTACGCTAGCTCGCCGGTGGGGGCGTGGGGTTGTGTGACCGGAACTCGACACACATGATTCACCACTTACCTATTAATTAAAAGGGAGATCTCTTCATACCGTTCTTGTCCTAGGTTAGCCAAAGGTATTCCTCGATGGAAGTTTTCATCGACTTGGTGGACCTGTAAATGTTCAACGCGACCTTGAAAGGACCCTGGAGAGAAAGTGAAACCCAACCATCCTGGATAATTTATCCTCTTAGGCCATACTGCCCATTACTACTCGTATAGTTAAAGAAATTTACAATAATTATTTTATTCAATAGTTTACAACTCAAGACAATGTTAATCAAACAGTAAAATAAGGTAAGTTTGCATTAAACACTAGATGTAAACCAAACAACAAATACTCCTACAATCGAGGTAATGTGGATACAATCAGCTATTACCACAGAATAGAACTTCAATACAACAAGGAAAAGAAAAAACCCAATCGTCGCGCTGGTACCAGTCGAGGATTCCTTTCTTTCGTACAACACCCCAAAACCAACCGATAAATTTATAATTAGGGGTGGGTCCTAAAGCACAACCTTCTTAGTTATTGGAGGAATATTTAATTATTTGAGAAATCTTGTAACAATTAATAACTGGTAACTAGTTAATCAATATTATAAGAAACGGTGAATATATGTGTAGTAATATTATAACAGTGTAAATATAGTGATGTAAATGAATATAGTTAAGATTTGGAAAGATAAATATTTTTTAGTATAATTAAAAGAGTTTAAAATGGTAACCTGGTGATTACATTTAAATTAGTTAAAAACTATAGTTACCAAGAAAAATCATGTCAATACAAAAACAATCAAATATAAAATGAAAATAATATTAATCAATAAATATCTCTACTAGTGAATAAAACTAAAGCTAGTATTGCGAGGGTATACCAGTATTCTTCCTGTCATATACTCGGCGTAACAGGCTAAGTACTCCTGGTTGCCTTTTTCACGGGTTGATACTACTTTGGAATTTCCACCACACCTTCTTCTTCACCCTTGGCCGTCTCAATCAACAACAAAAACCGTTCATTTCCGTACTTATTCGGTACACCACTAATATAGGATTTAGATATCGAGGAGTTCACATACCTTAGAATTACCCAAATGGCAAATGGTTGCAACCTAATTACTTTAGGAACTCGGCAATGGGAGCTTCTGGCGAAAACCTTCCAAGGAGGTACATTTTCCCGTTGCTGCTCCAAGGCCGCTACTTCACCTTACGAATCTTCGTACCAGGATTTCAATTTCTTCCTCCGACTTCAAAGTATAACCGCTATTCCCGAAGAGCTCTTGTCTTACTGCTGGCAAGGAATATCCAGGCACCAGTCCAGTAAAATTCCGCCTGTTCCGTCCTTTACCAAGTTATCCCCAGTCAACACCGCCTCTTTCTTCATAAATCGAAAGGGAATTGGGGTAGTCCTCAGTTTTCCCAATCAGGAACTATGCCGTATCTTTATAGTTAATAAAACTAACTCTTTGTTCGAAATTATATGATTTTAAAAATACTACAACTTTTAGGCTCAAAATGCCATCCTTTCTCGACCGGCAAAAAAAATCCTGACTCGTTCTCATAAAAACTTTTTCTTCACTCCCCTTTTTTTTCACACACCCCAAAAACCTAAATTTTGTTTCGACTCCTTGAATTTAAAAAAATTTTTCCAAATTTTTTTTTTGTGAAGTAAATTTGTTCATAAAGCCTGAAATTTCCGATAGATGGGGGAGCATCGAAAAGGGGGAAACTTTCGGTAAATAACCGACCGTTACATACCCTCGGGTCCACAAAGCCGACTTGCGAGGCAGTGAGGAGCCGAAAAAAACGGAAGGTTTTTCAGCCGTAAGACTTAGTGTTTGGCGCCAATGTGTGGCTCGTCTCACACCCTGAGATTCAGAGGGTCATGCTCTACCGACTGAGCTAGCCGGGCATTTAGTCTATCAGGTTTTGCAGAAAAAATCGGTGAGAATTTAGTCGTGATGTCACAAATTAAAATTTTGGAGAAAAGGACAGTCTGACAAGTCTCCTGGAGGGGATCTCTGGAGTTGAAGGGATCCGGCGGAAGGCAATACCACATTGTCCCCCTCCGGGTCTCTACCTTCATCTAGACATTCCCGTCGAAATTGTCACCTATCGTTCCATCGGGTTAGTCTCCAGCAATACCACATTGCCTTTGACATTACCCGTTGGAAAGACAGGCCAACCATTCGCCGAAAGTTGTTCCCCAGACTGAGCGAAAAGCAAGGAGGTGTACCATCCGCTAGGGAAGCTACCTAAGCGGATTACGGCACCCTATTAATAACCGGTGAAGCCGGCGAGATGCCTTCTTAGGGCTACTCCGAGGAGCGCTTGCTTCTGAGTTCAATCAAGGACGCAGGTCTTTGGCGTGATAAACGCCTATGCTTTTACCAGCCAAATCCTCCAGCTCGTACAAGCTGGTTCCAATTTCTCTTCGTATTCGAGCTTTCACGAACTTGGGCGCCAGTTTGGCACTGAAACGACCAGCTCGGTTACTCACCCAAAAAGTCCTCCGGAAGACCTCATCCCCCGGGCGAAAACTGCCCACACGGCACCGTAGGTTGTACCGGGAGGTGTGCCTGGTGTGCGCGGCGGCTAAGTTTACCGCGACCCGCTCACGGAGTTTCTGCAATTTGTCCGTCAAGGGCAAGAAAGCGATGTCAATCTCCTGGAAAACGTTTAGTTTCTTCAGGACTGGATAAGCTGATCCGTGCAGGATCATATGGCCACCAAAAAGGGCCTGATACGGTGACATGCCTATTGCCTCGTGGTGGGCGCTACGAAGAGCACATTCAATGGACGAGAGATGTCTATCCCACTCACGATGATCCTCCTTTAAGTACGCCCGAATGGCGGCTAGGACTGATCGATTCACCCGCTCGGAAGCGTTAGGGTGAGGCGAATATACTGCCGTGCGCACATGTCGTACGCCGTAGTCATTCAGCAGTTTAGCAAACTCCTTGGAGGTAAATTGCCGACCATTGTCGGAGAAAATGGTTTCAGGGACTCCAAAGGTGTGAAAGACAGTTTGCTCGAGGAACTTGACGGCCACCGCCGTGGTCACAGCGGACACGGGATGCAAGAAGGTAAACTTTGTGAAGGCGTCCAAGACGACAAACACTGCCGTATGGCCTTTCTTCGATCGGGGGTAAGGACCCAAGAAGTCTACGTAGAGAAATTGAAACGGCCTCGACGCATCCATGGGATTGCCCATAGGTGGTCGTAGTACTGAACTGGGGGCTTTGGTGGTCTTGCAGACCTCACAGTTGGCGACGAATTCCCGCACCTGTTTGGACATACCTGGCCAAAAATACTTACATCTTAGCCGGTTTAGAGTCTTCCCTACTCCACCGTGTGATGTTTGTGGAGGCAAGTGAGCCGACTCGATGAGAGGCGTGGTCAGTTCCGTTGGGACCCACAACTTCCATGTTAGGTCGTCAGCAACAGAGTCTCCAGTACGTGGGGATGTACGCTGGAACACGTACCCATCTTCAACCCGCAGGTCTGGTAACTGTGGTGAGGCTTGCCTGATTCGTTCAACCAGACGAAGATAATCAGGGGATTTGAAGGACGTGGCATTTAAGTCCACATCGAAACACCGGGACAGATCGTCAACGCAATCCATGCGTGACAAGGCATCGGGAACCACATTGTGGGTGCCTTTACGATGTTCGATCGTAAAATCGAACCCCTGAAGCTTAAGGCTCCACCGGGCTAAACGTCCGTTGAGCTCCTTCTGGCCCATGAGCCACTTCAGACTTGCATGGTCGGTAATGACCGTGAAAGCCTGTCCCTCCACATACGCCCTAAACTTTTTTATACTCAGCACGGCTGCGTAGCACTCGAGCTCAGTAATGGTGTAGTTTCGCTGTGCTCCGTTCAATTTCTTGGACATATAAGCAATCGGATGTTCTCCTCCATCCATGTCCTTTTGAAAGAGCACACTACCTACACCAGTCCTGCTGGCATCGCACTGAATATAAAAAGGCTTAGAAAAATCTGGAGTGACTAGAAGAGGAGCTTCCGTCATCAGCCTTTTCAAAGTCTCGAACGCCTGCTGGGCCTCATCACTCCAACTAAAAGGTTTTGTCTTCAAACAATCCGTGATAGAAGAAGCCACGCTAGCATAATTGGGGATGAAACGCTGATACCATCCGGTCATACCCAAGAACCTCCTAGTCTGCTTATGAGACTTCGGAGTCGGGAATTCCGTGATGGCCGTCACCTTGTTAGGATCTGTTTTCAGTGTCCCATCACCGATTATGAAGCCGAGATACTTGACTTCAGTCACGCAGAATTTGCTTTTGGCCAGATTGAGTGTTAACCCCGCACGACGGAGACAGCTGGCGACTTCGTCCAAAAGCCTTAAATGAGAGTCAAAGTCAGGTGAAACTATGAGCAGGTCGTCCAGATAGACAAAGACGTTCTCACGTAAGTGTCCAGGAATGCTCTTGTCCATCAAGCGACACATGCGCTGTGGGGCATTACACAAGCCGAAAGGCATAACTGTAAACTGGTATAGGGGACGACCGGGGACAGTGAAAGCTGTCCGCTCTCGCGACTTCACCTCTAATGGAATTTGCCAGAAGGCATCCTTAAGGTCCAAACTCGTGATGAACTTGGTGTCTTGAAGACGACCTAGAAGACCATCGATGTGCGGAAGAGGATAGGCGTCTTTGACAGTGACACTATTGACCTTGCGAGAGTCAAGACACAGGCGGACCTTACCTGGTTTACGAACTAACACCACTGGAGAATTCCAGGGACTGTTCGATGGCTCAATCACCCCCAAAGCCAACATCCTGTCCAACTCGCCATACATCAAATGTTGAATAGCGGGTGAAACAGGATAATGCCTCTGCTTAATGGGAACTGAGTCACCAGTGTCTATCGTGTGTTCTTCCAGGTGGGTCTTTCCCAGTCCTAAGACATCGAAAGAGGGAAACCTGGCCTTGACCCGCTCCAACTGCTCGCTTTGCAAGGACGTTAAGTCGTGCATGTTAGCAGATGCAGTTGAAGCGTTTAACTCGCAGACTAAATGGGGAGCGATGCTGAATAGTTTCCAGAAATCGATCCCTAGATACAGTCTCTGGCTGAGACTGGGCACCACATAGATGGTCATATCACGGGTCCGTCCTCCACAGGAGACCGGAACCCTGATGTAACCGCAAATTCTTTGTGAAGCCCCGTCCGCAGTTTGCAACGCAGTGTGCAAAGTGTAGACTGTCACTTCGGGATGATTGGCCAGAAAGGATTCAGCATCTCTTCCCAGACAGCTGATACTAGCGCCACTGTCCAACAAACCATTCACCTCCTCATTAAGTAAGGTGACCTTAGTAAAAGGACGAGGATCTGACAAGTCAGAGATGAAAGCAGAAACAAGTTCCTGCGAAAGATGTCGCTTCTCCTTAGCTCGTACTCTAATTTGGGGAGGGGTATGCTGGGAATGCAGGGAGTCCACCAAAGGGGGCTCCGAAAAGATGCGGGCACGAGTGGAGATATATCTCTTCCAACGGGATATAAATGAAAGTTTGACCTCCTCGGAGGGAAAAGATGGAAGAGCATCAGTTGCCGTGAAGTCGCTGATGGTAGACGTAGTAAGGGGGTTTGAAATGGTCGGGGAAATGACGGGCGAGCTTAGCTCGGGCGCGGACTCCCGTACGGTCTCGCACCCCGGCTCCGGTTTCCCTGGCAGGTGGGACATACAGGTGTCACGACTCCTGGCTTGCCACACTTGTAGCAAAACAGGCCACGAGTCTCAGATGGGCAGTCCATAAAAGGATGACCCTGTTGCTGGCAATTCCAACAACGGAAAGGTCGTGGGTTCGTCGGGAACTGACGCGGCGCGGTCATCTCCTCTACTCCTTGCGAGGATACGTCCGGTGTGACAAGGTTAGGCTGGTACATCGTTGAATATTCAACTTCGTGAACTTGTCGTTCGGGCCTACGTTCTAAGCGTTTTTGCTTCTGCCAGCGTTCAACTCGGATACAAGTCTCACGCAGTTGTGGCATGCTGGTAAAGCTGTGCCCTATCACGGCCGAACCTAAGGGTACATTCAGGTTGCGCACCACCATCCCTATCAACTGGGTTTCCGACATGGGAACAGCCATCCGGTTGTGCAGGGATAAAAGTTGAGCGGTAAAGTCATCAAAAGAGAGGTGCTGCTGTTTACACTCCATCATTTGTTGGATAATTTCTTCATCCGACTCCCGGCTTCGGAAATATCGGATGAACTGAGCTTTGACGGTTTCCCAATCTGGGTCCGGGAACTGTCGTCTAAATTGGGACCAATACCAATCCGCAGCACGGCCAGACAACAATGCCGAGAGGTTACGGCAGACTTCCGATCGCCTGATCCCCTCATCGTGAGCCCTCAGCTCCACCCGGAACAAAAATTCCTCCGCCGACAGCATATTGTCATCGCCGGAGAATTTAATGTTCCAGGACGTAACCGGGGACTTGCGATGATAGGTGCCGGACGACAAGTCTATTCTACCTTCGTTACGCACTGGTTCGACTGGGGAGAAGTAATGATCCGTAGCTGATGCCACCGGACACTCAGCAGCTCGTTGTTGGGCCCGGAGCGCCTCGAGTTCCTGTCGAAGTTGTTGTAATTGCTCCACGAGCTCCGGGGTAGTTGCCTCGGGAGGGGAAATTTCTTCCGAGATGGTTTGAGAACGGCCCGGAATATCGCTTCCATCAGAAGCGGGGGCGGTATTCTTTCCGCTTCGAAGTTCCATTTAGCCAACGTGTTACCCAGAAATCCAAAAATAACTATGAATGGGGATTTCTTCTGGATGCTAACCGCTATATAAACAATACCCGTGCAAGATATGTGCACTACCCTAGCGCAAAAATAATTGCAACAACAACTGATACCCAAAGTAGTATTTCTCAACCATATACAAAATAATTAAAAAGAGACACAAGTTTATTGGTCCTTCCTAGCCGAGATCCAACCAATACCCGTTAAAAGTATACGCCACCAGATCGGGACTAACCAACAAAAGAAACAACTGAATAAAACTGATGATAAAGTCGGTACTACTACGGTAACTGTAGATATCCTAATCAAAAACTTCCGTGAGCCGACTAACAATAGTTGTGATACTCGCAATAATCAAAACCGTACAATAGCTGAAAAAAATCAAGGTTCCAAATAGTTTTGGTTGTGTTAAAATGTTTTTTAAATGTGTGTTAATTTTCCAGGATGGTTGGAAAGAAATCTCTCTCCCCAGTATTCTCGGTGGCCGATGTCATCGGTGTCAGTCGGTGGTAGCTATGAGACATAGCCAACACCGAATGTCATCGACAACGCCGGAAGCACCACACGTCTTCATTTACTCGAACGACATGAAGGGTCTACCTCAACATAAAAAGAAACGGAAATCTTCTTCGAAAATAAAAAGAATTTAGATTTAGTCCGCTGTCCAACCACAACTGAGCTACACTACGGAAAATCAATCAGCAGTGGGGACAGACTGGAGAGAAAAAACCATAAAAGCACAAGGAAGTAGACGGATGTCCCTCAACAAAAGTCCACAGGGCGCAAGTGATTAGCCAGACGGTTAAGCCTGTGCGGCCTCATAGAGGTTCACCTGAAGTGACCACATCCCTCACTACATTTCGACTAATTGTCTAAAGTGAAAGAAAAGAAAAAGAATTTGGGAGGACTGAATGGATTAAAGAAGTCCACGGGGCGCAGTGGGCAGGCGATATGACGCCTGTTACTTCAGACGGTTAAGCCCGAGTTACAACTCAAACGTCCATCAGCAAAAAGTAACAATCCTGTCCACTGAACGAAGCACTGGCAGGCGGTATGACGCCTGATACTCAGGACGACGAGCAAAAAAAAAACAGGACAAAAGAACTCCAGACTCAGCCTTCACCCATGGCCAAGCGGTCATACGCTTGTTAGCCAGCGGTGCCGGTAAGTAAGCCTAGTTCCAGAATGCCTAAAGCGAAGAAGATAACATGATACGGGACAATCGAAAAGTGAAAGCAAAGGAAAATTCACACTGAATTTAGACAACAGAGACGAATCTGTAAAAAGAGGCAGTGGTGGTGAACCATAGTCAAATATAATTTTAATAAGTTACCAGAATTTGGCCGCCATTTATGAAATAAATGGGCGCCTTAATTTAATCTCGAAACTGGTTTGCCGAAAACGTTGGCATGAAAGCATATCGTTGGGCGCCATTTATGTACCGGCACAATGGAGCTCCTTGCTGGTGACAGCAAGGCTACTGCCATCGTGCTTGGGTAAACATAAAAAAATTTTGAAAGACCACATCCTCCCTAGTTTCCTAAATGTTTTTAGGGGATGCTAAACCGGCCACACGGTTTACGCTAGCTCGCCGGTGGGGGCGTGGGGTTGTGTGACCGGAACTCGACACACATGATTCACCACTTACCTATTAATTAAAAGGGAGATCTCTTCATACCGTTCTTGTCCTAGGTTAGCCAAAGGTATTCCTCGATGGAAGTTTTCATCGACTTGGTGGACCTGTAAATGTTCAACGCGACCTTGAAAGGACCCTGGAGAGAAAGTGAAACCCAACCATCCTGGATAATTTATCCTCTTAGGCCATACTGCCCATTACTACTCGTATAGTTAAAGAAATTTACAATAATTATTTTATTCAATAGTTTACAACTCAAGACAATGTTAATCAAACAGTAAAATAAGGTAAGTTTGCATTAAACACTAGATGTAAACCAAACAACAAATACTCCTACAATCGAGGTAATGTGGATACAATCAGCTATTACCACAGAATAGAACTTCAATACAACAAGGAAAAGAAAAAACCCAATCGTCGCGCTGGTACCAGTCGAGGATTCCTTTCTTTCGTACAACACCCCAAAACCAACCGATAAATTTATAATTAGGGGTGGGTCCTAAAGCACAACCTTCTTAGTTATTGGAGGAATATTTAATTATTTGAGAAATCTTGTAACAATTAATAACTGGTAACTAGTTAATCAATATTATAAGAAACGGTGAATATATGTGTAGTAATATTATAACAGTGTAAATATAGTGATGTAAATGAATATAGTTAAGATTTGGAAAGATAAATATTTTTTAGTATAATTAAAAGAGTTTAAAATGGTAACCTGGTGATTACATTTAAATTAGTTAAAAACTATAGTTACCAAGAAAAATCATGTCAATACAAAAACAATCAAATATAAAATGAAAATAATATTAATCAATAAATATCTCTACTAGTGAATAAAACTAAAGCTAGTATTGCGAGGGTATACCAGTATTCTTCCTGTCATATACTCGGCGTAACAGGCTAAGTACTCCTGGTTGCCTTTTTCACGGGTTGATACTACTTTGGAATTTCCACCACACCTTCTTCTTCACCCTTGGCCGTCTCAATCAACAACAAAAACCGTTCATTTCCGTACTTATTCGGTACACCACTAATATAGGATTTAGATATCGAGGAGTTCACATACCTTAGAATTACCCAAATGGCAAATGGTTGCAACCTAATTACTTTAGGAACTCGGCAATGGGAGCTTCTGGCGAAAACCTTCCAAGGAGGTACATTTTCCCGTTGCTGCTCCAAGGCCGCTACTTCACCTTACGAATCTTCGTACCAGGATTTCAATTTCTTCCTCCGACTTCAAAGTATAACCGCTATTCCCGAAGAGCTCTTGTCTTACTGCTGGCAAGGAATATCCAGGCACCAGTCCAGTAAAATTCCGCCTGTTCCGTCCTTTACCAAGTTATCCCCAGTCAACACCGCCTCTTTCTTCATAAATCGAAAGGGAATTGGGGTAGTCCTCAGTTTTCCCAATCAGGAACTATGCCGTATCTTTATAGTTAATAAAACTAACTCTTTGTTCGAAATTATATGATTTTAAAAATACTACAACTTTTAGGCTCAAAATGCCATCCTTTCTCGACCGGCAAAAAAAATCCTGACTCGTTCTCATAAAAACTTTTTCTTCACTCCCCTTTTTTTTCACACACCCCAAAAACCTAAATTTTGTTTCGACTCCTTGAATTTAAAAAAATTTTTCCAAATTTTTTTTTTGTGAAGTAAATTTGTTCATAAAGCCTGAAATTTCCGATAGATGGGGGAGCATCGAAAAGGGGGAAACTTTCGGTAAATAACCGACCGTTACAGTATCATAGAACCCTCATGGGACCGCTCCCCGAAGATATGCTTATACTTCTTCCCAGACCAACCCATAATTTGTGGTACAGTGGGCGTTGATGCCTTCTTGAAGGATTTAAGCCTTGCCTATAGTGCTGCACACGAGACGAGACTTGTCTCGAAATCATCTCGAGACGAGACCGAGTCTACCATCCGAGATCTCGCGAGACATCTCGAGGTCAAGAAATCAAATCGTTATTTTGAAATCGTATCGACACCAACTATTTCAGTATCTTCACGCTGCGCTCTTTGGCGAGCACAACATTTGGCACCAATACATGACTTGAGCAGGCTGCGGAGACAAGGCGAAGAGTACGCATTCCATAGAGTGAAATTACACGGCCATTCATTTGGGACTCATGTCAAACTGGTCTGTGTATGATTTGAGTATCACACGATGCACCTAATTTTCAGTCTCTTTTCCGTGTACAAATCAACAAAAATTTTAATAATTTTCCCAGCCCCAGCGAACAAAGTTATGCTTGTCTTAATGTAATTTGCGGTGAGACCGAAAATTTTTTGGGTTTACAAGTGAGGCTCAACACATACCCTTCCCTGCGCCCCTTGTCTTAAAAACCGGTTTATTGGAAGTGATTGGAAAGTGAGTCTGGGAAAGTGATAGGCCGTGTAATTTGGCTCGTAAGCATTTAATTGCAGAGTCCATTCCAAAACAGAACAGGTATTTTACTGTCATTTCATTTCATTTCAACGCATTTAAAATGAAATGACTGTAAAATACCTCTTCTCTTTTGGTACGGACTCTACGTAAATGCAACTCTACACTGATCCCCTCTACCGCGCCCTGGTGCCACTGAAAAAGGCAGATTTACGTGTCTACGTCTGGGAAGCGACTAGCATGGAAATGTAAAGAATATTTGTAAACAATTTCATTAATATGGCACATATTGATATTTCTCGAAATACAGAAGATTGAGCAATTTGTATTATTGACAGTGAAATTCGAGACTTTTCGAGATGAGACGAGACTTTTCGAGACGAGATCAAAACGAGACCTGCAAATACCCATTTTTTCGAGACCGAGACGAGACTGGGCCAAATCTCGTCTCGTCTCGTCTCGTGTGCAGCACTACTTGCCTGCTTACTTAGTCTAGGAAAATATACCTCAATGTACCAAGCAGAGATATGGGTTCTACTGCATGCGCTAGATCACTAAAATGAGGATCAGGTGCAGGGAACGAATATTCTTATAGTGCTGGAAATAAGACAGAGATTAATGGCATTGGTATTGGAGTGTGTTCGAAAATTAAACATGTGTGCAAAGAAAATTTTTGTGACGCTAGCCTAAAGCTGAAACCACAATGTACGCTTTGTTCTTTGCTTTGCGTTGACATATCAAATAAACCAATGCTTTGTTATGAGGCAAAACCAAATGACCATGTGATTAAGGCACAGCTTTCACCTAAAAAATGTGAAAAGCTCTAAAAAGCTCACCAAGTTTAAGCAATGGTACAATAATCCAAGGTAGGCTCATAAGTAAAAGCTATGTTTCCATCTTGAACAGCTTTTACGTCTTTTACATTAGAAAAGATCTAAGTGACGACACGGGAAACCTTTTTTCTTTGTGAGAAACGATCTGAGTGACTTCATGGGACCCTTATGAGCTTAACTTGTAATTATTGTACCATGGAAATGAGAATGCTAACAACCTAGCAGACTATGGGTCGACTTTAAAGGACCCGTAGGCATACTCTGGCATTGGTAGAGAGTTGGTAAGAGGTCAAATCGATGAATATGTCGCGCCGAGGCACACAAGAAATCGTAGGACACTGTAAACATGTGTAGTTAAGCTGAGGTGGCGATAAGGCTGTCAAGGGCCGCAGAACAAAGATAAATCCAAAAACCTTAGATGGGTTTTCGCACCACAGGGCACGGAATTTTCAGGTTGTCTTCCCAAAAGAATGAGATTTCTAGAAAATGATACATGGCGATTTAGCTTCGTACATTGTGTGCCATTGTCGCACGCTAACGAAATATCACGCGACTTCATTGATTGGAGGACATGAGTTAGCTTCTCTTCAAATGCATACATATGTATATACATACATATACGCGATAAAAAGAAGAATTCAAGCAACGATGAGTGCGGCTCATAATACCCTTTTATCAAACGTCGCTGAAATAAAAATTCACTATTCATATTTTTTCATTTGACTTTACAAGAGATGAATCCATAACCGTACGAAATTGAAATCTTACATCAAATATTCACATTTATCGATTGAAAATATTGAGCACGCTCCAATTACTCTACTAATATCTGAAAATCTGAATTAATATTGAAAGCAAAAAGTTTTTTTTGTCAGTTTTTCCTGTAATTAATTTGAAATCATGAAATTTTCCTTCATTTTTTGCAAAAATTTCGTTACTGGAAAGTGAAGACTCTTTTAGTTTGATGAAACTTCAAAATTCCAGAAACTCATTTCATCAGAAAATGAACTAGGTCATGTGCAGTCTCATACTAAAACCGTCATTCGTCCCCGCACAAGCTTAAGAAATTTCAAGTGAAATTCACTTTTAATTATCAAAAAAAAAACAGAAAAAGAAAATTTCGGTTTCACAACGTTTTCCCTACATTTTTCTCTCTCAGTTTTCAATTGACCTAAATTTTTTTGCATTTCGTTTTTTTTTTCGCCGCTCTCTTCTAGGGAAAATAACGAACGAATGTTTTCCTCCTGAGTTGTAAAAATCCCTTGTAGAACATCCTTGAAACATTTCAGGACAAAGGTGAGGATGACCCCCATTCCCTTTGTGCAGATTCCACAACGCTACAGAGTAATTAAATTCAGCAAACAGACTGCGGGAGGCAGTGAGGCGCTGCTCTGTCCTTGGAGCTGCTCTAAAAACATTCCCTGTAGCAATTTCAGTGAACATGGAGCAAATTTTGACGAAGTTGGAAAGGGCTGGTTGGTGTACGCTCAAAGGCCTTTTGGCAAGGTTCAGTTCATCTGTTACATTCGAAGCCATTATCCACCTGAAGGCCCTCTATCGGATGATTTTCCCTTCGCCAAACATAAACAAGATAAGGTGAAGAGATATACCTGTGATACCTGGGACTGCCCTATTTCAGCTTTTTCTGTCGGATTAAGCGCGTACAATGAGCACTAAACTGAAATCGGTTTCATGCGGTGTAATGAGCAATGGAGCGAGACGCGGCTCCAAGTAACGACCGATGCTCTACGATAAATTTAACGGCTCGTTAACGAACAATTTATAACTGGGCGAGTTGTGAGGAGTACCTGGGCCGCTTTTCAGATCTCCTTCTATGGATTCACAATCAGCCTTTTGTAGACTCGTCTACTTTAATGAAATTTCAACTGTGAAAAAAAAAATTTCCATGCAAGACAGGTGAGTCTCTGAGCCAGCCGGCCGCGGATCCATTGGTCGAAATTTGTACATTGCACGGTCATCTGGGTGCTCACTCTCTTGCAGTAACAAGGGCCAATGATGCATTCCGGCGTATATATTGGACGAGACATTTCATCAACTTTTTTTACCCATCAAGGACCTCGGATCTCCCGTGCAGAATCCGCGACCTGCCTTTTGTCTGAGCCGAAAAACTCATTCGAGCGGAGTATTTTTTTTTGTGTCAAAAAAAAGTCGCATTTCTTCCTGATGGCACAGAACAAAGTCCCTTCGGTGCACATTATTCTCGAAGCATTGTAACCGAGGAGTCAACAACATTATCCTGCTCCTGTCTGGCCGAGATGGGCTGCCACCGCCTATCTTATTAACGTGGAGATCATCTACGTGGTTGGATCTCTGTTCATAGTTTTTATATTTGTTTTCCACCAGTTTTTCTGATCCTAATTTTTTCCCCATTTTATTCAGCTGCAAATCCACCCACCATCCCCGAAAGCCATCCTGCAACAGATACGAGTGCATTCGCTGTAAGGATGCATAGAGAGCGTCATCTGGCTGGAGGTGCAAGTGGCGTTCGTTGGTATAGTGCAGGACATCGTTCTTTTGACGAGAGGTTGAAAACACAGCGAAAAAGCTGGCAAACATCGCTAGATGGTGGTGAACAATAACTCAACCTGACGCGGTGTCAATTTGTTATTTTTTTTTTCGGGGAATCATTTTGCCCTGCTGCGATGAAGCTTAGTGGTGTACCTGTGGCGACCTGGGTGTGTGACTGTTTGTTCAGTTTAGAGGCTAGGATTTTTTCAGGTATTTGAGCCGTGATGAAATGTGCTCTTGCAATTTTTTTTTGGTATCAAACAGGATATTGATAGTGGGAGTTATACGGTTTAAAATAAACGGATTTATGGCGATTTATTATAAATATTTCGAGATAGATGATTCAAGGGAGATACTTTTTTGTAGTATGCAGTGAATAGCTGGATATGATCTCTAAGTGAAAGTTAATTGGAAAATTAACTCTTAAACTGAAACTGAACAAACATTTTGGTAGTAAATATATTCTAACGAGTTGTTATCTAGAGACACTAGGATCAATGGTTTTAATTACACGCGGATGCAATCTGTGTTAACGCAAAAATATTGGCATCGACTAAGTTCTAGAGCAGTGGTGGGCAACAACTTGCTTTTGCAGCCCGAGTAAAAATAATTTAGTTGGTTAATTTTCTTACTTGCACGCATGCGACCGCTGCTAGCGCGCATAGCGAACAAATAGGGACGCCACAAAAGTATGCACGCACTCACCACAGTGATGCACGCTCCCGCCACAGGTACGAAAATCTAAAAATTTGTTCGCTAGAGGCACCCACTTTCTAAATATCTAAAAATTCAGGCATGCACATTTATAAATGCATCCGCATCATAGCTTGTAAATATAGAAGGCTATGCATAAACCATTCCAAACGCGAGTATTGTTTTACCAAGCAGTCCCCCAGCTAAACACTAACCACTTCCAATGCTGCTTGACCTACGCAATCGAACGAGAACCTTTCTACTGAGTATGCTATTGGCACCCTTTATGATCACCAAGATAATTGCCCCTTGTCTTCGTCCTCTACAATTTTTTAAAGCAATACAGGCGATTTCCTGCATCCCTGTGGCGGAAGCGTGGATCCCTGTGGCGGGAGCATAGATCCCCGTGGCGGGAGTGTGCATTCTAGTTTTGTTCCCGAGCAAAAATAAAACTCGCCCGCCACAAGGATGCACGCTCTCGGCACAGGGGTCCACGCTCCCGCCACAGGGATACAAGAAATCGCCTGTATTGATTTAAAAAATTGAAGAGGACGAAGGAAACCCTAGTAAAAATGTGCCGTGCGCATTTGTTCACTATGCGTACTAGCTGTGGCGCCGTGCGTGCTAGTGCGTACCTGATGCAGGCTAGCTACGGGCTAGTTTTTATTTTGACTCGCGAGAGCACGAAAAATGCTTTAGAAAAGCTCTTGTTTATATGTTCTCACTCGACTTCCAAGCTAACTCAACTGCCTATATCTATCGCGCTCGAAGGCACTGATTAGGAGTGCTCCGGGACTGCCTTGTGAGCATTCGTGTAGCTGCCGTTGTCCACCACTGCTTCTAAGGAATTGGATTGAGAGTTCCATGGCCGGTCAATCAATGTAGTATTGGATGGCGTCAAATTTAAACCCCACACCTTCTCTGCAGCCATCTGTTCCTAGTTTTTATAAATGCTGCGTTTCAATCGCCTGTAACCCACTTCGCTGATGACGATACTGTGCATTAACCCTATCGTTTCGATAATGCAAGGCAAGCACGAGCCAGACTTTGCCTTAATGATGGTAACCTCATTTATAACTCAATCAAATGGGACATAACTTGGGCCGCAAGAATCGTGTTGCATTTAAGGTATATAAATCGAAGTACGGTGTCAATTCTAATAAGATCTGCTCTCTCCTTCTTCCCTTTTCACTGTCTAGAACTAACGGCTGAAACTACTCTTAATGTCTTAGGCATAATATTGACTGACGATCTGTCTTGGAATAATCACATCCTCGAATTTCTAAACAAGCATCCCAGTGCCTTGGATTTCTCAGAAGTTGCAAATACCTTCTTTCGCCGCCACTAAGAATATAATCTCTAAGCTCTTTATTCTTGCTCGGCTTGAATTAAACTTTCAGAAAAGTTTTTGTATTTAGATACATATGTACGTGCATACTCGTCTCTAACGCGCTTTAGAGCTTCATGATGACTGTTAGATGACGTCATAAAAGCTTCACTTTTTCGAATAAAAGCTCTGAGGGTTTAAGCCTTAAATATCTTCTACGCAATGGAGCTTTTTGTAATTTCTTGATTTTTTAACACTGTCAGAATATCTCCAGCTGTCGTGTTCGATGGTTTTCAGGGCATTTATCATTCAGTGTTAAGACTTATGTTGCATTGAGAGGAGTTTTTTAATGATGGTGGACTTACATTACAGGGATTTGTCATTTCATAATTATAGATACTAACGATGAAATTACTCATTCGAGGAATGAACAAATTTAATTATAAGACGTGTCATTTAAACACGGGACACACGGAAAACAAGGAAAATACGGGAAATACGGGAAACAGGGGAAACATGCAAGTCGTGGTGGTACCAAATGCCATTGATATTTTGCTTTTTAGGCCATATACGCCCAGGTATACCGCATTATCAGGTTTAGAGACTTTTGTATGCGAAAAGGCCGTGGTTCCTCTAAAGAGGGGCCTGACGTGCTGCTTTTCTGACCGACTTCCCACAATTGTTAGATACGTGTTTTCTGAGTCCAGATTGGCAAGAATGGTATCGCACAATGAGAGCGTTGGCTCCAGGTTTAATTCCTTGGGAATCGAAAGGTGATCCACAAGGTTTTCTGGCTTAAAGTAAAATAGCCCCGTAGACGCAGTGCCCCCGCCAGAGTCCCCGTATTCATGGCTGGGTGGAGCGAAGGGAGGTTCAGTATGGCTTCCATACCGGCAGTCGGGCAGGTATTTTAGCTCCGGTGATACCGAAACAGACCAGCCTTTGTACCTTGACCAAGCTTATCACAGCACCCGTTTGTTTGGTCGTAACACATAGTTCATAGGTTGGCAAGTAGCTTTTCATAGTACACAAACGGCAAAAAATTGAAAATTGAAATTTTTTAGTTTTTTCAAAGGCCTAAAATGGGCATTTTAAATAGTGTAACGAAAGTATTGCGTATACTCACAAGAAACTACATAAAAAACCTACAATTTAAAAAAAAATTTACAGTACGATGATTTGGCATAAAAAGGCGGCAATTTTAATGTTTTTTCGAAAAGTGCCAATCGTTGCCGTAAAAATCGAATTTTTTTTTTGAAATTTAAACCACTTATTTATAGCATCAAAACACAAATATTTTCTCCAATTTTTATCAAAATCCGACTAGTTTCCCGGTATTTATTGCATTTTTAGTAAAATAAAACAAAATTTCATACATTTTGGTTTTTGAGGTTAGGATTCATTTTTACTATATTTATACCGAACCAGTTTGATAGTCTATTCATTCACGAGTATTTTCCAATTTTTTTTTATTTATCTACGACCAACAGAACTGAAGTAATTAAAAAAATAGTGCAGCAATGCACTCAAAATGCCTCAAAAATTATGCAATTTTCTCGTGCAGCATAGAACCGATTTTGCAGAAATTTTTTTTTCGCTTAATCTTAACATGTTTAAAGAAAAAAAAGAAAACAAATCCAACTTCCCAAGTACATCACTATCATTTGACAATTTTCCTCTACTATTTTGAAAGGTTTGACTGATACCGATACCAGAACAATTGTCACCCTCAGCGCAAAAGCGGGCTATATTTGGTGTTGCAGCAAAAGAGGAATAAAAATATTTCAGAGCAAAAGGGGTTCAACTATTATTCAGAGCAAGAACGGAACGGAAAAAAATCTTAGAGAAAAAGCGGGTTAACTTTCTCAACCGTTTTTGCCCTCTAACGAAAACTTAAACCTCTTTTGCCGCCAGTTTTTATTTATACCGCAGTTGCTTAGATTATTACTTGGAAATCTATATTTAGACAACATTTTTTTCACTTTACTAGACAAGACAATGCAACTGAATACATAATTTTGAATTTTTTGGAATTTCCGCGTTTGTAACATAAATTCTTTGTATGTTTGAAGTGTTTGTAATGTACTTATGATAAGTTTTATGTTCTTGCCATTTTCTCATTTTTGACTACTTATTTGGGGATTTTTGCATTTCTGACATAAATTTTCGTCAGTTTTATCTTTTATCGCGTAACAGGTAAAATAGCGGCAAAAATTGGGTACACTGCAAACCCCAGAACTTTTTTCCGTGTGATTTAACACACTACACACTTCATAAGCGTGTAAATTCGGCTAATCGTGTTAAAATAAAGCGTTTTAGGAATAAACCGTGTTAAAATAATGAGGATAAAAAGACATACGTGTAAAAATCACACACTTCTGCATATAATATTTTTTACACGCTAAAGAAATTGTAACGTTTTATCGTTTCGCATTATGTGTCATTTCACACACTTCACTATATTTACACGCAGGAGAGGATAACTTAAAGGAAAGTGAGACAGTTGAAATGCTATATTTAAATTGTTAATGAACAGAGAGCTTCACAACCTCTGTTTACAGTTAGTCGGTAACAGAAAGGCATCGAGACAAGTCGTTGCAGTTTACATCAACAATTTTAAGCTTACGGTGACGGTTTTTCTAAGTTTACTCCCCGCAAAACGACGCTCAAAAAGCTTCACTCAAAAGCTTCCAAGCAATACTTTTAAACACACGCGTTAAGTGTTTTAAATTTGCACACTTCGCGTATTAAAAATTAACACATTTTAAACGCGTAAAAAGTGACTACATGATTTTACACGCGAAATGCGTTTTAAAATCACACACTTGGGTTTGCAGTGTACAGGCTGAAATTTGGCAGAGAGCTTCCTTTTAGGGTTATTAATAAGGGAAGCCCTCTTTTCAGGGGGTTTAGACCTCAAAATGGGCATTTTTCGATTTTTCTGCAATTTTTTAGTTAAAGGCTAAAAAGGTGCAGGGATCTTTCTTTTAGGGTTCTTAATAAGACATATTAAAGTCTCACGATTTTCCACCTCAGGAAACCCCTTTTCTAGGGAATTTTAGCCCACAAAATCGGTATTTTTCGATTTTTTTTCAATGTTTTTTTTTATCCCAATGATATTTTTTTATTCATCTTTTTCTTTCCGAAGGGACTGTTTAAATGCATTATATCTTTGTTCATTCAATGAATGCTTTCCAGTTTTATAAGAATAAAGTTTCACCAGCCTTTTGTACTTCTTCATGCTTGTTTGGTACTTTTTGGCAAAGCTTAGGTGAAAAAGTACTAAAAAAGTACGAAATATAGTAGAGCCAATATGAGCATTAAAATTGGTTGTAACTCCAAAAGTAAAGGTCGTAGCATAAAAATTGTCCAGACATTATTGATAGGAAATTGTCCAAGATTTCCAATTTTGCTTTGTATTTTATGGAGAAAAGGTGGTTTTAGTTGAAATTGTAGTTAAAAAAACGAAATTTTGATTTTGATGACTCATTACTCTGGAAGTTGATAGGGTAGAACCTTGATTTTTACAGTTTTAGATAGGTGGGAGCATGATGCGTACATGGTTATTTTATTCATGAAAATAGGTCATAGGGTTACAAAAAAACAGAGAGATATGTAAAACTCTAAAAAAAGTTTTGAGACTTTGTGCCCATAGAGACTTTTGATCTACATGTTGAGAATTATCACCCTGCAAAATTTCAAGAAAATTCGGTGCGGTGTCCTTTTGTCTGACATTTCCATCATACCTTTTTCTCCATGACTTTCGGCCAAAAACAAAAAAAAACGAAAATCTTCTTTTTTTCATAAGATATCAGATATTAAAGGTACTTAAAATTGAAAAAAACACAAAGATAAGCAATATTGCAAAAATATTGCAGAAATATCGAAAAATATCTATTTTGGGAGCAAAATACAAAAGGTGGAGTTTAACAGGGCGGAAAATCGGTTAACTTTAATACCTCTTATTGAGAACCCTAAAAGGAAGATCTCTGCCCATTTTTATCCTTTTACTAACAAAATTGCAGAACAATCCAAAAATACCCATTTTGCGGGCTACAACCCCCTAAAAAGCGGGCTGCCCTGGGTAGAAAATTGGTAGATTTTATAATCCCTTATTAAGAACCCTAAAAGGAAGCTCTCTGCCAATTTTCAACATGTATCTAATTATTTATGCTTTTTCGCTTTTTCGGCTTCATTTACCAGTACTATTATTAGTACCTTAAATTTTTGTAATGTTTGCATTTTATGAATTTTTTCAACTTACGTTTTTTTTTACATATTGTAATAGTAGTAGTAGAAAAAAAGTTCAATTTTTCAAAAATTCCGAATTTTTAATTACATTTCAAAAATTGCAAACACCAAAGTCAAAAGCTGCAGATATTATTGTCAAAAATCCAAACTTATTAATATTAAAATGAAAAGGGCAATCCTTTTGAAACTGAAATTGTCAAATCCAAAAATTAAAGAAATATAGCAATTCTTTTTAGAAATTAAGGCCATACAAAAATAAATGACTGAACGGAAAAAATGTGAATATTTACCCTAAAATTAAAGATAAAATTTCAGAAAATGGACAAACTAGAACTAGGGACAAACTGTAACAATTGTAATAAAAAATGAGAAATTACAACAATCGTAAAAATGTACGTTAATAATTCCAAGTGAAAAATTCTATAATTCCGAAAAATATGAAAAACTAAAATTTTAGAAATAACAAAAATGTTTTATTGTTGCAAAAATTAACCTCAGAAATGAAAAAAAAAATGTAAAAATGCAAAAACTATAGTGGAACCTCATTAACATGAATTACAAGGGACTGTAAAAAAATCTTCGAGTTATGGAAAATTCGAGTAAAGGAGGTTGATGCTTTGGTTATGCTTTAATTGGTAAAAGCATAAGCAAAAGCATTTTTAATGAAAACTGAGAACAAAAGCAGTTCAAATTTTATTTTGCGCGGAAAAGCGGTATAAGTTTTCATTAAGAGCAAAACCGGAATAAAAAGTTAACCCGCTTTTCCCCTCGGTTTTTTTATACACCGTTCTTGCGCTGAAGTATAGTTATACCATTTTTACTCTAAGAACGCGAATATATTCCTTTTTTGCTCTAAAAAAATTACCGAACCGTTTTCGCTCTCTTTGTTATTTTAACCCGCTTTTGCTCCGAGGGTGTCATTTACAAGTGTTTCAGCAATATAAGGACCGTCTATTGATGCCTAATTGCGGGGCTCGTCATCTGATTAGCCTTTTAAGGCCCTCTGTTACATTTGCTGCTCCTGACTGGGCCACGACCTTTTGTGCTTCGGGTTAAATCAGACCCCAGCGAGGCGAGTAAAAATTCTTCAACTAGATTAATGCCGGGTTTTCACTAGTAGAATTAGTGGTAGAGTTGTATACTGGTCGAGTACTAACTATCCTGTGAACTCATCTAATGAAAACTCGGTTATAGTAGAGTAGAGTGGGATAGCACCGTGGTAAAGTTACTCTACCGCTTAAAAGTAGGCCAGTTACTCTACCACTAATTCTACTAGTGAAAACCCGGCATAACTTCTTCGCCGCAAGTTTCTTTTATTTATTCTAAGGGCCGTGTTACAATTGAGGCTTTGCCTTCGACTTCAACTCCGACTGCAAAGAAAGTCCCCGGAGACTTCGACTTCAAAATTAAATTGTAGCTTTGTCTGCAATCAGCTGTTTCCTTTCAAAGCAGAAGCAAAGTAAAAAATCAAAATTTTAAAATGTCTGAAAAGGAACTGGAATTTTTTTAATGTTGTTCGCAGTCTATAAAAAATACTCGGAATTCAAAACCGTTCCTTTCCCTTTAAAAAAGTTGTTTTTAGTTTTTTCAGATAAAGTTAAGTTGGCTGCAGGCGGACGAAACTTTGAATTTTCTTAAAGCCGGACTGCAGTCGAAATACAGTCGCAGACAAAGTTCAGTCGAAGCTCTTATTTAATCTGCTTTAATGACATTACATGTAATCAAAGCCCGAAGTTAAGTCAAAGTAAAGTCAAAGCCCCAATTGTAACATCGGCCTAATGAATTTTGGCAACAAAACGAATTCTAAAGGCTAAAGTAAACAAAAATTTACGAAAAATACATTTTGCTTATCAAGTAATTGAAATTAGTAGTGAAAGGGCAGCTGAAGCTTTCCTCACACTGCAGTACTGCTAGTGTAAATAATAAATGTTAATTTTATGTAATCACGAAGAGGAGACTAAAACAACTCCCATAAACAATCGACGTTTGCACAATAGCAAAATATGTTACAAGTGAACACAGCCTGTAAATATAGAACACTTCAATTCAATGTAAATTATTCGAACAAAATTTCCAATAAATCCATCAAAATCGTTTCACATTCCCTACAGCGCTCTCGTTATAGCCCCAATGTTCATTAATCAATTTAAAATCAAACATGACATAAATTGCGTATAAATCAGCTGTTTTCGTTTTTTTTTGTTGTTCTTCTTTTTACATATATTAAAACCATGATATTCTCACCTAACTACAGGTATCATATCTCAAAATTGCATGCGCATTCAAGGTAAACATCACACCGGTACACACAGCAGATTATAGTAGTTTCACCTGAGGTGTAACTTTACCACCTCTAGTGATTTTAATCGCTACCGAGCCGTAAATTATCGCTCCATAAACGCAATATAGGCGCGATTACACCGAAATGCTCTCATATTACACCTAAAGATCATGCCAGGCAAGGACGACAATAAAATAAATTCCGCTCCAATTACAATTAAGATCGCTTTATTACCTGTGCCCAAGTAAAAGTATGACCGAGGATCGGGTTGCCCCGTGTGCGTTATATAGAGAGCGGGTGAACGGGCAAGCAATTACGATTAAAATTGGAATTTATTGAATGAGCAGAGAGGGATTTGGGCCTCCTTCTTTTGGTTTAAGTAATTGTCGGATTGTATATATTCATATCAAGTCACGACACACGAATAGTGGATAATTAGAGACGGATTTTAATTGCATCCCAGCACAAAGGAAATTTATTTTTTACGACTCTGCACTCTCAAGTCCAATATGGTTGGGGGTGAGACTGTGGGGCTGCAATCTTGACAACTTTATTTCTCGCGTGGAAATTTATATTTGCGCTCGATGAAAACGAAGAACAATTAAGAAATAAAATTGAAATGGAAGGGCGGTGATACACGGAAAATACGAGCCTCCCCCGCCCACACGGTCTAAAAGTTGTTGCTATTTCGAGATAAATTCATCACTTCTACAAATTGTTGGTTGACACTAGTGTGGAGCTGAAGGACTAGAAATAAATCAGCCCCACCAGCCCCCGACTTGGTGTGCGGCTATAAATCACAAGCAGCTCAACACTAGTCAGGAATTTCTGACTCGGTTGCTTATCGTAAATCAACAGAAAATTTCCGGACACCGAGTCTCCTCATGACAAAATTAATTCAACGATTATTAGCCGTCATCAATAAGCCACCCACACAATAACAAACGACGCCCCCAACGACCTTCCTCTTCCGTCCTGGCGGGACCTATGCAGCCCAGATTATTTGTGGTTGCGCTTTGGAAATTGAAATATCTTTTCCAGTCTCACCCAGCATAGCAGCAGAAGCAGAGAGTTTCCACGACCTCGTTTTTATCTAAATCACACTTGGGCCTCACCCCGAATCTATCGTCCTGCCACTGGGGTAGCCACAGACCTTCGATAAGCAAAATTTATCGAATCAGGCAATTGCAGTCATTTATCGTAGATCCTCGCCTTTTTATCTGTCAGCCTGTTTATTTGTTTGCCATCCAAATGGTGACCGCAATCGAGGTCGATCAATGAGTAGCCAGAGACAGATGGCGATAGTTTAGCTTTGGCACAGCCATCACTATCCTCTATCCCGGGCAGTGTATGCCAAACAGTCGGCAACGCCATAGTCTCTCTATATCCCGGGTATCTATGGCAGTCGGAGTAGATAAACTCTGGGCAACAGAAGTGCCGAAGACGTACAGGAAAAATGATGACTCTTCTATGGGGCGAGGAGCTCAAGATAAATTGTGGCAATCTCTGAGGATTCCTGGCTCTTGGATCTCTCAGGGGCACCTTCAACGATGCCTTAATGGAGCTAGTTGAAATACCTTTTGCCTCGGCAGAGTGCACTCAACCGATGCAGATCGGTGCAATTAATGCTGTACCGGGCCCATCGTCACGTTGCAGCTGATGAAGACCGCGAATATACACATACATACATATATTTGTACGTCTCGAGCCCAACTTTAATAGGCGAACAATAAAATAATTGTTGCACTGTCTCTAGAATATGATCCCGGCAGGTGACCTGTCCGATTCCGTTATGGTTCGTGAATTTCTGTGCCCAACCCTGGAACTTATTGTTTCTATTGGGATGGTAAAGTATCGTTCAATATTGATGCTCAAATGTTGATTGCATTCGATTTCGATGATGTTGCCTTAACATAGCCTAAAGTGGTAACCTGTCATTTCGGAAAGTTGTTTACTTGAACATTGGAAATGAATTTAATGAAATTATGGGATGATTCTGGGCGAATTGAAAAGAAGAGAATGTTTTCGTGTGTTAGACATTTAATTGAGATTTGGAGTGGACGAATGTTATTGAAAGAGAAGTAATAGTACACCTGTTTGTAAGGAGAATTTTTATTGGTTGGGTCAATGGTTATAACTAGCCATAAACTAGCCATTCTAAAAACAAAATATAATTTTAAATTCATATATACTTCATTTTACCTTTTCTAATTTCAGTCTTGTTAATATGCTAAATCTTTACTTATGTATGCAGGATAAAAAATGTTTATCTAGTTTAATATCGTCTCATTTTTACAGTAATACGCAATTATGTTCGGAATTTCCTACCAGTTGACTGCCGTCCTAGAGGTTCAAGATTCGATTCCACTCCACGACATGGTCCGTCTTTTTTTACTTCTCCCATCTAGATAGCATTCTTTCTTGTCTTCCACCATTCCAAATATCTTCCTGAAGCGTTGAGAAGGTACATGTGCTTCGAAGAAACCATGTAAGTATTCCCAGACAACGGTCTAAGGTTGCAGGCGAAAATATCAATATATGGAAAGGAAGCCACCCAAAATGTTATCATGGAAAAAGGTAGTAAGCAGTTATCTAGTTTTACGTCAGTGACCAGACATGTATAACATAATGTCAATTATGCTCCAGAACGCGCATTCCATTATTGGTCGACGGCTGATGTCAATTTAGATGAACTACATACCCTACAGCTAAATATCCCAATCCCGAAGAAGGGCCACAGCAATCTGTATTCAAAAGGTAGGTAGACGCCGGATCTAAACTGTAAATCCTTTATCGTTTCGCCTATTAACTTGCAATCTTTGCTCCAGAACACTATAGAACGCATGCTGACTCTATATCTCCGAAATTCTATAGAAGTGTTACCTATATTATCGTCGTTTCACGCGCGAGGGCCTCGTAGTCTAGGGAGTAAGGCGCCTGGCTACCATCCTAGAGGTCCCTAGTTCGAATCCCGGCAGCACCCCGGGCCTTCGCCTTTCTCACTTTCCCCACCTAACATAGCTTTCCTTCTTTCTCATTCCCTCTTTACATTCCTGATTCCTCCTGTCACAGCCTTCCGCTAGCCCCTTCCCCGCTCCACGAGCGCATGTCATCGGTAGGTTGATGGAATTCAACTCGTTTTAGGAGGCAAAACACTCCAGCGAGTTGTTTCTCGATGCCCCGATGCCAGAGTCGCGGTAGTAATGTGGAATTAAAAATATCGCGGCTTGGTTGTGGCAGTTCCGTCCTTCACTTCTATCTCTCTCCCTTCACTATCTTCCGACTAGAGCTTGCTGTTCGACATTGCACTCTATACGAAAAACAGTTGACAGTACAAAGGGCTCTTTCCTCGAGCTCTAGTCTTTCAAAAAAAAAATATTGCAAATGAAACTTGGTGGACACCGCAGTACTGGTAGAATACTCCGTAGAATACAAACAGTCCACCTCGATACCATTCCGAGTTGTTGTTTTGAGCAATATCGGTACAGAAGCAATACAGGCGACATTAGGGATTTGCACTGGGTTTAGTCAGTTGATCCTTCGAATTCGGATATTTAGAAGCCTCCACAGCAGCTTAGGGAACAGCAGAATGGTAAAAACCGGATGCCGTGACGACACCGACAGCAAAAAGGCTGATGCCTTTTGGGGACGACGTGGTTACCCTAATATCCGGAACGTTTCTTGTCACAATCAGTGAGATTATGGAGATGGTTCTCTGAAATTTAAGCGAGTGATCCAAACGTTGCAAGCTATTCGTTAATCCGGAAAAGGCAGAACTGATGCTTTTAACCTATAGAAACTCCGACTTCAGTCTACCTCCAATTAATGGGGGAACACACTGAGTACTTGGGTCTCATTATTGAACTAAAATGGAGGTGAAAGCTCAACAGAGAAGACAAGGCTAGGAAAACCAACATGAGTTGTTTTTTTTCTCGTAAGTAAATCTTCGACAAGAAATGCTATCAAATGGCTAAATGGTTACAAAAAGCACTAAGCGCAGTCTGAATATCATCTAAGATTGTCGAAATTTTTTCAAAGAAGCTCTCTTGATCTGGGTACAGATACATGCTTGATGTTCGGTGACAAAGAGTATAAAAGTGCGACGTGACATATACAGGCCTATTCTGAACTCCGCTGGAATCGATTCCGCTGGAATTTTCTTACAATCGTATGACGCCAATGTATGAAAATTCGATTCCAGCGGAGTTCAGAATAGGCCTGATAGTTGCGCGAGCCGAAGGCCCACAACGAAAACATTGGCCTACTTTCAACTTTTTCCGCATTGCCGCATTCGACATAGCTTCAAATGACCAAACACAAGCATACCGCACCCGAACTCCCAGGCGTCTAGGGCAACGAACGTGGAGCGAAACTGAACAGAACATTTGTTTGTAAGGTTCTCGCTGTAACTACGAAAATTGTTACTTGGGGGTTTTTTTTGGAACCGAAAAATTAATTAATAATAATTAATTTCAATAATTATAAAGAATCTTTTGATAAAATTTTAATTTACTTAGAAAATTTATGTCCGCCATAATGGATTAGCCATCTTTAATTTTGAAATTTCAAAATTCGGGCTCGATAGAATGAAGGGCAATTTTATAAGGAATATTTTAAAAAAATAAATTTTTCATTTTAATTAATTCCAGGCTTGGGAATTATCGTTTGTCCAAAAAATGTGCTATTTGCCCCACTGTGTGGCCCCAAAGTTCCTCATTTGTAATTCTATCTTGCCAGCGGATTTTTAGGATACGACGTAGGCATCTGTTGATGAAAACTTGTAGGCCTGTGATGAATTGGGTGACTTTCCATGTTCCGCAACCGTACAAAAGAATTGACTTTGGAGTTGAACAGCCGTAATTTGGTGTTAATTGAGATCTTCGTCGATCTCCATATGTAAGCAGGGATGCATATCCGCTTTTTGCATTATTTATTCTGGAACTGACGTCTTCTTCTGCACCACCGTTTTCTGTAATAATACTAACAAGGTAACAGAATTTATCTACGAGTACCACGTCACGGTTATTTAGCGCTGTCCGTTCAAGGGTGTTTGCATTTATCCGCATTTCTTTGGTTTTAGTCGGATTTAACCTTATAGAGCGAGAGCTGACTGCAAAAAACGTGACCTATCGAGAAACAGGATGAAATATTTTTGAAATGTTAGTACTCACACCGAATATAAAAAAATCTTGGTGTGCCTGGGCGGAAGTTGTGCATAAGTTTGGAATTGCATTTTCCGGAAAAATTTTGGGGGCCCTCCGTGACCTATCGAGAAACAGCTTGGAATTACTCTTAAAATGTAGTACTCACGGAGTAAAAAAATGTTGGTGTGCCTGGTCAAATCTGGTGCTAATGCCTTGGCAGACCACTTTTTTTGTTGTTATTTTGGGACCGCAACTGACCTATCCAGAAACAGTTTCAAACTATAACCAAATTAAAGGGTGAACATTTTTATACTGGAAAATACTGGTGTGCCAGATCTGGCCCGGTGCTAAGTGCCTGGCACACCACCTGGCGAAAGTAGGCATCCTTGTAGTACTCCTGAGCTCAGCTCAAAGCGGTCGGATAATTTTCAATTATGGAAAACTATGCATTTGGAATTGTTGTAAAGAGATTTTATCAGTTCTATTATTTTGTCCGATAACACTGCCAGCCTTAAACCGCACCAAACTATCACTTCTTGTGGTTGAAAAGATTGTTCGACTATTTCCCGGGGGGTTTCGGATCCTCAGATGTGACAGTTTTGATTTTTACGTAAAAATTCTGATCTTGTTCGTGCGCATTGCAATGCTTTTTGGCGCATGTGTATTGATCGATATATCAACACCTCCTATTTTAACTTGTCAAATGCCATCGTAAACATTTGTATGTTAACAGTTCAAAACTGGCGCGAAATTTAAAATGACCCCTCTTGTTGAAATACACTTTACGATATTTTCGCACTCTCCAATTGCAGGGCTAGTCTCAGAGAGAATTAGTTTTTTCATCGGGCTCTTTGCGTCTCAAGTCAAACCCTATAGGTGGATTCCCAGGACCTTGCGACACCCCATAACTGCTAATTGACGACGCAGTGTCCGGTAATCAATACAACTAGTATTCTGATTGATTTTCTACCCTAACAGCTCTCCCTCTCTCAGCTTTGGGAGACGGACCCTTTTTACCAGACTGTTTCCGTACCAATGAAAATAGTGCCAGGGCGCTGTATGACTAAAAAATCCGCTTCTTTATTATGTACTAAGCGAAGATAGCTTGAAAGCCACATTAGAACAGCCCGAGCACATTTGGCAGTATTAAGTTAATGGCTTGGGCGGAATAGAAAGACAAAATACAGTTTAGGCAAGATGAACACTCCATGAAACCTGGGGCTTCCGCGGCACCTACACCTGCCTCTGTCTTGGAGCCGCCCATGTATCTACGGTTTGAGAAGAGAATGTCCTGGTATGCCCCCTATAACAATAGCCTATTTCAAGGGATACCGGAAACGTACCAGTTTTTGCGGTCCTTTTTTCGTCCCTCTAAACGGGAGTGCCTACTTTGGTGATCGACCGAAAGCCATAATAGTCCGGGGAAATTAGCAAAAACACGCCCGAAAGGAGACAAAATTCGGTAATGGCTGAAAATTGGTCCACAGCTTCCTTGGGACTTTTTAAGAAAACAATTTCGTTATCACAAAAAAATGGCCGCCGGAAATATAGTGTTTTCCGGTGTTTTCCTTGTATCTCGGTTTCTATAGGTCGTACAACCCCGTACAAAGGCCCTAAACGTTGACAATGAAATTCTCTTCAACTTTAGTTCTTACAAAAATGTTGACCCGATTAACCCTTTCAAAGTTAGTCAAGGTCAAAATTTCCAAAATTCACTTTTTGGCCAAAACACCACTCAAAAACTGGTTTGTTAAAAAAAATTTTTTGATCAGTCAATATGAAACGATATTGCCTACAAAAAGCCCTAGGGTAATTTTTTCGGAAACTTAACCCTTTCAAAGTTATTCAAGGTCAAATTTTCCAAAAATCACTTTTTGGCCAAAAAAATAACTCAAAAACTGGTTTCTTCGAAAAAATGAAGAGTTTAATTTTGAAGATCATATAATTAAAGAACAAGCACTTATTTTGTGGCAGCATTTTACAGAGTTTAAACCCTGCAAATATATTGAAAACATTAAGAGATAATAAAAGTTGGTTTTTTGGCATTGCTTTTTCCAACTATAAAAAAATTGTTTCATTTTTCAATTTTATTTAATTGTTCTCGTTTGTTATTGAAGAATTCTAGATTTAAATTCAAAAAAGGTATAATGACCCTCGAATTTCGAGTGCTGGATCCTGCTATTTGCATTAATTTTAAATGTTTTAACGCCCATGGTTTTAACAGAATACACAAAAACGCTTCTTCTTCGCTAAATTTGAAAAATTCTCTGGAAAGGCCGTTTCCCGGGTAAAACTCAAATTTTCTCCACTCCTATCGGAAAGTTTTATAGCACCTAAGTTGTTCCGAACAAAAAAATTTCGCAACAATTTTTTTCCGAGTCATTTTTTGACCGAAAAATTATTGTTGGAAACTTTGACCTTGAGGTCAAGGTTTTCGAAAAAATTACAACGAGGGCTATTTCATAGGCAATAAGGTATAAGTAGAGCAAAATTTTTTTTCGAAAAAACCAGTCTTTGAGTGATGTTTTAACCAAAACGTGATTTTTGAAAACTTTGACCTTGAAGAACTTTTGAAAGGGTTAAGTTTTCGAAAAAATGACAGAAGGGCTTTTTGTAGGCAATATCGTCAATTTTTTTTCGAAAAAACCAGTTTTTGAGTTATGTTTTGGCCAAAAAGTGATTTTTGGAAACTTTGACCTTGAATAACTTTGAAAAGGTTAATCGGGTCAACATCTTTGTAAGAACTAATGTTGAAGAGAATTTCATTGTCAACGTTTAGGCCTTTTTAAGAGACCTATAGAAACCGAGATACAAGGAAAACACCGGAAAACCGCTATACTTCCGGCGGCCATTTTTTTTTTGTAATTCCGAACTTGTTTTTTTAAAAAGTCCCAAGGAAGCTGTGGACCAATTTTCAGCCATTTCCGAATTTTGTCTCCTTTAAATGCTAGTTTCCCCGGACTATAATATTTATTATGATAATTGGCACCCACTTGTGCGGAAATCCTTATATGCAAACCTAGTACTCGCAACAGCCAAGTTCTTCCATTCTGTCCTCTCTATAACTCTCTTCCATTACTTTTAGTGTTCTCTGTGTTCGCTGTGAGTGCCTGTATACGGACTCACGTTCTACATTGGCATTCCAATCAATCAATCCTGCATGGGGCAGGGGCAGGTACTAAGTTACCGTTGAACGAATGCTTTGAAGATCCCTATTTTTCATCGTCGTTGCGGCGTGCACTTTTACAAGGCTATGCATGTGATAGTTTATAGTATTTCGTTTATCACGCCATAGCCGTTAACTGCAGGCTTCATCACTTTGCTGCCTATAAAACCCCTGGGCATATGCTGTTCGTGTATCATATGTGCAGTATTGTATATTATAGTCGGGTATTTGCAAGAGGCTGTTTCACTATTTGAACAAAAGTACAGTGCAAAAACAATCCTTTTCAGTCCTAAATTTGTTTTAAATTATAATCTGTGCGTAAGCCTGAATTAAACACTCACTAAAATACTGCATCCTTTCTCATTTGCCTTTTCCGTTTCCGCTTTCCTCTTCCTTAATTGGCTTTGGTTTTAGATCTCCCTTTTCTTTTTATTGGATAATTTTAATGCAGCTGCAAAAAATCGTGTTTTATTGCCACTGCAATCATAAAAGAAAAAGCTTTTTAAAAGTCATATGATTTAAGAGGAGTCTTACTCCTATACATCTGCAGTTCCTGGAGTATCCGTACCTATCATAAAGGTTCGGATTAAGCCAACATGAATTAAACAGAAAATTGAAACGAACGGAGGCAACACATTTCCTTCAAATTAAAAACAACTTTTGATTACAACAACAAAAATACACAGAGAAAAGTCAACTCTAATGTTGAAAAAATCCACTATAAACCCGGGATTAACTTCAAGCCAAAACGTTGTTTTAAAACTGCTTTAACGAGCGTCGAAAACTTTCCTCCAACTTTTATAGATCGTTAAAAAAATGTTAAATTTCTAGGACAACACAAGAAGACTGAAATCTAATTAATTCAGCCATTAAAGGTATTAAACCTGTTAACATACAAAATATGAATTTTCTGGCCAAGCTGCGATTATGATTAGAGGAAAAATACGGTTTTACGACAAAATATTAATCAGATTCGTTTCGCAATTTGAATGGTTACAAAAATTATTAATAAATTTTTCGGTTAGAATGCAGATGCGCGGCCATTAAGGTCGGCATTAAGCCCTGCCATAAAGCTTTTAGTGACAGGAATTTTTTTATTTATTTCCTCAATTTTCACTCTCGATTTACATTTAATCTCTCCACGTTCTTATAGTGTGTGGCGGCACAATCGTTTTTATAGTGTCACCGAGAACAACCACCGAAGGAGCAAGGAGGAATCTGCTGGAGCAACCAAAATCGCTGGTGGAGCCTTCTTCCTTCTCCCTATGCTGGTGGTCTTGCTACATTGGAAAGTTTTTTGGGGATCCATTACGCTTTGAATATTGCGCGGGGAGCAGGATGACGATGTCCAGAATGTGGGGGGAATCAAAATGCCGATGTACAGAATGCGCTATATACGATCTTTTAATGACGCCATAACCATAAATGTTCAGCCTTGACTGGTCAATAAAATTTTATATTAAAAAAAAAGAATATTTAATAATGGAATTTTATCTTTATGGACTCTGATGAACACGGGGTAGTAACTGTTGACGCCGGGTTGTAAAGTTTATAGTTTTTACTGGGAAAATATTTATCTTAGCAGGAAACCACAGAGTTTTGCACATTATCGTGGTACAACAAAGTTTTACGCAAACTACAAATCCGTTATAAATTATTTCCTTTATTGAAATTTAATTTCCTGGACAATAAACTCGATTACATTTGGTTTTTTTCGAGGACCACTGGTTTTTTTTTCGAGTCATTTGACTCTGCCATTTGCCTTCGCTGAGGAGTAGGAGTAAAACGCTGGAAGATTGCTGAGCATGTTCAAGTGATCTTGTAGGCATATGAACTGTCAAAAAAGAAATAGTTCCAAGAAACGACATAGCAGTGCAAAACAGAATTGGACGATACGCTAGAAACCTCCTAGGCCACTTGTTTCCATAGACATTATGGGTGTTTGTCTCAGCATAATCAGAGCTACAATCTGCAAATCCATAACAGAATTCGACGTCCGTGACCAAAGTGACAAGCGAATAAAAATATTCGAAATATTGTTCAGGCTGCTCGACAAGCGGAGGGTGTGATCCGCTCATTTTGTAACCTCGCGTTGGACAAAGTGATTCGAGACACTAGCTTGTGCAAACAACATAGATATCATAGGAAGAACATGAAGAGCTGTGCTGCTTTTTTTTATTCAATATTGGGCTATAATCAGGAGAACTTGGACTGGACTAGGGATGCTACGAATGTCACATTTTTCACATTCGCGAATTGGAATGTTCGAAATGCGAACGCGAATGTTGAGGAATTGCATTAAAAAAATTAATTAAATTAAGGCCTCATTTTTTATTACTTACAAAAGGAAATGAAAACATATTAGAGCAATAGACTAGTGTTATATACAGTAGGTATTCTTTCTTCTCGTATTTAATAGTCAAAATTGAAGAGAGGAATATTATGTTCCCAAGAGGCGATTTCTAAAGGTCCCCATTCATATACAGGCCGCCGGCTGGCCATGGCCTGAAAGGTCCTCGCCTTGAGGCCAAGTCTAACCACACACTCCTCCACCCACACTGTCAACTGGTTGGGGCCTACAGTCTAAAGGGCCCCGTAGGAGATTAATAATATTGTCAATACGCCTCTCAATAGACGAGGCGTATTGAAAGTGCATATTGACCGTTTACCAGGGGTTCCAAATGCATTGTCAATTTATAATTTATTGAAGCATATTGATAGAAATGTTGATTGAAGTCCATAGTCGCCGTGTTGATAGCTGGGCTGACGAGATTATCGAAGCGTATTGACAGGAGCATCAATATTATTGTCAATACGTATTGACAATATTATTGATCGGCTAAGGGGCCTTTAATAAAACTAACAAAAATCTTTATGTATGTAGGTATTTATCGTCAGTACATGACATGAAGATCTGAACTTCTATGCAGTCTGAAATTTTCGTTGAGGCCATGAACATTTTTGCACTTGAATTAACAACCTGTTACGATAAACTATTGTTCTCGCCTGCGTGTATGTAGGAAACCATTAGGTCACCTGCTATCCATGCATGAAGTCCTCATCCCTCAGTTAGACTGAGTAATGTATGGTCTTCATAGGGCGGTACCTGCATATCTGGCCTAAAAGGCAACGGCCTGCAGGCGGCTTGTTGTGAAGGTGCCCCTAAGTGGTTCATATAGTATAAGGCCCACTGCACTGAACAAATGCTCACTCGGAACGCTGGCCGATGGAGCGCTCAGATATTTGCGACCCCGATCTGTCAATTTGTCGGATTTTAGTTTTGTTTTCCACGAGACACGACACGACCTACACCCATTCGCGTTCGCAAAACATTCGCATTACTTGATGCAAGCCCATCTCAAGTACAGGCCCTACTAACACTGACATAGCTGAAGCCGGTCCTAAAATGTTCACAGGTGTAGTGCAATAACATGGCCGCAAATAGTTTATAACTTTTTTTTGCAGTAAAAAGCGATAAAATATTGTATTTTATCACTTTTTACTGCACAGTGATTAGTGCTTTTAGTCCTGGAAATTTAGCAAAAAAACGCATGAAAAGAGACAAAATTCCAAAATGGCTGAAAATTGGTCCACAGCTTCCTTGGGACTTTTTAAAAATCAATTTCGGAATCACAAAAAAAACATGGCCGCCGGAGATATCGCGTTTTTCCCGTGTTCTCCTTGTATCTCGGTTTCTATAGGTCGTACAAGCCCGTGATATTGACAATGAAATTCTCTACAACTTAAGTTCTTACAAAAATTTTGACCCGATTAACCCTTTTAAAGTTATTCAAGGTCAAAGTTAGTTAACACTCAGAAACTGTTTTTTTCGAAAAAAAATTTTGGTCAATCAATACCCTTTCGAAGTTATTCAAGGTCAAAGTTACCCAAAAATCACTTTTCGGCCAAAAAATCACTCAACAATTGATTTTTGCAAATTTTTTTTTTCATCTATTTATACAAAACATTATTGCCCACAAAATACGCTTCTTGTATTTTTTTCGAAAACCTTGACCTTTCCGATTTATTCAAGGTAAAATAAAGTTAAAAACTATTTGCGGCTATGTTATTGCACTACACCTGTCCGAATCTGGGACTAGCACCAACACAAACAAAAACTCTACTTCTAGGCCTGTAGTTGAGATGCCCTTGAATCATGGCATTCAAAATACCTTTATATAAAACGGTAGTATTGCAAGTGCCCAGATAGGGATCCGAGACTTGGATGCTTAGCAAAAAACATTTGGACCACGGAAGCAACGTTTGAAAGGAAAGTCCTTAACGGAATTGCCTCCTTTGTAAGGAAGGACAAGAAAAAGGTATAAGTCTTTTGTCAAAGAATAGAGGTCTGTAAAATCTGCGGTAGGACATCTGGAATGCCACAACGAAAGAAACGTCTAGAAAGATGGCGTAGATCAGGATGCCTAGAACTAGGAATGCCATACTGATTTTTTATGTGACAGATTTAAGCACAGAAATCGCTCTTTGCACTACCAGTCCGCTAGCCCTTGGCTTGGTATGGGTTAAAGAATAAGTTTGGGATTATGAGGAGTCGGGAGGATGATCAAGGGATGCCGATGAACTATGCTATTGAACCCGTAAAATCTGGTGTAGGAGTTCGCGAAGACAAACTGGGGAAGATTGTACCTCTTTCAAGTTTTTCTGTTTATGAACGAATTCTTTGTCTCTAACGTGCGCCAAAAGGGCGCTGTATACCGACGGAATGAGCCGAGCAGGCCAAGGCTAGGCTAGGCAACCTGGCAGCGTGGTCTCCTATGCCCCGTGATGATTGCCGTGATTCTGGCAATATCTGGTCTGGGTCTGTTTAACAGGCAACTTGTTTTTTCTTTGTTATAAGTCGGCCAAGCCGCCCTAGAGATATTACAGGTCCCCAGTGCTCTCCACTTTTGGCTGGTTAGCAGCAGGTGGTAGTCAAAAATAGCGTTTTTGACTCCAACTATTGGGCTGCCGACCATCATCGAGCCTCGGAGAGAAACTCCCGGCTTGGCTACATAGGTAGTCGGATTTCTCGTTCCCCTGTATGTTTCTATGACCGGGAACCCAGACGAGAGCTTTCTACCTAGCAGTGGCGTACCTAAGGGGGGGCGGTGGGGGCGGTCCGCACCGGGCGGCACATATTTTGGGGCGGCATTTTTTATATTTAGTTTTAGTTGTAACTTGTTCACTTCATAAGTATACTATTCGATTTCTTCGAATTACTATATGATTTCGAATATTTTTCCTCGTCGCCAAGTCAATGTAGGTTTGAAAATATGTATTATCTATTAAAATTTTGCTCGGATACAGAAATCAATGGTGCCGACGACGTCCAGTAGAAGTTCTATGTACTACTCCGTGCTCGATGTTTATTGTAATAGTTATTGGTTTTTGAATGGCAAATAGCAAAAAAACCAAGCCAGCTGGAGTTTTAAAGTGTAGAAGACATTAATGATGTACATTTTTAATTACAGTGAAACACGTGGGAAACATTTTATTTTTTATTTCTGTTTTTTATTTCTTGCGATAACAAAGATACCCTGTTTGTGGAAATAGACCGTTGTTTCACTACCTTTTTATTCTAGATCATTAAACTACATTTTTTCCCCAAAAGCAAAATTCAAAACGGCCAGAGATAGACCGCTTTTTGTGTTTTTTGTCTATCATTTTTTGTCTATTATCTACTATTAACCGCTTGCCGAGCTGTGACAGGACGCCCTGTAGATTGGAAAATTCTGTACACAACAATACAATTTTACTAAAAATGTTTTAACAATTGCCATCAGTGTCGCTAGTTGCGAAAGGAGTTCCTACAAGTTGAAATTGATACAAAATCGGTGCTTTGCGTTCATACTGGCACAAATAAAAAAAATTCTAATTTTTTTTATTGTATAGAATATTTGCATAATCTGTCTACTTTCATTCTGTAAAATAACGTATTTTTAAAGCTACAATTTTGTCAGATGGCGCCTTGTGCCATTGTCAACCTACTCAACACTGGTTCATTTTCAGTTGTTTCGTCACCTTTCGACACCTTTTTTGGTGAAATTTCATAAATTTATCGAAAAGCACCATATAGGCTAGTCGGCGAGAAAGAAAAAATGCTAAAAAAAATTTTCGGCCCATAGGCGAGATTATTGTTAGAATCGCTTCGTACCTTTTACGCAGGTACGTACCTTTTTATATTTGTTTATTTATGTCGCATATAAAAAGGTATGTATACCTAAAACACCTCATAAAATCTACCAAAATTGCGATTTTTCAAAAATTCCAACGGTTCATTTTCAATTGTTTCTTAAGTTTTCTAAATGAGTTTCCCAATTATAACCTGATCTTACAAAAAATGGCAGCATTGTTAATAAGGTTAAAAAACTAGATCGTTAATTACACAAAAACTAATGAACCGATCTTGTTGAAATTTTTTTTACATTGCCGGGACTACATAAACACCATCTTCAAGAATTTTCAGCGATCTATGTGCAGTAACGTGATTTGAAAACCTTAGAAGCTATTTGCAAGATCACCCTTACACCTAGCGACCTCTAGCAGTGTTTGATTTTTAGAGAATTTCATAACAAAGAGCTTTCCCAATGCATATGCTATACTTAAAGTTTGCAGGAGCGTGGATATTGAAAGAAATATAAAGAAAGTGCCTATTTTATTCACAATAAGTTAATTAAAAAGTTATGCGGTCAACCAAATTGTGGGCAAACTTCGGTTGTTTAACTACACCCTAAAACGAAGCGATTCTAACAATAATCTCGCCTATGGGCCAAAAATGCAATGGAAATGCCTCACCGCCTTATAATTAATTATTAATTTCATATATCATTACTACTGATAATAATTAATAAAATTTCTATTCTTCAGTATTTTCCATAATGTAAATCTTAAAAAGCCTTTCCTGTAAAATTGCACCTTTTTGAGTTGTGCCGGTATCAACGGAAAGCATCGAAATTATCTTCGATTCACAAAGAGTGATTTAAGACTACAAAATATTGCAATATTTTGCATAGACCAAGAAATGAAAAAGAATATAAATTTTGAGAGCATTATACAATTTTTTTTACTATGAAAGTTGGAAAAGTAAACATGTAAATCTTAAAAAGCCAACATGTTTACTTTTCTAACTTTCATAGTAAAAAAAATTGTATAATGCTCTCAAAATTTATATTCTTTTTCATTTCTTGGTGTATGGAAAATATTGCAATATTTTGTAGTCTTAAACCACTCTTTGTGAATCGAAGATATTTTCGATGCTTTGCGTTGATACCGGCACAACGCAAAAAAGTGCAATTTTACAGGAAAGGCTTTTTAAGATTTACATATGTGTACAATTTGTTTGTTTTTCCAAGAGAAATGAAATTATTTATTTATAAATATAAAATAAAAAATATTTAATGGTAATTTTTTTTTGTCTCATAGGTGGGGAACCTGCGACCTCCGTAATTTTCTTGTGGCCTTTAAAAAAGTATCTTGTATTTTTATAAAAGTTGCATTTATATACTTATATCAACTTGTGTGGCCTCCTTTATTACTGCCTAATTTAAATATGGCACCCCCGAAAAGCTCCTCACCTATAGTTTGTCTCAGTTACAATTATTTATTTATGTTTATTAATTTATAAAACCACCATTTGATTGACTTAGAAAGGGCGGCAAATTGGAGAACGCCCCGGGCGGCAAAAGTTCTAGGTACGCCACTGCTACCTAGCCTATCTAGCTCAGCTATACATCGCTCCACTAACTTCGAGCGCGTCACTACTGATCCGATTCCCTCTGACTTGGAGTTCGTACATCGAATTTTTGCAGTTGCGCCACTCTCTTCTGGGGGGTAGTTAGGTGGGTAGGTAGGGGTTTGGTAGTCTGTGATTGTAGCGACCATACCCTCAGGTAGCAGGTTAAAAATATTGCTATGTCCGCAGGGTTTTGAAGTCCAAGCCCCGGGTTTTTTTACGAGGGAGTGATGAGAATCTGACATCGGTCAAGCAACAGGGAATGTATGCGACCGCCTCACAGTGGGGCTCGTCCATAGAAGGTTTTGCTCAAAACTCAATTTCAAAATGTGGAATTTTGCAAAAAAAAAAATGTAGCAGCGTAGTTGTAATAAAGTATCAGATCACGTGTACAAATATTAAGTCGCTGACGATTATAAGTCATCAGCATCAGCTTAAAGTTTACGGTTTAGGCAAAATAAAAATTATCCGAAAAAGTATGCCAGTTTATGCGCGATACTAAAACATTTTTTTCTAACGTTTAAAATGCTAAAATCTATTGAAGTGTATTATGTCGGTGTTCAAGCAAGGTATGTGGGTTCTTATATCATTTTTTATTATATTTTAAGTTCGACGGTTTCTTATAGAGGACTTAAAACTTGTGGTAATGTGTATTTTTTTGAAGGGGGTTTTTTAAATGACAGTTTTTCCAAAATGCCCAAAGTTCTATTGCTAATTTTTTCGGTTAACTAATACATACATAATATAATATACAAGGCCTTCCGTTTATAATAAAAAAAAGATTCAATTTTGCAAAATTCCAGCAGAACCTTCTAAGGGCGAGCCCCATGCTTCCATGCCTATGACAGCAGACTCCGCTGGGAGTACGCACCCAGACGGTTGTGTCAGATTCTTACTGACTAAACTCACCCACCTTTTTTTGCATGACGTTCAAGTCCAGACCGGTACGAGCCGTTAAGGCATTACTTCAGTCGGGCGTCATCAGCAAGACCGTTAAAAAATGACCCCTCCAAGGTGCTCACCAGAGCCGGAACAGCCTAGTCATCTAGCTACATAGCTGCTATCTTTCCTTGCATTTATTTGCCTCAGTCTGAGGCCACTACACAAGACTAGATGTTTGATGTAAAGGTCGGGGCTGAGTATGTGTAAGAGAACCTCGAGGGTTTTCATATGGCATGTTCTCATGGTCTCTGGCTATGATAGGTAGTAACGAAGAGTTTGGTCAGGGCTGCTACATTCCTTCGGTGGCTCAATGGGTCAATGGTAAGAGGTGAGGTTCGTTTTTGGTAGGTACTTTATATAACCACGCTAGGGTAGTTTTTGAAGGCCTGCTCCAAATGAAAGCGTCGTATTTCAAGAAAGCCCGAATGTAGTTAGAATTTGTATATTACAGACAGGAGGAGGAATTTGTATGTTGGTAATGTCTACGACGTCCACTCAAACCGATAGGATGGGTCTACAGGTTTTATTGCAAATAAAGCAATATTTCAAATTCAATTGAATTCGACACGATGTTGCTGCTCCAATCAAGAATGAATTCAATTTTCCTATTGATTGTGTTACATACCAGTCCGCGATCAAAGAGACAAGGTCTGGCTTCACAGCTTAGCCAGGTTAAAGTGGCATAGGTAAAAGGGGACTAAGAATAGGTCATTTACAAAGCCTATGAAAAGTGTGGGTGATAAAATTGAGCCTTGGGGGCCCGTCGATAGTGTGGGATTTATATTTGAGGACATCCAATATTATCTTCGTTGAACGGCCTGAAAGTATCTTACGTTAATTCTGCAGGATTGGTTCAATAGCAATTGTGTGTAGTTAGGAAAAGGGGGAAGTATCTTACTCAATCAAAACCTTGCAGTTATCTACAACAACCAAACGAGACTCACGAAATTTATGCAAATTTTAATTAAGGGATTCTATAAGGCAGTTAAGCTAAGAAGGGTGAGTCTGGTGACATGTGATTGAAAACCGGAACGGCCCCGGTTGTAGAACCAAAAATAAGGAAGAAAGTAAATAAAATATAAGAATATTGTGAAGTTCTTCCAGAAATTCCAGAAGGCATCTCCTTCCAAAAATCCAGTGTTTCTAAACGGTATGCCCAAGAATGTTATGGAATTACTATAGAGTGATTTGTGCTTGAAAGGTTCCCTTTATATTCCAGAAGTTTTTAGCAGGGGAACTACGACTTTTAGCTAAACATTGAACTGGTTCATCTACCTTTGCATGATTAACTTTTAATAGATTCCGTGCCTCACGTATTCTTAAAAAAATATATTTTTTTTATATTATTTCATATTAAAATTCGCTCAGCAAAAATCACAAATCAAATATTAATTTCTTTTTTGTGAAAAACACTTTCATCGCCAGAAGCGCACTGCTCCAATAAATTAGCATTTATAAAGCCATCAATTATTGACGCGACACGCCATTGACAGGAAATTTTCGCCAAAAAGATTACCGGCAAGCATCAAGTCCTTGCCCTCCTAAACGAATAGAAAGGAAATAAAAAAAAAGAAGAAAGTTTCGCTCTTTTGAAGCGGAACTTTCAGTAGAAGAAGCACAGAAACACAGAAAAAAAAATAAAAAGGATATTCGAGAGCTCTAAAAGCCTTGATAAAGTTCTCTTAAAAGCACACAAGGGCCAAGGATAATTTACAACTTCATGCATGGATAAACTTTGCCGAAATCTTACACTTGGGAAAGTGTCCTCTTGATTTGTGGAGCAGCCCACAGTTGTTCAAAGTTTTATGGCAACGTTTTGTGCCTTAGAAAATATTCAAAGGGTTTCACCAACAGAGAAAACTCTGCCATAGCCTCCCGTAATCTTAGGAGGTTTTCTAGGGAATTAAGCATTTCTTTAGAGTCTGTTTAAAAGTCTTCACACTTTCACCCCCCCCCCCCTGTTTTAGCCCGACCTAAAATTTTCAGTTAATTTATGCAGACTTCAAAGGATCGACGACTATGATCTGTTAGAAATCGTTTTTTGGGGGTTGGGAGGGGAGAATGGAAAACTCTTTGGAGTTAATTAAGGAAATTCTAGTTTAGCTTCCTATCAAATTTCAAAGTGTCAAAGTGTCGTCCTAGGTAACACCTTTACTGCCAAGCCGCAAGGGATGTTAGCTCTTCATATTCTTAATCAAGAACCGCTTGTGAATCCCGTTTTAAATGATTGGCACTACTGTGAATTGAGCGCCCCATTCCTGGGAGCCACAGCCACTTTGAGAGGCTGTGATGCTCCTCACATAACGCAGGAAACAAAACCATTGAGAAATGTTGTTAAGGCATTGTACCGAAGAGTCATGGTTCCGTCATAGCCGTATGTTTTCTTACCTGTTGGACATGTGAGCTTCTGCCTCTTCATTATTAACTAAGAAAGGCCCCGGCAGCAAGCAGCTAACACAGCCAGTCGGCAATAGAATAGAAATCCGCAACAATAGTACTCCAGCATCTAATGGAGTTCTTTAGATGGGCTCCATATGATGATGCAACAAGGGCCAAACTCGCCTGGATGGAGAGACCGACCGACCGACTTGAATGAGCAGGAGAAAGCGAGTGGGCATATTATTCAAAATGAGCCGCACATAAGCATCTAGAAACAGTTCTTGATCCTCAGGTGAATACCTTACCTCATAAAAAGCCTTTTGTCAAGTGAATTTTTCTATTAATGGTAGTTGGCTGGAAAGCATATAGTGTAGGAAATGAACAACACCATTACAAAGTGCACGGCAAGTGCAGTCTTGAGTGGCAGGATAGAGGAAAATCCACTCTTAATGGAGGATAGCAAAAAAAAAAAACAACGTATATATACCGAAGGAAACTAAAGAAGTAGAACGGCAAACAGCACGTCACAGCGATAACGGTGGCAGCTACATAACTGTTAAGGCGGTGCACTTGCAGTTTTAATAAGTGCATTCATGCGGTTCGGTATTGTGGCAAACTCCGTGCCTGGAATTGACTTCTTCTTATACAAAGTCGGCCCACTTTGAATGCGGCTGCTGCTGCTACCTGTTGTGATATTATTCCCCAAACGGAAATAGTGTATTATATATAGTTACCTGGAAGCGATTCATCGCATATTAATTAATTTCCTGAATCAAAAATTGCAACAACGGCGAAGATTAAGAATTAAGATGATACGCGACGGCGAATTCGCGGAAGAGCGAAGGTACGTATTCTTACATTGAGAGATCAGATGGTTTTTTGTTGTTACCTTTACGCCAGGAAACCGGTGTTGTCGCGGTTAATTAATCGCGGATCGATGACTTTGATTGTTACAAATCATTTGTCAGGAAATTGGATTTCCATTATGGGATATACCCCACCTTTCCCTCCTTTGTACGAGCACTGCTCCATCCCGTCCGAGGAGATTCTGAGAAACAAAAATCAGAATAATGTCGATTCGCGTTACTTTCCAGGAACGCCGGTGTTTCAGAACCTCAGAAGTGTAAAAATCACCTTAAAACCAGGTCGAAAATCGAGCTTCGCCAAAAAATTCTAATTGACTGCTGTGACTTGTAAATAATCTAGTAATGCCCACCTGCGACCACCTGTTCTCGCCTAAGTTCACGTGGGGCACAAGAGTCGGTGGGTCTGTCGGTCTTTTCAGGTTGGTTCTTTGATTAATTATACACGACCTGGGAAAATGATCAAAGTAGTTTTTTTTGTGGGATGGGGTCAGCGTGTGGCCCTTGTGGTGGCATAGAAGTTGTTATGACTCGCTAAACTGGGCATTCGATTCGGTCAAGAACAGAAATTGACTGTGGTTATGGCCATTGTTGTCGGGTGCCTTCAGAGGTGCCTTCAGGTATCACGAAGCCAAAGGTGTGAATATTTTACGCTCAAAATCGCGTGATTTTTTGTTTCTAGTTTTTATGGAAAGAATTTTGTTTTTAAGATTTTTCTCATTGCTTGAGGGGAATTTTTTTTACATTATTTTTCAGAATAATTAAGTTGTTGTGTTTAAGATAAAATAACCAGAATTATTGCTAAATTATTCATTCATTACGAAAATTACATAATTTTTTAATAAAACCCTTTAAAAATATTATTTTATTTAACCCTTTAAAAATATTAACAAATACTATAATCTGTATTTTCTTTAAAAAAAAAGTGCAATCCCCAATTTTTTTTCAACAATTTTTTTTCAACTAGAAAAAAAAATAAATAAAATTAATCTCCTTAACGAAGTGCCATCAATCCACTGTGGTGGAGGCGTCTTCAGACCAGAAGAAGAAAACAGTGAACACTGGGAACACGTGTTGCACTTAAAGTCGTGCAAGTGTTTATCTCTTCATGATCATGTTTTTAATTGCACGACCATTGTGCATTGCACTCACAGATGAATGCAGAGGAAAATTCACGGCTGCATCTCAGATTCATTTCAGAAAGTGGGAAATTTATTTACAACATCTTGTTTTTTGTTTTATGTGAGAGTGTGTGTTTATGTGCTTTTCTTTCTTTATAGGTGGATTTTCTTAAATGTGGAGCAGTTCTTCAACACTCTTGTTGAAATGGGGACTTTCAATTAAATCAATTGAGAACCTATTTTATTCATGATGATGTTTAAGGGAAGATTTTCTCAATGAGAGTTAATTTTTATATGATGTTGATGTGAATATGAAAAATTTGAATGGGAGTTTTTCTTTCATATATTTTAATGATTTTTTGAAGTGTAATTAAGATGTGCATCTACAACAGGTAGTTTTTCTCATTAATATTTACAGAAATATGGGCTTGCATTTAACTTATTGAAATTAAGTTGATTTTTTTAAATAAAAATTCAGCGACCTATTTATTGCTACACAATGCAATGAAAAATAATTCTCCTTTTTAGAATTGCATCATTTAAGGTACTCCAGATTGGCTAGGCCGATTTTGAAAAATCTTGCTGTGTTTTATTAATTGGCATATTTTTTAGGAGAATTTACCTCAATTTTGCCGAAAAAAAATTATAAACAAATTTTTAGCAAGGTTTAAACGGCCAAAAACAGGGTCCATTTTTGTACTTTTTTTCTTTCCTTTCCCATTTTTTTGTTTTTATCGATTTTTCGTTAAATGAGGTAAATTCTCCTGTTTAAGGCCTTCCTTTTTAAGAATCTTTTTGGTTTATTTGTTTTAGACCAGCCAATCCAGAGATTAACTCTCGGCCGCAGAATAACAATTTTTTCGAAGACAATACTTTGGCGCCACCTATAATTTACACTCTTTATCAAAATTTTAAAAACAATATTCTTTTTTACTCTATAAATACTAAATAATCTTTTAAAAAAAACGGTATATAGATATCTAATAAAGGAGCTGAGAAATGTTTTTTTTTAAAAGTCACTCAAAAACGCCTTTCTAATGTTCAGTAGTACCTACCTTAAAAAATATATTTTGTGACGTTAGCGGCCCAGAAATTGTCAAAATTTTCACAAAGGTGGTTGAAGTTGTAGGTGGTTACCGTAGTAATCCATATGGTGAAGATCACAGCCAAGTTAGGCCTATAATGTAAATACTGCGCTAACGGAAAAGACGGACAGACGATAACAGCCCCTGTACCATGTTCAATTTTTGACCCATAGGTAAACCAGTAAAAGTTTCTTGGGCTCTAAGGAAGAATGAGTTCCTTGCACTCAGAGCATTCCGGGATAAACGCTCTGAATTTGCTTTGGAGCGGCATCTCATCAACCATATGTTGGGATAGACGGCAAATTGAATTTTTGGGGAAACCGTTGAAGATTATTTTAATGATACATTCTTTAACTGTTCACACAAAACTTATTTATTAACAATTCAATGGCTACAATGGCTCTCCTCCCAACTTTCTTGACCATGACATTCTCTTCCTATCCTTTCGTTTTACTTTTCACTTCCCGTAATATTAATTTTGTTCGTCTTTCTGAAATTACTTCGTCTTTTCCTTGAGTTCATATCTATAATACAACCTGTGTTGAATTTGTATGAGATGCCTCTTCTTTCTTTTGAGCCAGTACAATGTCATACTTTAAATGAGGCGAGGTGCCAAAATGACAAAAACAAGCAAATTAAAGAAAGAAAGAAAATAAATACCAATGAAGAGCCTTTTTACGAGTTCAATTCTAATATGCATTAAACTGCCTTAGGGTCTGATTATGTTGGAGCTGCGATAAACGAGTAGAGAGCTGCGACAAAAGCTGTGACAAAAGATGAGAGTAGTGCTGTGCAGATTGGGTGTTCACGTTGGAGCTGAGAATAACGCAGTTTTAACCAGTATCTGACAAAAGCGCAAATAGAACCTTAAAGATATGGGTGATTCCAAAGCAGAAATCTTACTTTTTTCAAGTGCTACAAATTTCATTTACTTGAAATTGGAGAGCGCGAATACAGTGAACATTCTATCAATAAAGAAATTAATATATTCGGTGAATACCATCACCTTTATAGAGATTTAAGGCAGCATCCTACAAAATTTGCACAATATGAGAATAACAACCTTCGATTGGCCGCGTCGCCACACTGGTTGCGCCGCCATGGTGTCCCGGTGAAATACGGCTCTTAGATCTTCAGCTCTGTTTTTTAAATTGATGAATGGCCAACTCCGAATTCGTGAATTCTACTATTACATCACCGTATGTTATGTTAGGTGACGAAGCTATCTACTTCTACCAAATTTGTTACAACCTTACAAAAGAAACAATTTAGATGCCGACAAAGCATTCTTTTATTCTCGATTATCTAGAACACGAAGAACGGTAGAGTGCGCTTTTGGTATTATGTATTCTAAATGGAGGATTTTGGGCACGGCAAATCAAACAACAATAGATGCAGCTGATCATAGTGTGCAGTGTATGCTTATTGCATAGTATTATAATCGACAGAGAAGGTATGGAGCATAACCTAAACTAAATAACAACCTTCCTACTCAGAGCCATACCAAATCATGTTTCTAGTGGGAGAACAAATGATTCAGTAAATAATATTTGAAACCTATTCAAAATATATCTTTGGAAAAATCCATTATAAAATTTGTACATGATTTTGTCTACAAAAAATAAAATGGAAATTGAAAAAAAAATAGTTTAATTCATCATAATAATAATAAAAAAAATATAAAACATTCAACATCCATTTTGAATCTGGATACTAACGATACTAGCGGAGAAAATGAACCCAAGCTTTATCGCAGCTCTTGTCGTTGGTCGCGACCAAAGCGTGAGTCATCGCGTTGCTCCAATATAAACAACTCTATTGAAAACCTTTTTGGTATTATCTTCGCTTCGCTAGTATCGCCGCTCTACTCGTTCATCGCAGCTCCAACATAATCAGACCCTTAGAGTAAGTAAGAAACCTATGCCTTCACAATGTATATTTATATTTTGCAATCCCACCTCACCTAATTTCAAGTTGGAAATTTTGCTACCGCAAAAGAAATAAGAAATGTCTCTCCACTACGTAATTTACAATCACAACTCGCTTCATTTTTCTCGATACACGCTCATATACCAAGTAGGACATTATTTTTTAACTGGGACATTTAAAAAAAATGAGGCTCAGTGTAATTTACCATCGTGTAAGGGACAAATGTACTGCCTCGTGTAAGTCCGGCTCAATTCTAGTTGCCACTATGGTTGATCTCTTGAATTCTTTCATCCAATCTCTATTTAATCAATGTGGCCCTTTAGTTACAAGAAGACGTTGTTAAACTCCATACGGTCCAATGAAATCCGCAAATTCATTGTTGAGCATGAGTTCTTGTACGTCTTGTACTGGACGTTATCACAGAGCTATCTTACTGAGTACAAAAACCTTCCTAACTTAATCAATAGCAAAGTCAAATCGGTCAAGCGTGAATTTTATTCCCGTAAACTTGATTCTGCTCTGTCACGCAACTCTGGTCTAAACTTCGTTTTCTACGCATTCTAACTCTTTTGTTACTGATGTTAACTCACTTAATGCATCTTTCATTCAATCTCCTCTAATTTTGCACCGTCTTCGCTTACCGATTTCCGTTGTTCCAACTCTCATGTTCTGATGGTTTTAACCAAAGTCTAGATATCTAGATATCCAGCTTCTTCCGAGATTTTGAAATTTAAAAAAAAAGCATGATTTTAGGAAAAAAAATTCGGTTTTTGACTAATACCTCTTAAACGGTAAGTGTTATCATAAAATAATGTTTGCAGAGTTTGTAGATTATGCGATTATCTACAAAAAAAGATGTAACACATTTTCCTTTACGAATTGCCATTCATGAGATATCGCCGTTTTAAAGATTTAAAATACTTATTTGCGACTTGTATTTATATGTAATTTTTTCAAGGCTGATTCCTGGATGTATTTGGAGAAAAAAATTGTTCTAGAGACGGGGGCTATCCCCACTGTCCACTAAAATACAGGGTGTTTACGAAAAAAAAAATTTATTTTTTTACAATTTATTTAATCTTCAATTACTTCTAGTTATCGTAAAGCAGCGAATTAGGCTCATCTTTTAGGTGAGTGTGTATTCTTTAATTTGGAATAAAGATCAAAAAGTTGAGTGACTCCGATTAGAAGATATGTAGGTTCAACATAATAATTGGTTTAAAACGGAGCGTGCCCATAGATGGCTTTTGATTGTTTTCAGCTTTTTTCATTTAAAAACGTCTATAATAAAAATAATAAATTTGTAAATAAAATAAATAAAAATATAAATAGTAAAATCGCATTAATTTGAATTATGTTGTAAATTATTATTCTAACCTTTTATTTGTATACAAATGAAATAACATCAGTTGGGTTAGGTTTTACACAAATCAACAAATTTTGCGTTCCTTTTCTGTCTGCTCGTAAATACTAAAATGTAGAAACGGAACACAGCTCATGTTAAAGGCTCCTTTGCGAATTTAAAATTGTTTCTGTATTACGTCACGAAAGCTCATTATCGCGAAAAGCTCATCGGATTCTAAACTGAGCTTAGCTAATTCCAAGAAAGCTTTTTCACTGTTAAAAGCCGTTTAAGCTTAAGGAAAAGAAAGCTTTATTTTGCCTGCGATGTGACGTTTCATCCCAGCCGTAAAATTTGCTAGTCATATTTTGTGCTTTCGTTTTGCTTATATAGATTCTGATATTAGCGCTGTTTTTTTGTATAGGGTATAGCATTACGAACTATTATTTAAAATTTAATAGTTCTAAGACAATAAATTCAAATATCAAGGGTAATGTCGCTAATAAATATCTTGCTATAAAACCCTTTACTGCATTGAAATTGCGCTCGTTAACTCAAGTGTCTGCAATTTTTTGATTAATATTCCTCAGCTTCCTATCAATAAGCCATGAGTGCATCAAATTGATGACATTAGACACAATAGCCTGAAAGCTAATGACATCCAAGTGTCTGGTCCTGAACTCCTTGTCTCATCACGATTTGCCGCCTTTCGTCTTTTAAAATTGCTGTCCAGCAGTAGGCAACCTCTTCTTAAAGATGCAAAAAGATTGATTTTTTTTCCATATTTCCTTTAGCGAGAGCCAATGCAACGCGAACTGCATGCCGGTCATGGACAAAAACGGAGGACGATGTCAACAGTCAGTCTCAACAAGCAATTACTGTTGGCAGTAGAGATAAGAAGTTTACCAGGGGCCCAACGGTGCCCGGGGAGGAGCAGCTCTTTGATGCGGACAGCTATTCATGGGGCTTCATCGGCTACGCTTCAACACAGCCGTCCAAACGACGACGGTACCTCAGAGGAGCCTTCAATGGGTATCTCGGGCCCGTGTTGTGACGTGGCTATCTCGTCCCTTTTTTGCTCCTTTAATAAGTCCTTTTTTCGTTGCCAGAGTCTTAAGTTTTTAGCTCGTTTTTGTTCGCGGTGTGATTCAATGTTTTCTAAAATTGTTCGAGTTGTCAGATTTAATGGGATCTTCTTGTTGTGCAATTGTTTTTATTGGCCCTTGAGTGGCTTCTTTTGTGGCATGCTGCAAAATTGGATTTGCTGCATTCTATGAAAGGAAATGACAGAATTGAATTGGTTGCAATTGCCGCAGATTGTGAGGTTGTTACGTTTCGAGTGCGGCCCCAAGACCACTGTGAGCACATATCGAGACTTTGCGCCAACAATTTATTTCTTTATTGGCTGCTGCAGATTTATTATGAGACCAGTCAAAAATCAATGATTATACGAGACGTGGACGCGGCTGCATTGTGGCACGATAAGAGAGCGGACTTTGTTGCTGCATGATAAATTGCTCGTATTTACACACTGCCGTAGCTCATTAACTTCACGACACTGGCTGACCATCTTAATTAAAACGTTAACGGAAACAAGCCAATTCCCAGGGCGTGATTTATCTCGGACAAGCTGATTGTTGCCATCGATTTATGCACTTCTTAGCGCCTGGTCTGGCGATACTACCACTGGTGCCAGCATGAAGCCGCATCTTGCACTTGTACTGCAATTCAGATATCGATGCAAAATCGTAAATAGTTGTAACCGTGCAATAATAACACTTCACCAGGTCGGCACAGCCTAATAGCATCGCAATATGAGTCCAATTGGCCAAGAAAGTACAAAGAATTCCCGCCGTGAGAGGCTCACCTTGCGCGCTTCTCGCTGGCTTCGCGCCACTGCAAGTGCATCTTAAGTGCATTTACCTTGGTACCGTGCGCAAAGATCATTGCCGAAGATCAATCACGAGCTCATTGTGGCGCGTCTAATTTATTGAATATACGACTTGACATGATAGCCGCTGCATTGCTCTCGAGCCATGGGAGGAGGTGTTAACATTTCACCGGGTTTTAATGCTTATCAAGTCAAGTTGAGATGCAATACTTGCTAAACTTGCACCTAATTTGAAGCATGGATGCAGAGGTAGATGCAGCGCGATCGGCAATCAACACCTGAAATCTAGGGAATTGCGTGGCTGCATTCTAGTTGCTGAGCAAATTATTAATGGTTGATCGTGGTATGGTCGTTTATTGATGGATAATTAAGAGATAAGTGAGGATTGGTTAGGACTGGTACGAGAGAAATTTTGAAGTAATGATTTTTTCTGTCTGTTGAAAAATGGTGATATTTTTATTTTACGCGTACAAATACCAGGCGACTAAAAGCGATTTCTTTAAAATATATGAAGTCTGATTCTATGTTTAAAGGGTGATCATCCACATCTCTTCACGATATTTTATAAAGGACTTTCAACTCGAATGGTTTCGTTCTGTCCTCATTTCACCGCCATATTGTACGAGACCTAAATAGTTTTCTGCTGCTCTTCTTGTCGATTCCAGATTAGAGGGTTTTTGTTATGTTTTTTTCTAGAGTAGGTATGCCCCAATCATTTATATATTTTATCTTGTTCTATTTTATCTTCGTGTTTCTAGTGAGTAGGGAATCCAATCCCGCGAACGCGGGATCCCGCAAATGCGGGATCCCGCACCATTTTTGCGGGATCAGAAATGCGGGACTAGACATGCGGGATCCGCGGGATCTGCGGGATTTGAGCAGTAGAATGACCTGTTAAAAGAACCGGGACTAAGAGAAATACTAACAACATTTCAAAGTATTAACAATTTATGTGCTGTGCGTGTATATGAACGTGATCAATGTCACTACGACTACGACAGGGGATTCTCCACGTGAATTGAGCGTACGGGGATTACCTTTGCGGCTAATTGTATTGTTTGTCAAACAAACTACTGAATCAGTCATACAAAGTATTCAGGGCAATTCTGAACTACGCTGGAATTGATTAGGCTGGAATTTTCTTACATTGGTAATAGCCTTATGACACTGGCTTTTTCGTAGGCTGAAAATGCTGCCTTGGCTAGGCTAAAAATGACGAAATCTGTTATACTGTGTGACAGAGATAGCATGTGAGAGTAAGAACGATTGTCTGATTATTATAACAGATAGTTGTGAGTGAATACAGAAGGAATCCCCCAATTCGCAACCCCCTCACGTTTTAATAAGAAAAATATGTCTTCTCCGCCTTGAAATTACTATTGCGACATTCAAAAATTACCGTAAACACCTCAAAATTTTTTTGGAGCGATTTTACTCCGGAGCCCCAAATCTAAACATTTACCACTTCACTTCAAATATATCTATTGTCACCTTAATTATATATATTGTCACTTCAATTATATTTATTTCCACTTCTTATATATTTATAATCACTTCAATTTATTGTTATTCACTCACTGTTATAAAAAGTCGAGAGATGCAGCAAACTGTTATAAAAAAGCATAGAAAAAGGAACATGAATCTCATTCTTTTCCTATGCTTTTTATAACAGTTTTCTAGACTTTTTATAACACTTAAAATCCAGCCAAGAAAAGTTTGAGTATACTCCTCTCACTCTTACACATGGGAAAGTCTCCTTTGAATTTTTTCTTTCACGTTTCAGCCTAGCCAAGACAGCATTTTCAGCCTACGATAAAGCCAGTGTCATAAGGCTATAAACTCTGTTGGGGCCGTATTTGGTTTTTTGAGTCGATATCGATTTCTGTGGATAAATAAAAATTGGCATTTGGCAACACGATATCGACAACCTTATCGTGTCTAAACGTGTGGATCAAGTCGTTTGACGTTTATTAAAGCGTAGTTTACATTATGCTAATACATTAGCGCTAATAGAGAAAACGTCATCATTAGCACACAATAAGTACAATGTAAACACATCTGCTAATTGCGTTAGCGCTAACGCCATTAGCGCTAGTAATGTTGGTTGCGCTCAAACTTTTGGTGCTAATTCAGTTTGCTAACGCATATTTTAAGATGGCGGGGACAACTTCACAGCAACAACAACTTCACTATTAGCGAACTGAAATTTTCTAATGATGTAAACAGACATTGTCTGCTAATTTATTAGCAACTAATTTATTAGCGCTAATGAATTAGCATAATGTAAACTACGGTTAAGGCCCGAATTCATCGACCTGGATATATTCTCGGTTATTTCTTATCGCGTACAATTCTACGGATATTTTTTGCTATTCACGGAAAGCAAATATACCAGTTTAAAATTTTTACAGAATTACAAATTCATTCATATTGATTCAATATTCGAGCCATTTTCTTTGAAAGTGGTGTAAGTCCACTTTGTATGATGTGGAGGTATTTAAGGGTTTGCATTTGAATGGATTGAAAAATATTGGTTTATGGTAATACGCTCATTTTACGTTTTTTAAATATTAAATTGATTTAATTTTATAATGTGATCGCTTTTAAAGTATTAGTTAAAAGAAACTTATACACTACTTTCAAAGTCAACAAAATATGAAAATCATACATTGATGAAATATTAAATATGGGATTTCAAATGAATCAAAGCAAATTTTCTTATGAAATTTTTATTAAATATGTTAAAAAAACAAAGTAAAAAGGTTTTATTCTAATATTTCTTCAGGTAATGCCATTTATATTATATTCATTACAACTTTATATTAATATGTTCCATTTTCCATTTTTTCATTATGAGAAAGTAGCCAAGATATATTGGAGGAATATAAGGTAGGTAATAGATCCATTAAATCGTTGAATTTTTGGGATGCGATGGATGGATATGAAGGTTTTCAAATTTTCTTGGCCTTCCAAGTGTGGGGGATAAATCTAATGTTTTAAACTCCCCATTTTCATCAAATGAAGTTTTATACAGCATTGTATATGGTTTGTTTTTTAAAAACCTTATCCAACATACCTCTTCACATTAACTATTTTTTCCGTCTTTTTAGAACTAACTACTGAACTATTAGTATCGTCGAAACAAATATCGTTCCATTTCATGTAAAATAAACTCTTTACTTTTTCGGCATTGTTGTGTGATGGTATAATAATCTGTAAGAATATACAGTAATTTTTTTCTTAAAAGTTCATAGCAGATAGCATTGAATGTTATCATTAACTAACTTTTTGTCAAAAATGGACTCATTTTTTTAATTTTCATTCACAGCTTTATTCAATTTTGAAATTTCGAAACTTCAGAGGTTAGAAATTGGCGGATAAACTTATTACCAGGTCGAACTGGTATTAACTTTATCCAAGCCCTGAAAATCGCGGTCGGTGAAAACGAAATATCCATGATATTTATATACGTGGATATATCCAGGCCGGTGAATACGGGCCTAAAATGCCCAATTTAGGCATACAAAAAGTTTCTATTTTAATTAAATATAAGTGGTTTGCTGAACTTGGAGTATTATCACACAATTTGATGATTTTGTTTGGCCGCACTTATCTGTCGTAATGCCAAATATAAAACTTAGAGAAAATCCACAAGCTTTTTTTGTCGAGTCGATTCATCGACTCGAAAAACCAAATACGGCCCCTGTAACGGAGAGTAATTTCGAAATTACAATTCATGCTACTATGTAGGAAAATTCCAGCTGATCAATTCCAGCATAGTTCAGAATTGGCCTGAATATTTTGTTTGACTGACTTAAGTATAGTTTGTTTGACTTACAATACACTTTTCTTTCATACAATACTTCATAAATTCATGAATATTACTACTTAGTACAAAATCTATGATATTTTTCCCAGTCCCGCAAATCCCGCGGATCCGCGGGATTGATGACCTCGATCCCGCGGGCTTGCGGGATTGAGATTTTGATGCGGGATTGGATTCCCTACTAGTGAGTGACTATCAATATTTATTTGTGATGGCGTTTGGTCCGAATGTCCCCGATATATTCTTCAAACAACGAAAAAAGAATCTTGTTCTGATTTACCTTAGTCCAGGCAGACCCTCACTTCCGGCGCTCTTCCCGCTCCAAGGGGCCTGGTAAACTTTCACTGGGTACTCTCTCTGGCCGGTTTTGTCTCTTATTTGAGCTGTCTATTCCTTTCCCTTCTTTGGAGGCCTATGCGAGAGTTGCGTCTCCTCACGCGGCTTTCTAAAGCGCCGTTCTTCTAGCTTTCTTCGACTGTTTTGCAACCGGGCTGACCTCCGTTTTAGGACACTTAATATTGGGGTCCTCTGTGGGCAACTTTTGTGTAGCCGCTTCCGCCACTTTCCGTGGTTTTTTTCCGCTCGTCTTTCCTCCTGATTGAAATATGGCAGCGTCCTCACCAACACTAAGATTGCGTGGGCGATGCTGCCCAAGGTCTTAAGGTGAGCTTTTTTATTTCGACTCGCAATTTTTTGGAAAGTGTCTTCCTTGTTTCTTAGCGCCGTCTCCTCACTGTATGGCGGAGGATATTATTTACCCTTACCTTTACTTACGCTAGATCTTGATGCCTAGCGAACTGGTACTGGTAGGCCCTACCTATACGGTCTTCCGCGTGTTTTGTGGGGGTGACCTTGCACCTTTGCAGACACTTCAATACTTTCTTCTTCTTCTCTGTAGGGCGCGATAAGTATTTTGCCACTGGTGACTGACCCCCGGCACCGTTTCCCATTTTCCAGCCATACGCCGGAGTCCCCACCTCCTCACACATTGATGCATATAGTATGTATCTCTACCCAGAGTTTATTATATTTTGTTGTACTCATCATGTTTTTTTCATTTTCTCTATCATCTACTCAAGTATGAAAGACTAGGGAGTAAGAATGGGGATGGACAGCAGCGACTGTATTAAGGATGGAAGAGCAAGGTTAAGAGGACGGCTGTCTTCTACGTTCTAGGACGCATCGCCCAGAGTTAACCCGTGTGATGAACTAGTCACACATATTTGGAAGTCATCGTCTCTCACCCTTGCCTCTTGTGTCAGTCTGGACTCAAAAGTGATGGAAAAAGTTTGGTGCGATTAGTCAGTAGGGGAGCGGAGGGCTAGTTGTAACATGGGCAAGTAGTAAACCTAGATAGTAGAAGAATATTCATTTGATTTTCAACCTAAACTTACTATTTAATACCCATTCTATCATATGAGGGCGATCAGTATCCCGCTGGATGGCGCAGAAGGCGGTGTCGTGCAGGCATTCCGATAAGACCACGTAACGGACTTTTTTTGTTTATACAAAATTGATTATTGTTGATGTCAAATTGTTTAGCATTTGTTGATTTCTTCTAATACATTTAGCATTTGTTTACTTCGATTGTGTTAACTGTAATTTTACACCAAATAAGGAATATATTTTTTTATAGCGGTTATTTCAAAAAACCTTGCAGTGGGTTGTAACACTTTCATGGGGCAAGTTGAAATATGAAGAAAAGTCAAATAAGAAAAAGAAAACCCAAGGGACATAGAAAGGCAAGAGAAAGGGCAAAAGAACGGGGACAAAAGATAAGATAAAGATAGTTAAAAGACAAGGGATAGAAAAAGTAAGTAAGTTTTAATATCTGATTCAGAATATGAACCCGAAGAATGATTTTGTTTAGCTTGTGGGGAAGCTTGTGAAAATTCAAACGAGGAGTGGATACAATGTATAATGTGCAAGATGTGTGCAACAGGAAGGGGCCTTATTCTGAGAGTCATGTGACATTGCAAGTGAAGTGACACTCAAGGAATGGTATTCCCCGAGTCGACTTAGAGACATCTCTCATTCAAAATTGCCAACCGTCAGTTGCATGGGGCATTCCCAGAGTGGAATGAAGGTTGTTAACTGCGTTTCCACTCTGGGAATATCTCTCCGAAATTGAGGTGACAATCAATCGAGAAATGTCATGTGAGTGATTCGATTCTCAGAATAAGCCCCGTCTCATTTGTGTGTCTCAATTGTAATTCCGATGAAATCTGTTTTCATATTTTACCTACTTTAATCAAAAGGCTGATTACCTACTTAAGAAGTTGAGATTTTGTTATTACAAATGGCTGCAAGCCTAAAGTTCCTTTATAGTTCTAAAAGAGAAAGAACATGTTTTTGTTAATTTTTGAATATTTTTCTATTAGATTAAGAATAAAACTTAAAAGTCTAAGTCTGTTTTAGCGTGTCTAAAGGTTCTAATGCTAAATATGCTAAATAAATATTTGAAAAATAGAAAACTGGTTTTCAATTCCTACTGTTACAATTTGCCCCAAGCCTGTTACAACTAGCCCCATCACGGGGTAAGTTGTAACACTCGTTCCTTTTTTTTCTAAGCCATTTTTACAAGTATTCGTCACAGGTTTGATTTTATTTGAAATGGATAGTTGAATAGTAGCTCATGCGAACAGTACTGCCGTATTTCCTAAATACCCAACAAGTAAGCTTCCATAGCCAAGAAACGAAAAATTGTTACAACTAGCCCCCCGCTCCCTACGTAGTTTTTGGTTGTTGACCCCATGTGCATCCATAGGCTCCGCGGTAGGCTCATCAGATTGTCTTTACGCTGGTTATGGACTGGAGGTTTGACATTTAATGTAACCCATAAGAATTTGACTTGTGAGATGCCTAAATCTTGTCGATAAGGCAGTATGTAGGTACACTAGCCATCATCCATGGCATGCCAAATGTCAACGTGACGTAATCCTCAAGTTATCTGCTCTCTAAAAATGAACCATTGAAAATTTTACTGGTTCAACCAGTAAACAATAATTTCACTGGAAAACCAGTTAATTGGAGTCTGTTTACTGATTGAACCAGTGAAAAGTTCTCTCTAAAAATGAATTAGTAAAAATTTTACTGGTTCAACCAGTGAATTCTAATTTCACTGGTTTAAGAAGTATCCACACATATCAGGGCCATGCCCGGAAGTAAGATTTTTACTCCGGCCCGGACACGGACATGCGTGAACGAGTTCTTATAAAATGTAAGCACCGATACTTTTTTGAGCCCCTGACGGAACACGGACCTGTGACGTCCCGGGCACGCCCATATATGTGTGGATACTCCTTCAGCCAGTGAAAAATTATATGTGACTCATATTTTAGGCAATTATTCTTATGACTGTAAAGGGTTCCATTTGGCTTACTCAATAAGCCGGGTCTCGTTTGTTTACGGCGGGCAAGCAGCATGTCGGTGCTTAGATGGGGGCTCGCTTTGGAAAACGGCACTCGCGCTAGAAAAAAACTTTTTTCTTTTTTTTACGTGAATTTCACTGGTTTCACCAGTGAAATTTCACTGTTTCCTATTGGTTGACTAAGCAATGGTTCAACCAGTGAATTTCCACTGGAAACCAGTGAATAGTTACTGATTCGTTTTTAGAGAGTGATGTCTTGCCATGAGACATAAGGCGTCTACACAGGACATTTTGATTGACATTGCCATGGATGATGGCTAGTGTAGACAGCGGGTAAGGATCAGTTCAGTCAATTCTATCATTATCCGTTTCCTAATGTATTTAATTTTATGTGAAAAAAATGATGTGTACCATAGCGATCGAGTCATCGAGGGGTCTGCGTGGATTTTGACTATTCTTAAAGTAGAATTTCAAGAACAATGTGGAAATGATAAAAATTTTGTATAGGGCCACTACATTCTTGCGGTAGCTCCCTGGACTCTATAAAGAAGCACATGGTGTCATTACCAATAAGTTTGTTTGCGTAATTTTACACCTTGTCCAGCCAAGCTGTAGACGCTGTACCAAATAAACGAGGAGGTGGGGTCTATAGGACTTATTTATTTTAGCTTAGGCCGTTGCTTGGTACACGAGCCAATTTGTATTTTTAAGAGGGGTTTCTACTTAACTGGCTACCAGTGCTGGTTGTACTGCCGGTGAGTTGTAGCGAGCAGCTGGCAGCTCTCCGGAATTTTTAAATTTCTGATTATTCTCGAGCTGGTTGATCCAGACCCTGGTAGGGTTCACCACTATGCTGGTAATGTGCTGGTAGCCAGCGCAAGATACAACCAGCGCTAGTAGCCAGCTAAGTGGAAACCCCGCTTTAACAAAGAGTCCTACACTACTATACCAGCTGGAAACCAAGTGGCAAACGATGTGTTGGCAAAGGCAAGTTACAACTTTAGCAAATTGAATCGTTTAAAAGAAAAAGGTCTCAGAGAAATTTTATTTGAATTTTATTTTATTATTTACTTTTTAACATGCCTCCTCCCCACTAATTTTATTTTCATTTTTAAAAAAATTATCCGCTAAAAAGAATGTTCAATATATCAATTTCAATCTGTCAATAAGAATATCGTCGCCTGGCACCTCTCTAACACCTTTAGTAAAAGTTTTTTTTTTTGCTATGACTACAATTTCGTTTTTTTTTCTCCAAAACTTTCTCAAAGTTTTAATCATCCTCCATTACCGAAAATTATTAAGGATATATTAAAGAAGAGCTTGTTACATAAAGGACCAAACTTTTTAAACTTCAATTTAAAATTTCATCATGTAAAAACTTAAAAATTCATTTTCCAATTCCTGCAATATTAAATCGACACAAAACCGATGAAAATGTCCTTAACAAAAGGAAAACATCAGAAGCCAACCGCGACGTTGTAGCCAGCACAAGTCTCACGACTGACATCGGATATGATGAAAAGTTCCCGAAAGTCCTACCTTAAAAAGGCATAAAAAAATATAAAAAAAAAAACCAACAACAAAAAAAACGAAAAAGAAAAACTTTTCAAAAACGCTGATGACTTTTGACTCATCCTGTGGAACGTACTGAGGTGGCCCTTGGCGAATTTAGACAACCGTTCACGTCCGTTCGGTCGTTCTGACTCCCACTTAAAGCCACCCTTAGATCCTACTTACTACAGAGGTATCCTTAGTCCTGTGTGTACTTCTCAAGTTTCTAAAACAACAGCGTCGAAAAAAAAGAAGCATTTTTTTCGTTCATCCCTCAAGTCTTCCCACCTAACTCACCCACCAAAAACAGGGGGGGGTGGGAACCGCTAGCCTTAATTAAAGGGATGAAAAGTTGCCGTCTTTTGGTTTTTCGTGATTTTTTTCGCCGCTTAAGGGTCGAAATCTCCACGAAATGTTTATTAAAAAAGTTTTTTGCTCAGGGTTCGAGCCGGGGATGGTATGGGGTGGTATAGGGGGAGGTTGTATGTTGCCATCAGTGGTTCTCCCCACACGCTTTCATTTTTTATCTTTGCTGACATATGAAATACATTCTGGAGAGGATTTGGATTTTTTGTGTGCTGGTAGCATGGAAGGGAGTAGCAAGTCCTTTTGCAAGTTCTCGTGCTGCTTTTGTGGATCCTTATGAAAGGCATCCTTGACTTTCAGTCAACTTACATTTTTTTTTGTTGGCTTGGATGTGTATATGTTTGTGTGTAACTTTTTGTGGTTGACTGATGGTAGGGAGATGGATGGAGGGGCAGCAAAAAAAAGTTCGTTTCAGACCACGTTATTTAAATTTCATTTCCTAGCCCCAAACGTCGGCTGGTTTCTAGGTGCTTTGTAATGACAGCTGATAAGGGAAAGACGATGTTGTTACATGAGTACCGAGAGCCAAATGATTAGAAAAGTTTTAGCCAAAAAAAAAGTATGAGGAGTTTAACGATTTATCATGTCGGGACGCTGAGTATGAGTGATTAGGCAAATTCCTGCATGCAGCCATTAAGTTTCTTAATATTTCACTTGTGCCAAGGAAGACATATTTCCAAAAGTTTCAGGACAGATATGAGAATTTATATGCAATCATAATCCAATCTTGCTTGGTGCTCTCAGGCTAGCACAGCAATCCGTTACTAAACAAAATCTCCTCAATCAGCATTACCAGCAGTAAATTCTATCAAAACAATCAAAATTTCATTTAGCATCAAGAAATATTGCTGACATGCCATTTGGACTCTGAAAATCCCATTCTCAACTCCAGAGTTTTCAGTTTCTCCTTAAACCTTTCATCCCTTTTCCCGTATGGTGCCATCGCAAACTAAAACTAACTCCTATACCCCGGTCCGGACTACGCTCGATGGCCATATATAGTATAGAAGGCAACAGACGACACCATCCGCAGGACCCGAGCACATATCATCCCAGGATAGTATGCAAAGACCATAAAAGAAAGCTTAACAGGACACAATCCCTTGACAAATATAATATCGGCGGCATGATAGCAACTATGAAACTTGAGCATAGGACCATGATCCTTGGCTAGAGATGGTGGGTGAGTCGACGGAGCTCGGGTGTTGGGTGGAAACCAAAATCTGGAATAGCAAATGCGATAACAAAAGCCAGAACGATGGCATCCCGCAACAAGGACGAAACTGCTTCGCACATACCATCACAGAACATGGGTAAATCGCAGGGGGTGGAGGGAGGTGTATAATATGGAATAGGGATCACACATTTTGAGGAGGAACGTACTTTACAAGGATATTCAGAGGGATGTTCGGAATGTAAGTGGGAGCAATCATGACAAAATGAGTCTGCGGCATGTTATCCTTGGCGAAAACAGGATCTGGCTATGGAGGAGCTGAAGCTCTATATGCCAAGGCTTACTACATGTCCAGAGAATTGCCCGGCTTTTCGTGTGATATGCTCTCTTCTCTAAACTGATGGCTTTCAATATTTTGTAAAGGGCTTGGACAGTACCCGATGTGCTGGTACACACATCCTGGCGTAAACAAGAATTTACCAGGACTAACTTTGTCTGCTATGCAGTTTGCTGCTTATAGTCCTCTTTTTGCATTATGAAATGCATTTTTTATGCAGTTTTAGTGCAGTTTTGTACAATGTTGGATATTAGAATTTTTTTTTGTTAACAGGGCAAATTAGCTTTTGGGATTTTTAGTGGGATCTCATGGCGTTGTGTGGACGAGAGAAAGAGTATGTTTTTTATGGAAGGTATAAATGGGTGGAATTTTGTAGGTTGACTTACTCAGAATGCAACTAGAGTGTTGTGTGTGTGTGTGTTTGGTGATGAAGTGCATTGACAGGTTATGGGAGTTTTAAAAAAAAATTCATGGAATTTTAAAATACTTATTGCATTTTTTAGCGTGCTATTTAACACAGAATGTGCTTAATACAGGTGGTTTACAAAAACTACAATTGAAACCGAATAAAAGATCTACGTACATTATTTTCACTTTGTTACAAAAGGATTATACAAAAGGGATACGTTTTTTGTGATTTTCTTGCAAATTTATTTTATATCCTCTTGTCCTTATATGTATAGTTGAATATGTATGTCTTGGATATTGACAGATATTAGGGACAGATGTGCTGAAACTTGGACGGTCTCAGGGTAAAATTTATGATAAAAACTAAAAAAAACTCGTAACAAGGTCAGAAAATTACGATATACAAAGAAATCCTGCAGCAGAAGTGAATGGGGCCATGCGAGAACTGATGGCGGAAAATGCGAGCACTTAGTAGGATAATCGGCTGAAAATCTGTTACTGTAAAAAACCCTAGTTATTCTGTAATCTCAACAGGAACGTAAGAATGGACAAGGAATGGTAACGTCACATGGACTTCCCTATTGGATAATGGAACGTCTGAACGCATAGGACACTTTAATCGATACGCAGGTCGACACTTTATAGACGGAGAGATAGAGCCGAGTTTTGCAACTCATCTGTAACCCTTCCAATTTTGTTTTTAATATGTAAAGGGGATGTGGAGGAAGCTATTTTCGACAATGGTGGATAACGGCTTTGGTGCAGGGGGGGGGGGGGGGCGTGCGAAGGTGAAAGTTAAAATGTAACCGTGATATGTGACCTTTCCGCCTTTTCACGTAAAAACACAAAATCCAAGTTGGCGGATGACTAGGTCTTGCAAAAGGGGTGGAAAACAGACTTAAAGGTACCACTTCCCTGAGGAGTACTTCCCTACCCACTACCCCAATTTTAAAAGCCAACTTTAAATTAGAAAAATTTGCAAAATAATTGTAATTTTTTTTTGCTTTTGCTTAAAATTTGGTTAAATAGGTATTATCAGCCAAAAATAAATTATTTTCAACCCTTAAACATCTATAAATGTACCCGCATCGGCATAAACCATTCCAAACGTGATTGCCTTTTTACCAGGTGGTCCCTAACTAAGTACTAACTACGACCCATTCTGCTTGACCAGAGAATCGAACGAGAACCGGTCTACTGAATATGCCCGTTTTCTTCGTCCTATACAATTTTTTAAAGCGCCAATTTTTCCCTCTTTAGTCTAAAAACCGTACCGCGTACCGTCTTTCGATTGGACAATTGCGGGCGTATTTTATTGGTACGTGGCTGCATTTGGAAAAGTAGAATTTTTACTTGGGTGTACCTTGCCTGTTTCATGCTAACTGCGGGCGAGTCTTACTTTTATTCAGGCTTACCGTGTAGTTTCGGGTGCCGTGCACGGTTACCAGAAGACGGATTTCCCTGACATGTCCGGAATTTCTGTTTTCTGTCAGGTAAACAGGGAAAATTAAAAAATGTCAGGAAATTTGGAAATTGAAAGAGAAAAATATAAAAATAAACATTGATATATTTATTGAACATTGAAGAAGAATTAGAGAATCAAATTTTTACATTACATTAAAAATAAGTAAATTATTAGGTTAAATTATTTCAATCTGTCTCATACTTAGCAACTGCTGCTCTTGTATCACGATTTTATAAAACTCTTCACATGATATATTCTTTAAATTGAATTGTGTCAAGAATAGAGCCTTATTGGAAGCTATGGATAGTCTATTTCCCTCCTTAGGCCGGCTCCACACGTTGGCACCAAGGTTGGCCTCAATGCTACTTGTCCAACGTGTGGATCGAGAAATTTGCAGATGGTGTGAGCATTGGGGATTGGCGGTCACCTGTCGGAATCTGCACCAACATTCGTAGGTACCAACGTGTGGCGCCGGTGTTAGACCACTTGGGTGCACAATGAAAATACCCGCTCTAAGTTCGCATTTTCAGCTTGTATTGCTAATATAAAGCAGCAAATCTTGTTTAGTTCTAGAAGTCTCTCCACGCTACTGGAGAGACACGCTAAAATTATTTCCCATTGTTTAACGGGCATCAAAATCTTCAAAAAAATCTTGTTTTTTATACTTGGTGGTGGTCCGTTTATTTTAAACGGGTTTCCCGCCGCCCCAACCCGTTTGCGCTTTAACTGGCATAACGGTATTAGTGGCTTAGGTTGTAGGTATGATGGATTTAGTTTATAGGATTACTGGCTTTTAATAGCTTGGGCTTAATATATTCAGTTTTGGAATTCATTTATTTTCGCTAATACGCGGTACTTACACCGTCATTAGAATCGCTATTGAAAAAAAATGTCAGGAAATTGTCTAAGAAGTCAGGGATTTTGTCAGGAAATCCCATTTTCATTTCTGGTAACCCTCGTGCAGGAGTTTTGACGCTGTGCATGCCTGTTGTAGGCTAGGCGAGTTTTATTTTTACTCGTGCATCTAGGTTCCAGACGAGAGTCACGTTGTGCTTTCTACCGAGCCTATTTAGATCAGTTCTGAAGCGCTCCACTAACTTAGAGCGCATTATTACTAAATATAGAGCTTTTATAAAAGCTTGGCTATCTATGATCTCTAGATAAACTCCTGCCCCTACGCGACGCTCTCTGACATCTTGGATCCGTATATCAAACTATCTCAGGACGTTCTCCACTCTCTTCTCGACGGTATTTGGTGTCTTTTGTCTGATAAGGGAAGCGATAACGACGAGATTAAACAGGCCCTGCTGTAATTATAACGAAAAACCAAGACCATTCGGATTTACTAAGCCTGCAATTTTCAAAAAGATTTCATTCCGCCGTTTTTTGGTTAGGAAATTATTAAGCACGTTCCAAGAAGCCTGTAAATTAAATTTCACGCTGAAGATCCAAGTAATTTCCGAGATAAGGGGCATTTTAGGGCCCTTCCGGGGGAAATTTCAAAATGGGTTATAATTACCGAACCCGTTGGAGTTTTTCCGAATTGGGCCATTCATTCGGCTATGTCGGCAAATGTAGGCTAGAGAACTAGCGAATAACGGGAAGGGGTACCCACGCCGAACAGTTGAGTCCAAAGAAGACCCTTAATCTCTTCCAACCTACCACATATTCTGTCACTCCAGTTCCTTATCCCCATACCACTTTTACGCCAAGTTGTTTATCGAGCCGATGAACGGATACCGAGTAAGGTGCTGAAGCCTGTTCATCATAAACGGATTCCTCCGATGCTATGGAAGGTCGCAGCGAACAAATGCCTTATCCTCCTGGTAAATGGCTCTGCCCGGATGGAGTATCCACACACACACATCAGGGCCATGCCCGGGGCGTCACAGGGTCGTGTTCTGTCATGTGTGAGCGAGCCCCTGCCCGGACACACGTGTGAACGAGTAAAGGAGTATCCCATATTAGTGTTCCGTCAGGGGTTCAAAAAATATCGGTGCGTACATTTTATACGAACTCGTTCAAATATGTACGTGTCCCGGCCGGAGCAAAAATCGAACGTCCCGCGCACGTCCCTGATGTATGTGGATACTCCTTTACTCGTGGAAAATATCTTGCGTTCAGCCTGGAGGCAATCCTCAGCTGTAAGAACTAGTCATGCCTAGTCAGAGTAAAGCCGGCTCTACACGATGCGGTGAACGTTTCATTCGAATGTTGGCTTCACACGATTGAGTCATTAGCTGCGTTCCATTAGGCGAAATTTTCTACTCCCGAGTACCCCGGAGTACATGGCCAATGGAACACGATTATTGATATCAGAAGAAAATACGAGTAAAACATAACCTCAAATTAATTTATTGCCCTTAAAAGAAATGTGAAATAATTATTGTTTTTATGATAAAAGGAAATTTTATATCTTACTCTAAACTATATTTACCGTTTTTGTAGATTTTCTTTAAAAAAAACACTTTAAAATAATTAATCGACAGTTTACTTAACCTTAAAAAACAAAAGGCCATCTGTTTTTAAGTAGTTAATGCTTGCAAACCTGGCGGAAATTTTATGCGTTTCTACTAGGAGTAAAATAACCTAAAGCAAGAGCAGGGGTAGTTGAGTGTCCTCGGGAGTACTCCGGAGTAGCAAGTATTGCCCAATGGAACGCAGCTTATACCGACATTAGCCCGAACGTGTCCAAATAGGAACGTTGGACGCTTGAAATTGGACACTCGTAGTTTGAGCAATCTCCACACGATGCGTCCTACCATCAAGCGTCCAATATTGGTGGGTGTTCATAGCATCGTGAAGAGCCGGCTTAAGAACAACTAGCCCCAACCAGGACACATAATCGACACGACCACCAATTCGGCTAGTCATAGCATACTGGTTTTGCATGAGACGGGCAAATCCAACCCAAGGAAGTGAAAGTCGGTCGTCACACCCATGAATATCAGCACCAGAGAACCTTATAGATCTTTGATAAGATAGCTATGAATGAGACGGCCAGTACAATGTATGAGCGGGACCAGAGATGCAGGATAAAGTACCAGGCGATTGTTCAGAAATAAAACAAATAATTGCTTCATATCAAGTCAACCCCTCTCAGTCGCAGGGTGGACAGAAAACACGCCGATCCTCTCCTAAAGGAAATTTGAAGAAAAAGCCAAAAAGGCGAAAAAAAATTTTGACCTTTAAAAAAAAAGTCTGCCTACAGTTCACTACCGTGGCATCTTCAGTTATACCACAGACTTAACTATATGTAATTATAGATAAATAAGTCTGTTGTTATACGCTAGTATATTTAAATCGGACCCAGTAGGACTTGTTAACTTACAGATGTACTGAAATGAGAACTTACTATTAAGAGGTAAGCCTGACCATACCCCTTAATAAAGTACTTAATTTTACACACAATGTCATAGAAGGTAATGCCTTACTTTTTTGCTTTCCTTCGAGTACTTAGAGAACTGCTCATCTTAGAGCAGTTACAGTTACAAAAATACGAAAACAAAAGAGTCTTCGGGCAAATTCAAAATTGTTTGGGTCTATTTCTGGACTACACCTTACCATCTGCCTTCTCTTGTGATGTATAAGGGCTCTTCTAACACCAAAGAAAATATTAGTACCCCTTAGCAGATGACTACTTATATCAGTGCTCCATCGGTAAGTGCTACCTAGAATTGCTACTCGGGAAGTACTGGTGATCCTGAAAGCCTGCCAGACCATCCACCTCGAATTTATACTACAATTAGCAGACTCGACCCGGCGATGGCTTCAAGCTAGTGGAACAAAGCATAGCTATTCTAGAAAGGCTCGGTGGAAGACATATATGTTTCCCGGACCTAGAAACATAGATGGGAATGAAAAAGCAAACTACCTAGCTAGCAAATATTTTGGACTAACACCAGCTGCTAGCCAGCCAAATATAATGAGCAATGGAGACCTGCGTTATTTCTTGAACGACTTGGCCCACTTACAACGAAGGAAGAACAATGAGCCTCTTAAACATACCCTGAAGAGATATTACCAAAATGAAGGAAATCATCACGGAACAATGGTCCATAGCGGGCCACGCTGCCAAGCTGGGTTTACAGAACGTCTCTTGCCATAGCTGCGGGTAGATTAACCAGAAAGGAATACTCTCGTGTAAATTCCCTGCTATAGCCAAAGCCAGGAAACTTTTGAAAGATAAATGCCAAACCCAAATAGGGATACTGATAGGCAGGCTCGGCTTAACCGATGAAGCAGAAGATGCAAAGCATCGGGGCGCCACACGAACAAAGGGCGCTAAAATCCATAATTGAAATGAAAATCAGGTCAGTTGACATTTTTTTATATTTAAAATTTTGTCAAATTTTATTTTTCTTTTAAATGAGAGATGAAAAGTAGGCGATTTTCGAATTCAGGCCCAAAAAACATGCTGCATACTTCACGCCGCAAGCTTCACAGCTTGAAATCTATGCCGGCTCCAGACTCACACCGTGAAAACCCGCGAGTACCCGTGAACGCGAGTGTGGATGGTTTTTCCGCCAATTCACGGGGTTCGTTTCTGTTCGCGCCTTGTTCCCCGTTTCGAGGGGATTTTTCGCGGGCTCGCGGCCGAGGAACGCGAAATTCGCAGTAGGCGTGTGTGGAAAGCAAATTGATAGAAGTTATTAAAAAAGAGTACATTGTGGAATAACGACTTAGAAATTAAATTTCTGGAATATTACCACAGAGAGCCACTAATATGGGACGCTAAGCATCCATTATTTAAGCCGGGTTTTCATTAGTAGAGTTAGTGCTAGAGTAACTAGCGTACTTTTAAGTTGTAGAGTAACTTTACCACGGTGCTATCCCACTCTACTCTACTATAAGCAAGTACTTTACACTACCACTTACGTTTTCATTAGGCTAGTTCACAGGATAGTTAGTACTCTCCCATTATACTCTACCACTAAGTCTACTAATGAAAACCCGGCATTAAAGATAAAAATAAAAATAATGATGCTTGGCTCCGTATTAGTACACAGATGAAGGTTCCAGTAACGGATGATTCATTATCTAGATATAGGATATATAAAAAGAAGGTTAAGAATTCCATGCTTTCAGGGGCTGGCGTATATTCGTCATCCACCATCTCCTTTTTCTCCATTGTTTTTTAGATTCCTTTGTACATTTAATATGTATGCCAGTGCACATAGAGTTGAAGCTGCTGCAACCGTCGTTTCGTCAATTTCGTACAAGTGCGTGAACACGACTGTGAACACTGCGAATGTAGAGAGACGTTCGCGTCGCGCGGAGTTCACGCCGTGAATTCTCTGCGTGAATTCACGGCGTGAGTCTGGAGCCGGCTTACGAGAATTTATTAATGCTGCCACATTGACCGCTTCCGCAGAGCCGGATTAAGGATCTGGCGGCCCCTAGGCGGAACCTGTGGTGCGGGCCCCCTTCCCAAAAAAAATCCTAATTTGTCACACTCAAAAAACTGCTACATTTACCTAGAGCATCAACCAGGCGACACAATATGAGTTTTGGACATTTGGAACGATTCCCCTTTGTATTTTTTAGCTCCTGCCAATTTCCCTTTGGCCGAGATCATTCTGATCAGATAAACAAGCTAGGGAGCTCAAGAGCACTCTGGGGGACGAAACACTTCTGCTAAGCAAGCCCGTTGGTTTTCCGTCATGAAAGTAAAGCAGGAAAAATGCAACAGAGTGAAAAGAAAATGATGATCTGAAACTCTGAACCTATTAATTTTTGCTTCACCGTTGGTCAAGATTACAAAAATATAATTGAAAATTGAAGAATTCTGCTACCAGGACAAAGCATTTTTATGGTATAGTACTCTGGCAATGGAACTAGTACATTTCTTTTCCAAAGATATTCTCTTGGATACGCACTCTACTCGCACGACAAAAGGAAGGAAACTATATAAAAAAAAGCTCGTGCATCTGTAATCTGGCAGTCATCAACGACATTCTCTATACTTTGACGTTATTCTAAACCACTGTTACTATGGGCTAGAACAAGCAACCACAATGGCCTTAAGACAATCTTTCGTTCTCTTTCGCAAACTTTCATTAAGTCTTAAGGCTACGCTCAGAACCGTAGAATCTTAAAGAATCTTCAAGAAAGTGGCGTTTGCGATTGATATTTAATTTGGCGTTTTACAAAAATTAAAGTATCAGCGGAAATATAAGAAAAAAAATTATTTCAAATAAGGTGCTCTGTGGAAAAGATATTTAATAATGGAATATTTGGATTTATTAAAGGATTTAACAACATTAACTAAATTAGTGAGCGAAGTGATGCGAAAGCGTAGTTAGCCCTATATGTACTGCATCGGTAATCAGCCCGGAGCGCCGAATTAAAATGGGGGCAGGAATACATGAATGGCTCAACGGCTCATATACGCTTTTTCGCTTCGATTGTAACAAAACATCTTTGTCCGGTCGTCAAATAACGAAAAGTTCGTTGTTTAACAAACTTTTCATTATTATACGATTGAATCGTACCGTGCACTGTGTGAAAACGAAACTATGCTTCTTTTATAAATTTGAAATATTTTTTCGCCAATTGGCCGAAATCGCAACTTCTTGCCAAGCTTCTCGCATAGCTCGAGTTGTAAAATATATTTGGAAGTAACAATTTCTATGATCATTCTTATGATCAAATATGCGACTCTGCCTCCGCCTGGCGGCAAATTCGGTGTCTTATGTGGTGGACTGCTTAAAATATTTTTGTGTGTGGTGCGGGCTCCTTTGTGGTGCGGGCCCCTAGGCGAGCGCCTATGTTGCCTATGCTTAGATCCGGCCCTGCCGCTTCGTACTTCACGCTACAAAGAAATATGAAGCCAGATTCGCGCAATTTTCAAAATTTTTGCGGAGGTCCTGTCAACTTAAGAAAAAGGAATTGTAAAAAATGCATTTTATTTACTGTTTGCGTGAAAAAAATGGAAAAGCGGAAATTTAAAATGGAAGAAAAATAATAAATTTTGTGAGGGAAAATCCGAAAATTGTTTTTTGAAATGCAGTGGCTTCTGTCCATCGGCTTCAGCTTCATAAAGTTTGCGGCATTAAGTATATGCAGCGCCGAATGTGTTTTGGGTCAGGGGCGGCGGAGCGCGTAGGGATGGAAGGAAAAGTGAACACACACTTTCGCTTTGGTGGGGAAATCCACACCCACAATATTTCATCCCAGAACGTTGCAGGGCCGTACGGACGCTGGCGACGAAGGAAAGTGGCTCCCTCACGGGCATGCCGAAAAAAGGATTCCCCGTAGGTTCCTCATGATGACTCCATGTGGCAAATGAGGGGCATCCCGAAAGGGGCATTTCGTCCTGAGCACCACAATGAGAGGCATTTCCTCCTGAACACCACAAAAAAAATCAGCGATGAGGTATGCTCAATTTCTCATAGGGGCCCTATGAGGCAAACCTCATTACAAATGAAATGTGGCAATTCCAACAACTGCCTAACGTTTTCGGAAAGCTTTTTAAAAAGCTTTAAAGAAATACCTTTAAGCTTTAGTTGAATTCATACCAAGCTTTAGTTTTCGTTGTTGCATTGGTTCTCAGGGAATTATGTTGGTGACCGTGACTGGTGTCATTTAGCATCCTCAATGGCCCAGTTCTGGTTCGATTACAGAGCTCAAGCTGCATTGGATGTGATTAGTACTCAGTTGGAGGCCGTATTGATCAAAGCACAATCGCGTTTAAAAATAAAAGTTTTCGACACCGGCGCAGTTATTACTCACTTAGCCACTCCACAACTCTCAAAACCCACTCGGGATCGAGGGCATCTAATGGGCCATTCCTTATGACAAGGTGCGAATGAGGAAAGGCGTTAGATGCCCTGTGTGGGCCTTGTAGGGTAATCCGCGCGGGTCCACATGAGACAGTGGGTCTAGCCTCATAAGGGGCCCTATCTGTACCCCTTACCTCAAATATACCGATTAACTTTATACATTTTAAGGTTAACTGTTCACGTGCTCCCCACCTACAATGATTATGCTCCGCCGCCCTTTTTTTGGGCCTAAGTTTTCTAAAAAAAATCTTTTGGTAGATAAAAAGACATTTTCTTTAATTGAAAGTTCTTGTTTTCAGTTTTTTATGTGTTCCAGAGTCATGTTAATATTTCCATTTTTTATTGAAGAAAAAAATTTCTGACATAATTTCCTATAAAGGGCGCTTAACAGAAAGTTGCATCGGGGCGCCAGCACCGCTAGAGCCGGGCCTGCTGATAGGCTTAGTAAACTCCACAAGATAGCTTTAAACACCTACCACAATCGGTTAACGGAGAAGTCCTTGCTGAAGGTCAATCTTAGGGGGAAGGTATTCCTTGGTTGTAGCGAGCGTACCTTCGGGTAGCACGTTTAATGTGAAGGTCGGGGGAATATGTGCGAGAGAATATCAAGGCCGTTGGTAGGCATGTTCTCATTGCCCCTATTGTCCCTATTATTTTCGACCTCTGGATGATCACCCAACTTTATGACATTATAGGCCCTGCTCAGCGCTGACCACCATATCAGCAAACCATACGTGAGAATGATCATATTTTCCTTGAGACTCCATCTCTTGCCGAAGGTATTTTTACGGGCGTAAAGACTACGAAGATTTTCTTTACTCTTTCATCGAAGAGTTTTGGGTTCAGTATTAGACCCAGCAATTTCACTCTGGAGAATAAAATACGGGCGTTATTTAGCCACCAAAAAATTTCTATACGCAACATAGATAATATGTGGAAAAAATTACTTCAAAATTTTTACTATTTTTTTAGTAGAAATTGTTCTCTTGACGTCAACTTCAGTAAAAAGATGGTCATATGAAGAGAAAAACCAGTTAAAAGTTCTTCATTCCACCTAGATCAACAGGTGAATGAAAAACCATTGTAATAAAGTTATATTTACACAATCAATGATGTTTAAAATCACTAAAGACGGAGAATTATATCTGCACAACACGAAGTCCTCTTTGTTGATCCTAACAAAACCTTTCAATAACTACTCCCGAAACTATAAATTGTAAGGAATCTTTATGTTAGCAATCACATAAATCCTTTAAATTGTTTTCCTCTATATCACATGCAGCATTCATACCACAATTTTCCTTTTTTACATGATCTTGCCACATAAATTCTAAATACAGACTTTCCACCATAAAAGATCACATCAGGCCCATTTTCCAGATATATGAGCTACCCAAAAAGACATCCTAGAAAATAATACAAGCTCACAGTCACATGTTCCCAATTAATCACATGTTCACATTGGCTCGATGTGCTAATTATTATCCCCTCGAGCATGCGCGTCCCAAATAAAATGTGGAGCTCCCGCCAGCAAACATACGTTTGACACATGAGAAGAAGACCAACAAGAAGACACCCATCCATGTCACACAGTAGGATGCTGCAGCTGGCAGGAGGGCGGTAAATCTCGTCCCAGCATTAAGAAAATTATTATGGACCAAACAAAACAAAAATAAAAATGAATGACAAACAACTGGGGCTGCTGGGACTAGGGACCCTCTACTGAACAGATGGAAGAGGACGCTCTAGTCAAGTGCAATTTATCGCATCCGTTTAACGATGTTTGACGTCCTAATAACCGCGACTCATTAGTCTATCGGCAATTTTTTCATCAAAATTAATTTTTTCGTTTTTATTATTAGTTTTGAGGCAAATTAACGTGTGTCATCTTCGATCCTCAGAACGGCTTTTGTCACAGGAGCAAAGGGGTTGAAGATTGAGAACTATCGAAACTGTAATCTTTCACCTCAAGTCATATGCGTGCATATTACTATAGCTGGTGGCACCGAGAAATTAATGAAAATCACATGACAAATTGCTCCACCATGTTGGAGGATTGCGCTGGCTGGTTGGTGGAAAGTGTGGGGCCGCCTTGCCCTCTCGGCTTTCTTGGCTCTGCTCCTGTGCCTGTGCAAGCTCTGTCAAAAGTGATTAATCGAAAAATAATTACGCTCTGGGGTTTATTTTTGGGCGATGAACACTTGAAGCGGAAATGTAAACATATTTCGCGGGTGTTTAAGTTTTCGAAACGGAAAATTATTCCATATTGATTTTCTTAACGATTGACAGATTATCTTGGTGCTAAGAAGCCTAATTACTTTAATTATTTATGGTAACGAATGTTTACGCCTGAGTGATAAATGATGCTCGAGGAAAACATATGGTAAAACAAGCGTGGAAAGCTTTTGAAGAGTGTTTAACTTTTGCTTAAGATTAGACCAAAATAGATTTTCCAGGTGTGTGGAACAATTTTTGATCAAAATGTATGTGCAATTTTGGAATATTTCGTTCAGTACAAGCCGAAACTGCAAACTGTTTGTTTAGATTTTTTTTAATACGTCCGCTGAGCTCTTTGTAGACACAAACTACCTGCACCAAATAATAGAGCAAGCCACGCAAGTTCCGGACATTGCAGTGCAAATGGCATATGTGGTGGGTCACTTCTCATCCAAAAAGTATTCTAGGTATTTTGTCGAGGTTGGCTCACTCTTCGTATACTTCGGCCATATAATTCTAAACCATATAATGTTACTAAAAGCACTGCCTGACATTATAGGGAAGTCACTAGGTTACGGGTTATTAGTTTCTTTCAAGGTGCTGACTGAGGTCTGTTTAAAAAATATTATTAAATAAATCAAAAGACCCAGGAGTTTTATTGGCGATAACAAAATCTTTATTCCGTATTTTACAGATTAACTTCTTTTGTAAGACTGAAGAATGATAAGAATGATTGGAAAAAGGGGGACCGATCAAAAAACGGTGATCGTCGATGACAAAAATATGACGTAGACAAAAAGTGTTTCCATGTTTGTCTTTTTAATTTTCAACATCCTCCGGCCGGGCCGAGGAAGTCCTTTCATTGGGTAGCTCCAGCGGATACAGCATTTGAATTGCCCTTCTAAGACGGGAACCATCACTAAGACGAATCTCGCATGACCTTACTTTTCCATCTCGCCCTGGAAACACCTTTTCCACTGTTGCTAGTTTCCAAAAGAGTCGACGAACAGCTGAATCGTGTACCAAAACAACATCTCCTTCGCTGAGTGTAGTTGGATTAGCACATCCTTTCGAATGATGAACTCCACGTAATAAATGAACGTATTCGGTACGCCAACGACGCCAAAAGGAATTTATCAGCTTAAATCGAGCTTTCCATAGATCTCTCATAACAGCTCCTGAACTAATTTGCGTTTTCGAAATTGAAGATGAAACAAGTGGCATCGAAGGGTGAAGAAAATGCCCAGGAGTCAAGGGTGTCAAGTCCTTCGGATCGTCACTCATATATGTAAGGGGGCGATTATTGATTATCGCCTCAGCTTCAGCTAAAGTAGTTTGCATCTCTTCGCAGGTAAGTGTGATTCTACCGATACTTGCTTTCAGCGCGTTTTTGATGGTCCTTACTAAGCGTTCCCAGAATCCACCCCACCATGGGGCTCGTTCAACAATAAATTGCCAAATGATCTTCTCGTTCGTCACGTATCCTTGAAATTTCTCAGTAGTGATGAAATCTCCCAATTGGCCAATTTCTTTACCAGCGCGTTTGAAGGTTCGAGCATTATCTGAAATAATTTTCTTAGGAGTTCCCCTCCGAGCTATAAAACGTCTTAGTGCAAGTATACAGCTTTCGACAGTTAAATTCGGTACAAGCTCCAAATGCACCGCACGTACAGTAGAGCAGGTCAGAAGCATTATGTAGGCTTTATTTGTAGTAATCGCGTCAGAAGTTAATTTAACATGAAGAGGCCCAGCGAAATCAATTCCAACTGTCTCAAATGGCCTTGCTGATACTAAGCGACTTCTAGGCAAAGGCGCAAAGGGCTGCTCAGCGGGTTTACAAAAAAGTCGACGGCATAAACTGCAGCTTCGTATAGTAGTTTTGATGAGTTGTCGAGACCGTGGCACCCAAAACTTTTCCCTAAGCTTCGCCAAGACTGTGTTGACTCCTCCATGTAGAGTCCGATGATGGACATCTAGTACGATCAATTTAGTTACATGATGAGATCTCGGCAAAATGGCTGGATATATTGCTTCATAATCGCTTTCCATATGTACTAATCGGCTGCCCACACGCAAAATATCATTTTCATCCAGGAGGGGATTTAACGTCAAAATTGTTGAATTAGAAGCAACTCGTTTGTCGCGTTTCAATGCTTCAATTTCCGCTCGGTAGAAACAATGTTGTGTTTTGTTAATCCAGTATTTCTCAGCGTTGGCTATTTCTAATCCAGTAAGAAATATGTCAGTCGGTCGATTGCTTGGTGCAAGTGAATTGCGCACGAAACGTAAAACATAAGCAGTTATTCTCAAGAGGCGCACATATGAACTAAATCTGCTTGCATCGAATAACCAATTGTCATCAGGAACCTTTTCGGCAACATCCTGAACGTAAAGAGAGGTAGTAGCATCTTCAAAACCGTCTTCAATTTCCTTAGGCCATTCGTTATTACTTTGGGACAACCAAGAAGGTCCCTTAATCCAACTATAGGAATTTGCCAAAAACTTCTTAAAGTCTCCTCTTGTTAGGTAGTCAGCAGGATTTGAAGTTCCCGGACAGTGATTCCAAAGGTCAACAGTGCTCAGCTCACGAATTTCACGAACACGGTTGGCAACATACATTTTCCATCGGCTAATGTCTCCTCTTATCCAATACAAAGCTATTTTGGAATCGGTCCATAAGTATGTTTGTGCAAAACCAAAGTTCAAATTGGTTCTTATAAACTGCAGCAGACGAGCAGCCATTAAGGCTGCAGTGAGTTCCAGCTTCGGCAGAGTTAATTGCTTCTCCTTATTCTGTTTCAATGGTGCTATTCGGTTTTTGGAGCAAATGAATCTAGTTTCTATTAACGACCCAGACTGGCTACGCAAATACGCCACAGTTCCATAAGCAGAGGGACTGGCGTCTGCAAAAATGTGCAACTGAAATATACCTCCTGCATCTGATGTTAAAAGACGTCGATTGATAGTTAGGCCTTGAAGTTGCTCGAGCTCGCTACAGCACTTATTCCATATTTTTGCATATTTAGTTGGCAGTTCTTCGTCCCAGGACAGTTTTAAACGCCATAGTTCCTGAAACAAGATTTTAACCTTGACGATAAAGGGTGAAAACATACCTAGCGGATCGAATATTCGAGCCATAATCTGCAAAACCTTCCGCTTCGATGGTGTGGTTTTAGAACTTGATAAAAAGTCTAACACTGGTTGCAAGTCCACCGAGATTTCATCAGTCAGGCAGAACCATAAAACGCCAAGTACCTTTTGTGTTGCTGGAACATCATTGGAAGCTGCAAATACCTCTCGAAGTTGTGCCTCATTTGAGTTCCATTTCCTAATCGTCATTGAAGCCTTACGCATCAATTCACAGGCCTCAACATATACTTTTACAGCCGTTTCCTTATCGTTTACACTTGCAACCAAATCATCCATATAAAAAGAATTTAACATCAGCTTACATACTTCGGGATGATTAGTACTTTCTTCAATTAAATGTTTTTGTAGGACCGCCGCCAAGATGAAAGGACTACACTTCACGCCAAACGTTACTCTAGTCATACGAAATTCTTGAAGTGAAGGCAGACTATCGACTGATCTTACAGGATCCTTAAACCAGAAAAATCTGTGCACGTCTCGTTCCTTTTCTGACAGCATTATTTGTAAAAATGCTTTTTCTATATCGGCTACCAGAGCTATAGCGCCCAATCTAAAATTTAATAGGATGGTTAAAATATCTGGCAGCATGTTTGGTCCAGTGTCTAGATGGTCATTTAACGAAGTATTCCCTCTGGACTTGGCCGAGGCGTCAAAAACAATACGCAATTTCGTAGTAGTCTTTTCTTCTCTATAGACTGGTCGGTGTGGCATAAAATATATCGGAAAATCTCCTGGCCTTGAAGCCGCGACGGTCTCAACAAAACCCTTAGATATCATTTCACGCATGGCAGCGTCATAATTCAATAACTTCTTAGGTTCTCGAGATAACTTTCTAACTAGGCTTTTAAATCTTTGATAAGCTCCTTCACGATTGTTGTCTAAAGTAGTGGGGGATAAAGACCACAGAAGCGAAGCTTCGTAATAGGTTTCGTGTCTGCTTACATAGTGATCTATATTCAATTGCTCGTCACCTTCGTCTGGAGGTCTGATGCCCAACGACTCCAATCTCCACATATTACGAATGTCTTCCATAAAAGCAGCATCATCTTCGAGTGATATGCTAAGCATAGTGGCCGCTTCGCTATCTGGGATATGATTTTCATTTTCAGGGCCTTGAATTGCCCATCCAAACTTCGTATGAACCGCTGTTAAAGTCTCTGTGAGTCGTTTAATTTTTCCTGATACCACCTTCCAGTAAAAATCAGAGCCCACTAGAACAGAAATGCCATCTATAGGGCCTTCCCCTATTCGTGCGTCAGCTAAGCGAAATTCTGAAAATAATGTATTACTTGTATTCGGTACAGGCAAAATATCGGCACAAATCTCAGGCACAACTACTGCGGTAGCAACAATTAACTCCTCAGTATATATGCTGCGTAGACAAACCTTTACTCTATTGCAGACTTGCGCAGGTGTTCTCTTACTGGACCCGAAAGGCAGGATCCTGATCTTTACTTGGTCGATTATGGGTAAATCTAATTTTATTGCTATATCCTCTCGCACATAGGACCTTTGACTACCGCTGTCTATGACTATTCTGCCAAAACTGCCTCAGTTCGATTTTCAGGAGGGCTAATATAAACGCATGCAGTCTGTAAATATACATTAGAAGAGATTGTACTTGATGAGTAAAGATTAACAGAATCAGGAACGGTTGAACCATGTTTCCGGTTAGCAAATTTTGGATCGCACAAAGCCAGCACATGTCGACCTCCACACTTTGAGCAGCGCACATGTTTAGACGGGCAACGAGTGGATATATGACCGCGTTTCGTGCAGCGAAAACACCTTCCTTCCTTCTTTAAAACTTCTTTCCGCTCAGCAAGCCCAAGTTTGCCCTCACATTTATCTGAAAAATGACTATCGGTTTTACAAAATACACAAAATTTCTTGCCTTCTATGGGGGCTATTAATCCAGCCGCAGTTTTGATTGACTTAAACGATGAACGACTGGAGGGCGTTGGCACAGACTTGTTGCTTTCGGCTGCTCTTTCTAGTGATTGGATCTCTCGCTTCAAAAATTTCAGCAAGTCCTTAACACCTTTGTCTATGGCGAAGGAAAACGTTCCAGAAGCTGACTTCATAGAAATGGACGCAGCTTCATCGGCACAGTCTTCGGGGTGTTCATCATCACTTTTATCAATCAACCTAAAATACTCAACGCGCAAATCATACGGCAAACAGCGCACCAGAATAGTCTTTAGCATAACATAGTAATTGTTTGCTGATACGCCGAGACCAGCAAGCGAACGTGAATTCGTAACTACCGTATTATATAGCTCTCTTAGACCGACCACATCATGGCAGGAAGTAACCGTTTTCAAATTCATTAGTGCAGCCATGTGCTTATCAACCAATTTCGCTACGTCACCGAATTCTTCTTGTAATAAAGCGATAGCGGAATCGTAGCACGCGCTTGTTGCCGAAAGTCCAACTAAAGACGTCGCTGCCCTACCACCTAATGAGGATTGCAAATAGTTAAATTTATCCGAAGTGCTCAGAGCACTATTTTCATGCACGAGCACTTTGAATTGCTCCCAAAAGGGCAACCAATCTTCGGAATCACCATTGAATTTTTTTAGTTCTAATTTCGGAAGCCTCACCACTTGTCGTTGCACCTGGTGAGGAGAATTCGCGTCGCCGTTTACGAATGGGATATCTTTATCGCGGAGAGCTTTCAGCCGATCAATCCTAGTTTTCAACCGCGAACTCACATCAATGTATTTATCGGAATAATCCGCGATCGCCTCGTATTCTTTGGTTCGATCTTCATCTTGAATGCCCCTTAACACACTTTCGTTAGCCCTTTGAATGCTTTCGTGCACTGCTGTTAGACGCGATAATGCCGAAACCAATTCCTCGATCACTGCATCGAAATTTTCAGAATTTTCACTAACAGGTTTTGCTTCATTTGAGTTTAAATATTCAAGGGAACTTTTGCTTAATTTTGTCAATTGCCCACGCAATGTACCTCGAGACAATATATCCATCGCGAAACACGTGCACACCACTTTAAGCAAACGATATAAAGGTTAATTAGTAAACAATAAGATTTTGAAAATCCACAAATTAAATTCCCGGGTTTCGGCACCAGTTTAAAAAATATTATTAAATAAATCAAAAGACCCAGGAGTTTTATTGGCGATAACAAAATCTTTATTCCGTATTTTACAGATTAACTTCTTTTGTAAGACTGAAGAATGATAAGAATGATTGGAAAAAGGGGGACCGATCAAAAAACGGTGATCGTCGATGACAAAAATATGACGTAGACAAAAAGTGTTTCCATGTTTGTCTTTTTAATTTTCAACAGTCTGTGTTTCCGGTTAACTTTGCCGTTCCTTTCATAACCAAATTATCCTGGGAGGAATGCGTTTCATTCATTGACCCTTCGCAGACTTGTTTCAAACAGGTTTTAATATGAGCTTGACAATACACTCTGAACTCACTTTTCTCCATAATTTTCGAAGGCCTTGCACTGCATCAAGTTATTGATGAAGTGATTGTGCAAGCCACCATTAGAGCAGGAATCGATACCAAAAGACTGGAAAATATGAATCGTGTGGCACAAATAAATGTACATACCACAGCAACTATAGCATTATTACTTTGTTGAGTTGGTACAACTAATAAAGATATTCTCCTCTATCTTACAAAACCCCATTTTAGAAACGTCATTAGCTTGATCAAGGGCGAACCAAAAATTAATCTGATTTACACCATGAAGCAGGCGATCGAAAACCGCATAGAGTTTCAAAACTCGACTTTAAACTATAATATCGTCTAGGATAGCAAACTCAAAATAGAACTCTATAAAACCATGATAGAATTTGGCATCCCAATAAAGTGCCAGTTAACGATGACACTCTGTAAAATGTCCGGAAGCTGTGGCTCATTAAATCCAAGCATCTAACCAGGCCCACCACATAGGTGAGGGCAACTGGGACGAATTGCCCCGGGCCCCAAGCAAGAGGGGGCCCCGAGAATAGAATGAAACCCAAAAAGTGAAAACCCCATATCCCTGCGTACTAATCGCCTAGGGGGCCCCAAACAATCTTGAAACCCAAAAACTCAAGCCCTTGTCAATCTATAGCCCGAAACACAAGCATGCAGCAGTCTAAGCCAAGGCGCGCACTGAAGTGGGGTGGCGGTGAAGTGGCTTTAGCATGGTGATTAACTTGCAAAAGGTGTGCCAGAGGAATGGCGGCGAAATGGCATCGAAGTGGTTTAATGCGCACCGAAGTAGCAGGTACCACTTCGCGACATCGATTTACCACAAGATATTTTCAATCAAAATGTGGTCGTCGGACGATGAAGATTCTGGTGCATGTGTGCAAATTATTAAACTTAACAATAAAAAAAACAATAAAGAAAAGAGTGCATATTGGGTCCATCCACGTTGGCATAAAAATGCAAAATAAGTCATTTATAATGTTTATAAAGATGATTTACACCTGGAAGAAAATAAGTTTAAATTTGTTTATAGAGTGAACCAGGCGCGGATCTAGAATTTTTTTTTTGGGGGGGTCACGGAATTAAAAGTGGCGGAAAAAAATTTTTACTCCTAAAAAAACAAAAACAAAATTAACAAAACGAACAAAACTAACCGAATTTTCTGGTGGATTTAAAACAAACGTGCCCTAATGTGTTTTTGAGGAAGACGCGCCCTTTCTTGTGAGTGCAGCTAACTTCAGAGTTTGCAAATCAAAACATATAGAAAGAGTATAGATCAATTAGTCCAGGAGAGATAGCGGAAAAGTATTCAAAAGTTGAAATAAATCTACCCTGAGATTTTTCGACTCTATAATTAAGAGAAAAATCGTAGGAATTCAATGAATGTGTTTTGGAAAAAATCGGTCCAGGAGAACAGGTGGAAAAAAGCTAATAATGGTAGCGAAAACACGTTTTTCAATGTTAGGTGCGAAAATTTTTTTTTTGGAAAACAAAAAATAGTACGTAATAGCGCTTAAAAAGACGAAAATTATGAGTCTTGGACAATTGAAATCGGTCAACAGGTTTTTGCAAAAAAAAACCACGAAATAGTGCCTACCTACAATAAAAATTTCATGCAAAAATAATTATAACTTTTCGCGTAAATCTCAAAAATGGAAAAACAGCCGTTTCGGGAAAAAAGTTTGAACAAGGCCCACGGTGGTGCTAGAGTTATATTGAAAAGCCCTATTTATTCTCGAAGAGCTACTCTACCAACCCATTTTCATGAAAAGTTGGTGAGGTTCGATTTAATACCTCATAAACCCGTTTGAAAACAGGCACTTTTCTTGATTTTCAGAAAAAACACCTTTAAGCGAAGGGGAAGTGAAATATGGTGTGGATTTCTATTCAGTAGATTTCGAGAAATCAAAATTTTTTCCTGTCAGGCATACATATATGGAAACGCTCGAAATTCCTACGATTTTTCTCTTAATTATAGCGTCCAAAAATCGCAGGGTAAATTTATTTCAACTTTTTTTCTATCCCTCCTGGACTAAATCTGTTGTTGGCCTTGAAGGTCATTTTTTAAGGTTGTTTTTTTAATTTGCAAAAAAGTTGGGTCGTTTTTGTGCGTTTGGTTATTTTTTGTTTTTGTTTTTTGAGTTGGGTCAATTTTGTTTTTTAAACAGCGAGCGCTTTTGAGCAGTGCCGCTGCTGGCATGTGTGCAACTGCACAGGGCCCCGTGTGTTGGGGCCTCGCGAGCGAAAAATTGTTTTGGCAATAAAAATCATTTGAATTCATTATTTGCATATTTACTTCATCGAATGGACCACACAAATGAGTATGAGCCACAGAAATCAGCATATGGGCCATAGTTCTGCCACGGGTACGGGCAATCTGCGAACGAAGCGAGCGAAAAAATTTTTTGGACTCTCTGGGGCCTCTCGCTGAATTTTTGCACAGGGCCTCTCAATTGTCTGGCCGCGGCACTGCTTTTGGGGGGGGGGTCATGACCCCCGTAACCCCCCCCCTTGAATCCGCGCCTGGAGTGAACAAGGCCACATTTTGTAAATTACTAGAAAAATTGCGACCTGTGCCCTCGTACGTGTTTCCCCAAAAATGTCTATTAATAATACCATGCAAGATTTCAACGTCACTGACCCATACATGATTTTAGATAATTTTATATCATTTTTAATTTACTGAAACCGCGTTCACCAGTTGCAACACCAATAGGTATCACAATAAAAAGACGTAAGCAAATCCATAATTGAGGAAAACCGGATTGAAGACCTTTATCAAAGAATATTGGGAGATTTATTTTGCCCTAAAACGGTCCTTAAAAAGCTTGGAGCGTTTCCCATCCCATCCCAGTTCTATATATTTTTTAACATTGCATGATCGCAGTGGGAAGTACACTCCTTTTCCTGCTGCTTTTCTTAGAAGCAGTCAGTATAAAAAACTTTCTAACCCTCCAATTCATGTTATAGTGGATATGAGAAACAACTGCAGTACCGAAAAGCTTTATATTTTTGTTCACCTTGTGCAATTGCTTTTTCATCCTTTCAAATGCGAGTGTCGTCAACGGTTTTATCAAGCGGTCCCCCAACTAAGTACCAACCGCGTTCAATATGCTGCTTGATCACCGCATCGAACGAGAGCCGGTCTATGTTTGCCGTTTTCTTCGTACCATACAATTCCTGAAGGAGCGCTTCGAATTCGCTTCCCTTAGTAGTGCTTCAAGTTTTTCCCTCTGGGATAGCTTCTGGATTGATTCTGCCAAAAGAAAGAGCTAAGCACGGCCTGTCTACATAAAAACTGTTGCATTCTACGTTGGACGTTACGTTAGATTCATCCGCGAATAAAGAACCGACCATTCGGTATCTATATTTAATGCCCTGAATGAACTTATTCTTACGTTACCACAAAATTTTTTTTTAGTCAAAGATTTTAGCTCGGTAGGCTCCAGGGCACTGAATCTATAGAAAATGCTGCTGGTAGTCTTCTTCGATAGGATTTCTGTGACTAAGTAGCGAAGTAGACAAAACCTCCGCCCGATGGATGGCATGTACGAGGGCACCCAGAGCTTATAAAAGCTAGAGTATTAAACAAGTCCAATTTGTAGCAGATTTCAGATTTCAGATTTCAAGCAATTTGCTGCCGATGGTTCTGCTTTGTTGCTTTACTCGAATCAGAGAACTCCCTTCGAAATGACGAAGAAGCTCTTGCCATGACCGCCACGATCAACGACCAGATGATCGTGGTGAATAACCACTTCACTCTCCCGCCTTTTTAGGTGATGAGTTCAACACTATTCTTATGGCCCCAACTAAGAATAGGCTCGATACCCCTATTGCCTATTGGTTGAATTGGCTGTGAGACCAACCCAGGAACGTAGGTACTTGACTTGCATTATGGTAGGTCTGTAAGTAGGGATACGGAATCGGTACTCGATTCTTTACTCATATGAGTATTTGGCTTTCGACTCTACTCAAGGCCTCAACCGTCCCTAATCTGTTCTTAATTGAGTCAGAAAAATACATCCCAAAAGCAAATTGGAGCTCTTTTATAGCCAAGAAATTTGTATACTTTTATCTCTGTTGCACCAACGTGCAGGCGCGGATCCAGCACTCAAAAAAAGTTGTGGTCACAGCCACCCGAAAATCGGCCAAGTGCGAGTCGAAGTATGAACTCGCTCATGATCGATATAGTGCATTCCTACAAAGGAGATGTTTACAAAATATATGACGCCCTGACCAAGATTTGGTACAGTGTATAGTTCCACGTGGCCAAAGTCGTGGGGCAAACACTAGTAGGTAAATTAATGAACCTGTAAAATGTTAGTTTGTTCGCTCACGCAAATTACAAAAGTAAATGTGTGTTTGTTTGCACATCACAATGTCACATTTAGACTCTAAACTACTGAACCGATTTTGATGAAATTTTTACAACTTCAAAGAATATCAAATTAACTTAAACGCTAGTATAAACATTTTACATTAAATAATTTTATTTAGGGGCTTACTTAAATTACAAATTCAAGCTTACGTTTCATTTCATCGATATCCAGGTTCTCATCTTTGTTTATATTTAGGAGAACTAGCCCGAATAATCTTTCCGGTGCCATTGAGGCACGCAACCAAGATTTTACTCTCCGAATAGTATAAAACGATCTCTCTGCGGTAGCTACGCCGACCGGGAGAGTTGCCAGTATTTGCAAGAACATTTTTATGTTAGGGTACAAATCTTGGTCGAATGCTTCAATGAGATGGGAATAGAAATAACTTCATCAAAATAACTTACCATTATACAATATATGTATATTATGTCGAAAGAACAATCAGAGCAATTTACCCTGACTGACAATAACAAAAACCTTTATATAGTAAACTTTTTTTGGATTAAAGATTGGTTACCTATTTTTAACAGTACAAACTACTAACATCAGCGCCAGTAGCGTAGCGCCACGCCACCAAAAAGGGAGGCGGCTCGGAAGTATTAGCGGCAATGTACATGTGCATGCATACAACACAGGCTTACTTTTTAATTAGTAGATATTTGCGCGCCCAGCCAATCCCAGCGGGGAATAGAAGCATTCACTGATGCATGAAGAAGCTATCTATGTGCATCTTAGAGGTGCTTCCTTTCTGTATCCCTATCTATACATTTTTTACCATTGCATTTCATTAGCAAGAAGCAGTTTGTTCGATTTTCTTCTAATTAGCTTTCTGGGAAGCTATTTTGAAGTTTTAAGTTTTACGAGCAGCAAAGCTTTCATTTTTGCTTCTTTGGAAGCAGGGAAGAAGGTTTCGTTCTTTGTTTTTGATTAACCTTCATCCGCTCGCGCTGACGGCAGTCACACCAGCGCTCGCGTGGCGGAAATTTACCGCCCGTCACAGTTTTTCAATATTATCAACTTTTTCTCTAATTTAAGTCGGTAAATGATACTGGTTTCGAATGTTGGGCTCTCCAAAAATCCCAAAAGCACATTTTTTTACAAAAAAATTTATTAAAGAAAGTTGTAATTATTACTAAATTCAAAAGCACATTAAAAAAAACAATCTCATTTGTCGGGAAATAGTGTAACTAAAGAATACTAAGGCCCCTGCCACACAGAGTAAAGCTCAATTAAGAGATACTAGCTATTTTTCATAAACGGCGGCAATCTGCCGCCCACTCGAGCGGATGAAGGTTAATAAAGATCAAGAACATTTCAAAAATAAAATTTTTTTTATTTCAATAATTGTTGGTAAACTAAAATTGCAATTACATATAAAAAAAAGAAAAAATTCAGCACTTTATTATGAAATCACAATTACTATACTATATTAAACTGTATCACCACAATTAATTGCTTGAGTTGAGAATGACTTATTTTGTAGTCATATGAACAGGAAAATCTTCCAAAATACTTCTGAAGCGCGACCAGGAATCACTTCCAATTTGATTCCAGAGCAAGCTGCTTCCACTTTTCCCGCTAGGATAGTCATCTCTTTTTTACAATACACGTATTCATGTGCCAAAGATAAACAGATAATGTCTTGTCAAAAATGTGACATAACGTGTCAGCATAACGTCTAGTTCCGAATCACGCACGTCACAGTGTTTTTTTTTTATTTTATTAAGGCATAGGATATGATATCATCAGCCTATCAATCTCAATAGACTGTGAAATAAGGTGATTGGCATGCCCATCGTGCCCACAATGGTGGATCCGCGCTTGCTAACGTGGAATCCAGTCAGAGAGATAAAGGAGCTCCATTTTGTGTTTTTTTTTATGTGGAAGACTAGAGCTCAGGGAAAGCCCTTTGTACTGTCGACGATCTATTTTTTCGTATAGAGTGCAATGTCAAACAGCAAGCTCTAGTCCATAGATAGAGAAGTGAAGGAAATAAACCGACTTTTATAGATTTGAATTTATATCCCATCCCGAGTAAAAAACACACTCGCCCGTTCTTAGCCTGAAACGGGCACCCACAACCTCAAAATGCCTGCATAGCACCCGAAACAGAAACAGTACGCCTGAGTAAAAATAGGACTCGCCCGCACCACGGTACGCTCACACTTTTTTATACTAAGGGGAGCAGAATTGGGGCTTTATAAAGAATAAAGGGTGCCATTAAGCATACTCAGTAGACCGGTTCTTGTTCGATTGCGCAAGTCAAGCAGCTTTGGACGAGGTTAGTACTTAGTTGGAGCACCGCTTGGTAAAACGACATTCGTGTTTGGAATGGTCGATTACGACTACATTCATATCTGTAATAGAGCCGTGCATACTTCGGGTGGGTGTATTTTTAGATTTTCATGCTTGTAGCGGAAGCGTGCATACCCGTGTGGCAGTCGAATTTGTTCACTCTGCCTTGTTTTACTCGGGATGTGAGCTAAATAAGTATCTGTAATCTGTCACATCCGAAAATCGAGTAATTCATACACTAAAGCAGTTCGCAGAAATTTCAAAAAAGTACTAATCGATTCTCAAGGAATCGAGTACTTTTGAACGAGTAAAAAGTACTCATTGAGTAATTTTTTTCGATTATACTCATGAGTATTTAATCGAGTACTCTCCACCGATTCCGTATTCCTACCTGTAGGAGTAATACAAGCCACCATCACAGTTAAAGCTATGAAATACTTTTGAGCGGCTTGAATGTAGTACTCAAGAGAAACTCTGAAGAAATATGGCAGAGCAAAGTGTTTGTCCAGAGGTTAAGCTGCAATTAAAGATTAAGCATACTCCGTAAGGACCGTAGAAAATATTTTTGTTTTTTGATACGATTAGGCTCACCCTTTCTATTACCAGGGTCACTAAAATTGTAAGTGCTTTCGATGAAGGCATTGCACTCTGCGCGAATATAAATCTATGGAATTTGCTGCCATTCCCAATGACGCGCTTACATCAATGTTTCAAGACTTACTCTTTTTTGTGGCCACCTATCCTCCAAAATAGACCATATGAAACAGAGTCTTATTGGAGTGTCTCTCGGTTGACACAGAATTATTTCCAAGGGATTAGCTTATCGTATAACACCTACACTTTGCTGGTTCACCTTAACGAACTGGTCGACAAAAATTAAGGCTAACCCACAGAAAGTCGGTTGTCAAAAATTGTCGTTAGACTTGATCTTTCGCTACCCACGATCATTTTGTTTGTTTAAGAATTATTGTACAGCAAACAGGTTTTCAGCGCATTTTTGTCCAGCTTCCTCATCAATTTCTGGCTTCAATTTAAATTTCTTACAAAGTTTTGAAAGAAAATGAACCAATTTGTTGAAATTTGTATCTTTAATGAAACTAAAGAAGAACAAGAACTAAATCTTTGTCACGAAATTAAAACATTTCTTTCTACAACTACCCTTAGACCCAGCTAACATACTTACTTCTTTTCTACCTTAAAGAATATTTACTTATCCCTTAACAGATTCCAGCACAATAATTACAGCAATTTATGAAGGAGCCTAAGGAAAGCAACTTGGACCTTTTCAGCTGAACTAACTGAAAATGTAAACTAGTTTAAAACTTCTCCACTGAAACGAAGCATTACAAAACCGACCTACAGCAAAGCAAAGCAAAAAAAACCGTCGTCCTTTTATGTGACAGAGAGAGAAAAAATTGCCACAAATAAAGTGTAGTAAAAGGACCTACGAAGAAAGTAGGAAGAAAATAATAAAAACGCCTGGAATAGCAACTTTATCCACATTGGCACACGGGAGGTGCCCTTTTGAGGGTGTGCAGGTTCACCCCATCCACAGTGCACAACCAATCTCTTCAGCAAGTGCATTCTCAATGTTACGTCACGACAGTTGCTCCAGCAAGTCGTCGTCCTCCAGAAGAAGGCCAAGTTCTAGGGGTAGTAAACTTAAATAGAATTCTTAGTAGCAGCAAAATGAGAAATTTCACTCGAGACTAAAATGCAATTTACTGAGTTTTCTTCTCTGAGGATTTTTTTTGTTGCCTTCTCTTGGACCCCGAGCCGAGATGCTCCACTTTTTTTTGCCTTGTGATTTTCTTGTTTTCCCTCAACTATCGAGGAATAAAGCCCCCACTTTGGGGGTACGTAACTTCAGTTCATGATGATGCTGATGACTTTTTCTTATTATTATTATTTTTTTTCTTCTTGCAAGAAATTGAGTTTAAAACGGAGGAGTGGGGATATAATTGAAAATAATTTCAAAATTGCTGATTGAAAGTAGTTGATGGAAATTTTTATAAAATTTTCCCTTTGATTTTCCTTTTTTCAATCGATGAAAGTAGAACGAGAGGAAATTTTGTGTGAATTTTTTTTTGATTTTTTCCTGGTTTTTCTTTTTATAATATAGTGCCGGAAATGGTAGAAGGGTATCCTGATGATGTTTTTATTAAAAGCAATTGTTTGTGTTAGTCGAAGTTTACGTGGGAACATAACTTGTACAATTTCCGAAGTTAAACAAATTTATTTATTTATTCTTCAAACTTTAACTCTATTTCGAATAGAACTCTAGAATTTTTTTTCAGAAAACCCCAGGAAATATTATCGACCGTCCAGACCTAATAGGATGTTTTTCTGTTTAAAAGTCTGCCTCCATCTCATTCTATCACGTCCCGCTATTGGTCTTTTCCCGGCTAAATTTCCCATCAACAGGTTTTTACGGCAGTGAAGTCTGTAAACGTGCCCTATCCACCTGAGATCATTGTTTTTATAAATGACAAAACCAGTTCTATATTTATTATTATTATTATTATTATTTATTTAATTTCAAAACATGTACAAAGATTTTAATCTTAAAAATTAGTACATTAATTAATAAAATTGGATATTGGTAAGGTAAAAATTATTAAATTAATTTCATCATTGGTTTTCCTTGCGTATGTGATTGTTGCTCCATAAATTATCACGAGTATTTTTTTTCAAAACCTTTTTCTAACCGTCTCACAGTTGTCGATATCGGCAAAAGGATAGACAAAAGTCGAAAAAACGGAGATAAGTGTTTGAAAATAAAGTTATAAAGGTTTTTGGGTTCGCTGATCATGAATTTGTTATTATTACTTAAAAAAACAAAATGGCGGCTTCAAAATGGCGACCATCAATATTTAACACTATCTTTCAATGAAATTAGGATTGTGTTTTCCAGGTCGCTGATCAGGAATTTGGTATTATATTTTATTTTATTGGATATGATAACGGTTTAGCCGCTAGAGTGTTTTGAAGTTGTTTTTTTTAGAGTTTTACATATCACCCTGTATTTGAGTAACTCTACGACCTATTTTCATGAATAAGGTATCAGTGTACGCAGAATACTGCCACCTATCTAAAACTGTAAAATCAAGTTTCTACCCTATCAACTTCCATAGTAATGAGTCATCAAACTAAAAATGTTGGTTTTTTTAACTAAAATTTCAACTAAAACCACATTTTTCTCCATAAAATACCTAGTTAACTAATATTTTTTTTTTTGCAAAATTGGAAAGCTTGGACAATTCCTTATCAATAATGTTTGGACAATTTTTATGCTACGACCTTTACTTTTGCAGTTATTAACAAGTTTGATGTTAAAATTGACCTTATTTGGTACTTTTTGGCAAAGCTTAGGTGAAAAGGTACTAAAAAAGTACGAAATGAGCCAATTTTAGCATTAAAATTGCTTATAACTCCAATACTTATGTTAATTTGACCTCAAAAGTTGATTCCCAAAGATAAAACGGTTCAATTTAAGCTAAGCACTACTTTAATAAGTTTAAAAAACAAAACATGGATTCCGCAGAATTTTGTACAAAAAGTGGAATTAAACAAAAACGGGCAACTTCGGGCAATAGTTCTTGGAATATGTTTTTACCAAAGGGTCAACAAACAATATAAGACAAAAATCAGAGCGGGATATAGCAGGACTTCTTTTGTAGGTCTATTAATATAAACATTTTTTTTACTTTTTCGATAAAAAGATAGGTCAAGAAATTTTCACCGTGTTAAAAATATGTGAACAAATGAGTATTCTTGTTAATATTATTAAGTTATACTTACTTTCCTGAGAATAATCCATTTTAGAATATTTAAAAATATGCGACACAACGCTTCCTATGTATGTTTAAATAATTGGTTGCCGCGGGGGTTAATGATGCTATTTCAAGCAACGCATGTAACGGCCACTTTCAGAATGATTTTAAAAGGCAAGAAACGCTGTTTGATAGGTTCTATTTGTCTTATGCTCATCTAACAAGTAAAAATAAAAAAGTTCCTAAATAAGACTTTCATTTTTCGACTTTTGGCCAGGTTTTTGGCATTTTCGACCACTGCGCGTGTCTGATTCTTCAACTGCCCAGTACTAAGACCCATACATAGCTTGGCCGTATGGGACTTATGGTTGTCTGAAGATTAAGATTTTTGTGGCTCTCTATAAGTACTGTGATATTACGGTGTAAATATAAAAAATATGTTAAAGAAAAATAGGCCTTAATGGTGTGTTTTATCTGAAATAAAATAACGATTAGCAAGCTCTAGTCGGAAAGATAGAACGAAGAAGCCAACATCCAAAACGTGCTTTTACTTAACCGCCTCCAATGCAACAGCAGAAGTCCTTATGTCTACTTCTCAGTATTCATATTTCAAGGACACCAAAAGGAGGACACAGTACTGTACGAATTAGTACGTTCTATAAAATACTCTCTACACAACAAACAGTTCACCTCGGCATCTATCCTGTACATTACAAAGAAGGCGCTTTCAACAACATCAGCGACGAGAGTATGCAGCAGGCCATGAAGGAATTCGGGATATACAATGTAGTGTTGGGTAGGCCACGATTATAAAATGAGTTTGTAAGAGGTGCCTCTTTTTTCTTTTGAACCAGTACAATGTCATACTTAAAATGAGGCTAGGTGCTAAAAAGACAAAAACAAGCAAATTAAAAAAAAAGAAAACAAATACCAAGAAAATCTTTTTTACGAGTTTGTACCAAATGCATTAAATTACCTCAGAGTAGGTAAGAACGCTATGTCCCCACAATGTTTATTTATATTTTACATTCTCTCCTCGCCTAATTTGAAGTTGGGAATTTTCCTACCGCACAAGAAATAAGAAATGTCTCTCCAGTACAAATTTTCACTCACTCAAAAAATGTAAGAAATGTCTCTCCAGTACGAAATTTCACTGCCTTAAAAAAGTATGTCTCCAGTTCGTATTTACAATCTCACCACGGCTCAGTTCAAATTTGATATTTTACACCCGCAAAAGATGTAAGAATTAAACTGCCTCAGTGTAAGAGTAATGCCCGGTTTCACAGTGTTCACTTAAGCTTTCGCTCAGCGTTGAGCTTTCGCTCAACTCATTTTACTGTTTCACAGTAATGGTTCAACTGTTGAACTTGGTTCAAAATTGATTTGAACTGAGCGACTAAATTTGGGCACTTAAGCCAAAGCTCAGGATATAAGTGAGAGTAATGTCATTAATTTTAGAGAAATCACAATGAACTTGTGTTTCTTTATTGATTTTAATTATAAGTTTAAAGTTTCATTTTTCAACTGTAAAGAGAAGAGAGCATTCTATTACAAAGCATGCCGTAAAGAGTGCGGATAGAAGGCTGCTGTGTAACTCTAAAGATGGAGAGATTATTTCTTGCCGCTTTGAATGCTTCATTTTCACAGGAACCTGGAGAAAACTTATCAATGCGCAGCAAATAAAGATCACCACACGTGCTTCATCTCAGACAGAAATAGCTGGATTCATAAAGGGCCGCTCCTGCATATACCATATGAACAGCTTGAGAATCATAGTGGACCAGTTTCCTGAATTACGATCCCCCTTTTACCTGACAAAATAATAATATTGATAAACGCTCCATTTAACAATTCCAAATGCAGAGTTCCCCACAATGGAAAATTATCGGAAACTTTGAGGTGAGCTCTGGAGTACGATAAGGATGTCTACTTTCGTCGTACTCGTAAACAGCGGTCATATACTTTTCAAAAATCTTTACAACAAAGATTAAAAACTAGAAAAATCACACAATATATCAACCAAAAGCAAAAATTTCCCCAACTAATTCAACCACAGTGGCCTGCAAAATCCAGTGAACTAAGTTAAACTGAACTGAGCACAAAAACGAACTGTGAAACAGTTTTGACTTGAGCTAAAGCTCAAAATTACTGCTCAGGTTCAGCTGAGCGAAAGCTCAAATCAGCTGTTGTTTTGGCGTGGCGTGGTCGGGTGGAGTGCTCGTGTATTGGGCCCTGAAGAGAGTGAGAAACCTATGCCTCCACAATGTATATTTAAATTTTACAATGCCAATCGCACTTCGCCTCACTGGGAATTTTCCTGCCCCAAAAAAAGTACAGAACGAATAAACCCATGTTTCTCCACTACGTATGTAGATTCACAGTCACACCTCGGCTCATTTACTTATCCTATGCTAAAAATCGAAAATCAAGACTGAGTTTATCTCGATACGTGCTCATACAAACTGTAGCAGTACATTATTTTTGAACCGGGACATTTCAAAAACTTGAGGCCTCAGTACAATTTGCCATCGTGCAAGAAACAAATGTAAGTCCGGCCCAAATCGGGAAAAAAATGTCAGAGTTATTCAATTTTGAAATACCGAAGGTCTAGTTGGCGCACCCTATACCATCTGTGTGACTGGCTCCTGGGCCGCCTAGCAGTGTTTCGGACTCAATTGTAAGGACAATTGATCTACAGTTTCTCATTTTGTGGGCTTGGTGCTTTTTCCTCACTTTTTACGTAGCAGGCTTTTGGGACTCCTGTCACAGTTTCAGTACAGTATGTTTAACGTCTTTACCGGTAGACTTACTGTACACTTCCGCCATTACCTGTAGGCTAAATCTAGCCGCCTTCCTAATTCTCACTATACTCACACTCTCCACTTGCACCGTCAGCGTACCCAGATGACTCCACAGCGCTCGAAAACTTCTTCTTTCGTAGGGATTTCACTTAGATGACTACAATTGATCAAAGCATGGTAAACACTCAACCTACGCTCCACTTCTTTCGCTGTCACTGTGTTTACTATTTTTTGGAAGTCGTACACTTCAGTGTCGACCTCTTCCCTTCTTCTTTTCGTCTTTCGCTTTCTTCTTTCGCTTCTTTAGCAACCTTCTCCTCTTTTGGATCGTTCGCTCGTTGGGAAGCTTTTTCAGGGGTTAACTTTTTCCCGCTTTTTTTGTTTCGGTGACATCTGCCGAAGCTGCACTTAACTTTTCGGTTCGACTTTTTCGAAGTTTTCTCTGCAAGCACTATTTTAAATTTTTTGCGGCTTTCTTGCAATAATTGTGCTGTAGTATGCTCTGCGAAATTATTCCACCTATAGCAGGATCTGTCCTTCAGTCACCGTTGGTAGATGTTAATACTATGATGCCAACTCGTTGAAATTTTTATCTTTAAAGCCCGATTTACATCGCAAAGTCAATGCGAAAGTGCACCTCTGGGGCTCTTTTATCGCACAGAAATTTTTATACTTTTCTCTCTGTTGCACGAAACGACTTGCTTTGCAAGTAGTCTGCTCCTAGAAAGTATTCCGCTCAACATCTGTTATTCCTTCTTCGTTATTAGATTGATCGGTCACTGATAATTGTCATGCTGTCTAATTTATTTATTTTATTACCTTTTTATTACCCTTTAATTACCCCTGGTAAAAGCATGTTCTATAAGAGATTTTAATATAATTTCACAGAATAAATTAAAAAACTAAAATAAATTCCAACAATTGTAATACTTTAACTTACAGGATTTGCTATGTAAATCTGGATTCATTTGGAAACTGAACACGTGCTGTAAAAAGGGGCGTAATTAAAGATGAACTCCTCGACACAAGAACTCATTCATTTTATTTAACGTCTTTAACGTTCTTTCTTAATGTTATTGAACTCTTAAAAATCGGATATCACATAGCACATTAAAATTTTTTGAAAATAGATGATTTTTTAGCGTGAGTTATTTCAAATTTTGTACGAACTTTTCAATCAATATCCTTTATGATCACTGTCTTGTGATGCAAATTTTTAGAATGAACATTCCAAAAAGCTTGTATATTATTAACGCTTAACTAAACTACCTTTCATTTAAGAAATACAATATAAAAGCGTTGTAACACCTACTTTTAAAAGGACTTTAACAAAAATACATAGAAAATGTTATAAAAGGAATACAACAAAAAAGGACATGAAGAAGAACGGAAAGAAATTCATCATTTAACGATCTTTCTTCCTCCTTTTTGTAACCATTTACAAAGCAGCTTAAAGAAAAATAAAAGAGAAAAAGCAAAAAAAAAATACCGGGTAAAGAAAAGGAAAATTCCCAAAGGAGCAATTTTATTTTTATTTTTCATTCCTTTCACATTTCAGTGCACCCACAACAATAGGCTTGAACCTTAAGGCATCATTAAATTTAAGTTACTTACAACAAGCACCCAAGTTTCTGGAACTACATAATATGGCGCCGAAAAGTTCTAACTTTAAAGCTCGCACTTGGAAGTTATCGCATGAAACTAATTCAATAAAGCTCCGTTCCCCGTACATGTAGCACAATTCTAAGCTCCCCGGCAGCACACATGGGACATCCTGACATCGCCCGTTTTTCGTATTGGAAATGCAATAAAAATTTTATAGTCACCCCTTCTCCACTATGTTCACAAAAAAAATATATATATATATAAAAGGAGATGAAGGATATCGACCAGCGAAAAAAGGAAAAAATGTGTTTTGAAGGGGGCGGTGTGGGCGGCTTTGGAGGGATGAAAATCAAGAGGCAACAATTTGGAGATTTAAAAATTCAGGCGAGAAATTTTCTTTAATTCGGAACGCAAACAGAAGGCGGAAAGATGACAAGGAGAGATTTCGTACTTAGAATATTCTTTGCAAGGATTTCGTCGGATGGGATTGCCTTGGCTGTGTGTTTGGCATTGTTCTACGAGTATAATCCCACTCCGGCAGCGGCCCGGCAGTCAGAGGATACAAAGCGTCACTTAGTTCCTGTTTCTGTGTACACAAAACTTCGCTATCAAATTGAGGTCCTTCGCTGAATTCTCGTCTGAATCCTTGTAACTTTTTGTTTGCCAGCCTCCCGTTCTTGTTTTGTGTATTTGTTTTAGTGTGTGTACAGGGTACACAATGCCGCTCCTGCCAAAAAGACAGCGTATGATAAAAAAAAACACAAAATTTTTTAAGCAACTTTTACTCCCATGCCATCCCCTCCAGATATGTTTTGAGATTGCCCCGAAAAATCTGGAACACGTTACCTCTTGTTTATCTTTCCTGGTAGTTAGCTTTTGTCTTTGGTTTTGTTTTTCCTAGCCCCATCGCATCCGCCCATACACAGATCCTGCCGATTGTTATCGAAGTTTTTGGGCCTCCTGCCGAAAAGGGACTGGGTTCTCTCTCCTCTCTGTATATCTCTCAACTTGAACCTAATTTTCACGTCCCTGGTAAAACGCAATTAACGAATTCTCTTAAGCCCTCTATAAAACTCGTTTCCTAAATTACATCGTGTATTCAGCGAACGTACTGCCATACTACCGGTAATGGTAGTCTACTGTTCCAGAACAGGAGCTTCAATCCCATTCGCCCGACCGTTCACCCGTTTGCCCGTTTGCTCTCCACCCCCGTTCATCTCCTCGATGGGTCGATCTAGAGAGGAGCCTTAATCCAATTAAAGGCTGGGACAATTGTAAACAAACAGAATTAATGAAGTTTTATTGGCCTCGATTTTTCGATGGTGCGGTAGTCTATGCTCTTCCAAAAATTTCAGCATTCATGCACTTAAGATAATTACTAAAAAAAGGACTTCTTTTTGTGTGTGGGGGAGGAGGAGGAGGAGAAAGGGCTTTTCAGATACTTCTCAAATTGGGATGAAAGCCAAGTTTTTGAGATGTTTTCAAGAAAAGGGACTTTAGGTACAAGCACGAAATTGTGCAGTTGAAAAAAATGAAAATATTTCTTTTGTGTTTTCATTTTTACTTATTTTTTACCTTTAAATAAAAATAAAAAAATATATATTCCTTTTTAATTAATTCACCTTTATGGTATTTTTGTTTTTGAATTTTCATCATCTCGGAAAATTTATATTTGTCAATGTCTTTTAAGGATTTTCTCAGAAAATATTTTCTTTTATTTAGATATGTTTTTATGGAAAACAATTTTAGATGCGATTTAATTTTTTTGAAAGTATGCGTACTCTCCTATTTAGATGTATTTATTTACATACGCATGAATTTCTGCCCAGTATATTATATGCAATGGAGTAATAGTCCAGTAAAATGGGCAAAAAAGGGCCACAAACGTATTTCGATCCTGTTTTTTACGACCAGCCCCACGTGAGCCTAAAAATAAGCCATCAGGGTCAGCAAGAGTGACGTTCAGTTGTCATTTTATTAAGAGGAGATTTCACGCGTTGTTGGAAAGTGGGAAGGATTATCCTGTCTCGAGGCTCCTGGCTGCCAGGCGCGGATCTAGAATTTTGTTTTGGGGGGGGGGGGGGGGGTCACGGAATTAAAAGTGGCGAAAAAAAATTTTTACTCCTAAAAAAACAAAAACAAAATTAACAAAACGAACAAAACTAACCGAATTTTCTGGTGGATTAAAAACAAACGTGCCCTAATGTGTTTTTGAGGAAGACGCGCCCTTTCTTGTGAGTGCAGCTAACTTCAGAGTTTGCAAATCAAAACATATAGAAAGAGTATAGATCAATTAGTCCAGGAGAGATAGCGGAAAAGTATTCAAAAGTTGAAATAAATCTACCCTGAGATTTTTCGACTCTATAATTAAGAGAAAAATCGTAGGAATTCAATGAATGTGTTTTGGAAAAAATCGGTCCAGGAGAACAGGTGGAAAAAAGCTAATAATGGTAGCGAAAACACGTTTTTCAATGTTAGGTGCGAAAAATTTCTTTTTGGAAAACAAAAAATAGTACGTAATAGCGCTTAAAAAGACGAAAATTATGAGTTTTTGGAGAATTGAAATCGGTCAACAGGTTTGTGCAAAACAAAACAAAAACCACGAAATATGGCCATTTTTTGACATTTAATTACAGGGACTATTATTATCGTAGAGCCTTGTTTCAGGGCTGAAATTTTGGCTTCTTTTAGTGCCTACCTACAATAAAAATTTCATGCAAAAATAATTATAACTTTTCGCGTAAATCTCAAAAATGTAAAAACAGCCGTTTCAGAAAAAAGTTTGAACAAGGCCCACGGTGGTGCTAGAGTTATTTTGAAAAGCCCTATTTATTCTCGAAGAGTTACTCTACGAACCCATTTTCTTGAAAAGTTGGTGAGGCTCGAATTAATACCTCACAAACACGTTTGAAAACAGGCACTTTTCTTGATTTTCAGAAAAAGCGCCTTTTGGGCGAAGGGAAAGTGAAATATGGTGTGGATTTCTATTCAGTAGATTTCGAGAAATCAAAATTTTTTCCTGTCAGGCATATATGGAAACGCTCGAAATGCCTACGATTTTTCTCTTAATTATAGCGTCCAAAATTCGCAGGGTAAATTTATTTCAACTTTTTTTCTATCCCTCCTGGACTAAATCTGCTGTTGACCTTGAATGTCATTTTTTAAGGTTGTTTTTTTTAATTTGCAAAAAAGTTGGGTCGGTTTTGTGCGTTTGGTTATTTTTTGTTTTTGTTTTTTGAGTTGGGTCAATTTTGTTTTTTAAACAGCGAGCGCTTTTGAGCAGTGCCGCTGCTGGCATATGTGCAACTGCACGGGGCCCCGTGTGTTGGGGCCTCGCGAGCGAAAAATTGTTTTGGCAATAAAAATCATTTGAATTCATTATTTGCATATTTACTTCATCGAATGGACCACACAAATGAGTACGAGCCACAGAAATCAGCATATGGGCCATAGTTCTGTCACGGGTACGGGCAATCTGCGAGCGAAAAATTTTTTTGGACTCTCTGGGGCCTCTCAATTGTCTAGCCGCGGCACTGCTTTTGGGGGGGTCATGACCCCCGTGACCCCCCCTTGAATCCGCGCCTGCTGGCTGCTGGTTATGTGGAACTCTCATCCAACACTATAATGCATAGCGGGGATAGACCAATTTTAATATTCACTGCTACTCCTGGATGGGAAAACGCTCTGATGCTATGACAGTCAGATCCTGTAAGGAAGGCCAGTGGCGTAGATAGGGGGGATCAAGGGGATCAATCCCCCCCCATGAGCCTACGAAAATTATAATAGAATTGAATAAAAGTCTTCGTATCTACGTATTTAAGTATACATGAAATTTCTTAAGCACCAGCACCTCTTTTGGCATTATGTAATGTGAAATTTTGTTTTTGCGCAATTATATAAAAATCATCTAGATATATTTTTGTGATAGCTGTGCATTTAAGTATTGTATAATTTCCGCGCTTCGAGCAAGCCGACCAATCAAGAGCCACGAAAAGGACGCTCACCATAATTGTGGACACATCGAGCACATGTAAAGTAAATACAATGAGCCAATAGTGGCATTTCGGTTCCTAAAGACTCAAAATTTTAACGTTATAATAAATCTAGAAATTTAATCGTTTTTCCAATTTTGGGTGAAATAACTAGTAGCTATGAGCATATTTTATTCAATATTTAATATTTCGAATATTTTTTAATGTAGTAAGGTATCAAAATATGAGCTTCCTAAAAAATAGGACTAACTTTTGGCTTTGATTGTCAATTTAATTCCCCCTTAATATTTTGAAGTTTATAAAAATTGCCAAGTCAGTAAAAATATTAAAGTTCCAGAAAAGATTCTACGGGCAAAATTATGAAAAACTTTAAGTTATAAGTTCGGGGAAGCTTTGCACTTCATAGATTGTTCTAACTCGATACAATTTTATCGAGGACAATACACTCATTGTTTCTGGCGAATCAACAATTCGAAGGCGTTCCTTGGAGCGTTAACATTAATTTACGCTAGTTTATAATTGAGGAGTGTCTGTTAAAAAGGGCGTATTTCCGTTTTCAACTTTTTTTTTTATTTTAAAATTATTTTGAAAATATGGCATAAAAGTCCATCGAATGAGCCTAAAAGCTTAATCAAATGTAGCGTACTTTCCATATAAAAAATTCGAAAAAATTAGGATTCCAATCAAAAGGGCGTATTTCTGCATCTTGTGAAGGAAACGGTAAGCCGCCTTTTTTTTGGTGGTCTTATTGGATTTATTGAGTATACTATATTATATTGTCATCGAAACTGAAGCTGTATGGAAAATTTCAGATAACCGGAACCCGATCAGCAAAAGAAGGTTTACTTCAAAATACGATCTGAATTTTCGTTTCATATAATTGTGACTGTAAGCGAAAGGAAGGCCCAATTATAACACTGCTCAACAGCATGACTGTTGCATGGAATATTTCACATCATTCTAAACTAATTTTTGACGCTTATTTCAAATATATTATCAGTTTTTTTATATCAGTAATGAATACAATAGACACAATAGAAAATTTAATTTTAGCTCAAAGTTATACTAGGAGTGGATAGGTGGACATAATAATCTTGCTAAAAGGATTTTTGCTTTTGACAGAACCCCAAAAAACTTCACTGCAAGTATTTCCAAAAATTCTATTCAAAAAGGCTTATTTCTTGAAGTCATCGGTTGTGAAGGTCGTATTTCTCACTATCCCGATCAAAAAGGCCTATTTCTAAACAAATAATTAAAAAAATATAGTTTTAATGTGTATTTTTTTAAATAAAAAACCCATATCATATTGTAGTCTTAACCTTCACATGAATGTGCATTTAAATATATTTTAGCATTTTATTTATAGGAACAGGCAGTTTTTTTCGATTCCTGTAAAGTTTGTTTATGATGGAAATATGCCCTTTTGAACAAACACTCCTCAATTATCAAATTTATTCTAGTTTATAATTGCAAAAGTGTGTTAAAATTGTTTTGTTTATTATTTTATTATTTTAATTTTTACTGCCAATAAAACCATTCGGCAAGTCTTGAGACGGTGAAAACCATAGAAATGCAGAATCATCTGCAGAAACAACCGCGAAAACAACCCGTTATGATGCATTAAGTTGTGAAAATCCGTTCAATCAAAATATACTAAGTCATATCCCCCCTCGCAAAAAGCTACCTACGCCACTGAGGAAGGCAATTTTTCCGGGTCTTCTTTATACACAACTCTATGTGGATCGAATTCATTGTTCTAACCACCTTTTCCTCCATACAACAGCGTCAGATCCAGTATATTCTTCGGCTCTACGTCCCGACTAGAAGTTAGCTGAGGAAAACCCTTAAACATAGATCAGGTCCTGAACAGGCAATGGTAAGGCATGCCACACCATGTTTTCCTAGTCGGGACCTAGTGAAATCCAGATCAGGAAATCCTCATCTTATGAAAATGAGGTTTTCCTAGTCGGGACCTAGTCAGGACCAGATCATGATATCCTCGTCATTACCTTTACGGGTTTTATATGGCCGAAAATCGAAAAGTATTGAAAGTTTTTGGAGATGGAACTTTTGTAAACCAAGTAAGAAGAAGACGTAAATTCCATTTGTTTGTTAAAAATGACAAGTGACAATCACGAGTTTTCCTTGCTCTGAAAAGGTGTGAAAAATTTGTGTAAAATATTGGATTTTGTGTTTTTTTAATAAGGTCTGTGAAAAAATTGGGTGTTCAGTGTTTAATTTAGTGGAACATGCCGAAAATGTCAAAGCGTACAGTTTGTGCACCTTTAAATGGAGAAAATAGCGAAAATTTAGGAAAATTAGGAAATTTCAGTTTTTTGCGCTTAGTAATATTATATGACACTAAGTTCTGTCATTAAAATTTAATCCCTCATTAACAGAAAACAATTAAAAAATTTGAAAAAAATTGAAATAATCGAGAAATACATATGTACGTGATTCGAAAAATCAGGTGTTCGGTCTTTCTTACTTATAAGCTGTTTAATGAAAATAAAGTATCAAAATGTATAGACCATTTGAAACTAGACATTTCAATGGTTAAAACAGCACTTATTGAATATCAAAATTTGAAAAAAACATCAATAAAGTTGTCCATGCAAGATAAGGGTATTTTTTTCGAAAAATATTAATTTCTGGGAAACTATCCGTTTTCCAAACAAAAATAATGCACCAAATCATGCTTATTTAAGGCAACATAAGGTATACTCTTACAAATTTTCATGTAAATTGAATTATTTTTACGGGAAAAAAAATTAAAAACTGAAAAATCGATTTTCCGCCACTTTCTTGGAAAATTTGAGGTTATGTCAAAATATGTTAAATGCAAAAGTTTTAGATTTTTTTATTATCAACAACTTTTGTATTAAACATTTTCCACTAGGAGGTCATGTTTCACCGCAAATCGCAAAATTCGTTTTTAACCCCTAAATAGCATCCCCATTTTACCATTTCCCTTTTTTTCGAGTTTAAAATTTTTTTTCTTTTAGTTATAACCTTAACGACATTTCATTGCTGGTCCCTCCCTGCTATTAATTTATTTTTTTTCCTCATTTAAATCCGCTTTGGCACTATCCTATACTTTAGTTGTTGTTTTTTACTTCATTTAGCACGAATTAAGTACAGTACAATCTCGGTATTTCGTATCCCGTTAATTCGTAAATCGCGCTTATTCCTAGTGTACTGCTGGTCCCTTGGAAAAATCGCGGTAATTCGTAAAAAAGCAATGCATTTCGGCACCTTTGGTATTCATAATAATTTTAGTACCCAACGCCACTTAAACGTCTTATAATTCGTAATTCTTCGTTGACAATCCCGTTAATTAGAAAAAAATTCTCTTAATCACATTTCTTTAGAAATTTTTCTTCTTCCATCTTCTCTTTTTACATGTGTATTTACTTCTTTCACTTAATTTTTACGTCAGTTTAGTGTGATTTTACCATGAGTTCAAATCGTACCCATAAGTTTATTTCCATTTGTCAAAAAAAGGAGATGTCGAGAAAATAATCGACGTTGGAAAACGCGTAAGGCTGCTAGCACACTGCATCAGAATTTGTACGAATTTTTGCGAATTCTGTTGAAATTGTATACATTTTCATTAGAATTCGCACAAATTCGTACAAATTCTGATGGAGTGTGCGAGCAGCCATAATATCCCTCCTTCCACACTGTCCTCAATTTTAAAGAAGAAGGACATCATCTGAGCAGTAGAATGAAACGACAAAAAACCGTATTTTTGCATATGTACATACGTACATAGTATATACACATACAAGGAATTCTAATAAAAACTGATAATCCCGTTAATTAGAATTTTTGCTTTTTTAACCCTCAAAATTCATTATCCCGCTCTTTCGAAAAACTCGATAATTCGTAATGAACCCTCGTTCCCTTGCCGTTACGAATTATCGGGATTGTACTGTACATAACATGTAAAACGTATACTAGATACAATAGAAATTTTAACATGTCTATATGAATTTCGGTTTCGGCTGAAAATCCGGTTTGGGTCGGTCACTAGTAAAAACCTAGTTTAAGTTTTTGAAGGAAAATACCTGAGCCATTTCGTTACTAATAAAATAAAGACGTTCTTTGAATTGTTTGTGATCCATGAAGTGACAGAATGCTGCCGTGATTCTCTAAGAAGCCCTTAAGGTGGTCTATGATATTGCAGAAAGAGTAATTTCTCTGATAAAAAAGTTTAACCAATGTTGAAGGTAGTCGAGCATCACAGAAAAGTCGTCACCAAGCAAAAGGAGGGATTTCATCGTTCAAAGTTGATTAATATAACACATGATCTGCCTATCATACTACCTATTAATTTTAGTGTCTAGTTTTACTATTATTTTAAGTTTTTGTTTCTACACTGTAAAATATTTCTGTGGTAGTTTTACAAAAAAAAATACTGGAAGTTTTATTCACAAGCAGTTTTGTAAATTTGCAATAATATATTATTAGGAATATTCCTAATCTAGTTTAGGTATTTTTGCCAACTGTGTAGTAAATATAAATTATTTGTGGGATGTAAAAGTACAATCAGTATTGGAGCCCTGCCAGAAAAATTTCCAAGCGCCAAATTTTATTCTTAGTTAATGCCCACTCCCTATACATAAAAAATTAGCATTTTGCTCTCAATGCCTTGTTAAGCATGTACGTGAGGCAATGCCTATCAAAATTTCTTGGCTGTTACAAAAACTGTCCAGACCCTGACAAAGTCAAAGGTCTGGCCTTAACTTAAAAGCAATTGGGTTTATATGCTTAGTATTCCATTGTTACCTGTGAATTATATCCACGAGAGGAAAAATTTAAACCTTACATTCCAATAACGGATTTGTAATTTTACTGAAAATTTATGTTCTAAAATTACAGTACAAAGTGTTAAGATTTTTTCAGTATATAACATTGATAAATATATAAGAAATATTGTAATTTTCCTACATAAACGATTTAGAAAAATACACAACATTGTGTAAAATATACTTCACATTCATGTAATCAACATTTACGTTACGCAGTATTGGAGATTTCCAATTTCATTTTGTGAATTTACAAAATTTGTAGTAAAATTACAATAATTGTGTAGTAAATTAGTATTTCATATCGCGATTTGTAATTTTACTGTACATTTGCACTGTGTATTTACATATTTTTTTACAGTGTAGTTTTCTCAAAAATCGAATTTTTGCCTCTTTTTACAAAACTGATCAAAGTGTGCAACCTCTAAATATTATCTAATCTTCTTAAAATTAGGCATATATATCTTTTACATCACTGCGACTCGCGGAGTAAGCAAAGTCTGCAAAAATTTTACATTTTATTTTTTGCATCTCAAAATGAAACACCCTAGTGTACCTCGAGATAGGCCAATAGCAGATCCCTAACTAGATCTTTGCTTAGATGTATTCCTCATCACTTTTCCCAATTTCTTCAACGAAATCTCCAGCCACCTCCAACACCCTTCCACCAGCGCAGTACTTACATACCTCGCTTGTTCTGACATTATCCAATTTTCATTTGAGTACTTTGGGTAAATAAAATAATTTGAAAGCGTACATTAAACATTATGTAAACTGGAGTTTCAAATATTGCTACTTAAGTACAGTACTTCAAAAAACTTTTTATCCTTTACATATCTAAAATAATTAAGCAAAATTTAAAATCGATTAAACAAACAATGTTAAAAAAGCAAAAAATAAATCTCAAAACGTGACATGAAATAAATTCCGTAATATTACAATTCTGCAACAAAATCCCAATACAATAAATGAAGGGAACAACTTAAAAGTTCTTAATTCCTTCCAACTAAGTTGCAGCAAAAGTACTCATTAAATAAATGAGAATTTTCCTTCTTCTTCAGTATTTTTTTTTTTTGATGTTTTTCTTTGTTACTCTCATTTAAGATAAATGTCTTCCATTTCAACGTAAAATTTTCCTGAGCCAGAAATACTCAGAATCTAGATAAGAAGCCAAGTCATCACGTTCTTGGTCGAGTTCCAACATGGAAAAGTTAGAAAAAGAACATTTCTTCTGCAACATAACAACAGCAACAACAACAAAAATGGCAACAACAATAACTACAACTACCCAAAAAAACAGCAGCAGCACTAACTACAATAACAAGAAAAGAGCACAAAAGTGTTGAAGAAAAGCGAAAACTTTTCTTTTAGCTCATCAGGAATTAAATGCCAGGGTGGAAAGTTTACGCGATTCAGTAGTGCCATACTATAAATGAAAGGAGTAGTGTGATGTGTCCCATTCCACGATCCTTGCTGCTTATAGCACTACACACAGCCATCAGTGTACACAGCTCTAGAGTAACAAGGATGAGCTTGGAAAAAAAGTTTTCTTTTTTTAAGTTATCCTTTTATCCTTATATGCGAAACTGTGTGAGATATACGTACGCGAGTGCAGTTACTGCGTATTTTTATATACGGAAAAAGGATATAAATTGCTTTTTTCTTCAAGGATAAAACTTTTTTTATTTGTGCATCTCGCTGGTTCATATCTTTTGGGTTCATTGTGTTTAGTTGGATTGTTATGTTAGAAGAAGTCTGTTGCATGTTTCACATGAGAGATTCAGGAATGGCGAGTGATTTAATACACCATCATGATTTATTCACCATACAAAAATGGCAATTTTAGTTGGAATCCTTCAATTAAGACATTTTCAAGTGAGGCTAGAACACTTTGTATCTGGAGGGCGGTGAATCCTGATTAGTCTTTGAAACGAGATCAAATTGCTTAAACGTTTTGCTAATTGCAATTAATCCTCCTCTTTTATCTGCAGTTGAAGTTAAATTGAGATCTACCCCTCTGCCTCTTCTAACTCAACTCGGTCGGTATAAGGGAGCGAAGCAACAATTTTCACCACCTCAGTTCGTTGATCAGGTAAACAAATTACTTAAATGGAGTCGTAACCACAACTATAGTAAAGCTGGGCCTACTATAAAAAGCATGCGTATGTATACATGAATAGGATCCACTATAGGATCCAAAAACAGGATGAGATATCAAGATTGTAAGTAACACAAGTATTGGAGTAAGACGATTCCTCTATACCCCAGCCCTCGGTCTATACCTTTTAATCCATTCCTGGTGAGAGTAAATTTCGTTTCTGTACAAATCCTAAATTAAATGCTTTGTCAAGACAAAGCGAGGATGCCGCAACAAACTAGAGTTGAATCAACTTGCAATTAACCTCCAGTCAGGTGGAAATTGTAGAACCGTCATCAGAGCCCGTAGGCTTCGCGAGAATCCCTGTTTCCTATTGACATCCGTATTTCTCATTTAGTCCCTCTGTGTCTACCCTTTACAAGATCCCAGAATCTACCACTATGAGGGGATAGGTCGATTAAATAGAACAACTCCCCATGCCCACCTCCCAGCTATGGATTCAATGCGGAGGCTTAGGTTGTAGCTCTGGGGTTGGGAAGACTAAAGACGGCGAAGGATCGAAAATAAAAATAACTCGAAATACCGAATTAGTAACTATACTATACATCGTGTCTACATTTTCGCTGTACGAAAAGGAACACAGCCACAGGCAACAACTTGCAAATTGAAAATTTAAAATTTAAGATGAGGAAAAACACTGAAATGCGGAATTGTAAAATTTAATTTGATGGACGTTAAACATACCGATGGGTAGTCTCTCACTCGTTCTCATCATCTCGTTCTAGTCGACAAGACGGAATGGAAAATTTTGCAGACCGTTAAATCACAATTCTAGCCACTGGCATTGGCATCGTAATTAAAATTTCTGGGAATTTTGTTTAATTGGACTTTGTATGAATTTTTAAATTGTTTCGCCGCGGCTATGGAGAGCTGAATGATGGGAAAATTAACATTTAATATTTAACAGAGAAAAAGAACAGAACCAAAAACAAAAAGTATTTGAAAGGAATAATTGAAACTGTTTTATTTGTAGTACAATGTTACTATGGTGAATGTCAATAAGCAAAATTATTTTAGGTTTTGCAGTTCAACCTCGAGATTTTACCAAAGGAAGAAAACCTGGATATTGCTTTAATACAAAAGCCCTGGGTGCGACGACTGAACATAAAAGGGGGGCCTCGGTAGTCTAGGGAGTAAGGCGCCTGGCTACTATCCAAGAGGTCCCGGGTTCGAATCCCGGCAGAGCCCCACGGTCCTTCGCCTTTCCCACCTTCTTTCTTCTTCCCTCCTTACATTCCTTATTCCCCCTGTCATAGCCTTCCGCTAGCATTGCCCCGCTCCTCCAAGCGCATGTCATCGGTTGGTTGATGGGATTCAACTCGTTTCAGGAGGCATAACACTCCAGCGAGTTGTTTCTCATTGCCCCGATGCCAGAGTCGCGATAGAAATGGTTGGGGTTAGGTGGTTGTGGCAGTTCCTTCCTACTTCTCTCTTCCTCTTCACTATCTATCGACTAGAGCTTGCTGTTTGACATTGCACTCTATACGAAGAAAAATAGATTGTCGACAGTACAAAGGGCTTTCCCTGAGCTCTAGTCTTCCACATAAAAAAAAAAAAAAGGGCTTTTGGACAGGCAGTACAACACCTTTCAACACTCTGCTCGAATCAAGGTAAGCCAAGATCTTGTATCCTGGTTTAAAAGCACATTAAAGCATACTTCTGCCTTAACTTAAGGGGACTTTTCGTTTCAAAAAGTTCAAAATATTCGATTTTTTTTAAATAAAAGTGTTCCTTAACATCACAGAAATACTGTCCTAAAATCGTTTCAAGAAATTCGTATAGGAAAAAAGTTATGCCTATATTTGTAACGGTACGGTACGGCGTTTTATATGCAAAAATTATGTTACAAAAACTTAAAACGCGTTTTTCTCAAAACTATGTACGTTTTTTGACTTGGCTCCACACTTTTCTCGAAAACTACTCAACGGATTTCAATAATCCAAAAACCATTCGATTCGTTATAAAAAAAAATACTAGTAACTAAACCTTTAAAAATATTATGTTACACATCCCTATTTTTATACAGGGGTAGTTTGCCCTCAAAAATATGGGTTTTTTGGATTTGTCAGAAAAATTTTTATGAAATGATAAAAATATTAAAAATTAAATTTTTTTTAGGTTTAGTTACTAGTATTTAGTCTTATGAATAAAATCCCGTTGGAATTTTTACTCTATCTGTTACAGGAAGACCATAAACTGTCGAGCAGTTTAAAAAGTATCTTTTGGAAGATGCTCTTTGCAGTGGTCAAGATTTACTAAAAATGCAAAAAAACATTTATTTTTATATTCTTAATATGTTTTATAAAAATGCCCAAAAGGAATCTATTCGATAAATATAATAGTCTTTTCATAAAAATAATTAAAAAGTGTATTTTATGTTAATTATGAAACGAAAACTCCCCTTATAGCCCAGTCGTCAGAGCCAAATTTAGACCGAAAGCTCGCACAAAATGTGATCTCGCTGAAAATTGGAACTAAGGTACTTTTTTAGGTGTATAAAACGATAAAAAAATCTTTGCTGCGCTAAAGTGTTGAGTGCTGAGTTCACAATTTCGAAAATAAATTCGAAAATTTGGTTTTTGCTTTATATATCGAAAAATAAAAAAAAATCGAAAAACTAATAGGGCCAAAGGGCGGAAAATTTCACTAAAATTTATATAACTAACTTATATTAAAAAAAATTGTTTTATTATTATAAAAAATTATTAAAAATAAGAAGAAAGCCATTAGTTTTTAACTTTTTGTTTTTTTTCTCATAGAAAACTTGACCGGAAGTTATAATTTGTAAAATTCTCACTGATGTTTATACAATTGAAGATATATATTAATAGAGGCGTACGAAAAAAAAAATCCTTGTACATTTATCATCATTAGACATTTACTGTTGATGTAAAAATAATTAAAATGATAAACATTGTCTCTGTTTAATAAAATTTATGTTTTAAAATATTCAGTTTTTCTTACAGCATTCATTCGACGCCATTTTTATTTTCAAAAACAGCCGGAACACAGAATATGATGAAGAAGAGTGTCGCGCCCGGGTCGCCGCCAGTCTTTCACTTCTATCCTCTGGTGCCAGCTGTGCAGGCAGGGCCAAGCACATTGGCACAGGGCGGTAATCTTCAGCTTTGGGTTTTTTCCCTTTTCGTCTCTCTCTGGTAAAAAGTTGCAACAAGAGTTTTGGAAATTTACAAAACTATGATGAGAAAGCTCCAATACTGATTGTATTTTTACATCCCACAAATAATGTATATTTACTACACAGTTGGTAAAACTACGTAAAGTAGATTAGCAATATTCCTAATAATATATATTGCAAATTTACAAAACTGGTTGTGAATAAAACTTCCAGTATTTTTTTGTAAAATTACCACAGAAATTTTTTACAGTGTAGTTCATGCTTTGGGGAAGCAACAAGAACAAACACTATGGAGAGTCACTATTCGATTTTATTATTAACTAGTTGGGACCCGGTCCGCCTCGCTGCACCCAACCTTAAAACATTTAAAATTAATCTAAATCTTAAAAATTCAACTCGTTAACAATTATTTATAACTATTAACGAAAAACCAATTATTCCTATAAAAGTTCCAAACATTGGATTCAAAATGCGCACCCAACGTATAGACCTGAGAGTCATTTCGCACCGGGGTCCACAAAGTTCGATTTTCGAAACTGACTTCGAGTATGAAATGGCACTTTTTACTCAAGGCTAAAGAAATTTTTTTTCAAGTGATTCTCCGTCATACATTTTTATACAGGGTGCACACCTTAAACCTTACAAAGCGCCCGGCTGTGGATAGGTTTTGGATAGACGAACGAAAAATCGTATGCGAGGGGGGGGGTAAATCTTAACGGTTTAGCAGCTAGGGCGCTGTGAAGTTTTTTTGGTAGAGGTTTACATATCACACTGTATTTTTGATCTATTTTCATGAATAAGATATCAGTGTACGCAGAATACTCCTAATAAAAGCCGTAGGATAAAAACTATTGAGACATTATTGATAGGAAATTGTCCGAGCTTTCCAATTTTGCAAAAAAAATATCAGTTATTACGTACGTAAAAAAACCAAAGTTTTGACTTTCACGACTCATTGCTCTGGAAGTTGATAGGGTAGAACCTTGATTTTGACAGGTTTAGATAGGTGGGAGTATTATGTGTACACTGATGTCTTATTCATTAAAATAACAAAAATACAGGGTGATATGTAAACCTCTACCAAAAAAAACTTCACAACGCCCTAGCTGCTAAACCGTTAAGATTTACCCGCCCCCCTCCCTCCAATACGATTTTTTGTTCGTCTATCCAAAAACTATCCACTGCCGGCCGCTTTGTAAGGTTAAAGGTGAACACCCTGTATATATAGATTTATAGACATTCCAGGAGATTCACTGCTGTATTTTAACTAACGCCTTATAATGCGAACAAACGACTGACATTTCTCTAATCGTTACTGATCTGTCCCCACCGTAATGGATTTCCCGGTCGTACTGGAATGCCGCTCGTTTCAGGTTCACAGGAGCACCGCGTCGGCGCAATCGGTCATGTTCATTTTGTCGTGCTCGCTGGCGTTGTGTATGTTGTGCACAAACATGTTGCATTCCCAATCTACTCGCTTGTCGTTTATTTTCAATGGTTCTCGAACGTAATTCGGACAAGCCAATATGTCTATTTTCATTATCCGTCGCTCGTTGGTCATCAGTGTGGTTTGCACGTGAAGTAGCTCGGCGCGCATTTGACTGACTTCGGCGACTTATGCAAGCTCGTGTTCTCCTCGGCATTGTAATGAACAATGTAAAATGACTCGGAATTGTTTTCACAGTCACTCAAATCTGTCGAACTTTCCTTGGAAACTTTAGAATATTGAAATCCTCAAACTAAGTCAGCCAGCCGTATTCCAAAGCTTCATATGCAGCTTTTCGTCGTTTCGGCATATGACGATTTGCAGCTTTGGTATACGGCCGGCAAAGTCAATTTACCTTAATAGAATGGCCGATCAAAATGCAAATAAATTCGCTTTAACCAAATCTATTCTTAAAATCCACTCAATTGGCGTGCGTTAGTCTCGTAAAAACTCGAAAATGGCTCGCCTGAATACAGGGTATTTTAAAAAAAAATAAGAAAAATCCAAAGGAACTACTGAAATATCTAAAAAATTGGTAATTTTGGGAATTTTCACTGCTTTCACAGATTTAATAGCTTCATGGCCTACCTATACATATATTGTTTGCCAGCTGCATAAATGTGAAATTGTCATTAAATTGGGGTTTTTAAGAAATGACCAATTCAATTTAAATGACAATTTAACATTTACCCAGCTGTCAAACACTACATATAGGTAGGCCATGAAGCTATAGCTACTAATGTGAAAGTAGCCCAGGGAAATTAGACATTTTACTTCGGAAAAATTCCGGGAAAGCTGAATTTTGGTATTGACATTGATTCTAAGGAAAATGTCACGAGTCCTCATCGATTTGACACTCCGACACGATTTTACGCGGGGTCAAAGGTCACCAAAAGCGATTTTTCGAAAATATCTCAGTAATGCTCACTTTTATAGAAAAACTAGCTGGGACCCGGTGCGCCTATGCTGCACCCATAAGCCAAAAGTAGTAATCAGGTGATATGAATTTTAATATACAGTAGGAGAGTTTTAAAAAGGCATTTTTTTGGTATTTTTGATTCCAAATAACAAAATGTGAAACTATTAGGGATCTGATATTTTGATCGAGCCAATAAAAACCATCCCCTGACTTGGCATTTATCGATCAGATTTGATTTTGCTATGCTGGGGGAGTAGACGCCCTGTGCAGAACTTCGTTCGATTTTTTAGCTCATTTTCATTTAAAAGTGTATATTTTAGTTTTTTTACACTATATTTTATTTTCTACATTTTAGACTATTATATGTGTTCTGCCATTTTGTGGTGACCGCCATATTAGATTTAAAATGACGTCACACAGCTTACTGTACTATACTCGTCATACACTTTCATTTGATACCCATACCGAGGGCGGGCCCGGGCGTTGTAAAGAAAAATGTAAACTGTAATTTTGTTTTGGCCGCCATTTTGCATTTGGAATGACGCCGCACAGCTAATAGTATTCTACTTGTCATACCTTTTCATTTGATACCCATATCGGATGGCTTGCATAGAAAAAAGTAATCCGCCATTTAGTGTAAGCGGCCATTTCGAATTTGGATTGAGGCCACACAGCTAATAATATTCTATTTGTCATACCCTTTCATTTGATACCCATGCCGAGGGTCGGCGAACACAATTGCAAAATTCGGCCACCATATTGGAACCGCCATCTTTGCGAAAGTAATGGACATCACCAATCGCTTTCTCGTACCCAGAAACTTCTATGTATACATTTTCACCCTCGTAGAACGTATATTATTATGCTTTTTAAAGCTCTCTAAGACAGCGCCCCCTAGGAGTGATTTTTGAAAGTAGGCACCGATGATAAAACCACCCCCTTGATGTAAGTAATATGTGGTTAAATTTTTGTGGCGATCGGTTGAATGGTTTAGGAGTTATTAGGGAACATACATACATACACATACATCGAATTTTATATATATAGATTATGTGAATAAAGTTTGTAGCTTAGGTAATTTCCTACAAAAAATATTTTATAACTTTTTCTTGTAAGAGTAACCGTTTTTGAGATATTTTGAAATACAGAGTTTTAAATTTTATGTTTCTCATGAATCGTGTACTCCTTTCCACGTCACTTTCGAGGTAGAGTACAAGGTGCGTTTTTTTCAAGTGGTGTCCCCAGTAGGGCTAATCCAGCGTATAAAAATTTTTTGTAGGAAATTACCTAAGCTACAAACTTTATTCACATAATTTTTCTATAAAAGTGAGCATTACTGAGATATTTTCGAAAAATCGCTTTTGGTGAAAGCGTCATTTATTCTCACATCCGCAAATTGATAGATGTGACTTTATTGTTTCCAGCTCAACATTCCATTCTATACATTCGAAAAGACCCTACATTACAAACAATATACCCGGGCAGCATTCGTAAACATAGAACGCGCCTTTAACAACCTATGTACTGAATCGATTGGAGAAGATCCCATTGCCCTAAACCTAAAAGCAAGCCTTGGGCAACAGCTGGCGGCTATGTTGAGGTCGAGAATACCTAATCCAAGCAGATTTGAGAACCAACTCGGTGATAACGTAGGCTCTGGCAGTCAACCCAGGCGAAACTCAGCTAAGAACAAAAATTCCCACCAACAACCTCCGCAGGTTGGAGGGGCACGAATGAGATTTGTGGGTCTAACTGGACCCTAAACTCAACTGGAAGACGAAGATCGAGGAAAGGGTAAAGAAAGCCTGCATAGTCTTCTACGCCTGTAATAAAACCTTTGGCAAGAAATGGGATGTCAAGCCAAATATGATCCTGTGGATGTACAGTAGTAGTACGCCAAATTTTCACGTATAGTTCGCTATCATGGTGGCTGACGCTTAATACGACCTATAATATCACGCCAAAAATAGTCCAAAAGGAGGAACAGAGAAACAGGCCCCACCAAAGCCCGATGCTCTTTTACACCTACTCTCCCCAACCTTCACATCAAATACGTAGCTTCGTATAGTGCCCTCAGAATGTGGGAATCCGGGGCCTGGACCTCAAAACAATACGGATATAGCAACAACTTGAACCTGCTATCCGAGGGTATAGTCGCTACAACCACGGACTACCTTCCTCCTAGATTGACCTTCAGCAAGGACTATATCTATGGAGACTTACACAGGATAATATGATTGGGCTAGGAAATGCACCGTTCAAATCTCACGAAATCAAGATCGAAATGTCTCGCGTCGAGGCCTGTATGACACTGGGTAGGCTTAGAAATGACTTAAACGATCTCGTCTGAACATCAGGCGCACTCAAAGCTCACCTTCACAAACTGAACATTGCTCCAAGCAAATGAAGGGAAGTCTGAAAGAACTGCTTGTCAAAGGTGTCGGTATTGATCGTGCTACCTATCAATGAAAGAAAAGCCCAAAAGGCAGTGTCTTGTCTAAGCTGCTCTTTTGTCACTTTCTACCAACAATCACCGAAATGACCGGTCAACCTCCCAGAGTGTAAAATGACGGAGGATCAATTGTTTACGACTGCCCTTTGAATGAGCTTCATAAATGGCTTGAAGAGTAAAGGCAACTCTTCACCTTAGATTTTAGAATTAAAGGAGTAGACCCGCAAGCATGCCAACAAGTTTACCAGCCGATGACTGGTGGATACTCCTATCAAGACTCTATCCTCAAAGTAGTAGTGAAGTATCTTTGGAAATTTAAAAGGATCAGCTTCTAGCCACTTAACGACAAGAGGAAATCATATCAGATAAGAGTAGTTACGCTCAAAATAAAACGAGCAGTATTACAACGACTTTTTTATAAATGCTGGGAATCACCCTAAAACATTTGTTAACAGTGAATGACTGGCGGAAGGATATTGGAGGATTTCCTCATTTCTGTTCTATTGATTTTTTTTTAATTTTTTGTCCGAACCTCACGTCCAAACAATTTCCTTATAGATTTCTTTTACATCCAATATATTTAAATACAAGAAAAAAAAACAAGACCACATAAATCACATAAATAACACATAATTCTTCCATAAATCTCCTACTAAATTCCAGCAAAAGTAATAACGTGAAACTTTCACTTCTGCCATTACACTAGATCTAGAAAAAAATGCCGGACATAAACTTTACTAACAAATAAAAACAAAACACTTCCCAACGAAATAATTCATTTTCAGTTAATTTATTAGAACTCGTTTCATTTCGCAAATAACCCTGATCAGAATTAACAAGTTTATGTCATCCCTAAAAACAGCCCTTATTTTACTGCATGTTTTTATATGCACTCGTCGTTCACCACAGCGCCAAATGGCAGGCAGCAAAATATCGTTTTGTTGACGTTGACATCAAAACTCATAGAATCTTAAGTGGCTTTGGCTGCTATATATGTTCCTCCCAGGGCAGCTAAATAGATCGGGGGGAGAAAATGGCAAAATTAGGCGATTTCTGGAATTACTCAAACCTACCACCAAACTTTCTTTCTCTCTCCGCCAATCCGCAATCGTTTCAACAATAACAACAACAACACAATAATATAGAACGGTCCATTCCACTGATTGTAATCAGGGGAAAAGTCACACCGGAATGACAGTGGTTCGTTACAGAAAGGAAAATGAAACTGGCCATAAATTCGTTGCGTCCCTCGCACAGCACTTAATCAAATCGACTCATTGAATTGGACACGTCAATGAAGGCCAAAAATTGGACAACGGTCATGGGAGAGAACTGGCCTAGGATCAGAGGATATATAGAATCCAGTCCAAGTCGCAGGACAATAATCAGAAACTGGGTAATCGTCCAGTTGGTTGGCAGCAAATGCTGGGAGATTTTGTCAGTGTTATATCCAATTGCTGGGCATTGATTGGACACAGATAAGAGGATGCCAAGCATTCACTGGAAGTCCTGGGTGCTGTCCGCAGCGATTATTGTTGTTGCGGGGCATTAGTGGTGGACGCATAAATCTCCCTTCAATAGCCTCCAATTATTTGTCAATTTATGTCTCCTTGGAGCATACCACACCATAAATAACAAACGACTTGCCTACCAACATACCTGCTCCACTTTGCCGGACTATTGTTCCTGGCTGGCTAGTGTCTCTTCTGTGTGTCCCTTAAGGAGTTGTTGTCTATATTTTTTATGTTCAGGACCCGCTCTCATTTCATCAGATATTTCCTTCGTGCTTGGGCCCTGCCCTGCAGGTAGTTACACATACAATTCTGAAACTTAATTTTTCACAGTCCTTTTAGTTATCCACAAAAAGATTTATCTCCACGCAGATACAAGCCTTAACAATGCCGACCAAGATCGAAGAAAAAACGAAATTTGTTCCATTTCATATTCAAATATTCCCGCTTCTTTCGTAGGTCTCGATTTCTTTTATCTCCAAGAGCTGCCGATAAGCTTCTTTTTTTAGTTGACCCTAGTTACCGCCATTACTACTACCATAGCACTATAAGTGAATCCTGCACAAAATGTCGAAGGGTAAATAAATTATCCGGTCACTCTTCCGACAGTCCGGACCCGGACTTTTCCCTGTTAGCCATCCCCTGTTCGTCCTTGCAAATTTATCAAACGTCTCCTGATTGAGTCCTCGAACGAAATTTTTTTCTATCGTATGAAAAATCTCTTTTTTTCTCCCCGTTTTTTTTGTATGTTTTTTTTAGTTGAAAGCCTCCCCAAAACTAGGGGAGGATTTTTTTTAAATAAAGAATAAAAAAAATAACAAGTGAAAAAGGGAGGACACAGTCGAAGTTTCGAAACTGACGATTAATGGTGTTGAGGAATTGAACACATCCTTGGAAATTTATTGGACGTGCTTCTCGATTTATGTATGGCCATTTTCAAGGGATTTCAGTAGAGCATTAGGAATAGTCCCGGAAAGGTTAAGCATATTTTAGTGGATGTTTGAAATTTTACAATTTTTTTGTGAAAATGTTTTCATTTAAATAAATTTATTCTTATTGAAAATTGGTGCATTTTGGAATGATTGGTCCAGGCCTAGCGATGTGACTGAAAATGCCAAACAGAAAATTGAGGGTATACAAAAAAATTAATTTTTTTTAAGCTGACAAGTAGTACATATGTAGCTTCTAGAAGGAAAAATGAACGAGCGGCTTCCAGGCCCGGTCTTAAGAGACGCAGGACCCCTAGGCACTTGACATTTGGGGCACCTCATCCCGAAGCCATTTTGGAAATTTAGCAAATAAAATGCACTAGTGCAGGTACAGAAAATATAATATAATTTTAACAGCCTCAGATTATCTATATTAATAAAAGAAAATTTCTGTATGTATGTATATGTGCGCTATAGCGGGCGCACCAGTCATCGCAGAGCTTCGAAATTTTGCACGAAGGTCCGATTTTCGAAATTCAAAATGGCCGCCGAAAAATGACCGAAGTTCAAAATGGCCACCAAAATTTGAATTTGCAAATTGTGTTCCGATTGCAATGAAAGTGGGTATCTAGGGGTTCTTAAGGTCAAAACTTATAAATTCAAAATGGCCGCGCCAATATGGCCGACGAATTTGCCAATTGTGTTCCGATTCCAATTAAAATCGGTATCTGGGTTTTTTGGGATAGTAAATAACGAATGTTTGATCAGAACTTATAAATTCGAAAAGGCCGCCGAAATACTACCGAAATTCAAAATGGCCACCCAAATTTGCCAATTGTGTTCCGATTTCCATTAAAATCGGTATCTGGGGGTTTTTGAGGTAGCAATTAACGATCAGAAGTTATAAATTCAAAATAGCCGCGTCAATATGGCGGACGAATTTGCCAATAGCGTTCCGATTACAATGGAAATCGGTATCTGGGGTTTTTTAAGCTAGCAAATAAGGAATTTATGATCAGAACTTATAAATTCAAAATGGCCGCGCCAATATGGCGGACGAAATTTTACAATGGTATTCCGATTCCAATGAAAGTGGATATCAAGGGGTTTTTAAGGATGCAAATAACGAATTTATGATTAAAACTTATAAATTCAAAAAGGCCGCTCCAATAATGGCCGAGGAATTTGCCAATTGTGGTCCGATTCCAATGAAAGTGGATATCTAGGGGTTTTTAAGGTTGCAAATAACGAATTTATGATCAAAACTTATAAACTCAAAATGACCGCACCAATATGGCCGATGAGTTTACCAATTGTATTCCGATTCCAATGAAAATCGGTATCTGGGGGTTTTTAAGGTAGCAAATAACGAATTTATGATCAAAATTTATAAATTTAAAATTTCGGGGCCAATATGGCGGACGAATTTTACAAAATAAGTGTCATTTCCCTGTCAGCTGTAGGTTGTTCAAGAGTTAGGAAATCTGAAAATCTTCACATCATAGCTCCAAATTGAAGAACATTGAACATAGTGTATCTTGGTCATTTCCCCTATTGTCTTGAAGTTTGCCACGCGATCGAGTGTACCTATAACGTCCTCGACGAATAACAGGTAAATCGCCAAAATTACAAAGAAAAGGGAAGGGCCCCCAATGCCATCTCGAAGTTAAACGATGCCATCAATCGCATCCAAAAAGTTCGATTGGTAAGAACGGGACAGGAGCTGTTTTCGGAACGGAAGCTGTGTTCGGGACGTACACTAAGTAAGAAGGGCAGTGTAACGGCTAACCGAAAAGAGAAATACAAAATTATAAACCGTCCCCCACGCAGGTTGAATTTTAACATGGGTTTTCGTTTTTTTAAGTTCAACCAAGCGTTGAGCACTTGATTTCCAGCGGTTCAAGATGAAACTTGGTATCCTTAGGTTTTCGATACCGCTGAATACGAATAACATGTCAAAAACGACTAATGACAGCTGTCAAAAAAGCTTTCAATAGAAATTAACCATATAAAAGGTATCCAACATCATTTTTTTCAGATTTGTTGTTTCTTTCACTTTTTTCCTACCGCGGACAGTGCACACATAAACTTTTTTTATTTAAAGGCGTTGAAACGCACGCGGGTTTTTTGCTAGTCAAAAGTAATATAAACTTTATAGAATCATACGGCGAAATTTCTTCTGTGCAAAAGAACGAATGACGTCATCATAGTCTATAGATTACATTATTTCTTTCTCTATGTACATTATAAACAGTGCCGGATTTATATATTGCGGGGCCCACAAGCACAACATCATGATCGTGATCGTGTGATTGGTCGATGATCACCTGGAACTGAGGAGTTCGCGGGCCCACTTAGGGTGGGGGCCTACAAGCAATTACTTGTTTTGCTTGTTGGTAAATCCGGCACAGATTATAAAGAGTGAATTTAGCCTGTTCTCTTCTATAGCAGATCTTAAGTAATTCTTTACCCTCCTTAGAGCTGAAAATGACCGTTCTGCAGTTTGACGCTGGTGTACACAACAGCATTCGGAGCGCTATTCCGTTTGGATAAATGTCTAAGAAACCTTTTTCCAATAAGTATTTGTCTAAGTTCAGTGACGATAACTCTATAACCTCATCCGACGACAAATGAGCTCGCAGGTGCAGACTCTCGTTTTCCAAAGTCTCATCCAAATCCCCGGATAAAAAGCTGTACGGTTTCTGGCTCCTTCACAGATTCCACACGATGTAGTTCCGTAAGAAAGTCAAACGTTTTGCTTAACTCTTTATAAGCAGATCCGCGTCTCCGTAGTTCTGCAATCAGCAGACGTTAAAAATAGTAACTCTGAATCTGGTCCTGCCAAAAAGTTCGGTCTCGTTTACCTTGACTTCGTCGAACTGGACTTTACGCTTGCGTTTCCTCCGCATGTCGTACGCATAGCTATTTTCATCAGATTTTTCAATAGCTTTCGAGTCATAATGATCAAAGGTACTACCGGATTTCCTGATGTCTTCTAGGTATGTTCGGCGATCGTACCCAGGTCAATTTTTACAGATTGCAGAGACTTGCTCACTTTGTTGAACCTTTCCAGGATGTCATTCCAGAGAAAGGCCAGAAAGCAAGTTTCCATGGAGTCTAATGAATTAAGAAGGTCTGAAGCCTCAGAGCGCCTATGATGGTTTTTCACTTGTGTCATTGACAATTATCTGAAGAGCTGCCATGATCTCATCCCAGGAGCAACATAGACTTCGGAAGGCGTCAGCTCGAGCAGACCATCTTGTATGAGAAAGACTCTTAACTACCGTTAAATTTGGCTTCAGTTTCGACAGCAAAATTTTCCATCTGTGTGTCGATACCAAAAAAAAATTATACATCAACTGCAAAGTACCGAAGAAAGATATAGCAGCTTGGGAAGACTAGGCCGCACATCACCCAACAAGATTCAGCGAGTGAGCCGAACACGGAACGAAAACTATCAGAGGATTCACTTGTTTTTTTTATTCTCGCTTGAAAACCGGATTATACACCCGACATATTGCTGGCGTTGTCATAAGACTGCCCCCGGCAATTGGCGATATGCAAGTCGTGGTTTTTCAATGTCTCTAGGACGATTTAGCCAGGGCCTGTACCCCAGAAGACGAGTTTTCGTTTCGTTTTGTCTTCGGGAGTACAGGCCCAGTTCTTCTGCTTTATGGCCACAATTTGGAATGAATCTCAAAAATCGTTCCACAGGACATCCGTCTTCAGAGACATATCTCACTTTAAAAGAAAGCTGCTCTATGTGGGAGATGTCAGGAGTAGAGTCAACAGAGATGGAGAAATATTTGGCATGTTTTATCTCAGTCACTATCGTGTTTATGACCTTTTCTGACAATTATTGGAGTTTTTGTGCTATTTTTTCTATAATCCTATTTCCGCTATTTCCGGGTGGTCGGGGTTGCTAGGTGGGTGGGGGCCCTAGGCTGGCTGGACCCCTAGACCGGGGCCTTGTAGGCCTAGGCGGAAATCCGAGGCTGTCGACTTCTGAAAAGGTGAAAAGTGCCCTGACATCAAACCAACAAGTGTGGCCAACTTGAAAACCAAAAACTGGTGGGTGCCCGAATAACCAGTTCTAGACCGATGAATGTAGTCCCGTGAGTATGGCAGGAAAGAGAAGGTCAATTCTGACAGACCTTCCATATCAGGATAAGGCATTATACAACGTCCTGTCTTGTCAGTAGAGTTTTTATCGCTTATGATATAATGTTTTATTGGCGCTGATGCTTCTCTTGATAACTCTCTTCAAATATTGAAACATTTGGACGTTTGTCAAATATACTATTCCGGTTAGTTTCAGTTTTGCAGTCACAAATTGAATTAATTTTCCATTCATTTGAAAGTACGCTTGTTAATCATAATTCTTAACCCAACTTTTGCATATTAAATTAATCCAAAGAACATGTAAAATATCGGAACAAAATATGATTGTAACTTTGCCATAATCTATAAGCCTTAACAAAATTCTGAATATCTAATTCCTGCCAGAAACCTTTCAAATACATAAATATGCTAAAACTTCTTAAGACTATTAAAACAGCAAAACTCCAATGAATTGTAGTTAAAATTTATTTGTCGGTAAAGTTTATAATTAGTAGTGAACTTCGATATGTAAAATCCTAGCAATTAAGATATTCTAAAAACTTTCCCAAAAGACTCGTACATCTTCAGTTCCCCCGAAACTAAAGTAGAGGCTTCTCAACATACACACCACTACACACACATTGAATGATTCTGTATGTTATACAAGTGAAATTTGCCAATTTCATAAAACTCTCAAACCATTCACAACTATTCACCACAGGAGTATGAAACTTTCCCCCAACGGCATGGGCACTTTAACAATTTCGCAGTATGTGATCCTGACACCTATCGACACTTAAGTGGGCGGTTGGTAAATTGCACCCAATATTACGGCAGCGCAATACCCATCATCAAGCAATCTTCATTCACCCTAACAAAAGTCTTAAAGGATATTCCCTAGTATAAACCTTGATGGTGTTCATCCCTTTATTGTCCGTTAATGCTCCTGCCAGGATACTGAACTTTATAGATGCTATTGTTGGCATATACGACTATAGTTGTTGTCCTCCTGGTGGAAAGTAGCAGTAAAAAAAATTGTGTATACATATAAATACAGGAAAATTCTTCCCACTTTCGTTCAAATTATCCTTCTTGAGGTGTTATCCTTGTCAGTTGACGTTGTATTGTTGTTTGTTGCTTTGTTACCTTTACAACTTGATATCAGGGAGTGCATTGTTAAGGGTGTGCCTGAGTCATTCTTTATGGGGGCACATATCTTATAAGGTTGTGCTGATGACACATTTAGTGAATAAAGTTGTATACGAGCTGAAAGCAGCATTAATGATGATATAAGATCGTTTCTGTCATCAGATAAATGTGAAGGAGCACATCTCGTTTCAAGGAGGACGTGATATTAACCTAATAAATAATGCTAGTAACGAGTTTTTATGAATAGGCCATAAATAAAATCTAGATCAAAATTAAACATAATTTAAAGGCTGCTAACAAATTTGCTACCGAAAATCAGTTTTGAAATCTTTTTGTGATATAAAATTGTTTTAAATTTGTGCTCGTTTATAATAAAAACCTACTCTCGCCTTACTACTTCATCCAGCGGTACCGATTCTGTGCCTAAGTTTGGCATCGCTAAGGTGTAACACCCCTGGAATATGGCATCCTTTCCGTTCAATTTTTCTTCGATTACATCTGCTGCTTGTACTGTCTACTGGAGCCTACAGATCTTTTTCTCTTCACGATACATATACAGGGTGTATTGCATAAAGTTACAAAACGGGCGTTGTGAATTATTTTTTAGAGTTTTACATATCACCCTGTATTTTTGTAACCCTATGACCTATTGTCATGAATAAGGTATCAGTGTACGCAGAATACTATCTACCTATCTAAAACTGCAAAAATCAAGGTTCTACCGTATCAACTTCCAGAGTAATGAGACATCAAAGTCAAAATTTTGGTTTTTTTTAAACTAACATTACACCTTTCTCCAAAAAATACGTAGTTAACTAAATTTTTTTTACAAAATTGGAAAGCTTTAATAATTTCCTATCAATAATGTTCAGACAATTTTTATCCTACGGCTTTTATTTTTGGAGTTATAAGCAATTTGAATGCTAAAATTGGCTCTATTTCGTACTTTTTCAGTACTTTTTCACCTACGCTTTGCCAAAAAGTACCAAATAAGGTAAATTTTAACATAAAACTTGCTAATAACTTCAAAAGTAAAGGCCGTAGCATAAATATTGTTCAAACATTATTGATAGGAATCAGGCGCGTCCACAGGGGGGGGGGGGTTACTGGCGGTTAAACCCCCCCCCCCCCCCATGATTCCAATAATAATAGGAAAAATTATAATTAATAAATATATCAACTTATTAAACAATTAAAAAAATATTCCGAATAACGATGTATAATATATGGTGGATTCTTTTCAAACGGGATAGCAAAAAAATAAATATCTCTCAAACTTTGGGAATATGTTCGTGAACTCGATGTGATATACCAAAATTTTTTTTAGCGCAATTGGGTGCGCCGTTTCGGAGTTACAACTGTTATTGAAAAAAACGCGATTTTTCAAAAATCACGTATTTCTCATTTATTTATAGCTCTCGACAAACTCTGAGTTTCGGGATGGCCATATAGATTTTTGTAGGAAATTTTCCGTCTTTTCAGATGAAATTACGCAAAAAACAATTGGACGCATTTTTGGCCAATTTTTTGGCCTTTTTTGGCCAAAATTTGAAAAAAATGGAATTTTTAAATTTTTTTTTCATGTCATCAATCGATGTTCTGACTCAAAAACTACGCGCCACCAAGTTTTCACAGTAGTTCCCTTCTTTTCGGTAAAAAAATTGTAAAAATGCCCTAAATCAAAGTCTAAAGTCTTGCGCATACCAAGAGACCATGATTTTTGGAGAAAAACAAGACATTTTGTGATATTCGAAAAATGGTCAAAAATTATTATTTATGTTTCTTCACAATTAAAAAATTCAATAAAAAAATTGCGATAAAAATATACCTATAGGTGAAATAACATAAAATATAATATAAGTACATAGTCCTATTACATGAGAAAATTTTTTTTTACCCAATATGTGTACAAAATATGTTTTGTGAAACCCCCCCCCCCATGGTTTCATCCTGCGTACGCTACTGATAGGCGGCCATTACACGTTCATTCAAGCGGCAATCAATTCCACCAGTCATGATTAATGGAAATCAAAATTTACGGAGGATTACGTCAGTCAACACCTTAGACGTTAGGTTTTCCGTCAGTCGTAGGCAAAACTGTGGAAAAACTGACAGCAAAACCTATCGTGTAATGGGCGCCATAGGAATACTGATACCTTATTCATGGCAATAGGTCATAGGGTGATATGCAAAACTCTAAAAAAAACTTTAAAACGCCCTAGTGGCTAAACCGGTACGATTCCCCCCCCCCCCCCCCCCGTCCCATACGATTTTTTGTTCGTCTATTCAAAACCTATCCACAGTCGGCCGTTTTGCAACTTTATTAAGTTTCCGAAATCTTCCTCTTTACATAAGGTATAGTCCAGTCATTTTAGACATTAGCCGTGTTCCTTTTCTGCTCTTTTTTACTCGTATTTAATTGGAACTACTCCTGCTCTCACAGAGAATTCATAAGTTTTATTCAAATCGACAAATTTTGCTTTCCTTTAATTTTTTACTCCCGAGTAGGTACTTAAAAGTAGAAAAGGAACACGGCTATTAAAAAACTAAGATTTAACAATAATTCCAAAAGTTTTAAAACTTTGGTGAATTTATTGGTACACCGAGAAAACAATAAATCTAAATTTGCAACCTTCTTCGAAGTCCGGAACATTATTAAAATTGCAGATAAATGGAATTTGACTGCATTTTCGCCAAAAAAACTCCAAAAGCGCTGCAAACTTGGAGTAGCGCTAAATGTATTATTTTATACCTTGTTCCAGATTTACAACCAATTTTAAGGTATGGAACATTGTTTTAAATTAGATAATTATGTTTTTCTGTAATAAATTAACCGATAAAACTCCAAAAGTTCTGCAAACTTAAAACATACTATAGAAAAGTGTCCTGAACAGTTGTGCAAATTTGAAACTTTCTTCGTTGACCGGATCATCTTTATTTATACATTTGTTTATCGGTGGTGATTTTTTTGAGAAAGGCTGTCTCAAAATAATTACAAAAGTTCTGAATTTTGGTTGCAAATACTCGGAACATGTATTGTTTCGCATTTACGAATTTGCAACCTCGTACGCCATCCGGAACGTTATTCAATTTCGAAAAAACTAATTTTTGGAATTTTCCATCCTAGAAGAAATTGCAATAGATTCGCAAATCGAGCTGATGATTTTATTTTGAGATTAATGACAGTATTGACAGTTGCAACCCCATATGCGATCGGGAGCTTTGAGTGATTTGAAAAAATCGAAGGTTTAGACTTTTTCACTGTTATGCATTTACATGTTATCCTCAAAATGTTCAATATTGTGTCAGTGTATGAAATGAAATAATGGTAATTATCTCTTTGATTTTATTTTAAATAAAAAGAAAAGAAGGGCAAAAATCAGCGACGATATCGCACTATCTAGGAATGTTACTTATTCATAATTGTTACAACCCAAGACGAGATCATGAAGAAAAAAAAACCTGCGCTAACAAAATTTCCAGTGCGTGCCAAAATAATAATATAACCCAGAAACATGGATTCTGGGGACGAAACAATATTTTTTGAAGAAGAGGCTTCTTCCAGCGAGGAAGAGTTCATTGAAGATGACAGCGATTCTTTTTCGGTAGGAAGTGGTGATTGGGAAGCAGAGTCCACTTCTGAAAATGAAGACGAAATGGCATCGTTACCAGCAAAACCGCTTTAAAAGATTTATTCAACTTCTTCGAGGGAACAGTATCATAGTGATCCCGGTGAACCATCAACAATCGTGACTTATCAAACCGATACCGATGAATGGACAACTGAAAGGAGGGATTTGCCTCAGTTTGACTATATAGGATGTCCTGGTTTGATAATTCCAGATGACATTAAATCGCGAGGAGATTTCTTCGATCTGTTTTTGACAGAAGAATTTCTAAATAAAACTGTTCGTGAAACAAATCGCTATGCTGGTCAAGAAATAGCAAAGTCTCCATTATTGCGATCCTCCCGGCTGCTAGATTGGAAGGATACCAACGCTAAGGAATTACGTATGGCTGGTTTTTTCTAGACTACGGCTGGGCTTCTATTCTGTATTCTATTTATACCCTGTGCACATTAGACCAGTAGACCATTTCAGACGAAATAAAAATATTTTAAATTTTTATAATTTAAATATTTTCCGTATGTCGGATTTGGTTGCAAATTGACATACCTTCATTAATTGGTAAACTAAGTCATCCATCCGCTGGAATTGCAAAAATTTTGCAATTTTTTTGAGAAATTCGATTTTTCAAAATTGCATTACATTCCAAATTGCGTACGAGGTTGCAAGCTTGCAGATGCATCATAACAAATATTCTGAGCATTTGCAACCAAAATTTATAACTTTTGTTATTATTTCGAGGCCCCTTTGTTCGAAAAACTGACCACAAATGACAAATATTATAAATACACATATTCCGCCCAACGCAAAAGGTCGTTCCGATGCAGCTTTCGAGTTTGCAAAACTTTTGGAATTTTCTTCGCGACAATATAACAAAATTTCATTTATTGCAATTTTAACAATGTTCCGGACCTCGGCCAAGGTTGCAAAATTTTATAGTTGGTTTTTATGCTCTTCCCGACTTTGCATGAAATTTCAAAACTTTTGGAATTATTGTTAATTGATTGTCCACACTGACTGGCCTAGTAGGTATACCAATAATTGCTCGAAAGACTTTCCTCTCGAAAATGGCTAATGGGCTCGAATCGTTTTTGGGTACTTAAGTCTCGAACTCATATTTTTAATACATATGAAAGACTCGAGTTTGTTTGGAGGTAAGCCTCGAGAAGAACTGCTGTTCGAACCTTCTTTTAGGGATTTAGGGACAGAAGTATTTTGTAGTTATCATTTTACTTGTTGCCCTGATGCCTGGTTGAGACAAGCCGTGTAGTATGTTGAAAACCAGTGTACGGAAATATTTAGGAACACATGGTCTATTTGTACCAGTATCGGCTTTGCACCATCTTTAACGTTTTTCTAATGGGACGAAGTGAAGTGTAAAAGATTTTTTCGTAGGTTTGTTTTCATGGGATACAATTTCTTTTAGTTGGTTCCTACTCCTGTGTTAAGGTTTGTATATCTAACTTTAAGTCATCCCCTAGTACACTGCAAACCCCGTGTGTATTTAACACACTACACACTTCATAAGCGTGTAAATTCGGCTAAACGTGTTAAAATATTGCGTTTTAGGAATTAACCGTGTTAAAATAATGCGGATAAAAAGACATACGAGTAAAAATCACACACATGCAGCGTATAATATTTTTTACACGCTAAGGCTAGGTTCACACGGCATTGTACTGCACGTTTTTTTGCGGGATAAATCTTACCGAATAAGTAGTGGCGCATACATTGAATATAGAACCGTTCACACGTCGCTTATACTGCAAAATAACGTACACAGCTCAACACGTTTATCGAATACTCACCGGACTTGTCAAGCAAACCGAACGAACTTTTAACGTATTCGGTATGCAGTAGCGCATATTATAACATTTAACTGTGACTATTTGCTTTTTACACGAATAAAAATGTATCGTGTGAACAGCTCGCAGTTCGTACGGTAAAAATCGAATACTGCTAAAAACGTACAGTCCAGTGCCGTGTGAACCTAGCCTAAAGAAGTTGTAACGTTTTATTGTTTTACGTCTTAAACGCGCGAAAATCAAACATTATGTGTCATTTCACACACTTCGCTACATTAACACGCATAACAGGATAACTTAAAAGAAAGTTAGACGGTTGTAATTCTTTATTTCAATACTCACCAGAGAGCGCCAGGGCCTCTCTTTACAGTCAGTCGGTAACAGAAGGGCGTTAAGACAAGTCATTGTAGTTTACATCAACCATTTTAAGCTTACGGTAATGACTTTTATAGGTTCACTCCCTGCAAAACGACACTCAAAAAGCTTCACTCAAAAGCTTCAAAGTAATACATATTTGGTGTATTTAAAACATACGCATTAAGTGTGTTAAATTTACGCGTATTAAAAATTAACACATTTTAAACGCGTAAAAAGTGACTACATGATTTTACACGCGAAATGCGTTTTAAAATCACACACTTGGGTTTGCAGTGTAGGGAATACACTGCAAATCTCAGCTTTTTTAAGTGTGTTATTTTAAACCGCTTAAAGTGTGTTATTGTGACGTCACCCATTTGATTAACATTGTAGTTACTTTTTACACGTTTTAAGTGTGTAAAAAGTGACTACAATGTAAATCAAATGGGTGACATCACAATAACACACTTTAAGCGTGTTAAAATAACACACTTCAAAAAGCTGAGATTTGCAGTGTATAGGCGTTCTACTCTCGCGGTGTCGGGTCCTTCGCTTTTCGTATCTTCCACAAATGGTAATTTCCGGTGATGCATCCAACCAGTATCCTGTCGTCTTCCCTACTACGCCCGACAGATCTCTGTCCGTATTGCAAGAAGCCCCAAAAAAACACATGCAGTTGAACAAGCCAAGTCCAGGTCTCCTGCCCTCGGTGTGTTTTTTAACACGCTAAAAGTGTGTAAAAAGTGACATCAATGTTAATCAAATGGTTAACGTCAGAATAACACAATTTAAGCGTGTTGAAATAACACACTTACAAAAGCTGAAATTTGCAGTTTAAGTTCTATCGAACCCATCGTTTTCGGACCGTTCGCTAAAATGGAACTCGATGGAAATGGAACTGATTTAAGGTCCTTTAATAGCTAGATCGCGAATGAGTACGGTTTTAGATCCATATGTAGCCAGGCCACCTGCTCTTTCGTTGCTTTTGATGTCGCGATGATGCAGGTCCGAAAATAGGCTTATTTAACGGAAAACCCAGCTTATCAAGAGTGAGACAATATTTCCAAACAAATTTGGAGTTGGTCCAGCGGGAATTTATGGCTCTGATTGAACATTGGCTGTCAAAAACAGTTTAAAAATATGCTGGCAATATTAGGCCCTTTTTCAGTTGTTGAAAGTGTATGCCTATATGGCGACAACTCTGCTTCAAAAAGGATTACTAGGGTGCATTAGTTTTTGTTCCCGATTCTGGTTTACATACTTACCTCTGGCTTACGGTCATCCTTTCACCCTAAAAAATTCATCAACGAAGTTAGCCCTTAATTGTAATTTTTTCGTAAATATCAACCAAGCTCACTTTTCAGATAATCCGAGATTGAGAGTAATTTGATAACTGCGTTGGCCTTCGGCATGTATAAAGTTTAGAAATCCGAGATACTTCGTATGAGTAATCTGAGTGCCTTTTCGTTAAATTACAACAACAATACCGTGAGGTGATGAGATTAAGCTTTGCATTGAAATAGAAGTAAGAGCTTCTTCTACGTTCAGCGAAATAATTACTACAAGCTGCTTTTACAGGTCGCATGATGTCTCTTTTCTATCAAGTGGCATCTCTTCCTGCTCCTATAGTTGCACAATTACTTGATGAATCGCTTGGTTCTCCATAGTTAACCATTAATCAGAAATCAGAAGACGAATAGCACTGGCTAATAAATGCAAGTTTGGTCTAAGCAAGCACCTGGCGTCCAGAGTTATGTATTCCAAGGAGAAAAAATTGAAACTTTACACAACAATAATAAGGCCTGTCTTACTATAGGGTTGTGGGTCGGGAGTGTGGACATTGAAAAAAGCAGACAAAGCATTGGTAGGAAGCGGTAATATAGGTCATATTCAAGTTTTTGCAAAACACCATTCCCTTTCATCGCATTTTTTGGTGTCAGTATTGTATGTGGACAGCTTGGAAGCCATACTTGGACGTACTTCTATCAGTTCGAAATATTTAGGGCACAAAAATATTTTCTTACACTACATGTAACTTCTCCTATTCCGCTGATGGCCGGCAATCAAAAGAAAAATTTATTTAGTTGAAGAAGAGTTATGGCTGGGATTTTTGTTAACATTGTGACACTATTAAAGAGTATCCCAAATAGTAAATTTTAAAGATAAAATATTTTCAAATTTCCACATAAAAAAATTTGCATTTGTTTCCATCTGAGTAATCTAGAAATAAAATCTTAAATCTCAAAACACAAACATCTTATCAAAAATTCTTAAGCAATTTGTCACTGTTCCTGTCACAATTCAACTCTTGACTTTTATCCTTCCTTTTTGGTATGTATAAAGTATATAAAAAAATTCATTCAGAATAGTTCCGTTATCTTTCGAAATTAGCTGTTAACACGACTTATAATCAAAATTCAGCTACCAGAAGCCCCAATTCAACACATCACCACAGCAGTTAATCACTTCTTATCTTAGTTTTGTTACCCAATTAAAAAGGAGATGTGACCGATAAAAACTCTCCCAGAATTTCCGTCTTAATTGTTTAACACACATTCAAAAAAAAATCTATATTATCTTGAAATGTGGCGGCACAGCCCGCTACAAAATAACTCCCAATAGAGCCATAAAGCCATTTTTTTACCACAGCCATTTCTTGTCCCAAAAATACAACAAAAATTAGGACAAAGAAGGAAGATTATTAATCACACAAAAAAATGACTGCTTGGAAGAAAGATGCCCGCAGAACTGCAGTTAAAACCGTATTAAAACCCGGCAATTAACACAAAAACGTAAAATTTCAATAAATTTCCAATTTTCAAAATCTTGCCCACAATTTACGGGGCCAATTATGTTACCTGTGGTCGCTCATCCGCATACGGGTGAAAAAAAAGACCAAGGTAGAGAAATGTCCATACCTTCCCGGACCATGCAAGAAATGAACCAACGAACGAGGGCAGTTCCACCAGGAACGACATCTCGCGACTTAAATGAGAAAAATTATTAGGAATATAATTTTATAGCGCCATTATGTTGGTCAGGTACGCAGCAGCCGTCGCAGGTATCCAAGAAGAAGATCCACCGCTCACCGTTCCTACACGACCGCGGGTCCAAAAGCAGTGAAGGTATTCAGAGCGCGAGGAATCAAGATCAACATGCGCTTTCCAAGCATTATTCGCGGCCATCCGCGACAACAGAACATCAAGAATTCCCGCGACCACGGCGTCGGCGTACATGGAAAAAAGGCAAATTTGACCGCGTTGGGGACCGACGGGGCGCGGTACCAGCGACGGCCCAGTTGCAGTGAGACGATTGATGTCCCCCGTCTGTTCTGGCACTGAATGGAGAATATTCCAATTGGCATGCGCAATTAAATTAACATCTAAATTTGTCATTGATTGATCGGCCCAAGGCCCTGGGCAATGGGGCTCACATTTGGATGCTGGACAGTTTTTATGCTGGATTCCTTGAATTTCACCTTGGATACCTGTGACTGGACTCCTGTGAGAAGACATGGAATCCGTGTCCAGTTGTGGTTTAAATTTTGGCCACGTTCATAACGTTATTAATAACATGAAATATTTGCGGAACATTTCTGCATCGTTACCTTTTATTGGTGGCGATATCGGTAACTGGACTGCAGCGATTTTATTAATGCCAGAGATTGGCAGGTGCTTCGAGAACCGAGATGAAGTGCAAAGGAGAGAAAATGGATTTGATGACATATGAGATAAGCGCGTTTGTAAGACAAAACCTTTTTTAAGGGGTTTTATGTTGGAGGCTTTCTTATTCTCATTCTGTGAATGCAATAATTCTTTGGATAAATTTATTCTAAACGATTTTATACAAGCGGAAGTTGTCAATTGATTGTGTCGTCCACAAAACGAATGACTTACAAATAACGAGAAATAAAACCGATGAAAAATTCGACATGGTCTGGGGGCAAGAACCTCTTGATTTTTAGGATTAATTCTATTTTTACCAACTTCAAATAGTTAGAGAGGTATGAAGCAAAAACTTATTTTGAAAGGTAATAACGACGATCAACATCGATCGGAAAAGCCTCCAATAATGTTGATATACTCCAGTCACTGTGTGGGCCTTAGACTTATAGAATTGGAATTGTTTCTTTTTTAAAACACTAGATCTAATATTTTTAGCTCTAGATCTAATGTCAACAGCTTCGCCAAGATGGGAAGATGAATGGGAAAGTCTGGCAATTGATTATTATCATAGTCTGAGGAAAGCAATAATCTATATATAAAAGTGAAAGTTTGTCTGTAAATGTTTAATAGACTCCGAAACCCCTCATCCGATTAGCATGATATTCTATATAGAGGTTTTCGGGTACGGCGGGCGATCCTACGGGGTCTGTTTTGCTCTATCTCGAAGGCTTCGGGAAGCTGTAGTGTACCGATATCCATAAAATTCGAACTTTTGTATGGGAAGTACTCTTCGAATCACTGCTAAAGAGCTCAGATCCATTTTATTTTACTTTTTTTCGGAAAAAATACGATTCCCAAACTTTCAGATCGATCGGAGGTGATTTACGGATAGTTGCCGTACAGTTTCAAAAAAATCGTACGACAAAATCATGCAACGTGTATCCAACGGAAATAGCAATTTGATTTTTACGTCGATTCGAATGCAGAATGAGATTAAACTCGCGGTGACATCATCGGGAATATCATCAACCCTACTTGATGGTGGACGTCGTACAGCAATCAAGCTCCCATTGAATTTGAACCAGATGGAAACAACTACATGTAACATCAGCTATTGCCACAGTACTTAAAACGTGCAAAATTATAATTTGCGGCGAATGCACCATGGCGCATAAAAAATGGAATGGCTTGACAGGACTTTCCGGGATTTCGGTGGAGAGGTGCTCTGATATTACGTGCAGGGGATTTTCGCTAAACTTTGCCTGTTATATCTTCATCAACGCCTGTAAATGAGCTTAACGCATGCTTAAAAGCATCATATACAGGGTGTATCACGAACAGTGACAAAGCGGCCGGCTGTGGATAGGTCATGGATAGACGAACAAAAAATTTTATCGTTGGGGGGGGGGAATCGTAACGGTTTAGCCGCTAGGGCGTTGTGAATTTTTTTTTAGAGGTTTACATCTAACCCTGTATTTTTGTAACTCTATGACCTATTTTCATGAATATGACATCAGTGCACGCAGAATACTCCCACCTATCTAAAACCGTCAAGGTTCTACCCTATCAACTTCCAGAGCAATGAGTCGTCAAAGTCAAAACTTTGGTTTTCCTTCACTAAAATTTCAACTAAAACCGCCTTTTTCTCCAAAAAATACTGATATTTTTTTTGGCAAAATTGGAAAGCTTGGACAATTTCCTATGAAGGGTGGGAGTATTCTGCGTACACTGATATCATATTCATGAAAATAGGTCGTAGGGTTACAAAAATACAGGGTGATATGTAAAACTTTAAAAAAAACTTCAAAACGCCTTAGCGGCTAAACCCTTGCGATTCCCCCCCCCCCCCGCCACCGCAATACGATTTTTTTTCGTCTATCCATAACCTATCCACAGCCGGCCGCTTTGTCACTGTTCATGATACACCCTGTATATGGAACAGTGTTGAAACAATCACGCTCACAACGAATATGCCTGTCCATTTGCTGCAAGATGCCTCTGCTCAAACATTTTCAAAACAACTTTTGGACATTGGAAATGGCGAAATTCCAATCGATATTAGAACAAATGAGATTTCTTTTCCGCAAAACTTTTGTCAAATGCAGCGCATGTGTTCCCCAATTTAACAACGAACTACAAAAATCCAGATTGGCTGTGTGAACGTGTAATCTTAGCGACCTAAGAATACAAATCGATTGACACAGTAATGGGCGAAGAACAAGCAGTCAAATATCCCATCGACTTTCTTAATTATTTGGAGCCATTAGACATGTCATTACAAATATTTACATTGAAAGTTGGATCACCTTCACCTGTGATGTTAATTCGAAATTTCAACACGCCAAAGCTGTGCAACGGAACAAGGCTTATCATCAAAAAATTAACACCGAATTTGATCGAAGCAAAAATCATCAAGGGTAAGGTAAATTCGAAGGGGAAGACGTCCTAATTCCCGGTATACCGATGACTTCCAACGATATATCTTTGGAGTTTAAACGGCTTCAGTTCCTTCGCAAAGTACTAAACAAAGTACAAAAAGGGCCATCAAACTCTTCAACAACGACACAATTTCCTCTAAGCTCGTTCCTTTGAGCCACTGTAAGAATGTGGCTGCCTTGACAAAACGTTGTTGCTATTGTTCACCCAAAAATAAACGTTCTCCTGCCTCCATAGCAACCTTCTAGTCGCAACACCAGAGTAACCGTCTCGACTCAGTCACTTTGCCTCCCGTTTCGCCCACGTTACAGAATTCATTCCTTAATAGAACAACATGAATTAGGAACAATCTTTCGCAGTCAGTATTTCCGAACTCCTGTAGGGACATCGTTCCACTACTGCCTCCGTAGGCAGCACGGATAAGCTACTGACAGAATCAGGCGCAAACGCCGTGCGGGCAATGACAGAGAGAATAGAAGTAGTGTATTCAAATGCGCACTAACGAAATGCTGATTTACGCTACGCACACACCGCGCAAGTTGCTTTACTTTCTACTTTCTGCGCGTTGCCGCCGCGTGTGTCAAGAGATGTTTGTGTTTTGAGTCGTGTTTTGGTGGTGGTGGGCATATGTTTGGAGTCGTGTGTTGGTGTTGGCTATGATAGCAAATTTGTTGATTTTTATATTTTCTAATGAAAATCTTTATTTTTCCAAATTGGGTTAATTAAATTAGCACCTAAAAAAAGACAAACCCTGTAGGATAGAAAAATTATATGTAAATCATTCAGGTTTTTCAATTTTTTTTCCAATCACGTCCACTTGTCACTTTGATTTCGTTGTTGTGTTCAAAGTCGGAGCGCGCCGCCGACACCGCAACATCATGTCAGTGAAAAGTCGCCACATACCGTGAAGCCAATGTCCGCACGGCGTTTGCGCCTGATTCTGTCAGTAGCTATACAATATGCGCCACTCCTATAACAAATGGTCCAAGAGCTCAAAAGTAAGGTTCATTTCCATCCCCTCCAACATTCTCACGACTCCCAGAACCTTAAACCCTAACTAAGGTTACGCCTAGTCATTGCACGTTAACTTGATCAACTTAACGTGAGTTGACGGACTGGTAGTACTACGGGTGATTCCTGAGCCATATAAAAAAAATTTAATGCCTTAAAGCAACCCTGCGGGAAAAATTCGGATCGCTACTAAGGGGAGCAAAAATAGAGCTTTAAGAAATGGTATAAGAGAAGACGCGTAATTATCTTGGGGACAATAATGGTGGGACCACACTACGCGGTCTTGGGTCGTACGCGCTTTTGCCTTTTTTTTCATATAGAGTTTTATGACTTTTTTACGACTTTTTTACGACTTTGTCCATGGTAAAGGCCGTGCGGCCAAACAACGCGGACAAAAGGCTGTGCTTAAAAAGGTACATTGTGCGTCCACACACTATGAGCTTTTCAAAAGCGCGTACGCCGTTTCAAATGAGAACTGATTTTTTCTCACTCATGACTCAGAAAATTAAAAGATCACGCGCGCTTTTGGCTGGCCGTACGACCAAAAGCGCGTGGATTCTAAGTCCGCGTAGTGAGGACGGGCCTTAAAGGGTATCATTAGCATACTTAATTGACTGATTCTCGCTCGATTATTTAGGTCCAGCAGCATTGGACGTGGTTAGTACTTAGTTGGGATACCGCTTGATAAACCGCTACCCTCACTCGCCTTTGGAAGGACGAAAGGCAATTGTGAAAGCTGAACAAAAATGCGACATCGGAGCTTATCATTATGTACCTACATATTCAAAGGCCGTCATGAATTCTTTACTAAAAACTTTTTTTACTTTTGCGACTGCCATGGCAGAAATACTACAAAGTATGCTCTTACGGAGAGCTTTTTCTCCATGTTTTCTTGTTGTGACCATAGGAAATACGTGAGTTAATATAAATTTTTTGGAAAATTTCAATATTTCGGAGGAAATAGTTGAAGAATCAATGAATTCCACTTGCCAGGCTATTTCCCGTGTCCAATTCGAGGAGTTGCAGGAAGATGCTACTGGAAAATTTAGTTGGATATATTATGAAATGCTTAAGTAAGTTAAATATTCCAGGACCAACACTTAGGGATAGCTCGAATTTTTGATCATAGGTAAACGAATTATCCAAATGTGGTTTGGTAAAGCTATCAAGAATAAAAATAAAACAATTGGAGAATATTTTCCAAAAAATTAACGGGGATAGTATAAAAGAATATTTTGTTAATATACATTATTAAAGCTGTAGAAAATATTGCACTTCCTGTAAAATGCAAGGAATTATTATAGAACAAATTTTTAAATGTTCTTGCAAATAAATAAAACCATTGTAGAACTAAATTAAAGAAGATTGTCACTTAGTTTCAGAAACTTCACTTTTGATTTATCCCATATTAAACACCTTTATATCTGTTGAATGCATTGCACAATTAAAATTATTGGTGGCATATATTCTTACCCGGTCTACCATCGACAATGTACCATGCAAAATTTCAATGCAATCGGTGTAGTAGTTTTCACGTGAAAATTTAAAAACAATTGACTTCCTTATGAAATATCAAAAATCGGCTACGTCACACCATAAAAACTCTCCGTAAGAGCATACCTTGTAGTATTTGTACCATGTAGTGCTGCACACGAGGCGAGACGAGACGAGATTTGACCCAGTATCGTCTCGTCTCGAAAAGTCTCGTCTCGTCTCGAAAAGTCTCGAATTTCACTGTCAATAATACAACTTGCTCAGTCTTCTGTATTTCGAGAAATATCAATATGTGCATATTAATGAAATTGCATACAAATATTCCTTATATTTCCATGCTACGTAGACACGTAAATCTGCTTTTTGCAGTGGCACCAGGGCGTGGTAGAGGGGATCAATGAATCGAAAGTTAATTTCTAATTTGTATAAAGTTACATTTACGGAGAGGCCGTTCCAAAAGAGAAGAGGTATTTTATAGTCATTTCATTTCATTTCAATGCTTCTTCTGTTTTGGAATGGCCTCTACATTTAAATGCTTATGGAATGCGTACTCTTCGCCTTGTCTCCGCAGCCTGCTCAAGACATGTATTGGTGCCGAATGTTGTGCTCGTCAAAGAGCGCAGCGTGAAAACACTGAAATAGTTGGTGTCGATACGATTTCAAAATAACGATTTGATTTCGAGACCTCGAGATGTCTCGCGAGATCTCGAATGGTAGGCTCGGTCTCGTATCGATTTTTAATCTGGAGGTCTCGTCTCGATCTCGTCTCGAAAATCCAGACGAGACGAGACGATTTCGAGACAAGTCTCGTCTCGTGTGCAGCACTAGTATCATGGCGACTGCTTCAAAAAGTTTCTGAAGGAGTATTAAAAGGAGTGCCCACCTCTGGTTTGCGAAATGGAGGGCTCCAAGCTTTTTAAGGAGTGGTCTGAGATTGATATTGCAGCGCTCCATTTCCCGTTGGGAAGTAATATAAATGGCACAATACTCCTTGTAGGACTCAGACCGTATTTTCGTGTTGCTAATTCTCATCAATATACGAAGTTGTCGAATACCTCCTAGCACGCCATTTATCGACCTTCTTCTTTTCCTATTGGTCTACCTTTACAAACCAAGCTAACATTCTTTCTTTTTTTCTTCAGAAATTTGAGAGTTTAGGGGCCACGACCCGTCGTAGTCTGCCTAGGTGTATGTGTGTGTAATGTATATCTATTTCGTCCACCATTTCTTCAAGCTCTTCGTTTCTTCTTATTCAGCACGTGAATTTTTGACTATGTGTGACGGATGTTTGGGGTGACTCCGGTCTAACCTTTGATCACCTTTGCTTTCCTTAGGGTCAGCAAATAAATAAAATACTTCACTTCCCCACCTTATAAATTGAACTACTAGCTCGAACTCTAGTTCCGCTACAGCCAAAGCTGTTAAAGGCTGAAAATTAGGGGGAGTCCGTTTGCTACAACAATAATCGATTTTTTTTGCTATATTGATGACGTCGTGATCATGATTGAGGACAAGGATGATCAAGTAATCTCTTAGTTAATGCAAACTGGCCTCAGCCTAAGTAAGAAGAAGTGCATCAGTACGTAAGCGGCACCCGCAGAACAAGACTTGTACAATTTAACGAGGAGACAGACGCTGAATTTAACAACTCTAACCTTACTTGGCGTGAATTTAGAGTTTTCACGTGAAATACAATATCTGGATGTGATCCTATAGATATCAAACTAACTTGGGACTCTCACCTCACGAAAGTGAAAATAAGATCAACGCAAACGCAGCATAAAAAGATTCTGAAGCATAGTTGCAAAGACTCTTACGAATTGTCTGCCTAAGAATTTCAGAGGTAAAACAGGTGTCTGTCCTACTTCAGCTATAGAAGCCTTCATCCATCGCGTAAAGGGTCAGAATCTCACTTGCATTGCTACTGCACAATATCAAGGCATTTAAGCCAGGCAATCTGGTTGGGGATTTAAGGGATGGGGTTCTTGAATCGATGGCCATATGCTCTGACATCCTAGAGGTTGAGCTAGACTTTGACAAACCATTTGTAGTTGATATTGGTAGCAATTTCCCGTGATCCCGTGTTTCCCTTGTTTCCCGAATGCTCGTGTTCCTCGTGTTTCCCGTGTTAGGTTTTGTTTTTGTTAAATACCAATTTACGGTGGAATAGGAACACAATTGCAAAATTCAATCGCTTGGAACCGCCATCTACATTTTTTTACACAAAAGTCAGATTGCATTAGCAGTAGCAGTCCCGGGAATTTAATTAAATATACATACATAGATATATTCTTAGAGGACGGCAATTTGTATTTATGTCCATAGCGACGTAAACGCTAAAGCGGGCGCTGCTAGAATTCGTAATATGTAGGGTTACACACCTGCAGAATTTACGCGACTCAGATATCAACAAAATAGAAATAATTGATCATGTTTTTTTACACATGTTTCCCTAATTTTTCCATTTACATTTAAGAAAATCTAGCGATTATCTACCAGTATAAAAGTAAATATCCAAAACCAACGCCATACCGTGTTACTTTTATAATTTTGACAATTGAATGGAATAATTTTTAGTATGATTAACCAACATCCGTTCAACATGAGATTTCAGATCTTGCGTTCAGCATGAGATCAATCTTCAAAGATCGTTTCAAGAACAACCGGACGGATCCAAGGTTTTTACTAATTTTGCCATGGACATACAAAATCGCAAATAACTAACTTCCGTAAATTTTTACAAATTTTTGGTTGGTTATAAATAATTATGATCATCAATTATTTTATGTATAAACAATCACTTCTCAATGAAAAAAAAATAAATATGGGAAAAAGTTTGTGGCGTTAATGGCGTCAATTTCGAATAACCCAAGAACCATTCTCAGCACCACTAAACTGGTAATTATGATGTGAAAAATGAGTCGCGCTCAGCTTGTTCAATTACTGAAAAAGCTGATGAAGTTCTTGAAGTCCAGCAAGAATAGCATGTCAGCAGCTTCCACATTGGTATGGAGCTAGGCATTGATCATAGAATTATTTTGAACTATTTGCACAGAGCTGGGTACACATGCGCTGAGGTTCCTCATGAGTTGATCGCGAAAAGCATGCCAGACCGAATGCTGCTGAAACGCAACAGTCCAATAAATAGGTACTTTTTCTTTGCGAAAAATACCGACGCGATTTTTTTTACCAAATGATTTTATATATTTTTATAAGCTTAAATTCAAAATGGCGTCATCCCCACCCTCTTGCTACACTTAGAGTGAAGGAAAACGCGTTTAATTCTATATCTGAAAAACTATGCATTTTACGACAAAAAACGTATATTATCTTTTTTGTAGATAAATAAGTGATTTAATTTTCTTGTTTAGAACGTTTTTGTGTAAAGTCAATATCTACGGAGAAATAGTGCTTCAAACTTCATATATCACTTTCTTTGTACTATATTTCATTAATGGTTAATTCTACATGAAAAAATCCTTCGTAAGACTTATAGAACACACGATTATCTATAATTCTTGTTATTATCATTTTTTACGTAGGGCTAATATTGCACCAGTTATGGCGCTTTAAGTGTCGAAAAACGTAGATTCAAAAGTAGTTCTTTCGCAATATAAAGGGTTTATACCTCTCAGTTTACAATGCAGTCGGATGTGGTTAGGTTTTGGATAGACGAACAAAAAATCGTAAGGTTACAATGCGGTCGGCTGTGGATAGGTTTTTGATAGACTAACAAAAAATCGTATGGCGGAGGTAGGCGGTAAATCGTATCGGTTTAGCAGCTAAGGCGTTTTGAAGTTTTTTTGGTAGAGGTTTACATATCACCCTGTATTTTTATAACCCTATGAGCTATTTTCATGAATATGGTATCAGTGTACGCAGAATACTCCTACCTATCTAAAACTGTAAAAGTCAAGGTTCTACCCTATCAACTTCCAGCAAGTTTATTTGGTACTTTTTGGCAAAGCTTAGGTGAACAATTACGAAAAAGAGCCAATTATTGCATTAAATTGCTTATAACTCGAAAAATGAAGGCCGTATGATAAAAATTTTCCAGACATTATTCATAGGAAATTGTCCAAGTTTTGCAAAAAAAAATTAGTTAACTACGTATTTTTGGAGAAAAAGGAGGTTTTAGTTGAAATTTTAGTTAAAATTTTTTTTTTTTGATTTTGATGACTCATTGCTTTGGAAGTTGATAGGGTAGAACCTTGACTTTTACAGTTTTAGATAGGTGGGAGTATTCTGCGTACACTAATATCTTATTCATGAAAATAGCTCATCGGGTTACAAAAATAAAGGGTGATATGTAAACCTCTACCAAAAAAACCTTCAAAACGACCTAGCTGCTAAACCGTTACTATTTACCACACCCCTTCCGTACGATTTTTTGTTCGTCTATCAAAAACCTATCCACAGCCGGCCGCATTAAACCAGTTATTTATCTACAAAAAATATAATATACATTTTTGTCGTAAAGTGCATAGTTTTTGAGATACAGAATTAAACGCGTTTTCCTTCACTGTAACCTTAGCAAGAGGCTGGGGATGACGCTATTTTGAATTTAAGCTTATAAAAATATATAAAATCATTTGGTAAAAAAAAATCGACTGCGGTATTATTCGAATTACGAAGGCCTTTTTTTCGACCTATTTATTGGACTACAATGGAATCGACCGATTTCTGCAATGTCGCATAACCGGTGATGAAAAATGAAGCACATAAGACCAGTGTCAAAGATCATGGAAAAGGAGTGGTGAGCTGTCACAAGCCTTCGCTTAGGGAGGTTTGAATCCTATGAAGGTGATACCATGTTTGTGGTGTGACTTAAAGGGAATTGTTCACCTATACCTAGTCCATAGACATAGAAGCTTCGCACTGTTACTTCCTTCGATCTCTGCAGCTCCCTCAATGGAATAGAAGCCTGAGAAAACTACTTGATTCAGTTTTCAAGCAGACACTACAGAAGTTCTTCGCCGTTGGTACCATGAATCTAACCGGTGATACATTGTCGATAATAATGGAGCATATCTCTTCTTCGTAATAATCCTCTCCGAAACTGGTGACCACGCTGGACCATGAGTATTACGCCAACGCTGCCACTCCTACGATTTTCGGTTTGGTTCCTGCCAGAATAAAGAAAAATTGAAACTGTTAAGTAAAACTAACAAAAAATGATAATAATATAAATTTTCCATTAAGCACCTTTTCGCTTTATCACAAACTTTCACCGAAAAAAAAAATACGTTTTCTCTTATTACAAACTTTCCCTGAAAACCATTACCAATATCAACATTGAAGCTTCTCTGTAACTCGAAACAAAAGTGCTGAAAAGAGCAGATGGAGGGGGCTTAAGGGAAGGAAAACTGCAGTTTAGCAAAAGAATATGGTGTTCAGCACTTGCATAGAGCACTTTTCACCTTTGAATGTTTTCCGCAGTAATAATAATAAAAGGAAGTTTTCCCCAGGCAAGTCTCATCGTCATCGAACGGTTTTACACCACATCCCTGTGTTATCCTTGTACATTGCGGGCATCATCTGCATTGTTATCCCCCAGACTTTTGGCCCCAGAAAGTTGCAATGGAAATTTTGGGCGTCATGAAACTTCTGTACAGTTTCTGCCCAGAGCAATAATGACCCGTGGAAGGTACAGTCGTGCATATATACACCAGGATCCATGAAGAAGAGAAACTTGGTCCTCAATAAAAATGTTTATCACCTTATGCACAATACATGTACTCACACTGAAGCGCTCAAGGGTCCGATATGACGGGCTACGATTTAAATTGCTGCAATAAAACTGGCCCCAAGTCCTGGGCCTGAGGCGGGGGGCCGACAAGTGAGTTTTCCAGGGCAACCGGGCACCGAGGCAACTAATCCACCGCAATTATTCAGCGCTGGGGCAATTATTCTGCCGCCCTTGCACCTTTCGCCCCGGTTCTCGGTTGATGGCGACTCATAAAATAATTTGAGCTGAAAATTGCCATAATCTCCGCAAAATGCAGTGCACCTTCGTACAAATACAGCCATGGCCGGGAATAATACAGCCGAGTTCATTATATCTCATTTATTTATGGATAAATTATAGGAGCCCCTGTGAGAACCGCCATAAATCATGAACGGAATTTGACTAATTTACTGGCCTTCTCGGAGCCGTGTTCCTCCCATTCCAGATGAGGATACCCCCGGAAGATGCTGGCCGCGGCCGGTGCTTCTTGCAGATACGATCGAACCTTCTATGCAGCGGTCTAGTCTAGGGAGTTCTATGTTCATCGAATCATCGAGATAGATTGCTTCGCCTTGTTGGAACAAGAGCAGCAGCAGCACCATGGACCAGAAAAACGACCTCCAGTCCACGGGGGCTGCGATGCCGAACTTATTACTGACCGAAGACAGGCCAGAGTCTCTCTGTGTCCGTCGGTCCATCTTCTATGATATTGGGTCCAAGGAGGTTGTCTTAGGTCTGGATTCCGTTCGGACGGTGGCAGTGTCTAAGTCAAGTCCCCGACACTGTGCCCAGTGTGAATCAAATGGAACGAGATTGCATAAATCATATCACGGGCGCAAACTATAGCCCCGGAGTTTTGATGGCCCTCGGAGGCCCTTTACCTCGGTCGCAGACCCCCGGACACTTACGGGGAGTATGTTAATGGAATATTAATAAATTGCCGGACAAATTGTGTATTCCGTCCAGGGATCCATGGATGCTTCTTATGCTGCCATAATAAAGTGGAAGTCATTTTTTATTTGTGACAAATTGATCCGGGACAATTATAATAAGACGGAATATGCCAGCCTCGGAGTCCGGTAATTTCGCTGTTTTACGAGGACAGCATGAGAAATCGCCGCCTGCTAGCAGATGAGGTACTCCCTTTAAGATCGAATGAATGATGTTGAGCGGCGGCTTCTGGGAGGTTTTTGCATTTTTAAATAGTTTTAGCTAAAATTAAATTATTTCATAATTTGTTGGTAATTTTGACAACGTGCTTTTTTAGTGATTTCGGTATTTAAGCCAAAACAACTTAAAGAAGACATCATTTAGGGTAGGTTTCGTTGTTTTTGGTTTTTTTCGAATTTTTAATTTTACTCTTGAAAAGTCATCTGCAGCTCGTAAAGAACCAAATTTACCCCAAATATCTTTCTGAACCCTTGCACGCATAATTTCCTAAATACATATGTCAGCGATATCCCTCCAATCGCGTGAAGTGGATTTGAATCACGGACCTGTGGGATGGTAGTTGAGTGCCTTAACCCTTAGGCTACCAAAGCCGGTTTACTTGGGATATACAGATATTGAGACAACATACAGAGCCTTAGTGCGATGGCATAGAACCAAGGTTAACAGATTTGTTATTATATGTGGAAAGATTCAAGGAACAGTCTGCCTTTCCATTACCCGGGCATTGTGCTCTGATGAAGGTAAAACGAATGGTTACCTAGGTGATTCAGGGCAGGCGCGGATCCAGCCCTCAAAAAAGGTTGTGGTCACAGCCACCCGAAAATCGGCCAAGTGCGAGTCGGAGTATGCACTCGCTCATGATCTATATAGTGCATTCCTATAAAGGAGATGTTTACAAAATATATGACACCCTGACCAAGATTTTATATAGTGTATAGTTTCACATGGAAAAGCCGTGGGGCAAACACTAGTAGGTAAATTAAATAACCTGTAAAGTTTGTTGGCTCACGAAAATTATAAAAGTAAATGTGTGTTTGTTTGCACATCACAATGTCACATTTAGACTCTAAACTACTGAACCGATTTTGAAGAAATTTTTACAACTTCAAAGGATATCAAATTAAATTCCGGGAGCATCATAGATAGTTGGAGAAATTCTGCGTCCATTGGTACCTTATTCATGGAATTAGTTTATACGGTTACAAAAAAACAGGGTGATATGTGAAATTCTATCTTTGTACAGTTCTGACCGTATTACTCAGAACGGACAAAGATTTCGAACTAGGCGCCATAGTAGCTTATATTCAGCTCAAAAATACCTATCTAACGACGTATCACACTTACCTATTGGAGGTGGGTGAAAAAATTGGCCTTCTCCTTTGTCACATATGCGATGGTCAGCCAGGAACGATGCCTGTGCCAGCTTTAAAAAAATTGATACGAAATAATAGAGCCTCTTTAAACTATAAAACTGGCTATTGGTTAAATTTATCACAAATTCTCTAGAAAGGGCTATGTATACAGGGTGCGCCATCTTTTATATCGATATGTAAACATTGAATAACTTTGACATTTGTCAACCGATTGACTTGATTAGACATGTTTTTGAAACACCAGTTCAGTACAATTTTAACCATGAATCGCTTCACACCGAAGCGATGCGCCGAAATAGTGACGCTGTCGTTCATTTGTGTTAACTCAACGTGCATATCGTCGAAAATATCGTGGCCAATAGGCACCGTCTGACAACACTATTTGTCGTTTGGTGTCGAATTTTGTTGAGCACGGGACAGTAGGAGATCTTCAACATGCCGTTCATCAACGACCAAGACGTTCCAATGAACTGGTTGAAGCGGTCAGAGAGAGCATTGCCCAGAACCCAAAAGTGTCGTATCGTCACCGCTTGTTTTTGTAGGGTTATTTGAAAAGCAAAGTGTAGGCCAGCAAACCTCAGACCATTGACGAGCTCAAGGAAAACATTCGTGCCGAAATCATCGCTATACCGCCCGAGATGCTCGAAAAAGTGATCAAAAGCGTAAGCAAAAAAGGCGAATTTTATTTTATGACACAGTAACCACCAAGTTTGCAGTCTTATGCAAATCGGAAACAAGGCCTGAATCAAAAGTTAAGCTGGTGATATATACAAGCGTACCCAATCAACCAAATATCACGTAAGGCAATTGAAGTACTCAGTGTAATACATACTTAAGTTAGGAAAACGTTTCATATTGGAAATAAGTCTATTAATACCCCTTTCAAACCAGGAAAAACATCCTCGGGTTTATGTTTACCATTTTTAAAGCGCTTTTCACACCTACATTACGTTTCATTTTGGAAAGAAGTGTATGAATACACCTCTAAAGCCGGGAAAAAAACAACATGGTGTTTGTGTTCACCGTTTTGAAACTGCTTTTTACACGACAGGGTTCTAACGGTTACAAAGTAACTGGTTAAACACTTAAGTTTGGATGAAACCCTGTTTTGTTATTATTAAACACCGAGCACGCTACTTTATTTCTTGTAAAGCATTCGTTGTTTGGAAGTGATTACGATAACAGTGAGTTTTACATGCGCAGTGGAATTTTTTAATTATTTCCATATTTTAAATAATAAAAAGGTGTGTAAATTAAAAAAAAAATTAATTTAAAAATTAAAATGACTGAAACGATATAAAAATAAATTCGAAAAAAGTGAAAATATTAAATTAATTTATAAATTAGAATTTTATTGTAAAAAGTTACAAAGTCAGCGGTGTTTCTGTAAGTATGTTTTCATTTTTTTAGTCAAAATTTTACTATAATTTCTTCAATTTCAATTTCTTCTTTTACATGTACGAGCACCGCATAAGATGACCTGACCCCCGAAACATAAGAATACAATAATTTACAATAAGTTTTATTTGTTTTAAAAACATGTGATGTACATATTTCTGCTTTTTATATATATTTTATATATTTTGATTTGCCTTTTGTTTGCGATATTTTGTGAAAATATAATATTTATTAAATAAAAATGAACATAATCCTAAATATTACTGCTTTTTATTCTTAAACTCCTACAAACAAAATGCCAAAATACATAGGCCGGTTTTACACGACCGGACACCGAACAGACAAAACGAACGAACAAACTGGAGTTTTTGGGGAAGAGGGTGAGAGATGACGATGGAAAATCGGCCCCTCTCTTACCCTCTTTCATATAAACCACAGCTTGTTCGTTCGTTTTATCTGTTCGGTGTCCTGTCGTGTAAAAGGGCCCATAATTGAAAACACCAATAAGGAACCGTCAGTTCTACACGGTCAAAAACAAACCTAGAAAGAACCAAAGCGTCAAATTAGTAAAAAGGAAACTTAAAAATGACCTTAGTTACAATATTACTAAAATTTACCATAAGTTTATTTTTAACGTTAAATTCACGTAAATAAAACCACTGTAAAGAACGGTTTTCTTGTCAAGCGATTTTTACCACGGTAATTAAAAAACGTACCAAATACATGTGTAAATCAAGTTACCGCAACGTTAAAATTACGTTTTTGACACCCACTAAAGTTAAAACACTTAGGTATCAAAAGCGTTCTACACACCGTGTTTTAACTCGATTTGGTTGATTGGGTACATGCATCGCATTCAGCAGATCCATGATATGCGGAGATTTTCCTCTGACACATAATTGCATGGTTGCGTTCCGTCCCGGCTTTTACAGATAGCCCAAAAATCTAAGTAACGAGTCGCATGTGTGTGTTGTGTATGCTTGTGTGTCCTATGTCGAATGCGGCATTGCAGAAAAAGTTGAAAGTAGCCCGACATTTGCGTGGCATGCGGAACATTCACGGAATATTTCGTCAGGTCGCATTTGAATACACACACTTCTATAATATCTGTCAATGAATGGAACGCATGTACGCTTGGATATGTCACCAGCTTTAAAGTTAACGCCTTAAAACCCCAAAAATTGCACCCCATTGATCTTGCGGATGATCTACAAGAAAAATGTGTTCTTTTAAAACAATTGTGGACTTCTCATGAAAACAAAATGAATTTAAGACAACTCAAGCATACGCAGAAGAATTTGAAGGAAAGATTTCCGTATACAGACGGAAATAGCCTTACGTATGCTCCTCTGCACTGCAGTGCAGAATCTTCGTTTTCCGTACTCTTCTTCTTCTTCTTTAACGGCTCTACAACCGGTATCCGGTCCTGGCCTCTCGCAACTGCTCTCTCCACCGGTCCCGATTCTGAGCCGATCTCATCCAGTTTCGCATCCCTAAGCTCTGAGCGTCCTGGTCTACGCCATCCTTCCAGCGGAGGCTGGGTCTCCCTCGCTGTCGCACTCTATAGGTCTTACCGCAGAGAACTTTCCGAGCACGCTCATCTTCACTCATATGAGCTAGATGTCCTGTATCCGGAGTCATCCTTCCTCAAATAAAGAGCCAACAATCCTCCGAAGTATTTTCCTCTCGAACACCGCCAAGAGGTTAGAGTTATACATACATGTTAGACTAAAGAAATACTTCGCGTACTCTAGCCATCCTTAATAGTGACTTAAAAAAATTCGTAAATTACCGTGTTATTGACGAATTTGTCAACCAATTTGTGGATCGCAAAAAATGTAAATATTTAATAAATTATGTTTATTCTTTTGTATGGCATTTTTCCATTAATAAAATATTTTTGCTTTTTTTAGTTAGGCAAATCTTATAGGCCCACGGCGCCAAATTTTAAAATACGCCACTGACCCAGCCAACAGTCATCTCTTTTTTCCAATACATGTATTCATGTGTATTAAGTTCCGAATCACGCACCATTCATTGTTTTTTTTATTTTATAAAGGGATAGGTTATAATATCATCAGCCTATCAATCTCTATAGACCGTGAAAGTGTGACGTCACAAGTCTGTTAGGGTTGTGGGCATGCCCATCGGGCTCACAACTGTGGATATGCGTTTGCTTCAGGGCGGAGAGATTCCGCAATATTCACTATTATGGGAGAGATTTTAGAAGCGGGAATGCTATCGGATTGCATGACCGTGAAGATCTTAGAATTTATGACCAAAGATTATCTATTTTTAATAAGATGTGACACTCTCGAATCACAAACACACCTACAATTTTTCATAAATACATAACCAAAAATATCCTATGAGCTGAAAAAGAATAACTACAGTGCTTTTTATCAAAACAACTGTCCTATGCAAATTCCCATTAAAAAGAAAGAGTACGAGGCATATCGCAAAAGCAAATAAAACATCCATAAAATGTGTACAATAAATAAAAGCCGGTTTTTTTACAATGCATTTTTAAAGGCGATCCAGGGCATATGTCATGGTGTTAGTCGTTCAATTTCAACCAGCCCACACAATGTAAATTATAGGGAAATGTGGAACTGAAACAAAATTTACACATGTACAAGGGGTACACGCATTACAAACTGGAAATTTTTTCATCCCATAGTTTTAAAGGCGATCCAGGGCATCTTATTTGTGGTTAGCACTGAGAACAGAAATAACACAGGCTGGTGAAAAAAATTTTGTGGAATTTCAATTTAGAAATTGCTAATGCTTCAATTTATAAAAGAAAGTGATTTTTAAATCTGTTAAGTATTTTATAGACGGCAAGAATTAGAAGAAACTAATTTTTTTCGTAACTAGTTTAGGCTATCTTAGTGACTTTATTAATAACTTTGTAGTTTTTTGGTATTTTAATAAAAATAACGAGAAAGCACGGTATTAGATTTATTGTTTGCGAAAATTATTAGGGCTACCTGGGATAGTTTGTAATAAATTTAGAGGCTACATAGAACAATTTGTTTGCGGTAGATCGGCTTTTATTGCTTTTTTTGAATTTGGTAAGTGATTTTATTAATCAATTTGTAGATTGTATATTTACTGTTTGCAATTTAAAGGCTACCTGGAACAATCATCGTAGTGTTAGCTGTAATTGGAGTTAGATTACGCAGGTTACAATGGGTAAACATCATATTAAATGTTTTGTATGTGGTGGAAAAAAATCTGATGATTTAAAAATTAAATTTTTTAAATTACCGGGTGATAGTTCTAGGAGCGAAATATGGTTGAGAAATTTAAATAAATGCGATTTGCTCAACGTGAACATACCACAGTATCATCGTGTTTGTTAAAGGCATTTCGATGAAAATATGGTTTCAAAATTATCGAATCGTTTGAAATCAATGGCTTATCCAATTAATGTAATAGTAGAAGAGCCCAGGCCCGCCAGATTTCTTATATATACATAGTGCGATACGCAGTTAAGAACGTATGCACACTCGCTAGCCCGGAGAATGGGCCCATTGAAGACAGAGGGGTTAGGGGGTAAAAAAGGGGTTAAAATTGAAAAAAATGTCTGTCGCTGCATATGTAGGCTCTATTAGGGCTAAATAACAGTTAAATTCTAGTGGCAGAAATTTTTGACCATTTGCTGCGGTGTGAGGGGTGAAACGGCAACTTCAACTAGGGGTGGCTTGGGTAGGGTGCAAATGTAAAAGGGATTACGCATCGTTATAAGCAATTGGTAGGGTATTATTTTGTAAACTCAGCTTGTCCTACTAAAGCAATAGTGGAAATATTAGAAAAAACGGTAAAACAATTAGTGAACGTTAATATGAAAACGCGACTAATTATTTCGTACCAAGGAGGAAATTTCATCGGACTTAACAAATTAAAGGGAATTTCCTATACAAATCCTTATTTGTATATCAATAATGTTAAACTATATTATGTGTTTGATACTCCACATTTTCTTAAGTCATTATGGAGAAATTTTATAAAATATAATATTATTTTAGAAAATAATAGGAAGGCAAGCTTCCGCCTCTTCCGTTAAAACTGACTACCTGCAAAAATTTACGACCTAGACCATTCTTGTGTTTGAAGTTATTCTAGGTAATGGTTTGGTTCATCTGAAACAATTTCCAGAATACCAAGAGTTGAAAAGTTCAGATGCAAAACATCAGGCCTATATATCTTATAAGTGGAGTTACTAAATTTTCTGTCGTTTACAAAAGAATACACATTTGTAGGGAAACCGAAAAATTAAACTCATTCATTATAATATAATATTCATTTATCCGTATAAAATGTATATTTATTCATTTTTATTCAAATCTTCACCACAATCAAAAAGTGAAATGATAGATTTGTGATAACTAAAGTAGGATATAAAGTTCGTGATTTAACTTCATTGAAATAACTACAAAATACAGCGGTTATGGTACAATGGTTATTCCAGATTTTGCTGCTATTATTTTGTCATTATGCATCTTCAATTTGAATTTATTATCTGAGAAGTCCATCAGTGGTTGTGCTTCTGGCTTGGCGAAAATTGCACTAAAATCACCACTCAATATCATTGGCATTTCACTTCAATTTTTATTTATTAAAGTTGGACCTTCTGTTCTGTATAACAGTAGTATTTCGTGTATGAAATCTATTAATTCACTAATTCTTTTATTCGGTGATATACATATACCCCAAAGGCAATTTTTTCCTGCAAAACCGGCTCTTGCCCTTACTAAAACGCCAAAAGTGGATTTTGAAACTAAACCACCAGTTGCCCAAACTAAAACCGTTTGCCCTAACTAAACCCATAAAGACGGATTCAGCAACAAAACCATCTCTAAAACCCCCAAAGGCAAACTTTTCCTGAAGAACCAGTTATGGCCTTACTAAAACCCCAAAAGAGAATTTGGCAAAAGAACTACCGTTTGTTCATACTAAAATCTCCAACGGCTAATTTCCCCCACTTGCCTACTTCCCTTTAGCCAGCCTACTTTGTCAATTCCTCAATTCCTTAAATTTTGACGGTCCCATATCAAAACACAGAAAGTTACTATACCAGGACAGAAAAAGTTCATTAAAAGATTTGCCATTTAGTAAAGGGTCATTCCATGGAAAATGACACCAAGCTAATGAAAAAAAAGTGACGAAAATCACATAAATTTTAGGCTTTAAGTATTGTTAAAGCCCCATAGTATTCGGAAATATGCGAGTAGTAAAAAATAAAATTATTACTTTTTGTATTTTCCCAGTTGTATATTGATTTTTCCATTCAATTCAAAAAAAAGTGCTATTAGATGAAGAATGCAAGCTCAAATATTCACTTATATACTTCTAGAAAGAGATGTAGAACATGAATTCCCTACACCAAGCCCAAAAAATAGCTTAATAGTTAATAAAATATGCCCAAATTAATGTGTTTTTTGTGTACAGTTTTTTACTCGTCCCACCCGTCACGGATCCCTGTCCCACCCGTCACAACATTTTAAGCTTCATAAAAAAAGTTCGTATTGTCTTTTCACTTACCTCTTTTTAGAAAACAATTAGCGACATATCTCAAATAGCATACTACAATAAAATTAGGGCTTCATATGAACTATTTGATCTGAATTTCAACGTCAAGTGCAAGTATCTAAAGAAAGAAGGGTTTTGCCTGTCCCACCCGTCACATATGTAATACTACGAATTTAACAATTTTAGAATATATATTTATGTTGTTTTCTTTTATCATATCTTAAAAAATATATCTAAGAATGCTATCATAAATACAGTATGTATTATATGCTTTGTTTGCACTTTAAAATAACTGAATGTATATCAAAAAATGTGTTAAAATGTCCCACCCGTCACCATGGAATGACCCTAAAGCATCCGGCATAATTAATTTCATAAAATGAATAAAAACTAAGTTTCTGTCTGTTATTTCCAGGTTTAGTTTTTATTTCGCCATTTTTGACTTGCCTATGTGATTAAATTTAATTTTAAACCAAAAAATTTCATTAAATTATATGCACACCCTGTAAAAATTGTTTTAATTTTCATTTTGTTCCTCATCATATTGCATCCTTTTCTTCCAAATGGCTTTTCTATTACTATCTACTTCTTACAATTCCGGCAAGGCCGTTTAAATAACGGTACGAAGGTCAAAAATAGATAAGCGAAAACGTCGAGAGTGTCACATCTTATTGTAGATAATCTTTGTTTATGACCCTCTACGTAAGCCTCTGATATACCACAGCTTTGGGTATAACCCAAGCTTTATCGCAGCTCTTGTCGTTGGTCGCGACCACAGCGTTAGTCACCGCAATTTGGTCGCGCGCTGTTCTAAAAGCGGCCTTTCGTGATTTTATTGCTTTTCTCGTTTAAGTGACCAAATTTTCCAGGAAACAGATATTAAAATATTTCATAACTATTTTGTTAAATTCTCCTCAGCATTCAAATATTTCTTACTAACACATCCTATCGCTCAATTAGTTTTGATCGTCTAATTCATTTCATAGCGGACGTGGAGAGTAGACTCATCCTCCTCCAGGCAAAACCAGCAGGTGGGGTCCTCCGCCTTTCCTATTCTCCATAAGTGGTAATTTAGAACGCAGTGCCCGGTCACCAAGCCTGACATCATTTCTACTGTGCCGCAAGAAATCCTTGGCCGTGTTAGGAGACGACTCAGGAAGGAACGGCTTAGAATTGACCAGTCCAGGCGTGGACCTCCGGCGTTCAGTATGTTTCAACAAAGTCCGATCGGCTAGGGCCCTTTGCAAAAAGCTGGCAGGTTCTCCCATAGCCCGCTCTGGACCGATGAATGCAATGTCGGACCCCTGTTTAACTAGGGCATCCGCTTTTTCATTGCTTTTGCAGCCCCGATGACCCGAGACCCAAACAAGGGTAGCTTGATTGAGAACGCCCAGCAAGAGCACATTGGCAGCCGCAAACTAATTTAGACTTGGTCCTACGGCCCTAATTGCCGCTTGACTATCAGAGAAGATAAAAATCCGTTCTTTATGGTAGACCCTTCTTAAGTTCTCATGAATGCATGCCAATATAGCGTACACCTCTGCTTGGAAGACAGTTACTAGGGTGCTTTAGCTCCAGATTCCGGCGCCCACACCTGTCTCTGTTTCGGAGACATCCGTGTGCCATACTATTTTATGTAAAATTGTTTTAAGCCGTATGTAACATCACGGGTTTTTAATAAGTGATTCACTTTTATTCTGGGGTGGGCCAGAAGGATTCTGGGGTGGGCCTGGCCCACCTGGCCCCTCCCCTTGCTACGCCAATGGTGGCAGTTCGGGCCTGTGCTCCGGAAAATTAACGAATGAAATTCCGGTCCCAGTGCGGCCCTGTTAGCGATTTAGAATATGTGATTATTCCATCGCAGATCGTCGGTTAAATATACGTTAGATTCTTTCTGTCCTCTGAGATAGAAGGAAGCAAAATTGTGCCCAAAAAAACGAAATAGCTTTAATAATTCGACAATTTTAGTTTTTATTTGGAAATCGAATTTACTAAGGATCCTTTCTCTCAGTTTGAGTACTTTATCTTATAGCCTGTATTCGCTGCCATTGCCTGTCCTTTGATTCCATCTACAACTATTTTTTTGAAAGCCTATATTCCTTCTATAACACGAAATTATATCAAATATATTTATAACTTTTTGTTACTCGTGCAATTGACCTCTGAATGATAATAACATAATAAAACCTACTAAAACCTTCCAATTCACTAATTTAATAGATAAAACGGAATGAATATCAAACATCGAATTCCAACAATAACGCATACCATGTGTGGATTTGACTATAAATCCATCATGCCCAAATCCATGTAATTCTAACTAAATAAATTACATATGAATCCCAGCCACAATTAAAAAAAAATCCTTAAGCACTTAATGCTCGGGCATATTTACAAAATCATCATGCAAACATAATTTTAATCGTAAATTGGCATTTTAACAATTAAATTAATTTATTCATAATAAAATGAGCATTCATCAATGATTATTTACATAAATTTCATACTTTCGCATACATTTTGGGTCGATCAATATTAAATTCACTTATAAAGTATTCACACATTAATCTTTATTGTTCGACATAATTTACCGGAAATCATGTAGCATAAAATTTAATCGATTTTCACATCCCTCTGGATTCACCTGGCAGCACACCATCCCATATCATCTCTAGTGCAATATTATATAGGTATATGCAGTTAGGTGCACATGCTGCTATGGTGCAAATCCCGATATGCAAAGCACTCCGAAGATAAATTTGTTTTAAAACTTTGACAAATAGTCATGGAATAGGCGAGAGTCCTTTACCTGGTTTTAATGCGAGGACACTTTCAGTAAATGCAGAACGCTTTAAGGGCATTAATCTATCTGGCGAAAATTCAATTAGTGTAAGTAAACAAAAATTTAACACCCCATACCCAGGTAAACTGAAGATAATTATCGTCGCACTACCTTTGATAGGTATAATGCCTTGTGCTTAGGTAACAAGAACTGCAGGGGTTCCTCTTTCTCTCTCTCGGCGTATCTCCCACGGCAAGAATAAGGTTCAGGTGCTTTGATTTACTGTACACGCATACATACACATACATACTTACATGAAGCAGCATGCCAGGAATCTGTCGCGCAAACAAAACGAGCAGAAGTTAATTAGGTTAATTTGTTAAGAAATTACCTATGGAGGAGGCTCTGCTGCTCCACAGTAACTTAGGTGCTAGGCGAATGCTGTTCCATTCTCAGGGTCTAACGATGTCTTTCTGATTGCGTCTAGACTGGGTCTTCCCACTGCAGTAAATGTAGTCAATTTGGTGCCCGCATACGTAAGATAAATGATCGAAAATTTCTCCACCAGCGGCCCCCGATAAAACTCCGCACTGGAAAACCGTTCCAACAAGTTGGGGCAAGTCGTGCCGTCCGAAATTGCCGACAATTAAACAAACCTCAAATTTTCCGGCCATCGTAATCGAAACATCTTGGATTGGTTACGCCAGGCAATTTTCAGTCCATCCCGAGGTTATTACGGGTTAAGATTTTATTTCTTCATCTCTTCGACCGCAAGTCGCGTCTTCAGAGAAAAGCCCCAAGACGTCGTCCGCCGTACACATCTTTACAGAAACTTATGACCGCGCGGAGCTCCCCATCATTGCAGTCGTTTGGGATCAAGCTCTGCACTTAATGAAATCTCGGCCTGTTATTAAGATATTTGTATTACCTGAAGCCGGACCTTCCAGTCCATTCCAAACGGATGCCGCGGCAACAGATGATACATACTGTTGGTCCAAAAAAGTTCGGCGAATTGCAGCAACTGCAACAATGCAATACAGAAAGAAGGAGTTGGCTGCGTGCGTGCTGTTTGGTTCAAAGGCGACCCAGCCTTTCAGATGTTTTGACAAACTACAATTTATAAGGCCCGTCGATGGACCGCAGACGTCCCCCCAGTGAGGAATGAAAATGGATTTCTGTCAAATGGATTCGATTTGGCCAGCGCGTATCGGATCACCGCGCTTCGGGGTGGAAACATGGCAAAAGAACAGAATTTTTCATTGAGGCAATATTTTCGGTGGCCGAGAAAGATAAATGATTACTTTCGTGTAGCCACAAATGAAGATTTATAAGGATAATAAAAAATATTTTTACGATCGGGATTTTTATTTATGAAATTTCACTTGAAGGTAAAAATTTTCGGAGATCAATTTCTTAACCGAATAAAGATGAAAATATTAAACGATTTATTGAAGGGCGTAATGGTTTTATAGCGATTTAGAAAATAAATTTAAAGGTGCTCAAGATAATGTTATAGTGAAGACCTGTGAATTTCTGCTAAGTTTTATAAGTACACCGTAACATGTTTAATTGAACTGGAAATGATATAAGAATGATCAACAAGAAAATCACAATTTAAATTTGTAAATTTGGTCGACAACTTCTACATTCAGCTTTGCTGAATTTGAAAGGCAACTGTGCTGAATAAAAAAAAATGCAGATTTAAAAATACTAGAATACTCCGTTTCCAAATCAAATTCAAAAATTATTTATTTTGTATAGCAATCCATGTTAAGAATGACTTCGCTTTATAAGAAAATTTAAAGTAATACGCCTCCTGATTTTGACAACCTCTGACTTAAAACCAACATATTCCTATACTATCTCTTCAAAATTCCTGATATATGTAATTAACTTAATCTCTGGATCAAAATAATTCTCCTTAATCACGTCATATTCTTCTGTTTTGTTATATTTCCGGCTTTAAAACCTTATCGCGGGAAGGAAATAGTACGACTCAAACAATGCTTTTCAACTCCATACGGCTGCCTCCCGAGTTTCGTTTATTCTTAGCCTTATTTTGATAGCCAAGTACTTGGCTTTGATGGAACCCGTTTTAACCACGCTCCAGTCGACTTGGAATCGGCCATGGCTTCACAGCACATAAAGCGCACTTTGCAACTGCTCAAACACCACCGTGATGATTCCAAAAAAGTCACAGATGAAATTATAAGGGATGCTACTATCAAGGTCGGACTTGAGGAGGACATACTGATGTCAAGTATCGTTCAGAGACAAAGTCATCGAAGAAACTACAGAGCAGAAAGCCCTTCAGAATTCTGGAAGAGGTCTTTAATAATACCGTACATGGACCCAATTATTGCCTCCAGGGGCGGCGGAGGGGGTGGGGATGGAAAGAAAAGTGCCCATGGTTGTGAATCATTTTTGAAAATTTATTGTAACTTCTTGGCCTGCGTCGCACAGTGGTTCCAAATCCCGAAAAAGTGGCCAAAATATGTAGGCGTTATTTAAATTGTATGAAATTACGTAAAAATAGTACTTTTAGATCGCTGATTACGAATCTGCACTCAAAATAAAAAAAAAATGGCGGATCCAATATGGCGACAAAATTTTTATAAAGTGGTCAGATTTTTTTGAAATTTGGTATGAAGAGTAGTTCGAGTCTGCTGATTACGAATTGCTACTCAAAATTTAAAAAAGCAAAATGGCGGATCCAATATGGCGGACAAAGTACTTATAAAATGACCAGAATTTTATGAAATTTTATTTAAATTAAACAAATCGTGGCAAACTGGGGCAACTTTTGAAACTTCCAAATTATAGAAAAATATCTCAAGAATACGACAAAACTTGTTAGAGAGTGGGATGTCGTGGGACTTTTGAGTAATGTAATTTTAAACATTGACGTTTACAACGGGAAATTATAATAAACTTGTTTTGAATGGTACCGTAAAACGGGGTTACTTTGGCAGGTTTTGACCTATTTAGAACCAATTTCTTAAAAATTACGTGCAATATATTTCTTAAAACAATTTCTTAAAATTTTATCGTGCCTTGTCCACACCGAGAAAAAAGACTTAGTTGAATTAAATAAACAAATTTATTTGAAAAAAAATTATTTAATTTGAATAAAAATTTATTTAATTTAAAAAATAGTTTATTACTTTCAAACAAAACAGTTTAGTTGAATTTACTAAATTTATTTAGTTAAATGTCTATTATTTAAATTAACAAAAATTTAGTCAAATCAATTACTAAATGCTTGAATCAAATAAAGAATATTCTTCTCGATCTGCGCACGCCAACATGCGCAGTGTGACGGCGCACAGTGGGGCAAATAGCTCATTTTTTGGACAAGTGACAATTCCCAAGCCTGGAATTAATGAAACTTAAAAATTTTTTTTAAACTATTCGTGATAAAATTGCCTTTAATTCTATCTAGCCAGAATTTTGAAATTTGAAAATTAAAGATGGCTAATCCAATATGGCGGACATAAGTTTGGTAAGAAAATTAAATTTTTTTCGTAAGATTTTTTAAAATATTAAAGAATCTTTTGACAAAAATTTAATTTTCTTACAAAATTTATGTCCGCCATATTGGATTAGCCATCTTTAATTTTCAAATTTCAAAATTCTGGCTAGATAGAATTAAAAGCAATTTTATCACGAATAGTTTAAAAAAAATTTTTAAGTTTCATTAATTCCAGGCTTGGGAATTGTCGGTTCTCCAAAAAATGAGCTATTTGCCCCACTGTGCGGGGCTCCAGTCGGTTTTCTAGTGCTACAAAGAGAAGTTCGCTTATGCAAGTCCGCGAATTGTTCGGTTGTTGATCTCGGGAGGAAAATCGTTGTTCGTGTACGTACAGTATACCTCGAGGAAGACGTACCCATTTTAGCACAATTATTGTGTACTTGGCAGCATAGCAGTGCTCTTGTTTATTAACGCGCATACGATGTGTATGCACGCACAAATATATGTTATTGTTGAATTGAAAAAAGAAAATATTTGAAACGACTAATTTTTTTATTAAAATCAAAAAAAAAATCTGATTCAAATTAAATAAATTTTTAATTGAAATCAACTAAATTTTTTAAATAAAATTTTTTAGTAGTTTCTAATAAATTTTTAGTAAGCTCATATCTAAGGGCCTGTGCGAATAGTGACTAAATTGATGACTAAACTAAATTTTGCAGTTTTTGTGAATAATGTAGGGAATTGCTGTGTGAATTCTTTTGATGACTAAATTCTGTCAGTTATTCAGAAATTTAAATTGTAACCATAACAACAATTTAGTCAACTGTCGAAAAATTTAGTCTACTCGCCAAAAGACTAAATACTGTATTATCGAAACTAAATTTTAGTCATAGAATTCACACAGGCCCTAAATGTCAAAATTTAGTTATTTCAAATATTTTTTTTTAATTCAACTACTATTTTTTTCTCGGGGTATATGTAGGTATGTCCAATTTACAAGAAATTTGACTTCAGTACCATGATTATAAAAGCCTTAATTTTTTTTTGGCTGCCAAAGTAGGCAGTAAGTTTGGGGTTATTTTGGCAGGTATAATAAATTGCTTTTAACTTGAAATAGGCGACTTCGTCGGGCTAATTTGACACCTCTTTCTTGAAAAATTAAATTTGTAAAAATTGGAGCATTAAAACCAAAGGCTTTATGTTGGCTGCCAATCTGACGCCTATATCCAGTTTTGTTAAGGCCGGCTCCACACGTTGGCACCAAGGTTAGCCCCAATGCTACTTGTCCAACGTGTGGTCGTCGCGTGTCGGAATCTTCGCCAACCTTCGCTCGTACCCGCGTTGGGAACAACGTGTGGAGCCGGTGTAAAGGAAACCCCTCATTGTTCACAACATTTAAGGTGTTGATAAGAACTTGCTACTCCTGGGCAGTAAAAATGGTAGGGTGACCTAGTTTTTTGGTACGTATGCTCTTTAGTTTGTTCTGAAGGGTCCCACGTGGAATGCGGAACCTTTGGCTCGCTGCAGCTTGAGACATGCCGCCTCGAATGGCAGCCAGCGCTTCATTAAGGGTCTCATCACTAAAGTTGTTATATGTTCGCCCCCAAGCTTCTTTGTATAATTTCTCGGCATTTTAAATTAATTTAGATATGTATGTAACAAAGAGAAAAACCTTAAATAATAGAAAACAAAAAGGAACTGAAGAAACAAAAAAAAAATTAAGTAATGAAGGTAGGCTGCCAAAGTGGGCCCCCTAGTGCCAAAGTAACCCCGTTTTACGGTGCATTACTAAAATTATTAAGAAAAATGATTGCAAATATGAAATAACGTTTAAAAATACTTACTTTCGTTAGCAGAAGCCCTTTCAAACGATTCCAGGTCACTGTTAACCTGGGATGGCAAATTTACATGATTTTCGAGTTTTGGACGTAATTTACGTAAAGAACTGTAAATTACGTAATTTCCTTGTAAATAACTATGTTTTGGTAAAAAACTCCCAAACCACCAAAAATACATAGGGCCTTATTGTTGAAGTGAATGAGAATTTGACAGGTTCTGATTGTTGAATCCCCCGGCGGGAAAGTAGAATTTGACAGTTGAAAGTGGAAGTTAAACTAAAAAACCACTAGTTTGGAGTTGTGTATCCAATGTGAACTGTCATTCATTTGAATTTCGAAAATGAAATATGTCGCTTCATATGGCAGTTGCGCCCGGCGGATTGAAGAATCGCAGCGACAAGTGAAAGTGAATCCCAAATCCGCCGGGTTTTACAATCACTTGAAGCACTTCCGCAGCGGCTGATGCAGCCGAAAACTGGGTCAAATTATTTGTTGTTTGTCATGAACTGCGTGAGTTTTTGGAATATCACTGCAAGAAAAGCAATGTGTTCAACACTGTCATAATGACGGCAAACTATTTGCATCAAGTTATCGTGGCCAAGAGTTGATTGAAAAACAACAAAAGGAAATGAAAGACTAAATTTTTGAACATCTCGAAGCAGATGGGCTTGAATCGTTTCGCAAGTTATCGGAAAACGAAGGGTCGTTCGCTAATTTACAATGGAAGAAAATAACGAATCCGAAAACATTTTGGCACTATGCTGCCTAACAAGGTCAAGAGGAGCTGTTTACAGTTGCGATGAAGTTTTTGAAAATTCCGGCATCAACAGCGCAACTCGAGCAGCTTTTTTCCAATTGGGGATATTTTCACAATGCCACCCGAAACAGACTTTCCGTGGAAACATCGGTCCCTGTGCTGAAATTCGAGTCGTGTTTTGTGGCGAGTCGTGTTCAGTTGTAGAAAATGACGTTTCAGTCGAATTACGACTTTCAGCACAGGGGCCTAGAGTGGAAGTGCTAAGTTGAGTTGTTTTTCTTCTTGAACTAAAGAATTCTTCAATAAATTGACATTTTCTTTCCTTTTTATCTAAAATCCACAATCCACTGTTATTTACACTCATTTCGCACTTCTTCTTCTTCTAATGACGCTACAGCCCAACTCGAGCCTTGGCCTCCTCTAATCTTTTCCTCCAGTCTTCTCGATTTCTGGCCGAAGTTCTCCAGTTCGATTCGATTTCGCACTTGGTCGATCAAAAAGTAGTCTTACACATTTTTTACAAAATCCATGTAGAGAACTCCAATTTTTTCATGTAATTTACGTCATGTAATTTACGTAAATGAAATGTAGACTACATCCCTGAGTTTTTTACGTGCCATCCCAGCTGTTAACACAAAAAGCCCGTTTCACTATGCACCGCGCCGAGGCTCTCGTGTGCCAGACGCTCACGTAACAATGGCTACCGAAAGCCCCCCCCCCGCAAGTTTGGCCGTTATAAAACGCTGTTTCTAATATCTTAGGTACCAACCTACATAACTAGACCCAAAAAGTCCCCAAATCAAAGATCGATTTTAGGGACTTTTGGCCACTTTTTCGGCATTTGGAACCACTGTGGTCGATTGAGATTACGTGAAACATTGACATACTTAACATACAAGGCCGTAGCCAGCTCCGAATATCTAAGGGCGCTCATCGTACAATTATTGGCGCCCGAAATAATAACAGTTCGGAAAAATAAAAGATGGAAATATATAGTGTTTTTATTACCTTGAGGCTGGTTTTATACTAAACATTTTCTAAAAGTGAGAACGAAAATAATGAGTACAATTCAGGTCAATTTGAGTATATTTATTAAATCAAATTAATCATTTGAGCAATGAAAACAGTTGCCTTGATGTGATGAGAACATTTCGAAAGACTTCACTCGAGTAAACAATATGCGCGACCACCTGTTTTCATGTACTGTCACGTAATAACGCTCATCTTGCAAATCATATTCTCATGATATTTGAACTTGACAAAATAATGCTAAGCCACAAATAAACTCTTGACTTAGAAGAAATATTTATTTCGGAAGAAAATTTAAATCTAAGTTTAAATCAAATGATGAGAAATTCTTACGGTTTGACAAAATAATTTTTTTCTCATTGCAATGAAAAGTCCTTACCATAAAGGGCGCTGCGCGCCCTTTCGCGCCCCCGTGGCTACGGCCATGTTAACATACCAAGACCATACAGGAGTAGGAATAAATCAGAGAAATTAGCAATTGTTTTGCTCTGGCACACACTATTTTTTTGCACTAATTTCAATAGGTCTTTTACTCAATCAAGAATCTTGTTATTCAGTGCAAGCAGAAAATCGCGGGCATATTTCCATGACAGAAAATGAATGCTTTTATGACAAGAAAATAACATGTTCGTATAGTGTAGAATGGCATCTTCCAGGCTCCTTTAGATAATAATCTAACAACGAAATGGTACTACAGTCTTTATGTACTCGCACAAAGCTCGTGACTATAACATTAAACAAAAATTTCTATTTTAAGCATTAAAGCCGCACCAAAAACTCCACCAACACAATAAAAATAGAATCTGCTTTAATCTTCCATTCCCAAAAGAAGTGCCGCTTTCTTTCCGAATTATAAAACAGAAATGTCCTTGCCACAAGAAATTAAACAATCCTCCCCCCCCCCCCCTACTTAGCTCGCAGAAGCTATGGAAATTAAAAGTGATTCGCTCGTAAGCAAAGCAAACAAACAAAACCATACGCCGCCACCGCCGCTGCTGCTGCCATTGTAGAATGGGAATTTGGTTTTCATCACCTAATTAACCCAATTCGGAGTGCTGAAACCACTTTCGTCGGACTAAATCCTTTTTTAATGGGATGTCCGTACCAAAGCGTGTAATCCTCAGCAAAATCCCTTTCATATGTCGGAAGTCCTTTGATCCTGGCATGCTGGGCATGTATATAAGCAAATGTAAAACATAAAACGGTGCTGTTCATACTTTTAAAACTAATTGCGCTCATATGTTTAGTCGACACATCCTTGTCAGGAGAGCATTCTTCCTAGGACCTGTTCATCACACACGAGCACATCACCTCCACCCCCATGCCTCCCCGCCCGGGCGGTATAAAGATGCAAAGCGTTGCTGTGATGGGTTGCATCCGCCGCAAGATGAGCTTTTACCGTGAAGGTGTGTCATGATGCACTTCTAGCCTTCAAGTAGGTTAGGATAATGCGATGATCATGTTATTCTATATTTACACCTTCATTGTGCCGTTATGCACTTTAAAGGCCACCGTTACTGATGGCAAAGCAGATTGGACTGGCTGTTCTTCATTTCGTAGCGCTGCAATCCTCTCGTGTGCATGTTTATAACGAAAAGGATCTTAAGCATTCCTTTGTCAGTGGCACTTTCTGCTCGTGAAGCTGACATACATACATGTATACATGGAGAGCATATGGATGATGTGCCATCAGCATTCCCGGAACCTGCTTGACACAAAAGGGTGCGAATATGTTCAACATTTTGTTTACGACCGAACCTGGCCTCTCCCAAAGAGAAAACACCCAGAATGTCCTCATGAAGATTTTAGATGACAATCATACTCACAGTATTCCCATTCCGGACCCTCCTACACTTCACTCTCCTCGGGTTATGCTGATGAGGATGATAATGTTCCATGGATGTCTTCTGGATGGCACACATATGCTCCAATGCCTATATTGTGCCCCAGCCCCAACCCCGCCATTCCTTCAGCAAATACAAAGCTTTGGGGTCGTTGTATTCTTTGCGTACGAGTCCTACTGATTATTCCTTAATATAATCTTATTTGGGATTTGCCTGTGAATATGAACGTCGGGGCCTGATTCTGTGTCCTTAATATAATTTGCCAAAATTGGTTCCATATTCAAAGACGTGCTCCTATACGGGACATGTTTCCTCAATTTAATTAGATTCTGTGGAGAGCCCTTCACCAAGGGGTAGGGAATATCTTTTACAATGGAAATAGGGCACGAAGCAATATGCGAAATGGATTCAACAACACACACACATATACACACAAAAAAAGATTGGCGAAAAACAAAGAGGAAAAAAATGTTTGCATTCAAAGTAAGATAAATGGTGGCAACGAATTATTTTCGATGTTTGTTCCCGGGACTTTTATGGTCTTCTCAAGTTTGTTTCAAGGTCGAATTATAGTAGTTTGCGTCGTTGCAGGGGGATGGGGTGGGGATATTAATAAAAGTTTTCATATAAGTTATGATTTACTGAAAAGATAAGATTTAGCTGGAATTTTAACGTCCTTGACGGAAAAACTTTTTAAGAGGATTAACTCAAAAATTTCCATAGATTTGCGTATTCGATTAGTAAAACTATGATTCTTATCTATGTAATGGTAATTTTTATTGATAAAACGGTTCTTTGTTCTTCAATACTTTTTTTATGTATTTTATTTGACATGACATTATGCCTGGCTAGTTGAAGACTTGGTCCAAATTTGGTCCATAGTCTATCCGACTTTGTTTTGAATCAGCCTTATTAAATCTGGGCAAAATTACCAAATATATAAGTAGAACAGGAGCAAAGGTAGTGACCATATGCAAAAGACCTAGTGATAATGGGTGCCAGGAATGTTTACAACCGTGATCTGTGAAATCATGGAAGAATGCCTGCAGGCCCGGCTCTAGCGGTGCTGGCGCCCCGATGCAACTTTGCAATGACACCATTCACGGTCACCAACATGATTCCCTGAGTATGAATTAAACTAAAGCTTAAGGGTATTTCTTTAATGCTTTTTAAAAATCTTTCCGAAAACGTAAGGCAGATTTTGGGATTGCCCCATTTAATTTGTAATGAGGTTTGCTTCATAGGGCTCCTATGAGAAATTGATAAGGTATACCTCATCGTTGATTTCTTTTTTTGTGTGGTGTTCATGAGGAAAAGCCTCTCATTGTGGTGCTCGGGAGGAAATGCCCTTTCAGCATGCCCCTCATTTGCCACGTGGAGTCCTCATGGGTAACCTACGGGGAATCCTTTTTTCGGCATACCCGTGAGGGAATCCACTTCTTAAATTCTAGTCGGGTGGGGCTTCAAAAGCTTAGGTTATTCAGTTATAAGTACTTAATAGCTCTAATATAACATATTTAATTTTCGTATAAAAAGTCTTGCTTGTGTGAGTCCCTCCTACCACGTTCCTTCGTCGCCAGCGTCAGAGACGGCCCTGCAACGCTCTGGGATGAAATATTTTGGGTGTGTGTGGATTCCCCCTCCCCCTGCAAAAACTAACAGCAACTTGACGGAATTGTTGGCATTTAAATGTACAGAGACGAAGAAGCATTTTATTTAAAAAAAAATTTTCGGATTTTCACTCACAAAATTTATTATTTTTTCTTTCATTTTAAATTTCTGCTTTTCCACTTTTTTCACGCAAACAGTAAATAAAATGTGGCAGTTTTTACAATTCCCTTTTCTAAAGTTGACAGGACTTACGCCGCATACATTTTGAAAATTGCAAAAAATTGAATCTGGCTTCATACTTCATTGTAGCGTGAAGTAAGAAGCGGCCAATGTGGCAGCATTAATAAATTCTCGTTGATTTGAAGCCGTGCAGCTTACGGCGTGAAGTATGCAGCGCCGAATGTGTTTTGAGCCTGACTTCGATAATCGTCTACTTTTCATCTCTCATTTAAAAAAAAATAAAATTTGATAAAATTTTAAATATAAAAAAAATTTCAAATGACCTGATTTTCATTTAAATTATGGATTTGAGCGCCCTTTGTTCGTGTGGCGCCCCGATGCTTTGCATCTTCTGCTTCATCGGTTGAGCCGGCCCTGAATGCCTGAGCAGAATTATGTAGAAGCTTGGCAGCACACTTCGGCCTGGCAGTCCACTCGGGCAACACTAAGGTAATGCTATTTACTGGGAAAATATAATCCACACCTTAAACCTCTTTAGGTTGGATGGAGATACACTCGCTCTATCCGCCATGAGGCTTTCCGAGGCTAATACTGGACCCAAAATTCAAATGGAAGTCGAACATCTAGGAAAGTGTTAAGAAAGCCTGCATAGCTTTCTACGCATATAAAAAGACCTTCGGAGATGGGGACTAAGCCCAAAGATGGTCATGTGGATGTACATAGCCTATGTCCAATTGTCACGTGTGGTTTGCTGGTGTGATGGCCAGCGCTGTGCAGGATCTATAATCTCATAAATTTAGGAAGGACTCAAACGACGGCAGCAAGCAATACCATCAAATCAGTGTCAAATCCAGAGGCTGGAATTCAAAACACAACGGTCATACCAACATCTTGGATTTGCTACCCGAGGATATGGTTGATACAACCACAGACTACCTTCCTTCTAGATTGGCCACCAGAAAGAGTTCGGAGACGATATACCCTCAAGAAGAGCTACTTTTCCCATCTATGTAATAATTTGTCTATGCTCGAAATGCATGCTTAATTTATTGCCGAAATTCGGCCGCCGAATATTCGGCGCTTCGGCCGAGAGCGTGGCCGAATATTCGGTATTCGGTATTCGGTCAAATCACTATTCGTGGCATCTCTAATTTCAACCTCCATAAAGGGGTGTATGAGGGTGGTAAATTGACGCTAGGGGCAAACGAGGGGGTCTAATTAATTTTTGGTAGTGTTCTTTGTTCTTAGGCTGGTCTCACACTGCAGCCGATTCGGCCGAATTTTTCAAACAATTATTTGCTATTCTCATTCGCACATTACCCCCGTTGTTTTCGGCCGTTGACGTCCGTAGGTTTCAACCGATCAGGTTTTTTTGATTATTTGGCCGAAATGGATACCGAAATGTTGATAATGGTAGTGCGCTCCCATAGAATGTTTATTAATCTTCCTTTTATTTTATTTAGGATATATTTATATGTGGGACCCCTTTAGATGAAACAACTAGCATTTAAGATGAAAACTAACCCTTAAAGTTCGGCGGAATTTAAAGTTGAAATTCGGTTAAATACGGCCGTAAAAAATTCGGCTAATTCGGCTAATTCGGCTAATCAGAAATTTGACCGAATCTGGTGCAGTGTGAGACCAGTCTTAGGCAAGGCGCAAATTGAAAAGCATATAGAGCGTGTGGGGTGGCACAGCACAGCGCGTTTTTTTGTAAACTATGGAAACGAATAGAACCTCGCAAATTGGCAAGGGGATGCGACGTGGCACGACTCTCGTCGCCTACTACACTCGTGGCGTTGTAGTGGAGCCACAGTTTCTCGGGCCGGTCGTGTCATAAGTGTACTGGGCAATTTCTCATAATATTATTTTCTTGTTTTTTCTCTTCCACCTTTTTAGTTTGTTTCTTTCTAAATACCTACCTATGGCAGAAGAAAGGTTAATTGAGGCGGTGAAGGGGGACACAGAGAGCTTTACGACACAAATAATGCAAACTATATGAAGACAAAATAAAAAATGGAATTTGGCTAGACCTTGCAAGTTTTTCCTCGGTTGGGATCAGTTTTGGGAATTACATCCATTTGAGTCAAAGGCTTGTTCGATCATCCTATGCACTTCAGTAAATTTTCTTCGACTCATTCAGAAGTAATTGATAAAATCAGCTTCAATATACTTATTGGGTGATTTTAATTTTTTAGTCGCTAATTAATAAAGTTAAATTTCGTCTTCAGCATCATTTTCTGATTCGGATTCTGAACTCATTTTTAATAATAACAATTTGAGTGGTAGGCTAGCCACATTGAAACTGCGTCTCAATATGCGGATCACCACGCTACGTGAGTGACACGTGCGTGTCATGTTGCTCGCGTCTTGTCAGCTAACACGCTCTATACGCGTCGCAATATGCGCCTTGCCTTAGAGGCCCAGCGCTCAGAAAACATAGGAATACACACCGCACTCGACTTTTTGTATGGTCTAATTAACTTTTGGTAATCTTCTTCTTTCTTAGTGGCCCAGAAAACGTAGGAATACACACCCTACGCGACTTTGTATGAAAATTGACATTTCAACTCCCAGAGTGGGGTATATGGGGGTGGGGAGGTAACGAGGGGGTCTAATTCATTTTTGGCAATCTTCTTCGTTCTTAGGGACCCAGAAAACATAGTAATACACACCCAACTCGACTTTGTATTAGAATTGACATCTCAACTCCCAGAAGGGGGTGTATGTGGGTGGTAACGGGGAAATGGCTAATTAAATTCTTTTTTTATTGTCATATTCGATTTCAGCGACCCCAAAAACGGGGGTGTAGGCGATGTACCGTCTGGGTTTTAAATTTTTTTGTTTTTGTGTGTCTGTGTTATTATTGAATGCCCAAGTAACAATTTGCGGAGTGGTACCAGATTGAGGAGAGTCTCCAGCGCTGCCATCGGGGCAGTTCCACGATGATGGAAAGGCAGAGCAATTTTTTTGAATTTTGCTTAATCTAGTTATCCCACGAAAATAGAGCCTCGAGAGCTGCGTATGATGGTGTTGTGGTGTACATCCAGTACATGACTTTCGATTGTAGACCTCATGGGGACCCACAACCTCTGCGATAAGCCTACAGGGATCTGCGTGTCCTAGTCATCAGGATATCCATGTGATGGTTCCAGTTGAGTTTGGCATCTATCGTTCCTCCTAACTATTCGACTTGATGTGGAAAACCTACAGTTCTGCCGAATCGTTTTGTCGAGATACGTTGTTCAAAAAAGTTACCTTGTTCAAAAAAGTTTCGGCCATTGAGTGCCTCTAGGAGTTTTCTACAACAAGGCACCACAAGAGTGCAGATAAAACTCCTCCTTGTGGACATCGTTTTGTTGTAGCGCCATTCACAGAGCTCTCAAGATGAGAGACAATTAGTTTGCGAGTTCTTAGCATAGAGTCAATCCAATCACAAAAAGTTTTACTTACCCCCTACTCTAAATTGTGAAGAGCCACAAGTCACAAGCTTGTGTGACTCGTGCTTGTCATTGATAATATGTAACAGCCGCAAGAAAAATCAAAAAAAAACCACCTCTCATGGTGAATTTGTAATCGTGTAATGAGTCTCGGCGGCAACGTAACCAACATACGTCAGAGAATATTGATGCAGGGAGGTATGTGAACGTCCGAGCATCCACGTTTTCTGTCTGTCGAGTCTGTGAGAATATTGTGAAAAATATTCCCAGTAGGAAAAAAAACAAGTGCTTTGTTGCGGAGCAAATATAAAACAGTAAGAGCTCCTTTCTGCTTCCTACAACAGCGGTGAGGTATTAAACCACAATCTCAGTAAAATCTTCCTTCTGCTTCCTACAACAGCGGTATTAAAGCACAATCTCAGCAGATCAGCATAATAAAAGCGCTGAACTCTGCGGACATGCAATGTTAAAATAACATGAAGCTTCTTACGCAGTGTAAGCACTTTAGCGGCTTTAAGCTTTTCAAAAAGCGCTTTAAAAGGCTTTTCGAAGCGATTTTTTTCCTACTGGGTTATAAATTAGAAAACCAAATTGTCTCAAGTTGAGACTCTCCACACATGTGTGATTGCGTTGTGACTTGTGACTGCTTTTAGAATACCGGTATTAGGCTTCGTCTACTTAGAGCCGTAGCTATAGTTTTAAAGGATGTATTGTCGAAGACTCCATCGATATCGAGGAAGACCGTCAGCGCAATTCCTTAGTTTAGTGCTGTGTATTCTAGCTGGTAAGAGCTTAGCGGTTGGTGCTAAAGATAAGTTTTTCTTACCTACATAAAGATGTTGTATTGGAATTTTCATAACTATTCAAGCTTCTATGAGAGCTCAGTGTTTATCCGCTCCAAGCTGAAATGAGCTAGATAGGCTTGGTAGAAGGCATAACGTGGCCCTAGTCGTGGTTCGTGGATACAGGAGTATAGCTGGGAACGAAAAAGCTAACTACCTAGGCAAGCATGGAGCCTCTCTGCGGGACTCTGAGATTAAGATGGTTAGCAGCTTCCTTGTGACTTTTTAAGAAAAAAATTTCCGATAACAAAAAAAAACAACATGGCCGCCGGAGATATCACTTTTTGGCAAAAAAACACTCAAAAACTGGTTTTTCCAAAAAAATGTTTGGTCAGTCAATACGAAACGTTAATGCCTACGAAAAAGCCCTTTGTCATTTTTTCGAAAACTTAACCCTTTCGAAGTTATCCAAGGTCAAAGTTTCCAAAAATCACATTTCGGTCAAAAAATACTTTGAATAATTCGGAAAGGTCAAGGTTTTCGAAGAAAATTTAGGAGGGGTATTTTATAGGCAATAATGTTTTGTATTGACAGATCAAAAAAGATTTTCGAAAAAACCAGTTTTTGAGTGATTTTTTTCCAAAAAAGTGATATTCCCGGCGGCCATGTTGTTTTTTTGGTGATTCCGAAATTGTTTTCTTAAAAAGTCCCAAGGAAGCTGTGGTCCAATTTTCAGCCATTTTGGAATATTGTCTCCTTTCGTGCGTTTTTTTTTGCAAATTTCCCCGGACTATTATTGTTACGAAGATTTGTTTAAATTTGTTTTCCGTAAAGACTGATTTCGGCTCCAGCAATTTTAAATAATTCCTAAACTCTTTACTACATTTACAAGGGCTTACACTCCTACACAAAAAAAACCTTCCATTTTTTTCCTCTCCCTTCTAAGCAACAAAAAAACTTCAACCTAATATATTTTTTTTGTTGTGTTGTTTTGCAAATTTCCCCACCATAAAAATTAAAATCGCCACAATAAAAATTACCATTCTGACATTTACCATCTGCGTCCTGCCCAGTTTTTTTTAATAAGGGTCCACTCACCAACACCAGCATCCATTAAAGGCGCCACCCTTTGAGCTCTTTGCATAATTTAAAGAATTTTCGTTGTTCCTTTGTTCAAATAATTTTCCACGGTTCCTTGTGGCTTGTTATCTTTTTAACTTTAAATCCAGACTATGTCAGCAAGTTCACAAGTTGACCCCGGGAAACCCTTTTAATTCTATCTCACTCTCGCCTCTCGGTTTGTGTGGTACAAAAAAAAAGATGAATCCTTGAATCCTGGTTTTATCACTGACGACGGTCGCTCCAATCAAGAAGTTCGAAACAAACTCCGAAGTCCATCACTGAATATTTCATAACTTTTGGGCCTCAGTTTGTTTAAGCCTCCCCATATTTTCACCCCCTCAGTATGACTATCTAGGATGCTCCAAGAAAGATGAAGGGGGTAAGGCACCTGCCAGTGCATGAAAAGTGTCCCTGATGTCCTTTAAAATAAAGTAAAATGGCGAAAGTTTTTTGGAAATGAAAAATCTACCGGGAAAAGGCATAAAAATTGTTTTTATGGATGCCTCGCCCTCCTTCAGTGCTGTCGTTTGAGCTCTGGAAGATGTAGTTAAAGTGCATTCTGCGGTGTTCGTCCCTTGCACAAGGATATCAGAGCACGAGTGTGCATTGAGGCTCCTTAGGAATTCTCATTTTGACCATATACCCTTAACCTATGTGCCCCTGAGTAAATACCCCAAGCTACAAATAAATTTCGTTGCAAAGTGTTTTTGTGGCAAGTTCCAACGTTTTCCAGTGGGGTGGCCCCCGTCCTAGTTAGAAGGGAAAAAGTTTTGCCGACTGCTCGAGCTGTTCCTTATCCTTTACGAAGTTTTAATGGTTTGTTGGTTGAATATCCGCCTCGGCCATCTGTCTGTCAGTGTTGGTGTTTATATCCCTTTTGTGCGATTTTCACTTAAGTTGCGTCTGGGCGAAAGTTTCTTCAGAACAGGATAAAAAAAAACATACAACTTTCCTACAGGATCGCCCCGCCCGGGAAGATATGTGAGCACTCGGCAAATGTGTTCCAGCTTAACGTGTTTTGTAGTGCTTCCTTAATGTCCTGCCGGGGCTGCTCCAGCGTATAATAATATAGAAGTATACAAGAAAAGAAAACAATTCTGGTTAGAGGTTAAACTCTCTCCGAGCGGGCAAAAATTATTGCTAGCGGGTTTTAATTATTTGCGGGAAAAGTAATACCCCTACCTACCCGCTACCCCGTTATGTGGGGGGATGCAATCCGGGGTTTCCATGGCCATTAAATCTTCATCAGGAGTCACTCCCGGACTCTCCAGGAAACAGCAATGGCTGTGGCATAGCATTAAATCGAACAAAAGCTCATTACCAGCTCAGCAGATTATTTATCAAAGATTTATCACCTTTGTGGGTAGGTGAATAATGGTGGTATAGAGGTGTGGCGGTGATGGTGTGTGCGGCCGCAGCTCTCGTTACGGTTTAATAAAATTCCTAAGGGCTGTTTTCTTCCCTATAAGACATCCAACAACAACTAGAAACAGCGACATGGAAAGAAACAAGGGAAGGCTTTCGCCAGCTCGTCGGGCTGGGGCTCAATCTAGTGCACACCTTGTACTACACTACTCCTCCTGCGGCCACCACCACCATTTATCCTTATTTACGAGTTAGAATTTATTTGTTTATTGGCTTACGTCAACAACAGATTTTAGGACTGTTATCACCAGGGAACAGTTGGCTGCTTCCATTTCGATGCGCACAAACATGCGGAGGACTGGGATTATTATACTACATACACCAGTAAAGAACTAATAAATTCCTCGATTTGTAATGCCCTTTCTGATGGGATTTACTGCAGTGGTTACGTTCCGTTCTTGAGCTTTTATCTAAGCCTGTAATTAATTGTATTGGATTTTCGTAATGGGATGAAGATGTCGATTGTAAGAAGATATGCTGAATTACAAAATGAATAATGAGTTTTTTGGGGTTATTAATATAAAATCGATTAGAGTATGTTTGTTTTTTTGTGGAAGAACATTCAAGCTACTATAATACAACTGTTCGTCAAAAACTCTCTTCATTTTCTTTAAAGGCCACATTTTCACAGTCCTGGGAAGAATTGAGATTGATTGGTACGAAAGTGCTAGTTAGAACGGGTCTAGCCTACACCTAGCGGACGGTACACCTCCGTGTTCTAGGACAGTGGTAGTCTAGGACAGCGAGTGCCATACCCTTTTTCGGCTGGTTAGCCGGATTCACTTACTCCAGGAGGCAAAACATTCGACGAGGCTGTCTACCGCTAACCTCGACGGTTGCATCTCTCACTCAGCTCAAAATGAACTCATACAACGTCCAACAGTTCAAATACGAGGTTTACCGCCTCCTCCTCATGCATTCTCCAGACTCCCCTTAACCTACGCTATCTTTTTTCTCTCCTAAGCTTACTACTAGACATTGCACCATGACGTGAACGAAATGACCCCGTCTAAAATTTAAATCGGCATGCCTCATGTAGCGTGTGTGCCTCATGCGGTAAATGAGGAGTATGCCAATAGAGGGATTACCCCGCTGGTTCCTCATGAGGACTCCACAAAAAATCAACGATACCGAATTGCGGTATGTCTTATCAATTTCTCATATGGGTCGTACGAGGCAAACCTCATTACAATCCCACCATCTGTCTTACGTATTCAGAAAGGTCTTCTTTACTTTTACTCATACGAAGCTTTAGTTTTTGTTGTTGTCTTGCTTCATATTTCACCCAGTTATGTCATTGACCGTGAAGGGTGTCATTTAGCATACCTTCTCAATATACCGGTTCTCATTCGATTATGGAGGTCAAGCAGCATTGGACGTGGTTACTACCTACTCGAAAACAATTTATTATGGAGCATCTAACGCCGCGCAAACGGGTTCTACAACTAAGTATATAGACGATCAACATTTCTGGCAAAAATCATCATGAATGACGAGGCACGGACTTGGCTGGCTTTGTTAATAAACAGAATAAACGCTGTTGGATCTTTGAAAATCCTCACTAGATACGTCGAAGACCATTACCCCCTGTACAGTGACTGCATGGTGCACCATTTGGTCCGGCGTCATAATAGGGCCCTATTTCTTCGAGGATGCTAGAAGCAATTCTGAAACTGGTACGGGTGATGGCTACCGTCATATATTGAACATTTTCTTATGCCGAATTGAATTATTTATTTGGGCCTCCAGCAAATGTGGTTCCAACAGGACGGTGCCACATCAGACACATCTGGTGCTACGGTGACAATTTTTTGAGAAACTTTTCCCGGCCGAATAATGACAACAAGCAGTGATATCGACTGACTCCCACGAGCCTCGGATATGATGGGGGTACTTTAAGGGAAAAGTGTAGACCAGAAAAGAGTTAAAATGAAGCAATGAAGAAAAAAGGTAAGTTAACTAAACACAGAATAAAAAAAACTAAAAAAATACGTTTTATTTTAAAATGAGCTAAAAAGTAAAAAATAATTTTGAATGTAAAGTTTTTATTGATCCAGCCAGAATATGGAAACAACCTACCTTTCGAAATGTAAAACAGCGTGGGACTCTTTTCCTATATTCTTATTTTATTAACACCGGAAATTTTCGCTAGCGCCCCACGCTTTTTTACATTTCGAAAGGTAGGTTGTTTCCATATTCTGGCCGGAGCAATAAAAACTTTACATTCAAAATTATTTTTTGGTTTTTAGCTCATTTTAAAATAAAAGCGTATTTTTTTAGTTTTTTTAAACTATCTTTTTTATTTTCTACTTTTTAGTCTATTATATGTCTTCCGCCATTTTGTAGTAATCGCCATATTAGATTTAAAATGACGTCACACAGATTACTGTACTATACTTGTAATATACTTTCATTTGATACCCATACCGAGAGCCTTGTAAAGAAAGAGGCAAACCGCCAATTTGTGTTGACCTCTATTATGAGTTTGGAATCACGCCACACAGTTAATAGTATTCTAATTGTCGCACCCTTTCATTTGATACCCATTCCGAGGGTGTTGTAAAGTAAAAGGTAATCCGCCATTTTGTGTTGGCCGCCATTTTGAATTTCGAGTGACGCCGCATAACTAATTGTATTCTACTTGTCACACCCTTTCATTTGATACCCATGTCGGGGGGCGGGGAGCACAATAGCAAAATTCAGCCGCCATCTTGGAGCCGCCATCTTGGAGCCGCCATCTTGATTATTTCACAAACTGGTCAGATTGCATTGTCACGCGAACTATACATATGTGTCAAATTTTAAGTTGATCGGTTATATACAAGTGGGTGAAAATCAAGTTGCAAGATTTGTCTACACACATTCATACATACATACATATATACATACATACATACATGCATACATACATACATACAGGTGAAGCTAATATAAAGCGTATAAAAACCACAGAGCCACTCTTGGGTGTAAGTCACTGACATATACAAATGGACTTCTCATCAGAAAATTTTCATGGCAATTCGTTCCATAGGTGGCAAACCTTTTTTCACTGAAATGTGTACACGTTAGTGACTTTTGTAAATTAAAATTTTTTATATTCGTATTTAGAGGATTGAAACAAAATAAATTTTTGTTAAAAAAAATAAAAAATGCAATTTTTGTAACTTTTCCCATTTAAAATGCTTTTATTACATCCTCAAATTTTTATGTTAAAGAATGCGAGGTTCTCTACCCTTGTTTCAACAAATTCCTGGGCTTATGGGGAAAAGAGAGAGAAATAAAAAGTCACTATACCCATCAATTTTTTCTAAATATTCTGACATTTGTTCAAATCAGGTATGACAACTTTAATAGCTGGCAACCGTCATGGCGGTTTTTTTTAAATGTCGCTTAAAATTATTCCAGAATTTTATTCACCTTTCTTCTTTTACTGCAAAAATAAAAAAGTTGTCGTATTTTGTAGTTTATTGAAAGTGAAGAGTAAAAATATTAAGAAAATGGAAAAGTATGCAGTTTTTGATTGTCAAATTTCAATTTTTCAAGTTTGGCACTACCTGATTTTATTTCTGCCAGTGAATGCACTGAACTCAAACCACGAAATAGAACAAAATTTGAGTTCGGTTACAAAAGGGGCATATGGATGAGCGAGAGGGCTATACTTTTTCGTCCCATGAAATAGTATGTAAATATTTCAAATGAGCAGTCCATTATTACATGTCAGTGGTGTAAGTGATATGGGCCATTCACGTCTCCGGACCGAGCCGAGCCCCAATGTCACAATGAGCTAGCCGATCACTACTTTACAACTGAGTCAAGCAAGTTCTCAATTTGTGGCGGGTTCTTAAATACAGCGGATTCGACAGACCGCAGAATTTTTTTTAAAAAAAATCGATCCTATATTTTTGAAGCGAAGCTTTTTTATTGTGCTTACAGGCGATGGCAAAAGAAAGTGCTGGGAATTGGTGTAAGGATAGAGGACAGGAAAAGGTCTAATGTTACCTAGTTGGAAAAATTTGAAGTATGCAGGACCCAGCCGAATCGAACCACGGACTTCTGAAATGGCAGTCTAGGTAGGCTCCTAAGGTCTAATATTTGAAAGGGTTGAAAATAATTTCGATTCACACTGACCTCAAAAGGACCTTGTGGCAAATTCGTGCCTTTTATATGTAATCCATGAACACAAGCATCATCGCATCTTGATAACAGGAGATCACATCTTACGTCGTCTTAACTCTCTCGTGTTGCATTTTCGAGAACTATATTAAATAAGAGATATGATCGGGTGTCTCCTTGTTGACTCTTTGTCCTTGTTTTTCGAGATCTTAGTAAGTTATTTTTAAAAAAAAGTTCGAAATATTATTTTAAAGTAGCGTAAATCCACTCACTTTATGAACCTCTAAAAAATGCCAACTGAAGATTTTCTAGCGGGATTCTTTTTATTTTGGTGTCACAAATAATTTCTCAAAAGTCCATAGAGCCAACTAGGAGGCTACAAAAGTTTCAGAATGTCCAGTTTTCTTTATGTACTTTTCAGAAATTATTTTTGACGCCAAAATAAAGAGAATCCCGCTAGAAAATCTTCAGTTGGTTTGAGGTTTGGCCTTTTTAGTATAAAGTGACTGGACTATAGTAGTATTGTTGCACTCAAAAAAACAATCGAAAGTCAGTTGGCAAAATAGTAATAATATCGGTGTCAAGTGAAGTCATCAACCTTTCGCAAGTGAGACTCTGATACAACATTTTTTGCTTAGATTGAAAGTAAGAGTACATATGTACAATGTACTGTACATATATTTATGCCAAGGAATTTCATAAGGAGATGGAAGTTTCCTCGTTCAGGCTTTGAATACAATTCGTTTTTCTACATTGACAAAGTGCGAAACCGTACCATCAAACTCATGGGTTGCTCCTCCATAGTCATTAGGCCATGGCAGAAATGTAGCAGTCGTGTTAGCTTTATGTTGCTATTATCATAGTGCTTGTTCCACTGAAATTAACACCCTCCTGCCTTCACAGCAATATTTTTTTAGAAATTCAAGACTAATCCACGCACACTATCATCTACAAGTTAGTTTATTATCGAAATCTACTCCAGCACCCTCTAAACCCACCTTACCAATCTATCCTATTTTATATACTTCAAATTGAGCTTTCTACTAGCAATCGCGTTACAACCTGAATAATATGACGAACTGGTAGTAGAAAGGGTGGTTCTTAAGTCTAATCTAAGCTCCATATTGTCTTTTTTTCTTGCTCCAACTGATAAAATAAGTCTCATACCTCCTCATCCCAACAATAAAGTCGCTCCATAGCACATGGCAGTAAGCTATTCACAATTCAAAAAACTGACGGATAATACAGGTCGTACATAAGCCATGTATGATTATGAAATCACTATCGCCAAAGACAAAGTTCAAGTGACGAGACTCAGGTGCGAGGTTATGCATCAGCAGTATGGGCCACTAGAGGAAGGAGTACTTCAGAATTGGCAGAATGTGGCGAACTAAGGTTTTTGTTTGAACAGCGCGACTTAAATTTTACTTACGATAATAGCCTCGAGTTCAAAAATGCTTTCAAAAACCCGACAATATAAATTTAATTTGAGTTTCGTATTGTCTTAAAACACGAAACTTTTCCAACTCAAAAATTTCACTGTAATTATCAAGGACAACGTCCTTGAACTTTTGTGATATAATAGACTTAACCTTTTTAGCAATCATAATTACGAATACTCAAAATTCACATTCAGTTTATTTTGTTGCCGAAGGTTACTCTTTTAATTAATATTGTTTTCGTATAAGTACTTTTGTAGAAAATTCCCATTATTCTTCGGCCTGAGCTGTAGTTTTTTCCATCACCGCTTTAAAATTTTCAACAATAAAACTCACAAAAACCTTGAAACAATTTCACCAACACCATATCGACCCCATTCGGTCGGTCGTGATCCTGTTTCTTAACAATTCCTGGAATAAATATGTTTCGCCGCAACTATGGGGCCAACTTCCATCATTCCAGTTAAAGCTTAAAATCGCATAATAATAACGGTATATTTGTAGCTTAATAAAGTGAAAATTTTCAACAAGCATCGCTTCCAGCAAACCGTTGAAGAAATGAGTTTTCTACTCAGCACTTTATTGCTCGCCATCTAAGTGCATTTGGAAGTTCATGGAACGAGATTGGATAAAATCCATTCATTGTCGATTTATCCTATTTGGCTGCTACCCTCTAGGTGTAAAACTGAGCGAAATGGAACGAATTCCTTGCTTATTGAAGATGGAGGGGACGGGACGACGGATGGTGGGTGGATGGTAAGTGCCTGCCCTTGCAGAGCAACCCTATGCCCGTTTCGCAAGGGCGTCATAACGCTCCCGACGAGAACGCCAATCTGCAGGTTGTAGAGAAGAGTGAAAAAGCTTCTGTGGTTGTAAATTTCACGGACAATTTGCTTTGGCAAGGATGCAAAAAGTGCGAGAGAGGAAAGCTTCCAGGATTTTACACAATTTGCAGTATCCCACCCCAGACCAGAGCACCATTCTCCCATTGAGATGCATTTGCACCGGGGGCACTCGTATATACTACACCCACCCCCGGCGGTATCCAAGCGAGCACGAAGCTACTTCTTAATGTACGTAATACGATAAAGGATAAAAATTATGTACGGTAAAAAGTTTTGCAGAAATCCCGTATTTTTCAATTCCAGGACCTTCGTGTACTTGGCGCTCGTCGCTACCAAGTTTAGCAAGGATCTGGTATCCGCCGGTTTTGAATGGCTCGTCATTGTGTTGTTGCTGGTGAAACTTTTAGAATTATGCTTTTACCCGTTATTAGGGGCTAATGGGAAGCATATTTTTCGGGATTTTCAAGGATTTTTAAGGATTCCCCACCACTCTTAGTACTATGAACTAAAAAAAATCAGAGATATTGCACAACCAACAAAAAGGAATTACACCCGATGCCAAGCGAGTTTCTCTGAGTTTTTTAAGGTATCAAATTTCTCACGTTGCTTTCTCGCCTGAATCGGGACTAATTCTCGCCAGAATCAGCTACACTCGAGCATCTCGTAAACTCTACTACACATGATCAGTGAATCCAATTAACTCGCGATATTAATTTCGGTGTCAGTGACATCCTAACGAATATGCAGACATATGAAACAGCCGCGTGCAAAAACCAAAACAAAAAAAAATAAAAATTAAAAAAAAAATAAAACGGTCTGCAAGACATGAACCTTGAGGAACTCCAGAATCATGGTAAAAAATATTCACCATTTGGCGGGACAAAATATTCACCAAGCGAACGAATAATTTGTACCGGAGATGGAGGCGTTCGGGCAAATTAATGGCACCGCGGGCGCATGTATGTGCAATTTTCGTTGAATCGAACGCAAATGTTATGACCAAAGGACATTATTTGTATGGCGGACAACTGAACTGGCTGTGTGGACAAACTGTCCAGCGTCGTCGTCCGTTGCTGCAGATCGCTTTTAATATTCATCGAGAGGAGCCCATTTTATTGGGCACATAAAATGCATCAAATGCGCGACTTCTTTTCCACCGAGGGATGTCAGAAACAGCCGGGGGCCACCTCTTCTCCCGGAGGTGCCCTGCCCCTGTCCCTCTCTCATCGTGTGGATGATCGCCCGATCCAACATCGCTCCGCTGCCAGGTACCGCCTTTGCATGTGAAGACATGAAGGTAGTATAAAATGTCAAAATTTATTATTATCGCTGCATTTTTAGACAGGCCATTTCGAATGCACCGGGGCCCAAGTGTGTTTTGAGCGAAATCGTTTAGTTAAACGCGTCGCGCCGATCGGATGTGTTTTATTGGAGCTCCAAGCTTAATTGGTCCCGGTCTCACCTGTATCTGTGGGTGATGACTACCATATACTGCAACGGCGTCCGCTGGCGCAGATTTCTCTACAACTTATATGTGGATTTTCTCTCTGAATCTGTTTGTTGGCCATCTCTTAACTGCCCAGTTGATGTCCGAACTTTATTCGATGTTGTGTTCCGCAGATAACGTAATGATCAGCAGTGGAATTGAACACTTTCCGTGGGAACAATCGATGTCTTCATTTGTTAAAAATATGTAAGGAGCAGATTTTAAGCGAATTTATCTTAATTGGCATTGTTGAGATAATATTCTGTTATCGGTAACTGCGGGAATTTATTGTTCAAGTAGCTAAACAACATGTTTTATGGCCGTGTGCGTTTATGATGATCAATTTGAAGCTGATGTTAATGGCGATCCAAGGAGATTTAAACTGATCTTTATAGAGGGTTGTAATGGGTTTATATTGTGCATCGTAATACTGTTATGATCGGAGAAGTTGTTTTGATGGCACTTTAAAAGGAGTCCTTATCTTGCTTTCAATAGAATGTTTAGTATAGAATATACAACTTTGATGTATCATTCTACGGAATGTGCGCAAGGGCGGATCCACCGTTGTGGGCACGATGGGCATGCCCACAACCCTAATAGACTTTTGACGTCACACTTTCACGGTCTATTGAGATTGATAGGCTGATGAAATTATATCCTATGCCTTAATAAAATAAAAAAAATATGCTTCAGACCACACTTTAGAAGTACAACTTTTTTACCCAACAACTGCCGCAATTATTAAAATATTAACCAGCTAGCAATATGCAATTGATATAGTGGAGATCTGTCGGATATATAGTACGCTTTCAGAATAGTAAGGTCAACGACAGATGCAGGAAGTATAGTGACGAGCCTACCGAGGACTTGATACAAGTACTATTTCAAAACATCAATATTTATGAGTTCATATTTACATTAAAATCTAAAAACGAAGCAAAGGTTTTATGATAACTGAAATATTTTCGATTGAAACTGGTCTAGACATCGCGTAAGAACTGCATCAAGCAAGATTTCATATGTCGCGGTACTTTTGTCAATATTTGGTCTGTCTATACGCTCTCGCTCCCAAGAACGTTCCTCACGAACTTTGTGGATGAAGGGAGAAGTGGGGTGGTACCTCTCATCATCCCCACTTTCCCCTCATCCACAAAGTTCGGACCTAGTATCTAATGAAAAAATAATATTGAAATCGCCACTCAAAATCATGGGAATTTCGTTGAAGTTTTGACCTCGTAAAATTGAACCTTCCATAAGTGGAGATTGTCATGTATGAATTCCGGCAGAATGAAATCGGCAAAAGAGTACTTTCGGAAATCAATTTACGTACCTCTATTAGATTCCGTTATTAATAATTTGGGTAAGAGATTGTCTCCGAAGGTACTCGACATATTTCAGTTGGGAGTTTTTCTACCTAAACCAAATGTTAGTGTCAGGGACTGGAATATCGATATCGTGACAGTGAAAAAAGTGGTCCAGATGTACTGGCTATTCATTAACAATAGTGAATAAACTGTTATAAATGAATACCGACTCTGGATGGCTAAATGGAAAAGAGAATGTGAAAACAATTCCGCCATACCAGAGGCGGTAGCTCATCTCATTGAAACATGCGACCAAGATTTGTACCCTTACATAAACATTTCCTTACAAAAACTGGCAACTCTCCCGGTCAGCGTAGCTACCGTAGAGAGATCGTTTTCTACTCTTCGCAGAGTAAAATCTTGGTGGTGGTGATCTTGGTGGTTGCCTCAATGGCAAAGGAAAGATTATCCGGGCTAGCTCTGCTAAATATACACAAAGATGTGAAACTGGATATCGATGAAACTATCAACGTTTTCGCGAAAAAGAAACGCAAGCTTGAATTAGTAATTTAAATAAGCACCTAAATAAAATTATTTCATGAAAAATGTATACTAGCGTTTAATTTGATATCCTTTGCAGTTGTAAAAATTACATCAAAATCGGTTCAGTAGTTTAGAGTCTAAATGTGACATTGTGATGTGCAAACAAACATACATTTAATTTTGTAATTTTCGTGAGCGAACAAACTAACAGGTAAATTAATTTACCTACTACTGTTTGCCTTAGTAATGACCAAACGTAAGAACAAGACAAGACTAATATAGTCTTGGTCTTGCCTTGTTCTTGCTCAGTCAGTCTTGTTCTTGGTTTTGCGAGCATAGCTGAGTCTTGTTCTTGGTCTTGTTCTTGCAAACATAGCTAATTCTTGATCTTGTTATTGTTCTTGCAAACATAACTAAGGCTAATGTCACATGGGTCTGAATTCATTGTGCCATGTCACATGACTCAGAAATTCCAAACGGTCTGAAAATATTCCAACTAGTCAGAAAATTCAGTCTGAATTTTTCAGAATTGGAATAAAAATTCGGTTTAACATCATGTACTCTTATCGCGCCCAGTCAGATGAGTCTGAATTTTTCAATCAAACAAAAGTCGTGCTTGCGACTGCAAAGTTATGTGTTCTAAAATGTGACCGCGCAAAATTTATTTCGTGCGTTGAGATCAAAGAAAATTTACGGAAAGTAGATCATCCCTGCACCTCAAAGTAAATAGTCAGTCTTCTTCTGCTGCAATGCTTTCCCTCGGTCCTGCATAAGACTTTGTTATTTTGTGTTTAACCGTCGATAACAATTCATCAAAGGATTCCATCGACATTCCAAAATATTTGAAAAATCGCATTCGATTTTTTTTATTATTTTCGTCCATTAAAATTAAAAGGCGAATAAGTTCCTCATCAGAAAAGTTTAGCGTCCATAGCGAGGAAGATAACACTTTTTCTAATTTAAGTTCAGAAAGTTTGTATTAAATGTACACCCACTTTGTACAAAATTTCGCACAACACTGGTCTTTAAACTACGTTTTATGAAACATTCAGACTCATGTGACACTAAAATCTGAGCTGAAAAAATACCAGACTGAAAATTTCAGAGTCTGAATTCAGACTCATGTGACATTAGCCTAAGCTTTGGTGTTGGTCTTGGTACTGCTAAATGTGCAAGACCAAGACAAGACAAGACAAAACTGCAAGACCAAGGCTATTTTCGCTCATCAAGTATGTATTGTATGTATTTTTATAAAAATTGGTTATTAAAAAAAACGTAGGAATCTTAATTTTTGTATGGTTTTCTTTTTAAATCTTGAAAGATTTCACAGAAGAGAGGTTCATTTCCTAGACACCAGTAATTGAAGGAAAGTATCAGAGCACCCAATTGATTAAAAAAAACTAGACAGTGTGAAACATCTACCTAAACCATTTCGGCAAATTTTGCTTCGAAATGCAGAAATATTTATTGTGAATCCCGTTGACGCACAATGCATGCAAAGTCATTATGTACTTATGTACCAATGTGAATAATTACTTTTACAATTATCATACTAAAAAGCAAATATACAATACACACATATATTTATATCATAACTACTCAATTTCATATTTTTTGTTTTTAAAAGAAGGAATTTAGTTGAAAATTTGCTAAAGTCCTGCTCTTGGTCTTGTTCTTGCACTGTTAGTCTTGTTCTTGTTCTTGTGAGCATAACTAAGTCTTGTTCTTGTTCTTGGTCTTGCTAAATTTGCAAGTCCAAAACAAGACTGCAACAACAATACCATTTTTGCTCATCACTAGTTTGCCCCACGGCTTTGCCCACGTGGAACTAAACACTGTACAAAATCTTAGTCAGGGCGTCATATATTTTGTAAACATATCCTTTGTCGGAATGCACTATATCGATCATGAGCGAGTTCATACTCGGTCGCACTTAGCCGATTTTCGGGTGGCTGTGACCACAACCTTTTTTGAGGGCTGGATCCGCCCCCAAATGTGCGTATATAAATTTTGTATTTAAAAACGAAATTACGTGTGACGATGGCTAAAAATGTTGTCGAAGATTTACAGTATTTACACATATATAAATAGTATATAGCATTCAAGGAGGTCATAGAAAAGATGGTGATTTGCTTTTTTCTGGTAGACCTTCAACTCCTATTAAGAATGAAGCAATCAACTAAATCAAGAATCAAGGAAAATAAATTCGGCATGAAACGTGCTTTTATATGGCAATTATAATCTCAGAAATCACTATTTATGCTACAAGTCCGTCATGTAGTTGGTCAGGTCATTCTGCAATGTCTTGAGCTTAGTTGGGAAGATCCAAACGAAGGGTTACGAAGAAATAGACAAGCTTCCGATGAGGTTACACAAAGTCTTGTATAAGGATCACTCAAATGGGATTGTCTAACTGAAAAGTCCTGAAGGGTCCTTTATGGAGAACATCACGGATGCCATGGAGCTATTAATGAGGGCTCATTCCCCGGGTTCTCTAGTAACTGACTTTGGAGTGGCCTTAGGACCTAACACTGGATCGAAGGTAGTTCTTGCCCACACGGTTCATCAAATCTGCAGGAAAGAGCAGATCTTCCCTGTTTTTCTTCAGACGATCTTGAAAGAGATCTTACCAATCCTGCAGCCATTATTCCGGAGTAGTTTTGCGCTGCTCCATATTTCGAGCTGCTGGAGAAGGATTAGGGTGGTCTTTATCCCTAAATCGGAAGTAATTAAAAAAGCCTACGTGCTTAGTAAATACTTTGTTTTTGACAATTTATATTTTGACATAAAAAATTATGACGATTTTGGTCAATTTTATCAGATTGTGTGTGCAGAGTCAAACAAGCATTATTGACAGCGCCCGCACTCACCGCTATGCTAAACAAAAATTAAAAAACGGCAGGAAATGAATTGAATTCTTCGAACTGCTAATCCCACACAATAAGCGATTCGTTAATTTTTACATCCCTTCGTAAACATTTTATAGTAAAGTGTTTTTAGTTAAAAACTATAAAAATTTTAAGAACTAATTTGAATTCATTCACAGTAAAATTAAACTTTTCCCAGTAAAATACCGCTTAGCAGCAATTTTCATACATTTAATCCTTTTATTTAAAATGGTAAAAAGCAAATTGAATCCAGCTCCCAGCTAACCCGCATGAACTGAACTCTGCCATTGAGCACAACGACTGCGACCACAATAATTATGGCATTTATCACAGTTATATTGAAATTTAAACCGACTCTACTAAAATAAATTAGCAACTCCACGTTTTGTACCTCCTGCCTCCATATACCTGCCCAATGGGCAATGTAAAAGAAACAACATTCGCCCAGCTGCATATCCCCATATTCACCCAGAATGGCACGAAAGTCCAGCCCACACGAGAATGCGCGTAATTTGCGATCACCTGTCAATTTACCTGCTGTGAGCTTGAGGTGATTCCATTCTCAGTATGGCAGTTTTATTGCCATCTGAATGCATTTAGGGGGGGACTTGCAATATTTACGTTTATTTCCAAAAAATCGCGTCGATGATACCTGGTAAACGAGCCAACATAGCCCCGGACCGGAACCAAACTGGTTAATACGATGGACAGACGGACACGGGAAGCAAACGGCCGAACCATTTCAGCAGACAGGTAACATCAGGTAAAGCAGATAACCACAATTGCTACAAGGCTTGTAATCGTTTTATTGAATGTCTTCGAAGATAAGATTACGATTGTGGCGGCGGCAGTCTTCTTTCTGTTCTCTCCTTTTTGTTTTGCGTCAAAAAATTCGGGATGCCGCATAAAATCCGAGAAATTACGAGACGGGGGAGTGTGTGTGGACATTATGGAAATTTAGTTTTGTGTGGCATCAACCTGACTCGGTCTGGTGGAGCACGATTAATCTTTCTTATATCGCAATAATTCCTGAATATCAAGGGAGCCACTTTGTCGCCAATCCTCTATCATTAACGTCAATTTATGACAATCGGCCGCCCTGACAGGATCAACCCTGTACATCAGTCAGCGGCGTAATACCCTTGGGATTTGTCAAATTGTTCCACATTCAGATTGAAATTCTGGAAAACAAGTCGTAAACCAAAGTCAATCCGTTGGTCGGATTTGTAGGGCGAAATGTCGGGCCAGGTCCAGCAGCTTCATCCGGCGCGGCGCGGCAGTCACCCATTACTCAGAATTTCCATCAAATTTGAATACAATGGCCGCGCGGCGCTCGCAACTTACCCCGTAATTCTGGGGATTGTTCCTTCGGATTGCGGAGGCTTTCCTCCACGTACACCCCCCGGCAGCAGCGCCCATTCAGAAAATCGCTTGACATGCAAAAATTCATCAATCATCGTCTCGTGACTTCAGAGCCACCACCACAATGTACCTAGATGGTGCTCCGTCATTATCTGTGTGCTCTACTACTCTACCAGATTCCAGATCAGGTGGATACACCCGGCAAGCTGCTGCTGGATTACACTCCACCCTTTCGGATAAGAACTTGTATGTGCCGGAGAGGATCTGTCCCATAAAAGGATGATGGAACACCTAATGCACTCTCGAAGCCGCTGAGATATGGATGTTAAAATCTGGTGACTAGTGCAGGAAAGATTTTATGAAAAATATTTTGACATCAAGTGTCAAGGTGGCTTTGTTTGGGTTCCTTTTACGGGGGATTTCACCTGATAACAATGTTTGGGAGTTCCCTGATTTTTGTACCTTGATAATGTGCTGAGAGTTGGTAAATTTATGAGTGTTTTCAGTGTATTCAGCGTAAATAAAATTAAACTGCGGGAATTTTTGTGATTGAATTGCGCGATAAGAGATTTAAGTTACTTTGACGATTTCGCCTTTTTTTAACATGATTTCAAATTGATCGGGGATACGATAAAAGCTGTCTGTTATTTCTTGTTTGAGGAAAATATAAACAATTTTCTAGGAAAACGTAAACAATTTTTCAGGAAAATGTAAACAATTTTCGAACTTTGATAAAAGTTTCTTCTGCTTAAAATTAACATTTAACATTTAGAAATACTTACTTCAATTTAAGAATTTAAGGTGATTTTAATTTTTAAATGAATTCTCCTAGAAATGTTGATTAAACAAAAACAAGAAAATATTGTGCAACAGGAAAATCATACTCCAAACAGTGCATTTGAAGTGACCTATATTATTCTTAAATGGCGCTACAATCCTGATAGGATTCGCACCTTTTCAAATCCCTTATTCTTGAAGGCAGCGTTTTCCTAGTTCTCTCCGGTTAGTTATACGCAGTTTTCGTAAATGTTCTAGAACGTCATCTGGCCTCGGTACCTTACGGGATTAAGGCACTTGACTACCATCACAGAGGTCCGTGGTTTGAATCCACTACGTGGCAGGGTTCGCCGCCTATTGCCTCTAAACCAAACCACATACTGATCGAACACCGAAGTCAGCATGGGATATGGAGCTGGCGGAATAAAACCTTGTGTTGGGCTTTGTGGCGACCGTGTCTGTATAGCCACATAAGACAAATTCTTTTGTTCATTACGACCACCTCCTAGATCACTGAACTGACAGGATTTTTCAGCTCTGCCATACCTGTAATGGTAATAGCAGAGTGTGCCCCTCTGCTGGTTCACTCCTTACGACCGGTAGGCTGATTGAGGACGTGCATAGGACTGCTCTCATTACGCCGTTCGGCTTATATGAGTTTACTCGTACGCCATTCGGACTACGGAATGCAGCCCAAACTTTTCCGAAGTGCATAAACCAAGTTACAAAAACCCCTGAACTTGTTTACTTCTATCTGGACGATATACTTAACGCCAGTAGAAACGAGGATGTGCATCTCACTCACCTCGAAGAGCTCTTTAAACGCCTCGATAGCTTTCATCGAAGCCACCGTATTACAGATGGAGTACTTCCGTCTCTATTGCTCTATTGCTTTTGTTGATCTCGCATGTTCAACTTCTATCAAATCGATTCAGAAGTTCTTGCGAATGGTGTAGTGTTATCAGCGATTCATTCCAAATTTGCATAAAATGTTGGTGGCGTTCAACGAGCATTTGACCACTCTTCCACTCGCGTGCCAATTAAGTGTTTAACTGGCCAGTAGAATGTCCGCATACCTCAAGGTGAAAACTTCGATTGCAGAAGCAACCCTGCTGAACCATCCAATTGAGGATGGTAACTAAAGACAGTCTAACGACTGACGCCTCTGATTATGAAGTCGGAGGTGTACTGGAACACTTCAACGATCGGAGCTGGCAAGCACTAGCTGACAAACCACAAACTGACGCAAACTTCTTGCAACCTATGCAGCGATCAAACACTTTCGTTACTTCGTTGAAGGGCGCAATTTCATATACAATTACAAACCACTGGTCCTTGCCCTTAACACAAACACTGGCGATGCCCTAAATAGACCAGACATTATCTCTCAATTTACCTCAGACATCAGACATGTGTCTGATAAACAAAACGTTGTTGAAGACTACTGGCCGCGCTCCCTGGCAACCGACCAGAGTTGGGAAACGCACACTCGCGTGCGCTCACGAACAACACGACTCAGTAATTGGAAATACTCATGTGGGCACACGAACGACTCAAAACTGAGTAATAAGGACAAGAAAAGCGCACAGAACTCATGAGTATGTGCGTTTCGGCACACACAAAATTTATCGCACACGAGCGTCTGCGTACACAAGTGTGCGTTTCCGTACTCTGCAACCGGCAACGTTAATTTAGTAGCCTTCGACCGTCCTACACTGCGCCTACACGCGTAGGCAGCAAAAACTTCTGGTCCTTGGTAGCGTCCATCAAGAAGAATTTCACCTCTTCCTCAACCCCTCCATTTATTAATGGGAGGGAGGTGATAACAGAAAGCAAACGCAAGGCCGATTTATTAGCATCTCTGTTCGCCTCATTCTTCTTTACCTGAAACTGATACGCCACCCCCGGTTCTCGAGCGCAACGCCCATTCAATGGATGGAATTTTCTTCAGAACTCGAGAGGTGTATAAAAGTCTCAAGGAGCTCGACGTCAATAAATCCACTGGCCCTGACAATATTCCCCCTATGGTACTCAAGAAATGTGCCTCACCTTTGGTTAAACCCGTGCGAAAACTTTTTGCCCTGTCTTACTTCTCCGGAGTGTATCCCGACTCTTGGAAACTAGCTCATGTTCAGCCCATTCCGAAAAAAATGTGAAGCCAGCGACCCTTTAAACTACCGCCCAATAGCAATTACTTCTGTTCTCTCCAAAATCATGGAGACAATAATCAACCGAAAGCTGATGAAATATCTAGAATCTAACCAAATTATACACGACAGGCAGTACAGCTTTAGACCTAAAAGATCTAGCGGCGATCTTCTTGTGGATCTGGCTGAGGACCTCAACCAAAGCATCCATTGCTTTGGTGAGTCTGGTCTGGTTGCTCTGGATATTTCCAAGGGTTTCGACAGAGTATGGCATCCCGCTCTGCTGTCTAAACTCCAAGCTATTGGTATCGACTCAGTTTTAAGGAACTGGATTGAGAGCTTCCTTTCTGGCCGTTCCATCAAGGTAGTGTTGGATGGCGTAGAATCTGACCCTCATTCCATCTCGGCCTGCGTCCCCAAGGCTCGATCCTCTCTCCTGCTCTCTTTCTTATATTCATTAATGATCCCCTCCGACCCACTTCACAGTTTTTCCGATGACGGTACTTTGCGTTACTCCTACGCCTTTGACAATATAAGACAAGCACGAGCCAGACCTTGTCTCCTAGACCGCGAACTCATGTCCAACTCTATTAACAGGGACATTGAATTCATTCTTGCTTGGGGCCTCAAGAATCGCGTCGAATTCAACGCAACCAAAACAAAGTACTGCCTTTTCTCTACAAAAACCTGTACCGAGCGTCCCTCTATCTCAGTGGGCGAAAATAATGTAATGGCTGACCCATCTCTTAACATCCTAGGCGTAACCTTATCTTCGAATCTGCGATGAAATAATCACATATTCCATATCGCCCAACAAGCTTACCAATGCCTGGGATTCCTCAAGAGATGCAAGTTCCTCCTTCAGCCATCTGCTCTGGCTACAATCTACAGGTCCTACATTCGGCCCCGCCTTGAATACAACTCGTACATTTGGGCGGGCACCCCAAAAACCATCTTGGCTTGGCTGGACAAGGTGCAAAACCGCGCCATTAAACTCATTGGCGATAGGACCATTTGCTCCTCCATCGACTCTTTAAGCCAAGGTAGGAATGTAGCAGCCCTCAGCAAGTTTTAAAGCTACTACTATAGCGACTGCTTCCTCTTCGCGCACATTACGTTTTAGAAGTTCGTTTATAAATAGAACAACTCGATTGTGGAACTGTCTTCGGCAGTCGATGTTTCCGAACTCATATAAGAGTTCAAACGCAAGGTCCGCCGACATCTACTCACGCACCCTCCAGACCTCTAACCTATCCTTTCCTCCTCTATCCTTCACATCAAGCTTACTACTAGACATTGCACCATGACTTGAACGACATGACGGACTAGTAGTACAATGGGTGAATCCGAGCTTGACGTTTTCACATAAAAAAAAATACATGCCAGCAATCCTGAAGGACGCCGACTACGTTTTTATACGAGTCGATCATGTTCGAAAACATTTTGAACGTCCATATGACCCGCGACCTCGGTCTGTTGTAAGAAGAAGATCAAGGTCTCCCTAGCTTGGAGGTCGAAGCATCAGAGAACGGACAGAGACACCCCTTGGAGGAGATCCCAGCAAAGGGTACTCTGGGCAATTAATAGTTTCTTCCCCTTCAAAGCACCCGGCCCGGACCAGTCATGCTGCAGAAACTACCTAAGCTAGTATGTAATACCATACGTGATGGTAATTTTCAAGAGCTGCATGTTACTGAGCTACGTCGCCATGAGTTGGAGATGGCCAAGAGTCGTCTTCATCCCAAAGATAGGGAGAAAAGGTCTCGAACCTGCGAATAAGTAAAGTTCGATTAGCCTGACATCCTTCGTGTTTAAGACACTGGAAAGGATCATCGAGTCCCACATCCCCCAATCGGCAGATGTGGTGGCTCTATTGTCACCAGCTCAACATGTCTATCTCAGTGGTAGATCCACCGAGCCAGCTTTAAACAAGGTGGTGGGATCTATCAAGATGACCCTATATTACAAACAATATACCTTGCAGCCTTCTTCGACATAGAACGTGCCTTTAACAATGTACGTACTGAATCGATTCGAGAAGCTCTCATAGCGGCTATGTTATGCTCCAGAATAATCCAAGTGGACAAAACAAGCACTGAAACCAGGTACATAGCTGTGGCAACAAAACGGCTCGCCAAGGCGCTAATTGGGCCTACGGTCGCACAGGAGGCAGCCCTACACCTACTTACCTACCACCTTCCTAGCCTCGACGCAAGATGATAGGCTAATCCATCTGGTGCTTGCTACTGAGAGAAAGTATTCTTCTTCTGTACATTCTCCACCGTTGTCCCTGCGAGAGTTGCCCCCAGTTTGGGCAATTCTCTGTATTCTCGTTGCGCTCGATGTGTGCCCGCCAGAGGAATGCATGCCCCGCTACAGGCATAAATGCATCTGCATCGGCATAGACCATTCCAAACGCGAATTTTTTTTTCCAAGCGGTCCCCCAACTAAGTACCTACCACGTCCAATACTGCAGTTTCAGCTCCCTTTTGTGTAAAAAAGTGTGAACGTACCGTGGTTCGTTTGGGCTATTCGGTGCCTCTTTTATTGGTGCGTGCTTTAGCGGGCTGCACTTGGAAAAGGAGAATTTTTACTTAGGCGTACCGTGCCTGTTTCTTGCTACGTGCGGGCGAGTGTTATTTGTACTCAGGCGCACCGTGCCTGTTTCGGCTGCCGTGCAGGCGTGCGTACCTGTTGGATGCTAGAAGCGGGGAGCTTCATTTTTACTCGGGTGGCGGCAGACCCATAACTACGTTGGACCCTCCGTCGGGTTTGTATACATGGCGCCATTCTGAACTAGATCCAGTCTGGATCTGTTATATTCTTTGGTATAAGCAAGCCGTGTATCTGTATAGCCAGTGCACCATGTACGTCTTCAAACCTCATTTCTTGCCGAAAGTCTGCTTACTAGTCTTCCTTGTCCTTTCTTCGATATTCAACCTCCAATTCAACTTTGAGTCCATAATAAGACTCAAGTACTTAGCTGACTCGGATAGGCTCAGTACTCGACCGACTCACTGATAGTGTGGAAGAGAGCTAATTTTATAAAGTCAAAAAAAAAGGAAAACAACAACAAACAACATTTATAATTTTTATTAAATTTATTTTTCTTTATTTTTTTTGTTGTCTTCACTTTATACATAATTCTCCTTCTTTTAGTTACAGAAAAAAAAGAAACGAAAAAAATCTCTATTTACAGTCTTCATATCGCATTGCTTATTTTATTAAACAAAATCAGGACCTTAAAAATTAATAAATATGCAAAAAATGAAAAATTATTTTCATTTTTTTTATTAATAGTTTTTTTTAATTTTTTATTTATTCATTTTTTTTTTGATTAAATTTTTAATTTTTCTTATAGAAAAATTCTCTTCTTTTTTTTATTTTTTTTAAATAAAACAAAAACAAACACGATTTTTTTTTAAATATATTTCACCACAAATATTTTTTTTTTTATGATTTAGTTTTTTTTTCTTGAGGAATTCTTCGTGCTCATGTTCAAATTTTGATTTTGAGTTAATTTTAAATTTATTTTTATTTTTCAAAGTTTTCTAAAAATTAACTCAAAAGTTTTATGTTCAAAAAGTTGCAATTTTTTGTGTTTTTTTTTTGTTTTTTATGTAGGAAAAAAATAAATAAAAGGAATAATAATATAGTGGTTTTTGTAGTTTTGTTTTTTTGTTTCTAAATAAAATATTAAAAAAGATTTAATTTATCAAAAAAAAATTTCCTTGTCTATTGAGCACAATGTTTTTTTTATTGAGAAAAGAAATTGTTGATTTTTTTTTTGTTATTTTATAATAAAAAAAATTATTTACTGATTTTTATTAATTTCTCTCTCTACAATTTTTGAGTGGAAATTACTATTTTTATATAAAAAAAAATTTAAAAAAAAATTCATATCGGTTGAAAAAATTTACTTTTATTATTTTCCAAAAAATTTTTTGGTTAATTTTGTTTTGTCTGATAAAGTTTTAAGTATTTTTTTTTGTATTTTTGTTTTTCGAATTACTTAGCATTATTTGGACTAGTTGAAAATTTACATAGTTTTTTTTTGTTACTTTCCTTTTCTTTTATTAAATTTTATTTATTTAAAATTTATTAATTTATTAAATTTGTATTCAAATTTTTTTTGGATTTTTACTCTGATTTTGTTGTATTTTTTGTTTTCCTAAAATTAATATATATTTTTTTTACATTGTTAAATGTTTCTTTTTTGTTTTTGTTTTGTTTATTTTTTTTATTTATTATTTAAAAAGTTTACTTTACCTTAACATAAATAACGTTAGCTATCTACACAAAAAATTTTATTTTTATTATTATTATTTTATTAATTTTTTTTTAGTTTTGTTTTCCACAAAAAAATTATATTATTTTGTTTGTATTTTTTTTTAATTTCGATTTGATTTTGTTTTTTTCTTAAGAGTTAGAATTGTTAGCAGATACCTAAGTATGTTTTTTAGTAGTAGTTACTATAAATTGTATTCATTTTTTTGTTTGTTATATTATGTTACAAAGATGTTTACTTTTTTTGTTTATTTATTTGTTTTTTTTTAGAAAGAATAACTAATTTTTTTGTTTTGTATTTAGTTGATTTTTGTTTGTTTTGTTGTATTTCGTTTACTAAAAAGGATTGAAACATGCACACATACACCCCGCAGCAAGCATTGGTTGTGTTCTTGTAATAATTTTTGTTTGCTTTACAAAAATTTTTTTTTATTTAACAAGCAAAAATATATAATTTTTTTTAATCTCTTTTGTTTATATTTGTTTTAGTTTAAGCAAATTTAACGTTTAAACTATCATTTTGAAAATTATATCAATAAAAAAAATAAAATAAAATAATTATATTAAAAATTAATAATATCTAATTATAAAAAAAATAAAGTTAAACTTATTTTATTCGAACACTCATCTATACTTAAAGATCATTCAGGAATACACTTTAGTTCACATTCAGTTACAATTCATGCACATTTATCCATAATTCACTCATAATTTTCATTGCAATATTTTTTTTTGTTTTTGTTTTGTAGTATATAAGCATCACTCGATTAGGTTTTTCTCCATTTTGTTGGTTTTTTAGTGTGTTTTTTTATTTAATATTTAAATTTTAGTTTAATAATTTTTTTTTGTTTTTTGATTAAATATTCATTTTACACTGTCAACACATGAACAGTTCTCGAGTATATGTTTGGATCGTTTGATGAGCAAATAGCTTCGCTTGGTCCACTACCAAAATGATTTGTTGCCCCAATAGCACTCGCAGCATTCCCATCATCATCGATAAGCGCCTTCTTATCACTTGGAATTCTCTGGCTACGTAGCATGCATATATATAAGCAAAGGATCACAGCTAATAGGAGTGTACCGGCAATAACACCGAATAATAGAGGCTTCTGCATATCAGATAGTGCGGCTATTGTTAGTAAATTTAAATCTGGATGATCAAGTGGCTCGATCTTGTCCACAGTTACATCACTATTACTATTATGCCAATTAAAGACGAAATTTGTATGATGATTTATCGATTCTCTTGACTGATCATCTTGATCAACAAGAGATGGATGTGGCAGGACTGATGATGGGGTTGATGATATTGATGAAGATGGCGAAATTGTTGATGTTGTTTGGCTATTTTGGGCTGGTGTAGCTTCGGCAGTGTCGATTGTTAGAGGTAATGAGCGGCTCATTGCTCCGGTTTTCTGTAACACAAAAAAACAAAAATTGATTAGAATCAAAAAAAAAAATTATTCACCTTTCACTAACAAAATAATTTAAAACAAAAACACTAAAAGTCGTAAGCAGAGTTTTCTGTTGAATTATATCTGAATTATACATAAAAACACTAAACACTAAAAACAGATAATATTTTCCTGCCATTAAATTTTAATTAATTCAAATGAAAGCACTCAAAGTGGAAAGCACAAAGTGGGAGGTGTAAGGATTAATTTTATTTCTGGGAATTATTTCTCCTTTTTTTAATTAATTTTTCTTATAATTTTTGTTTTCGTTTAAATAATAACAAACCATTTTGAAATAATTAAACTACATATAACCTATTTTATCTTCCATGGAAATATAAGGTAAATGTTAATTGTTTATTATTTTTACTAATTTCACTATTTTATGATAAAAGTAAACAAAACACTAGAAATTGTTTCTACAGAAATGACTATAGCACAAGAGCAGCAAATGGAGATTAAAGTTTCGCACTAAATTACCTATGTAGCTTTTGATACCTACATTACTTTGAAATATTAAATAATGCTTTACCACATTTAAACCCCACTTACTGGACTTATAACATATCGATTTTTCCATTTCGTGATAATACGTATTATGAGTATTCCTAAAACGTTATTATGATGTTCGTGGATTAATTTGGCTATGAAAATGACAGTAGTGGACAGACATTTATACAATTGACGGACGGACATTTATACAAGTGAAAAGTCGGCGTCCATACCAGAAATTGAGATTCGAATCTCTCCTCGTACAGCGACTTGTGTCTTTTGCTTTTTCAATTCCTTCAACTATCGGCCGGTGCTGTGATATACAAATCCTCCATTCGGCCTCTTCTCGAATGCAGCTCTCTCATTTGGGGCGACGCGACCTTTCGAAAATAACCCTCCCCTCAAACTAATCTATGACGACGGCATTTGCTCCCCATCGACACTTTAAACAATCTAGGAAAATAGCAGCACTGGCAAAATATTTTTGTTTCTATTATAGATTCATAGCCAATGTTCCATCGAAATATACGCTCTTCTATCCTACCTCAACGGCAATCTTATACCCACAACTTCGCTTAGACCGTTCGTCTGATTATCTAAAATTGAAGCTCCCATTTGAAACCACTCTACAAATTACGAATTCGTTTTTAAATAGAATAACTCGACTGAGGAACAACCTCTCATAGTCAGTATTTCCGAACTTCTACAACATCCAAGAGTTCAAACGCAGGATTCTTCGCGACTTCAAATGACATGATGGACTCGTAGTACAAAGGATGTTCCTGAGCTTAGAAGGGCCATATAAAAAAATATACTCTTCCACCGCTGACATGTCTTTCATCCTTCCGTTTTACCGAAATATAGAATTCGGAAGTTATACCATCAGAGGAAATAAACGGTCATTGTGAAGTAGAGTTGAGCGGTACTTATACGAGGCAGTACATTTGTCATTTACACGATGATAAACTGTACTGAGGACTCAATTTTTTTAAATGTCCCGGTTCAAAAGTAATGAAGCAAGGTGTGATTGTAAATTACGTAGTGGAGAGACATATCTTACTTCTTTTTCTCAGAAAAATTTCCAACTTTAAATTAGGCGAGGTGGGATTGCAAAATATAAATATATATTGTGGAGGCATGGATTTCTTACTTACTCTAAGGCAGTTTAATGCATATTCGAATTAAATTCGTAAAAAAGCTCTTCATTGGTGCTTATTTTCTTTCTTTTTTTTTAATTTGCTTGTTTTTGTCATTTTGACATTACAATAGCACCTCGCCTCATTTGAAGTATGACATTGTACTGGCTCAAAAGAAAAAAGAGGCATCTCTTACAAACTCTTTTTTTTATCGTATCCTACCCAATACTATTGTTAAGCTACCTATGAAAAGGAACTGAACTTACTGTAGAGGTACTGCACGAGTGGTGAGTAAATCATTATTGTAGAACTATTCAAAGGTTTTAATTTTTCCCCATATGTAAGATTTATTAATTGCGAGACTGAATCTGTTTAGACCGAATACATCTGAAACATTCTGGAAAGAAAATGCATTCCAAACTGTAAAAAATTTCTGTGGTAATTTAACAAAAAAAATACTGGAAGTTTTATTCACAAGCAGTTTTGTAAATTTGTAATATATATTATTGCTATGCTGCTCCCATAAGCCTTCTTATCCATTATACATAAATCATCCCACATTTCCGTTTCTCCTTAACATCTTTCCAAAAAAAATCTTGTTGATCAATTCTGAACCCATTTCTTAGAGAGCTTCAGGATGCACTATATTCAATGTTTTTCCATTTGTAGCTAGAATGTCAAGATTTTTCGATTTTCCAACTCTTGAACACCTACATACAGCAAACCGGGAAATGACGCTTATTTGGCAAAATTCTTCCGCCATATTGGCCTCACAATTTTGAATTCGTTATTTACTACCTTTAAAACTCCCATATACCGATTTTAATTGGAATCGGAATACAATTCGCAAACTCGTCGGCCATATTGGTCCGGCCATTTTGAATTTAAATTTTGATCATAAAGTCGTTATTTGCTACCTTAAAAAACCTGATACAGATTTTCATTGGAATCGGAACACAATTAGCAAATTCGTCGTCATAGTTTTAAAAAATCAGTTTTTGGTCAAAAAATGACTCAGAAACTGATTATTGAGAAATTTTTTTTGTTCTATTTATACAAAAGATTATTGCCTTCCCTAATGACACCCTTGCCATTTTTTCGAAAACTTATCGAAAAATTTTGCAAATATCAATTGTTAATGATTTTTTGACCAAAAACTGATTTTTTGAACCTTTGACCTTGAATAACTTCGAAAGGGTTAAGTTTTCGAAAAAATGACAAGAGGCTTTTTTTAGGCAATAACGTTTCGTATTGAATGATCAAACCAAATTTTCAAAAAAAAGCAGTTTTTGAGTGATTTTGTGGCCAAAAAGTTATTCTTGATAACTTTGACCTTGAATAACTTTGAAAGGGTTAATCGGGTCAACATCTTTGTAAGAACTAAAGTTGTAGAGAGTTTAATTGTCAACATTTAGGGCCTTTGTACGGGGTTGTACGACCTATAGAAGCCGAGATACAAGGAAAACACCAAAAAACAGCTATATTTCCGGCGGCCATGGTTTTTTATTTGTGATTCCGAAATTGTTTTCTTAAAAAGTTCCAAGGAAGCTGTGGACCAATTTTCAGCCATTTCCGAATTTTGTCTCCTTTAAATGCTAATTTCTCCGGACTAATATGTAAAGTCTCATTGCTTTGTGTTGAAATTTTTGCTTGTTTTTGGATTTTCGAAAACATTTCTCATCGGGCAATTCATTTCACTAATTCCAGCGGAGTTCATGATACCCTTAGAAATTCAGCTGGAATTTTCTCTCTGGTGGAATCGTAATTCCAGCGGAGTTCAGAATAGGCTTGATTATATAAGTTGCTAGTATATATTGTCGTCGTTTACATAATTTTTATATAACTTTAAATAACTAAGCCTATGTAGCCTAGTTTAAGTGTGCCTTGTTTGACTGTTAATAAATAAATAAAAAATCATTTGTTTTCTTACAATGAAAATATAAATCTTCGGGAATGACAAAATATACGATTTTTCAGACTGCAACGGCAGCATTAATTCAAATCATAGAGCTGTCAACACAATCCATGAGATAACATTTATTTCGATCTTAAAATCGCTCTTCATTTCTATAAAAGTCTACCTGAAAATGAAGTATATTTGTTCTTAGTATCTTCCCAGCTTCTATTTTTAACAAATAAATAAACTGTAACGAAAAATCTGAATTTTATCCGTCCCGTCATCCATAATAATATTCAACAGAAAAACTCTGATGGCGTAAACAAATTCTATAATAATAGAAGATAAACTTATAATCAAAAAAAAAATATAGAAGAAAGATATCGATTCTATATCCACTTACCTTATTTTTGCAAGTAACCTGAACACGATATTTCGTATCGGGCCAAAGGGATAGCTGAACGTTGGATGATTCAGTAAGAAGATTTCCCATGAGTCCACCGCCAGACACCTCCCACGTAACCAGGCACTGATTTGGTGTATTCAATGGTGCCCATGCAACATCTACAAGGACGAGTGAGTCCTGCTGCAGCATCGAGACCGTCCTTAAAGCCCAGGTCTCAAGGATGGATTTGTTGATCTTGGGGGGTGGTGGCTTTGCGCATTCATCCCAGCACTGTAAAAAAAAATTTAAGAATACCAAGAATTTTAATGCTATGAAATCTTTTGTTCAGGTTTTTTGGTTATCTGGTATTCAGAAGATGAAGAAAGAAAAGAAAAAAAAACTAAAGAAGTAATTCTAACGTAAAAAAAACAACACGTCGAAAGAAAACGAGAAAAATTCCTGTTTGCTTGTTGTCTCTGAGTTGTCTAACGACAATTAATCACTTTCCGATGGATTTTTTCTTCGAGCTCGAATCTTCATTCCTCGGGATCTTGGGTCTTGGTCTAAAGCCACTCAGTTGGCATATTAGTGACTGTAGTAGTCATCACACAGCAAAAGCAAGCCCTCGAGCTGGTGTTTGTCTAAGCAAGACCACTATAACCATAACAGAGCAGGCAACCAGCCATGTGTCATTACTTCAGCACGCTATTACGGGATACTTTGAACCATGAAATGATATTTCCCCCAAGACACACTAACGGAACACCGGGGGGATAACAAGACGTTCGCCCGGAGTTGTACACCGTAGAAAAAAAGTTCTAGGCTCCTCTCCAAGTAGTTATTCTATGATTAATTGCCCTTGGTCTTCGGCCTCAGTTCTCTATCTCTACATAGCTCTCCGGCTGTAGGTGCCCCCGGAGCACCCAACGTATACGAGGAACGCATCCGTGGGGTTATCAATGTTGCTGGTAAGTACATACTACATAATAAGAGGACTTCTCTTTGGAGTTACTTACGTAACAGAGTATTCACCATCATGTATCGAGCATGGTATAGAGAGAAGAAAAAAGGGTTATCCTCTGACGTATGGTATGGGGTGAAGCAACATATGGCACCGGAGATAGTTTCGCGTAATGATGAAAATGGAAGGAAAGATAAATTGGTTCCGCTTAGAGTTTTTGCGATGAGGAAAGAGACATTCTGCAATGCGAAGAACGGGGATGCCATTTCTGAGGGTTGTTAGTAGAATGTTATTAACCTTATGTGGTTTCATGTGTTTTGCTAAAGGGTAAACAACAACAAACACAGTTTTGGGATGCGAATTTAATGCTGGTCTCGTTCCCATGAACAACAGTGCAGAACAATATTTCAAATTAAATAGAAAACACGCAATTGTTTTCTGCAATGCTTTGTTTACGGCAAAGGCTAATTTAAAAAAAGGTTTGAAGATACAATCATATTTGACAGGTAAACATACAATACGATTGCAGTAATGATTAATGTGATACGTATCCAAGATCAGTGCTTTTTCATTTTTCATGGATGGCACTTTCGCTGAAATTTATAATGATATACTTTCTTTGACAATTACTTGATGTAATCCATCTGAATCAGTAAAGGTGTGCTAAAGCGGAACCTAAAACCATACTTTATAGGATTTTATTTATTTAGATTAAGTAAAAGTTGAAGAAGTTGCATTATCACGAAATGTTCCACTCTGAAAATCGAGAAAACGATAGAGTGTCGCACATCAACCCAGGGGTAAAAAATCGAGGCGGTACTAAGGGGACCGAATTTGGAACACTGTCAATATGCTCCTAAGGAAGAAAATTCGAGTTTTAAGAAATTGTATAAGACCAAAGAAGCGGGCAATTCTCTTGGTGGCCATCAAGGGTTCGATTACGGAAGTCAAGCAGCATTGGACGTTGTTAGTACTTAGTTGGGGGCCCATTTGGTAAAAAGACACTCACGTTTGAAAGACGAAAATTCAATAGCAAAATTGCCATTCATACACGAGGGGCCATGCTTGTGCAGCCATATTAAAAAATATAAAGAACTTGTATGGGAGAGGCAGCGCTTCATTTCCCACTGGGAAGCCAGAAAACACAAAAATATACAAGAGTGAAAGAATTTCCAATGCCAACACGCGGTTTTATTACACCGGCTCCGATCCAAAATTACCGCGACAGAAGGCTGAGATCGCTGATCGAAGCAGAGCTGTCTTCTTGGCTTATTATGCTAACAGACGATAGAATACAAGAAATTCCTATAAAAAGGCAAGACTATAAAAAAGCAATATTATCTAGGGAGGCAGAAGAGGTAAAAAGACGAAGGATCATAGCGATGCGCGGAATCGAACCACGGACCACTGAAATGGTAATAGGGCGCCTTTACCCCTAGGGTAGCAGGAACGATCCCATTGATATTCGGGCAGTGGAGGGCAAGAGGTTGTACGGAATATGGAAGAGGAGAGCCCAAGGAAGGGGGAAGGACTCTGGCGCAAGACCAGTCAAACTCAGCATGGCAGAGGAAGTGGGACGAGTCTAGTAAGGGCTGGCGCTGATGACGCCGGGCTGAAGTAATGCCTTTACGGAAGGGTAGGTGAGTTTAGATGTAGGAACTACCGTCTAGGCGCGGACCCCCCCTCCCCCCGAGGTCTTCTGTCTTAGGCATGGTCCTTAGACAAGCGGTCGCCGTATTGCTAGACCGATGTAAGATTCTCATCCCTTGTAAAAAAACTGGTCTATGGGATGTAGGAGATTAACATTTATACTAGCCGACGGGAAGGTAAGTTGGAATAGGCGGCAGCTTCATCCAAGGACTAAGGGCGGTGACATCGTTTGTACTGAAATGGCAACGTTTTGTAGTCGCGATCGTGAAAAACCCTTACTTAAGTATATGACGGTGCACTCCAAGCACATCTCCAAGCGTTAAATCCAACCTGGCATATCCAGGCAACGGTTCATGTCTCCTATTTTAAGCTGTGTGTCTGAAAAAAACTCCAAATACACGGTATCTCATCATAGCCCGTGTCGACAATTGCAAAGAAAATGTTCGGGTGTCCCTTTGGTTTGTTCCTCGCAACAACTGTGGCAAATCCTGTTGCCTGTAGCTTTCAATCTGGCACTATTTTGCTCAATTGAGTAGTGTCCTGTAGGATGATCTTAGAAACAATTATATCGATATCCTTGAACGGCATCAATATGCCGTGTGATCTCTGCTTCCTGTAGGTAGGCCAAATCTTTGTAGTCTTTGCAAATGGCGTTTAACTCTTCCATCTGAAGCCAGGCATTGAAAATAAAAGCATGAGTATAACCGTTTTTATCACAAACAGCGCCTTTTCACATTCTCCAGGGGTTTGGCTACAAGATCTGTTCCTAGTATGGTCAGTTTGAGCTCTGATTGAGAGGGTGGGCGCTATATCGACCGCCAGTAGTGCCTTGTCACCCACTTGGCTATCAAAAAACACGATTACCATGGCTCCTGACTTTGAATTTTGAATTGGGAATTGGCAGAATTTGACCAGGAGTAGTATTTTTGAAGGTTTAGCAAAGGAGAGAAAACTTCAGCACATACACAAAACTCTGAATTAGATATATCTGTATTAAAAATGGTGTCATCGTTCTTATCAGGCTTGGAAAAAAAGAAGGGAAAATTTTTTTCCATGCAATGCGTTATAATTTTCTCAAATGTCAGGCATTAATAAGAAACAAATTTTTAATGTAATTACCATAATATTTTTACTCAGGAAACAATGCAAATAGAATTTTTGCCTCTATTATTCTGTTCTTTAAGAACAACTATTAACTCTCGAAAAAAACATTGTTAGCTTATATTTATCGAGATTTAATGAAAACTCCCTGAGAAAATGATATTTTCGTATCCCCTTCAAATAAATATCACTTGCCGTTGTCTGAAATTTTTTTTGATTATTGTTTCAGTTGAAATTACTTTAAATTTGTGTAAATCAATTTAAATTTTCGTTTTTACTGTGGAACAGAAAAGCTTTTTTATATGTTAGAGCTTTTATGACGTAACCGAGAAAAAGCTTTAGGTGGGTGTCCAGGATAACAAATTAAAGCAAAGACAAATTTTTTAGATACTCGTATGAATGTTTCATAATTTTGATATTGAAAAGTTTTTGCATGATTTTGAAATGTTTGAGTGAATCTTTGAATAAAAATATGAATCAAATGATTTATCTATGGAGAATTTTTTGCTGTTAAATGGATAAGTAAATAATTTTGAATATTCATAGATTAAATAAATTTTAATTCGTAGCTGTGAAATTAATCGATTAAAATAATTGAAATCAAAACAGTTTCTAAGCGATTACTAATTCCCCTAATACTATGAGTAATTATTAAATTAGCTCACGTCCCTTATTAAATTATTGCAAAGTTATTAAGAAACTGTAAGGAAAAATGACGAAAAACAAAATTAGTACCTTGATATATTAAAATCAAGATTTGGACCTTATCAGATCCATAAAAGTCTCCGAACTTAATTTGCCTATCTTCAAAACTTGTTTATAGACCATTAAAAACCGCCCACCTTACAACAGGGCTGCAGCGGAAAAAATAATTACTTAACACGAAAACAAATTCAGGACACAGAAATTAATTTTGGGATCCCGAAAAGAAATCCTGACCGGTGTGTTGGGAGAATTACAGAGAACCAACCACACAACAGCAGCAAGAAATAATAATAATACAGAAGGTTATGTTATATATGATTCCGATATAGATAAGTTTGGTTGGGGCGAGGGTGCGAAGGGGGTTGTTCATGGCATTCTAACATCTTTCCAAGCTATAAATCAGAAGCTTTTAAATGCCTACACGAAATGGAAAAAGTAATAACTATTTCAGGTCTTTTGCTAACAAGATTTAGCGCTATAAACGCAACTAATTGCTGTTGTTGATGGCGGCTTATCACGAACAACCACGGCTTAAAAAAACAAATATTAGAGCAGGCAAGCAGCGTTGCCAAACAGGAAGGACCGGCAGCGTAATAAGCTTAACTTAAAATATGACAAAGAAGAAACTCGTTAAATTCTGTTTGAGTAAATGCTCGGCTTAGGGCAGAAAACATTCTTTTAATAATAATGAAAAAAAAAATACTCATCGATTTTTTTTTCTTCTGTCTTGTCCTTGTTGTTCTGTCCCTAAGAGGATATTTCTGCGGACGTCATTATGTTGAAAAGTTTTTGTTTATTTTGAATTATTTTTAATATTTTCCGCTATTATGAAGGGAAAATTTCATTCTCTGCAAAAATTAAGTGGGAGTGTTTTTTTTCACTCTCTCTAAAAAAAAGAAAATTTACGATTCTTTTTGAAATTCTGGGAATTTCTTCAGCTTAATTTTCATGAGATTTTTATTTAAAAAAAAATAATCTTTTTGTGTCCTTTAAGTTTTTATGTCAAAAGAGAAAAGTTCGTTTTGTGTTTTTTTTTGTTTTGTTTTTTTAAATAAACGATGTGATGGGATTTTATGATGGAGCAGCAGTTATCTGCAGTCGAATGAGCACTTTGCGAATCAAACACTTTGTTGATTAAGCACAAAAGTGCAGTCGAGCTGTGCTTTTATGGGAAACGAGCAAAGCCGGCGCCAACTGCATGCCATTGCATTTCTGTGCAGATTGTGCCCGCCTTGTTCATGCAGGAAATAATCTTTGAAAGAAAAGTTTTACGATAGTTTATAAAAAGTTTTGAGCAAACTGCTTTTGGCATCAACTTGTCAAAATTCGTTCTTTTTTTTTGTTATACTTTTGTGAGGGTAATTTTTCATTATTTTTTTTTATTTCAGGTAATTTAATTTGTCTGGTTATGTTTGAGGATTTATGGACCATATGAAAGTTTTAAATGCGTGGTTTAATATGTCTATTAAAACCAGTTTTTATGGGAATAGATATGATGAGGCAGTGATGATACATCAATAATGAAGCTTCAGTCCCGGGGGAAAGTCGCTAGAATTAAGCACAATACTGACACATCATGGAAGGAATTGTACGATACAAAAGCTCAAGCAGAGCCATGAAATGGTACAACGAACGCCATAGACCAGATTTAAACACAGAAAATAATATATATACACTGTGTAAAAAAAGTAGCTGGAGTATATCATTTGACAAAAGCACAAAAAACATTGCTTAAAAAATGAGCAAACTGGCAACGCTGTACCGAATTCCCATGCGGAATTTGAGCCTTATCGGTGTCACTCAGTGTGTTCACAGTTGTTTCTGCTAATGATACTCTGCTCAACAAAGAGTTTGCCTTAAATTGTTGGGATTCAAACGAAATTTCGTAGATCTACGGTAAATTGTGCATGTCAAACTACGGTAAATTGTGCATGTCAGGCTCGTAATCTCATCGGATACAAAAATCGTGCAAGTACCACTTAGTTCAATGTATTTAGGGTACCTTGACCCTTATTCAAGAAAATATGTAGCTACAAATTCAAATGGTACAACTGCGTAATTTGAACCTTCATTTTGGCTTGTTTTTTGTTACTTTGACCGGCTTGAAAAATTATGTATTATTAACCGTTTTTAATAGTCAAGGTACCACAAATATGGTGTACTAAAAGTCCTCAAAATTTTAAGCCGATCCGATAAGCGGTTTTCGACATTTGAAAAGGCAGTTTCGATAAAAACGCGTTTAAAATTTGGAGACGAGTAATATTTTCATTGACTATAAAGTGCACTCTCGCCTTCAATGAGCTGTAACTTTATTGAAAATTGCCTAACTTTAAAATCGCTCTGGGGACGTATTCTAGACATGTTTAGGATGTAAAAAATGTAAACAAAAAAAATCGATTTTTTTGATCCTGAGCAGGAGAACCTCCCCTTAAGACATGATTTGTACGAACACCACCTTCATGAAACGTATCACAACTGACGGAAAAACTTAAGTGTGGCAGAACGACACGGGAATCCATCAGTCTTCGAAATGGCGCTTCGAAAACGTGCGGAAACATAAAAAAAGTCGTATAAGAACTTCAGATTCGGCCTTTGCTTCAGATTATTTTAATTTTCTTTACTTCAACTAAACAGAATTTTTTTTTATATTTTAGAGCTTTTATGACGTAAGCAAGCCAACAGAGAAAAAACTTTCGGTGGGTGTCCAGGATAACAAATTAAAGCAAAGACAATTTTTTTACATAATACAATGCATGTTTCATATTTTTGTCCTTGAAACTTTTTTGAAATGTGTGAGTGAATTTGAAAGCTTTGAGTAAAATTATGAATTTTCAGACGTTTTACCTATGCGGAATTTTGCTGTTTAAGGTATAGCTAAATAATTTTGAATAGCTTAAATAAATTCTAATTCGTAGCTGTGGAATTAATCTACTTGCTTTCTTAGAACAAAACAGAAAGTTTTAGAAGCACATTTCCAAACCTTTCTGCCTTAATATTTTATGTGCAACAAGTATCTATCCTATTGCATCCATAAGAGCTATGTTAAGGCCCCCTTTGCAAATCCAAGTCCGAAAAAGGCTTTTTCCGGTGCACTGCGATTGCAAAGAGCAAGATAGATTTCAGCCCGGGCTGTTGGCTAAAGGAGGAACTTGCATCTCTTAAGAAATCCTATATTTAAAGTTATGCTTAAGATATTAATAGTTGAATTAGCATTAGCCATTAGGTCTAGATCGTCCACTGAGACAGAAAGAAGGTCGGTGCAGATTTTTTTTGAGATAAAGAGATAGATACTCGTTTTGGAAGCTTTGAATTCGACCCAGCGTGCGTGTTAATAGAATTGACATGATGTCACAATTGAAAAGACAAAGTATGGGATGTGTTTCTCTAATAGAGTCAAAGGCGTAAGGGTAACGCAGAGTAGCGTCATCAGCGAAGATGCGAAGTGAGTTGGAGGAGATTAAGAACATATCGTTTGTAAAGTTTAAGCAAATTGGAAATTGATCCTTGGTGAACATTGGCGTAAATCTTCTGAGATTTACATTAAATGCATTTCAACACTACACCTTGATTGAATGGTCAGAAAGAAAACTCTCAATTCAGTTATTTAGAACTTAGTCGGAGCTTATTCAGCAGATCAGGACGCCACCAGAGCAGGCTGTTTCATTCAGGTGCTCTATCAAACACAGTGCCGGATTTACCAACAAGCAAAACAAGCAATTGCTTGTAGGCCGCCAGCCTCAGGGGGCCCCGCGCCTGTTATTTTTTGTTCGGTTGGTCCTTAGATAAAAGGAAAGTAAAAAAATTGTTTGGCCATAATGCTTGCATAACATACAACCGTGATACCTTTGCGCCTAAAACAATAAAGGCCCTTTTACATCCCAAGCGCAAAGTGGAAACGCAAATTAGAGCTCTTTTATCGCACCGAAATTTGTACGTTTTTCTCTCTCTGGTGCATGAACGTGGATTCCAGACAGAGCGAAAAGCATACAAATTTCTCCAAAGAGCTCTAATTTGCGTTTCCACTTTGTGTTTGGCATGTAAAAGGGCCTTAAATGTAAAACTATACGTAACTACGAACATTTCAAACTATTATTTGCGAACAATTATGTATATCCCAGGAAATTTTAGCAGACTTTAATAGATGGAAAGAATCGCTTAGAGTTGGTTAATCCAGGCACGGACTTCCAGCTTTTGGTGTGTTTTATCAAAGTCCAATCGGCAAAAGCCCACTTCACCAAACTGGTGGATGGCCCAAGCCATCTTCACCAAACTGGTGGATGACCCAATAGCCGGTTACGGATCGATGAAATCAATGCAATTGGTCCATAAAAGCCCTATGAGAATGATAGGAAATGGACGGTCCATCTTGACTAGTGCTGCACACGAGACGAGACGAGATTTGGCCCTGTCTCGTCTCGGTCTTGAAAAAATGGATATTTGCAGGTCTCGTCTCGAAAAGTCTCGTGTTGTCTCGAATTTCACTGTCAATAATACAAATTGCTCAGTCTTCTGTATTTCGAGAAATATCAATATGTGCCATATTAATGAAATTGTATACAAATATTCCTTATATTTCTATGCTAGTCACTTCCCAGACGTAGACACGTAAATCTGCCTTTTGCAGTGGCACCAGGGCGGGGTAGAGGGATCAATGAATCGAAAGTTAATTTCTAATTTGTGTAGAATTAAATTTACGTAGAGTCCGTTCCAAAAGAGAAGAGGTATTTTACAGTCATTTCATTTCATTTCAACGCATTTCATTGTAAATGCGTTGAAATGAAATGAAATGACAGTAAAATACCTCTTCTGTTTTGGAATGGACTCTGCATTTAAATGCTTATGGAATGCGTACTCTTTGCCTTGTCTCCGCAGCCTGCTCAAGTCATGTATTGGTGGCGAATGTTGTGCTCGTCAAAGAGCGCAGCGTGAAGATACTGAAATAGTTGGTGTCGATACGATTTCAAAATAACGATTTGATTTCGAAACCTCGAGATTTCTCGCGAGATCTCGAATGGTAGTCTCGGTCTCAGATCGATTTTTAATCTGGAGGGCTTGTCTCCAAAATCGAGACGAGACGAGACGATTTCGAGACAAGTCTCGTCTCGTATGCAGCACTAATCCTGACAGAGCCTTCACATCAGGAAAAGGCATTATACAACTGGGTGTCTAAAGGATATCGTTATAGCGGCAGTGCAAAAACTACCCAATGCCATGCAGCCTCAACACAATGACATTTACATCTTGTCTAGGTAGGCTTTGAGGTAGTGCTGCCTCTCTCCGCATTGGTTGTCCTTCTTCCCTCTGGGGATTTCCCAGCGTCTATTCGGAGTTAACAGCGCCCCCACGTAAAAGTCCTAATAGGAGATTACGAGTGAGACATGGGAGTCGTCATATCCGGCGATCCGCCATTATCTTGGACATCACTTCCCATAAGACACTCAAGGTCACCAGTAGATATTTTTGCTCCTACTTGTCGTGCAGAATTTGGTTTCATTCAAGATATTCTATAATTTTTTTTTTAATTATTTGGTCCACGATTTTGGGGCGGTAGTTGAAAGGATTATTCGATCTACTTTTTTTCGTGTATGGGTTGAACTTAGCCCAGTTTCAAGAAGTTTGGATAAATTTCAGTAAACAGTTACCGTAGAAACTAGCCAAACCGGAGGCGCTCTCTAAAAACGAACCAGTAACTATTTCACTGGTTTCCAGTGGAAATTCACTGGTTGAACCATTGCTTAGTCAACCAATAGGAAACACTGAAATATCACTGGTGGAACAAGTGAGATTCACGTAAAAAAAAGAAAAAAGCTTTTTTCTAGCGAAAGTGTCGTTTTCCCAAATGGGCCCCATCTAAATATTGAAATACTGCTTGACCGTCGTGATCAAACGAAAGCCGGTTTATTGAGTATGCTAAATGGAACCTTTTACAGCCTCTTTATCTCTTCTTTACAGCCTCTTTAATTGCGTAGAATATGAGTTACATATATTTTTTCACTGGTTGAACCAGTGAAATTATAATTCACTGGTTGAACCAATGAAATTTTTACTAATTCATTTTTAAGAGAGAACTTCTCACTGGTTTAATCAGTAAACAGACCCGAATTAACTGATTTTCCAGTGAAATTATTGTTTACTAGATGAACCAGTGAAATTTTCACTGGTTCATTTTTATAGAGCGCATCCAGTCAACAGGGTGGGGTGCCATACCCTATTGAAAAACCTTGGAGATATTTCGTGCAACTACGGCAGACTCACCAAAGCTATATATACTTTTGCTGAGGGTTAAGGATAGAAGAAGGTTGCCAGGAAATCTGTTTAGTCGTAGAACGTACTGTTTGTCATTTAATAACACCTGCATGAACAGGCGTGTAAATGATACCTTAAGTGGTTAAGTAACTTCATTCCGCTTGAGAGAAAGTCGTCATTTTGAGATAATACTAATAGCTTATTGCACGTAAAAATAGTTATGACTTTTGTAGGTTTCGTCCATATGAACAATAACCTAGTATGTATCGACTCGTTAGCCATTGGATATAGTCGTACCCCATCTCAAGCTAATCACTTCCTTTCTAGTTGTTTTGTTTGATGAACATTTCATATTTGCAAAACACACCCCCTCCTACTCTCTTGTTTCTGATATAGAAGCTTGCCAACTCGGCTTATCAATTCTCTCAAACTGTCAACTAAATCCGCATTCAAGCCGCCCTCTTTAAGGGACAAAAGAATGCGCATCAACAATGGCCTTTCATAGTTATATGTTGAGGAGCGCTTACAAAACATTGCCGACTGTATACATGAATTCCTGTAGCTTCTGAAACTTCCACTTTCCCTAATTTGCATATCACCACCACTACCACCAGCCCCCACCAACGTCACCCTTCAATTGACGTTCATCTTGTGTGTGATTTTTTTTTGTTTAGTTTTATTTCAGTTCTGTGAAATTTCTTCTAGGTTCAGCTTTTAATAAATGAAATTCCAGTTCCGTTTCATGCCGTTCCTCATCGTGATTCACCAATGGTGGAGTTTTGTAATCTTGCCATTCCATCATCCGTTTTTCCTGTTTTTTTTTCTCTGTTTTGTTCTGTTTGAAAAACAACCGGATTAGAAGGATAAAAAAAAATTATAAAAAAAGGAACGTAAAGTAGCTACCATCAACCCTTTCGCCATTGTGTGTATGATTCATACAAAACTAGTGAGCGAGCAAAACAAACAACTGAAGAGGTGGGGACAAAATAGGGTACTTTAAGAGCCTAAAGCCCTACACAGCCAGGAAAAGGGTCGTGCATTCTGCATATTTTTTTTATAGTCTCATAATCAATAAAATTGCATCTGATATGAAGGATATTACTGCACTGTGCATAGGTGTGAGTGTGTATGTGTTTATTTTTTTGGTGGGGGTTGTGGGGTGTGTATAGTGGGGGTGGAAATATTTTATTTTAAAATTATAAGTGCTACTCGTGCTTGCGTGTGTATTGCAGATAGTTGCATAGAAAAGTTGAATGCAAATTAAATGTTTAAATAAATGCTATAGAGGGAAAACGGGGGTGGCCTTATCAATACAGAGGTTTGCTTAAAAAACGCAATTTTATCAAAAGTGGTTTTTTTAAAAAGGTTATTTATTTATTTTTATAGTAAAAACTGTGAGTGAAAGAAATGCGTTTTATGAATTTTTATAAGTTTTTTTTGTGAATATTGAAAAATTCATTTTCCATTAATATTTTTTATTTTATTTTTATTTTTATCATTTTCTCTGCTAAGGGTTGGAAAAAAAATACAAATTCACAATTGGTGAAAATGATTTTTATTTTTTTTTATTTAAAAAATATTTTTCTTTTTTGATTTGCAAAAAAAAGTCAGTGTGTTGTGTTTGTGTATGTGTGTTTGTTTTTTGTGAGACTATAGAGAGAGAGATGACTCACCAATAGGTGTAGCGCGTCAGGAAGGGAGTTATAGTTATAGGGTGGGAATCCACTCTGCAAATAAAATTAAAGACAAAAATTGCATTAAATCTGTGTTAACATGTTTTTTTTACTGGATTTTTTTTTACTATGTTTAAAAAGTTAGTTTTTTTTTATCATGATTGCACAAAAGAAAATATTTCTCTCTGATATGAGTAGATATATATATTTTTTGTTGTTAGCCCCGGTCAGGATAATAATTATGTTTAAGTATCCTGTTTGTGTTGAAAGGGGAAAAAAATTTGATTAAATATAATAAAATTTGCACTGATGATGCTCTGATGGATGTGTTGTGTGGGGGGAGAAATGCTTTTCTCTTTGATATTGGATATATAATGAAATATTACATTTTTTTTTATTTATTTTCTCTTTTTTTTCAGTATTATCGTTGAGTGTTTGTATTTAATTTTTTTAATGGACGTGCATATGTTGAGAGAAATGAAGAAATATATTAATTTTTTTTATTGTTTGTAAACTGCTAATGATAATGAATTTTCAGCGAGATTTTGCTGAATGATTTAATAACATTTGTTAAGGATAGGACTGATACGTTTCAAAGGCGGGCATTTTTATTAAGAATATATATTGGTCATCCCATAAATAATGCGCTTTTTGCAAATGCATGGAAAAAGAGTGGTTAAACTACGTGCATCAACTTCTTAAAAAAACCCGTAGTAATATTGCCTTCTTCTTATTCTTAGTGCAATGGTTTAAGTGTGTAGTGTGGTTTTAACGATAGTTGCTTTTAACGAAATATTGGAACCGCCAAAATAGCATATTCGGCATTATTTACGAGTTCAATAAATGCAACAATGGGACCGAAAATGCAAAAAATGTTAATGAAGTATGTGGAGAAGGAAAAATAAGCGTATGCCAGTGCCAACGGTGGTTCATGAAATGCCGAGCCGGAAACTACAACTTAGAAGATTAAGCTCGTCCTAAAAGTGTGGGGCTTGATGAGGAGGTCCTACGAACTCTGCTGAAACAAATCCCTATCGTAACCATTAACATTGTCAGTCACCAGCAAGATAGGGTCCAGCAACAAGTAGCGTATGTAAAAGGCGTATGCCGTAACTATCGAGGACTGCGAAGAACTGTGTAGTTTTTGCTCGGTCGTTTAACGATCACCTCTGGGCACCAGGCACGCACTGCAAATCTTAGCTTTTTGGAAGTGTGTTATTTCAAAACGCTGAAAGTGTGTTATTTTGATGTCGCCGATTTGATTAACTTTGTAGAAAATTTTAAAACACTTCCAAAAGCTGAGATTTGCAGTGTACCTCGTTGTATAATGCCTTATTCTGATACGGAGGCCGTGTTAGAATGGACCTTCCCCTTCATACCATACTAATGGGACTTTTAGGGATCAACTAATTTGGAGAGGGCCAAGGCAAGGAAGGCTGGAGTGGAATTGTGGAGCCCCACGGAGCACACCCGAAAGAAGAAGAACCATTGACGATTGGGTCATCCAACCTTTCATCGACACCTTCATGCCATCGGGAAAGTTAACAAATAGTCGTGCAATCTGGATTTTTTTCTGTATGATGTAGTACTGAGCTTAGGAATCACCTTATGTACCACTAGATAGCATGTCATGGAGCAATGTGTAGTAAGTTTAGAGCGGAAGACAATAAAATCACAGGCAACGCATTCATCAGCCCGAAGACGGCTCTTGAGGTACCCGCCAGCTTGGTGAAGAGGATCCTTGAGTATCGAGCTTGCATTCGTTGTCCACGCTTGGTTTGGGCAACTTCAAGCAGTTTCTTTCTGTGCGTATAGTAATGCGTCAACAGCGTTGCTCTAGTCCAGTAGGAAAAATGATAGGATACTGGCTAGGTTGATTACGGAACCCATTAAATTACCATTATTAGATGAATGGAGAGGGTAGAAGGCACTACCATTTTCTGCCTTCAAAAAAAGTGGATTTTTTCTAGAAAATTGACGAAAAAATACAAATATTCACGATTTTCGATTCGATTTTTTCACTTTTTCTCAAGTTTTAAATTTTTTCTTGTTCACCATCATAAACTGCATAAAAAAACCTACATTTAAAATAAAAAGGAACCTCATTCGAAGTGGTGCACAAAAGTTATTGGCCAATCAATTTTCAAATTTGAGGTAAATTTTTGAGACTTGTATTAAATTTTTTGACTTGAAACCAGGCATTCTTCACGTTCTAAAGTATAAGTTCTAAAAATTTCATCAAATTTCAGTTAAAACATGCGAAGTTATAACCAAAAAACCAAAATTTGGCAGGTTTAACAGTTTTTATTTTTTTTTTTTTTGAGGTTATGTGTGCATATAAAAATTTCATATTATAACCGCTGAGAGCCAATAATATCATAACAAATAGCCTCAATTTTTTTTCGGTTTTTTTGGACCTACACATACCGAGAAATACTCATCTATATTTAGAAAGAACAACCAAAATGGTCGTTTTTTCACAAAATGGCCGTTTACTTGCGTAGCGGCGGTTGCTAGAGGTAGAAAATGTTCCTTCCGTATAGTATTCGATATAACTAACATGTCTCAAAAAAAAATTGAGGCTGGAAACAATTCCTTTCTCACTTAAATTTGATGCTTGTCCGACTCCACTATATATCAAAAGGCTTAACCTGAACGGTTATTAACGACGGAGTTGCTCAAATATATCAAATAAAATAGGTCACAGCGCCCTCTAATACGCCCCCTTAAAGAATGAATGAATGAAATATTTTTACATATTCAACTTATGGCCGAATAATCACGAAATATAAAACTGCTATAAACTGCTATAAAATTTACTAAACCACGAAAATAGACCAAATATCCATTCTAAAACGATCACAATCATTTCTTCAATTAAAATTTAAACAAAAAACTATAAAAAAAAACTTTCACTTTCACTTAACCTCATAATTTATATCCACAATAAACATACAAACAAAAGAAGAACAATATTTCCCTCAATTTATTTTTTACAGCCCATTATCATATAAAAATAACCAAAAGGCAAATATTTTCCTATTTAACAACAAGAACGATTAGCATTTATCTTAATATATCTAACACTTTTCTAAGCCGAACAGCACCCATCTAATTAGTCCCGGAACATTAAATTAAAAATTTATGACGAAAACCATAAATTGAAACAAACATCAATGGACGATAATCTTCGCAAATTAGCCCAAAAAGTATCTCAAGTCTCCAACTGAGTTTTAAGGCAAAATATTAAGTTCGAACTACAAAATTTTAGCAAAGTTTTATTTTATTTAAATTTAAATTAATTAAAAAAAATAATGCTTTTGTTTTTGTGTTTTTTTAATTAGCGCAGAAAATATATTAAGAAGCACCATTTCCGTAAATTAAGGCACAAAATCACAGTGTGGCATTTATATAATATTGCTGCTGACACAAAGATTCTGAGAGACTAACAAGGCTTGGAAGATTAAGAAAAATAAAAAATAAAAATTAAAAGATGCTATCTTTGAAAGCTGGTTAGTAATAAAATAAACCCACCCAGTAGGACAGTATCTCAAGACTATAAATTGTCTTAAATAAAGATTCCGAAATGATCTTTTATAGATCGTTACTATATATATACAAAAAAAATACACTGAATTTCCGCTGCTCATTAAAAAAGTTGAGAGAAAAAAAAAGGAATTTTGAATGCAAATCGCTACTAAACCTTCTGAGGTCAATAAACAACCGGCCACTGACAAGGCATTGTCCAGGTCCGTATAGGTGTACCTACATAGCTACAAGAGATACAGGAAGAGGTCGAGTCATTTCGTGTCATATTAAAGCTACAAAAACACCGATCGTGTCACTCATTTTGTCTTTAAGTACCTTTTCTTGACACAAAATTATCGAGGGCTTATCTCTATATGCTGAAGCTTTATTGCTGCCATTTGGCTTTAGACAGTCTTATTAAAGTAGCCTTTGTAAATATGCCACGATCAGCAGCACAGCTAAATTGCTGCCGATCGAGCCAAAGTAAGATCACAATGCTCTAACTGTAAGAAGTTTTTAAGCAAAGAACAGGAATGGATTGTTGTCTATTATGTTGTGGGGTTTTGTTGTTTTTGTGTTTTCGACACCTTAACACTGGCCTTAAGTCAATCAAAAGTAGTTAGACTGCCATTCGCACATACCGATCGACTCTGTTCAAAGAGGCATGCATGCAGACTTAACCATTTTTGGTGGTAAATAAATAACGTTTCAATGTAGGCTTATTTTAAACGAACATTAAAGAAACGAAAAATTTTTAAAAAAAAACAAATAGTAAAGGGCCCATAACTCACCCTAGAGGAACCCGGTTGGATATTGAATGTAGACCAACTGTCGACAGGAATTTCAATGGTTCTTCAAATGTTGTCTAGCGCCTTCACATATATATAAAAGCAGCTGACTTTGGATAGAAAAGAGGAAAACAAAAATAATATGAAAAAGTGCGACCAGCAACCAACAGCATATAACATTTAACCCGTTGTTGATGTTGTTGTAGTGTTCCCTTTGTGCTTTATGACATTTATTAAACTATTTATGGCCCGATTAGAGTACACAAAACAGAACGACATACGACCAAAGAGAGACGTTCACTTTTATCGTATTCCCAAGATCTTTTATAGACCGGGGAATGGGGTTCCCATTTACATAGAGGCCATAGAGAGACAGATAGGATGCCCAGAGACGTATTGGTTCATAATATTCCACATATATACCTCCGACCATACGTACGTGTATAGCTGCTTTCTCGAAAGGCTAATATCCATTATATTTAGCCCGTTTTGGGAGACCCCTTATGCCCCGTCTTAGACTAGGGAGCATTCATGACAGATGTGACTGATGTGAATATTTTGTTGTATGGTTTTGGTCGTCGACATCGTCTGTATCAGTGACTATCCGCGATTACTTAATGCGGTTTTGGGTAGTATGTCATACAGAGAATGAAAGATTGATTGCGATTCGAGGTGTAATATGATAGTCTTGTAATACCTTTGATGCTTCTATTTTCGTGTTAAAAACCGGGGAAAACTGCGGAATTGCTTTGTAGTATTTTTGCTTGTCTCATGAAACTAAAGTCACACAAATGTACTTTCTTGAATAATTTTAAAACACAGCCACGATATTCCTGCATGAGATAAGAGTTGCATAATCATCACAGAAAAAGAATAGACGGATTTGTTCGCTAATCAAATAAATTTTATTCACAAGCGTTTTTCTATTATTGGAACATAATTACGAGTCTTTTCAAATTATGATTTGGGGTTTTTTTATAAGATGGGAGATTCGATAAGAGATTTAAAAACCACCAAAAAAAAAATTTGTTTCTACGATTGAAATCTTAACAAAAATTTCACGATTTTGATTTTTAAATTATGCTAATTTATCATTGTTGTAGTTACACAAATCAATCTTAATTTTGGATTTTGAATAGAGATTTATATAATTCCGTGTTTAGTAAATTTTTCTTTATTAATTTTTTTCCTATATTAATCATAATTTTTTGTGTGAAAAGTGTGAAGAGATATTTTTTTTTGTGTTATTGTGTATTAAATGGTTTTGAAATCAAAAGTATTTGCGGTTTTTTGTTAAGTTTTAAGTAAGAATACAAAACTACAAGTTCAGTGACTTTATAGTAATAAATAAAACTTGGAAATTTTTTTGATTTGTAAAAGAAGAATGAAAAATTTCACGCTTCTTGTTATAAATACAAATAATCGCAAAATTTCTTGGAAGTTTTTTATGTAAGAAAATAACTTAGAATTTTCTTAATAAAGTTTTATACAAATTATTAATATTTACTAGAATATTTAAAAATCTTTACAGGTTATCCAATTCAAGCTATAAATAGTCAGAGATGTACCGATACAGTTCTCCTAAAAAAAATTTGAATAGAATCGAAAATTACATTCAATTTTTGAATTTCAAGTCAAGGGAAAAACAAAACGCTTTACACTTATATGTATGTATTTTTCGGCATCAATTAAGGAGTGTTAAGGGCCGTTTTCGTCCCAAACTCAAATTGTAAATGCAAATTGGAGCTTTTTTATCGCATAGAAGTTTGTATGCTTCCCTGTCTTTTTACCAACGTGGAATCCATGTCCGTGTAACAGAGAGAAAAGCATTAAAATTTCTGTACGATAAAAGAGCTGCAATTTGCGTTTCCACTTTGCGTTTAGAATGTGAACGGGTCTTTATAGGTTTGAATTTGTATCCTAAGAATGCTACATGTAATCTGTCCCAGCCGGAAATTAAGCAATGCATACGATAGGGCAGGTCGGCTTTATACAAGCTTTCGTTGCAAGTTATCAGAAATGCCAAAAGCAAGCAATGTTGGGGTTTTGACCTAATGAATATAATTCTTTTTTAAGGAACTAACAACACTAGTTAGGATTTAATCAATATTTATTGCACGGATTCTTATTGTTGTTTTTAGGATTTTAAATGTAATTTTATCTCTAAAGCGTTTGAGTAAACTAAGTCTTGGACGCGTACATTCTGTTTCAAGGAATCGTTGATTTGCTAGTAAGTCAGAGATGCTGAAAAAGACTAGATCGCTAAATATGGCGGAGTTGCCGGAAAGTCTAGATCACTGAACTCTGAGTTTAGTGATCGATGGAGTATTCCGATTGATCGTTATTGATCGTTTTCATCGTGTGGGAAGTTGTTGTTGTGGGTAGTGATGAGCAAAAAGTCTTGCAGTGCTAAGCAAAACGTCTTGCTGTCCTGGTGTTGCAGTCTTGTCTTGGTTTTGCTAATTGTGCAAAACCAGGCAAAACTGCAAGACCAGGCCTTTTTGCTTATCACTATGTGTGACTTTGCGCAAGACTTGATAATTAAGTTTGTACGCGGTCACCACAGCAAATAGCCCCTTTTTATCGAGTACTCATCGATTCTCAAGGAATCGAGTACTTTTGAACGAGTAAAAAGTACTCATTGAGTAATTTTCTTTTGATTCTACTCAGGAGTATTTACTCGAGTACTTTTCACCGATTCCGTATCCCTACATACCAGAGATTGACTGCATCAAAGAAAGGCTTGCCAAGCACGCTGAACTTCGCGAACGATTCACACAGTTCATGGACGAATACTTAGATTTGGGCCATATAGAGGAGACAGATCACAACAAAATCCAGAGACTTCGTTACTTTCTTCCACACCGCTGCGTGATTAAACCAGAAAGGAGTACCACTAATTTAAGAGTGTTGATTGACGCGTCGGCCTAAGCAAGGTAAGGGCCGAAAAAACTGGCGCAAGAACACAAGGAGAAATATACACGGACTCGGAGCAAGAATACTAAGTCAAGATTTCTACGTTGACGACTTACTCACTGGTGCCAATACTCTCCCTGAAGCCAGCGAATAACAGAAGCAACTCAATTCACTATTGAACTCCGCCAGTTTTCGCTTCCGCAAATGGTGTGCCAACCATCCCAAATGTGATGGGTAGTGATGAGTCAAAATTTTCAAAAATCACTTTTCGGACAAAAAAATACCTTGAATAACTTCGAAAGGGTTAGGTTTTCGAAATAATAACAAGAGAGGGAAGGTGATAACCTTTCGCATTGACTGATAAAAAAAAATTTCGAAAAAATCAGTTTTTGAGTGATTTTTTTTGCCAAAAAGTGATATCTCCGGCGGCCATGTTTTTTTTTTGTGATTCCGAAACTGTTTTCTTAAAAAGTCCCAAGGAATCTGTGAACCAATTTTCAGCCATTTTGAAATTTTGATTTTTTTTGCTAATTTCCCCGGACTATTATGTGATGCTGCCTCTATGATTCGCTGTTTAGTATCATTTAGTATCCTTGCAAGCTGTGGCTGTAGAAATATTGGCTCTGGATCTACAAATTGATTGATAAATGGAGCTAGCTAGCATTAAGTTTCCGTTCAACTATTCCGTAGAATTTTTGTTTTCCATTGTTCGCGGATTCTGAATCCTCATGTCAACCTTACTTAGAAGGGTCTAGCCCGGTCATATCAGCTTCTTATCTTACAGGTTAGATTGGCCGGACGCTTGGTAAAGCTCTGTCGTTTCTTCATTCTTCTCTTAAGGCCCTCATACCGCCTCGGAGCGAGTACTTTAGGTGATTTTTAAAGAAGGATTATGAGAAAATGGTAACAGATATTGAGATAAAACTTTTTTTATTTGTTTAGAAAATTAATAAATTGTACAATTAAATTTTTTTTTATTTTTTTTATTGCATCATTTCCGCCTCCCACATAAAATACTGGAACACTGCAAAAAATATGAAAAAATTGGAGGGCGTGATATATCGACTTTGGAGCAACTAAAAAAAACAAAAAATTCACTGTAAATAAGACCCTTGAAATTTGCGAATGACGAGTTGTTTTTTAAAAAAAAATTTTTTTTGATAAAATGGCAGATAGCTCAAGTTAAAGTCCGAAGAAAGTCTACATTTTTCAGTATAAAGAAAGATGTAAATATTTTTTCAGACACTTTATCAGCAAAATGGCTCGATGTTCCCTAAAAGATAGTAAGAAAAACCCAAACAAAAAATATAGGGTAAATTCGGCGATTATATTTTGAGTTATCACGCCCGCCAATTTCAAAAATCATGTTTCGAGTTAAATGAGTTTAACGTTTCAAAATAAGTTTTTTCTTATATAAAACTTAAAAAGTTATAAAACTATCTTGTTAATTTTTACTATAACTAATAACAAGTAAAAAGAAAAAGAAAAAAAACATTCTTGAGGACTAAATGAAGACTTTATGAAAAAAATTTTTTTTCAAAAAAATTTTTTTTCAAGATGGTACGAGGGCCTTAATTTCTTGTAAACTTGAGCTAACTGAACGACATTGCAATCTATGGTAAAAGCATTAACAGGGTCTACACTAATAGTCTACAGTCCCTGAGCCTTTTTTTTATTGATTAGTAACAAGCTGAAATTTCGTGAGTAGCTTCCTTTTGAGGAGACGATCAACTTTTGTTCTTGCGAAAATTCTCGATAGTGGTTCCTAATGAAATAGGCTGGACATAAATTCTAGTATAAACTTTAACCAGCATTTCTCAATCAACAAAATTATTCTTAATTCTTCAACTTGTAATTGCCAATCTGTCCCTTTACTGCTATCATTATCAATCAAGCGAAACCGAAAAAAAACATCGTAAGTATTCCCAGTTAATTTCCATTGAACACATAAAAATGTACTTCAATTTTAAATGCTTTTAATATCACCAACAACAGTCTCGATTTCGAAACATTCAATATCTCCCCCAAAATAGGCGGCAAACCAGCTCCCAGCCAAGCGCAACATTACATTGAAAGTAATTGACAAAGCCCCAGACCAAACAAATCAAGCTTTATCAATAGAGCAATAAAAATCAATTCGACCATAAAGAAACGAGATTTTTCATTTCAATTTGAATTAATAAATCGATCAGTGACGCCTGACCTTTTTCCCCGTTGAGTCGGCGTTTTTCCACTTTTACGGTCCCATTTTTAGCCAAAACATCGTCACAATTTCAGAGAAAGTCGATCGTTTTCTTCCTCCCCACCCTTGTGAATTTATGATTATCGAAGTATGTACAACATAAATGCAAGATCAATGATCGTTTAATGCTTGTCATGCGTACGCAGTTAGTAAGAAAAACTGATCGGTTACAAATTAACTTTTTGGACTTGTGGGAGGGTTTCTTTCATCTCTCTTTCTCTTTGGCGCCTTTCACATTTGCATCAATGCGTCAATATGTAACCTCTCAGTACGCATTTACCTTTGATATCAGACTTCCAAAAAAAGATCCATCAGAGTCGATCAATAGCCGGTGTCAGTTGTTGTTGGCGATCTTTACCTCCTGGTAATGGTTTAATTGAAGGCGATTGTTACCTGTTTATGTAATGGGTTAACCTGCATGAGGTGACCGAGCAAAAATGTTGGGGCCTTTTTGTTTTTTATTTTTTTTTTGTGAAAGGTTCCACAAAAGGCGCAGATAAAAATAATGAATATGACAAGATCGTCTGATTCCATTCAAGCTTTAATCAATTTTGATGCCTGCGCGTTGCATAAAGTTCAGGTGTGATGGATACCTTTAGATAAAAGCGCGCGTTTTGCAGTGTGTCTTATAGTTTTACTGCGTGGTAAAAAAAAACGTGTTGCAGAATTGTAAAGAAAGGTTTCGGTAAAAAGGGTTATCGGATTCACGATTTGGGTTTGGGTGAAGGTTAGCTTCGGGTGTGATAATTATTTCGAGGTTTTTGCGAAATATTTTTTGATGACTTAATTTTTATTTTTAGTTTTGGAGTAACGTCACGTAGGATTTTTGTTTTATGAATTATAAAAGAGCGATTTCGAAACTGATTTTGTTTTTTAAATGGCAAATAAGAGAATAAGAATGAGATACCATGCCCATGGCCACCGCTTGGACCTATTGTACTCTTAGCAGCCCATCTGCGTCAAATTTGTAGAACAAACCGCTTAAACAGGCTCAGTAGTCTGCCTGAATATTTGCCGTTCAGACTTATCTGTTCTAGCCAAGTCGCGCCTACCAACGAGTTCCTGATCGTCGATATCGCGGCACAGTGACATAGACCATTAAAGTCAGACTCACTCCTCTCGAGGCAAAATCTACAATTGGGGTCTTATGCCCTTCCAATCCTCCATAAACCTTAATTTAGACGTTAAGGCCGGAATCAAACCATCTAGTATAGTGGAGCCCATTCTAGTAGCCTCAACAATTCTTTATCCGCATTGCGATACGGCCATAGAAGGAAACCGCATATCCGCAAACCGCATGTAGGTGCATATTTCGGCTTGAAAAGCAGTGAACGCTCCACTGATCTTGAGATTTGAGCCCCAGATCCCTCACCAGATGCAGATCAGGTAGTCGTCCGTGCACCATACGACTCCATTCTGCGGTATCTTAGGATAGCATTCCGTCTTCTGGAATATCTTCCAAAATACTAGGAATTGTGAAATGTCTTCGGGGGAAACCATTGCCCAAGGGGGCAAATTCTTGTCAGCAGCGTTGTAAGCGGATTTCTCTCTGCTATTGAAAGGAAACGCATGGTAATATCTCTCTTCATCACACACACAGTGGCTTCTGAATATTCTTCACTGGTATGTTTGTGAGATTTGCTCCTCTGGCCATTTCATCTGGCGTATCATTGCACTCGATGTTCCTATAAACTGCTATTCAGTAAAGAGTAATCCTGCCTACTTTGGCCAAATAAGACAGCTCCTTCGAACTGAGGTTTCCACTTGCTAGGACGTTATATAAATCTCTCCTAGTATTTTTATAGCCGCTTAGCTATAGTCGTATATCCGATAACAGGGCCCCCGTATCCTTAGTTTGTTTTCGTCTGTATACAACTGATCAGTCTGCCTTGAAGATCAGGACCTCTGCTTGGAAGACACTGACAAAATTAGGCAGATAGTAGAATTTTTGGGGGTCAAGCGAACAGGAGAAAAGTTCAACGTCTACATCCAAATCTTATCTAGAGAGAACTATTCATAAAACTTCGTCATAGTCATTTTCAAGCTGGAAGTCTTCCCATTCGTCTTTGATAGGAATCTGGACACTGGAAGCTGATTTCCATTGTCATTAGTCAGATTGCCTTTTTACAATTCTTTTTGGTAGTAGAAAGTGCAGTGGATTTCAATATTCATATATCTTCTCGACTCGGCAACATGCCTCTCAAAGCCTTCAGACAGTGCTAGTGGACGTACAGCTTAATGTGTAGATCAGGCGGCAGCTGATCGAGAATTATGGCCGTTATCGTTTGCCGTTTGATAAATTTCTCTCACAAGTATACTAACTTGACTAACACAACATACCAAAGATGTTATCGGCAGATGATCTTGCCAAAAAACAATTAGCTAAATTGATCATACCAAAAAAATGGACTGGAATAACTCCTCTGACTATCGCCCAATAGGAATTCATCCTGTTTTCTCCAATATCATTGGGATAATCTTCTATATTAATAAAAGAAAGTTTCTGTATGTATGTATGTATGTATGTGCGCGCTATAGCGGGCGCACCAGTCATCGCAGAGCTTCGAAATTTTGCACGAAGGTCCGTTGGGGTCTTACCTGAAACACCTCGAAGCCCGATTTTCGAAATTCAAAATGGCCGCCAAAAAATGACCAAAATTCAAAATGGCCACCCAAATATTTGCAAATTGTGATTTCAATGAAAGTGGGTATCTAGGGGTTTTTAAGGTCGCTAATAACGAATTTGTGGTCAAAACTTATAAATTCAAAACGGCCGCGCCAATATGTCCGACGAATTTGCCAATTATGTTCCGATTCCAATGAAAATCGGTATCTGGGGTTTTTTAAGCTAACAAATAACGAATTTCTGATCAGAACTTATGAATTCAAAATGGCCGCGACAATATGGCGGACAAATTATTCCAATTGTATTCCGATTCTAATGAAAGTGGATATATAGGAGTTTTTAAGGTTGCAAATAACGAATTAATGATCAAAACTTATTAATTCAAAATGGCCGCACCAATATGGCTGATAAGTTTGAAAATTGTATTCCGATTCCAATGAAAATCGGTATCTGGGAGTTTTTAAGGTAACAGATAATGAATTTATGATCAAAACTTATAAATTTAAAATTTCGGGGCCAATATGGTGGACGAATTTTACCAAATAAGTGTCATTTCCCTGTCAGCTGTATGTAGGTTGTTCAAGAGATGGGAAATCTGGAAATCTTCACATCCCAGCTCCAAATGGAAGAACATTGAACATAGTGTATCTTGGTCATTTCCCCTATTGTCGTGAATTTGCCACGCGATCGAGTGTACCTATAAACTCCTCGACGAATAAAAGGTAAATCGCTAAAATTACAAAGAAAATTGAAGGGTCCTCCACTGCCATCACGAGGTTAAACGATGCCATCTATCGCATCCAAAAAGTTCGATCGGAAAGAACGGGACGGAAGCTGTGTTCGGGACGAACACTAAGAAAGGGGCAATGTAACGGCTAACCGAAAAAAGAAAAACAAAATTATAAATCGTCGCCCACGCAGGTTGAATTTTAAATGGGATTTAACATGGGTTTCGTTTTTTTCAGCCAAGCTTTGAGCACTTGATTTCCATGGGTTCATGAGCAAACTTGGTGTCCTTAGGCTTTTGATACCGCTGAATACGAATATCATGTCAAAAACCGGGTTTAACTAATGACAGCTGTCAAAAAAGCTGTCAATAGAAATTAACCATATAAAAGGTATCCAAAATCATTTTTTCCAGATTTGTTGTTTCTTTCACTTTTTTCCTATCGCGGAAAGTGCACACATAAACTTTTTTTATTTAAAGGCGTTGCAACGCACGCGGGTTTTTTGCTTTATGGAACATTTTCAATCTAACCAAACACTATAAGATAAGCAAGCAGTACGGCTTTAGATAGAAAAGATCAACTCGCGACCTTTTTGTATGCCTAAGAGTATGGAACCCCGATCTGTAAACTAAACTTCGAGCTATTGCTATTGACCCTGTTTTAAAGAAATGGATAGGGAATTTTCTTTCCGGAAGTTCAATCAAGGTAGTATTGAATAACGTCAAATCTAATCCCCACATTATTTCGCCCGGTGTTCCTTAAGGGTCAATTCTATCACCAGGTTTTTCCTAGTTTTTATAAATGACCTGGTATTAATCCCCTCAACTCACTTGTTCGTACATCTTCTAGAATATTTTACTTCAAACCCATACAACTCTAATTTAGTCAGTTAAGTTTACTAAAGGCCATATACACAATTTATTCCTGCTTAAGGGCTATAATTTAAAGAAAAACAAAAAAAAAATGAATATGCCACACTTTGCAACCTCAATGCATTTTACCACACACTTATATGTATACTACTCTCAATAATTACATGCCCAAGTACACTGCACTCGCTCGTATCTCCCGTCAACGGCACAAGTCGAATAATACGCTCGAGGCGAAAATATATGTAGAAGATCCTTTTATATACAATACATATCTATTATATCCAAGCTATCTGCCTTGGAGTTCTAGGTTAAACCCCCTGTGGAATTTCAACCCCTTGGCAAGCATAATTTTATCCTAGAGGGCAGAAACTTAAATATTCTATGTTTAGTTAAAAAATTCATATTCAAGAGTGTGTATGTCGTTAGTTAGTTTTTTTTAAAGGTTCTCCTGGGAATTTTTAGTATAAAAAGGATATTCACCCTTGTATATATGTAGTAGTTATAAATTTGTTTCAATTTTTTTTTTGAAAATGAGAATTTTTATTTAGGGTTTTAACTAAAAAAACATTAAGCTGAATTTACAATCAGTCTACGCTGAAATGTGTCTGTTTTTTAAGCTTGTTAACAGTTCATCGACTTACACCAAAAATAGCTTAAACAACTTCAACTTTTATTTTCTGAATTTATATAAGAAAAATCTCCCAAAACAAAAAAAAACTCAAGATTTATTAAATAAATCCAATTTTGTAAATGAATTTTTCTCTTTAAACTCATAAAATAAGTTTAGATACGATATCCTGGAAAAGCGATCCATCCCCATACCGAAGAGGGCTTCAAAGTATTTTACTTTTGCTCCTTTACAGAGCGACCTCTACCTCATATACCTTAAAGAATCCTTTATTCTTTTGAAAGAATCCTTTTGTTCAGCGCAGCTGGGATCACAACGAAAAATAGATTACGAGAAAAGTCCATAAACTTGTAAGAAACATCACAACTTTCCTGGGTAGTTACTTTGGGAGATTTGTTCTCTTTCGTCCTGCCTTGCACTGAACCCCGTAAATTTATTTTGTTCACGAAAAAAAATGGTATACAACGAAAGGTAATCCCCACTCACCTGGCACATCACAAACAACAACCCCCTTCCCCCCTACACAACTTGTGAACAAACTGTGTGCACTTTTAAAGAGCTAAAAGTAACAGCAGCCAATTACTTTGTTTGTTGTGCAACTGAGACAATTAGGGGTGGGGTCGATGTCGTCTACCTGGGCCTGGTGGCGGCAATGCACTTAGAGGTGCAGCAGCAACTGGAGTCGATGCACTTCCCCTTCATTAGTGAAATTCAAGCCGGGCTTTGTTTGCATTCTGTGTTTTATTTTCTCGCACCCCTTTTTGATGCCTTGGCTCCTCTGTGCACCGGGGATTGAACAATAAAATGGAGCTGCTTAAAGATGGCGGCTGATGGTCCTAAGAAGTTTTTTTTTGTGTTGTTGAGTGAGAATGATCTTAACCCCCACAGCAAAAAGCGATATTCAGGGTGAATGTATGTAAAAGTCTTCTCGCTTTTCTGTGTTCACTTGGGATCCATGTCAATAAATTCTACTCAAATCAGCCCTCAAACAACGGGAAACCTGAGAGCGGAATCGATGCAGACAAGCACAGAGTTGTAACCTTCTTCTTGGCCGTGTGTTACAGGGATGTTCATTAGTACACTGACAAGGAGTTTTGCGTGTACCGAATTCACAAGAGTTTCTAAGAAGTTTACCTTCCTTCTTCTCCAGCGACCCTCAGTTATTATGGTGTAGAAAGAGAGTTTTATAATGGAAGGAGGTGAGGTAGGGGTTGGAGAGAAAAAAGAAGCAGCACGCCACCCCTTATACACACCACCAGCAGTACCGCCCGAGGGTATGAAATATTCAGATCCCCAAGGGATTGATTGAATAACTCCAGCGAGATAATGGAACTAATGGAAAGGACATCATATCTTCTCCTTTCCCTCCTGGATGGAACTTGTCCTTGTCTTTCGCCCTTTTCGCCCTTTTTATTAACCATTCCAGTTCCATTGCTGGAAGAAGGCTGGCGGCTGGCGCACACACAGGACACCCTCCTTTTGGCTCTTGGGCCCTTGCTTTTAGCCCGGCTAAACTCCCATCTACCATGGCCTCGGTTGTATATATCGCACTCAAGAGGTGGTCTACACCCAATATTCGTTGTACACACACACAGCAGTTGTACACCCCCCAGCCGCCCACCACTTATGAGGACAAAAGCTGTAGGTGGCAGCAGTATGCAGCGCGGCAGAACGGGAGGTAACTGGTCTTGGCCGAGGGGTGGGGAATGTTGGAATGACATAAAGCTCTCAAATGTAATTATTAATTAGCTCAACAAATATTTACGTACATCCAGAGTACAAGGGTGGATGGGCGTTTGACAAGACAAGAATCCACTCAAGGATAGCTGAAAGGCATCACGGCGGGGCTACGAAGCGATTGGATTGTGTTTACTCCTTGACATTGTTTGAGGAATTTTGATTCGGAATTTTCTTCAATCTCGAAATGGTTTTTAGGATTTATGACAGTGGTGATGGTATTATTGCAGGAATTTGATTTCTTAGATTTTCGTTGACGAATTAACTTACTTAAATCTATAAAAGCCAAAGGCTAATGGGGATGTATACGCAATGAAGTGCTATGATGTCCATGTTTGTTTGTGATTTTGATAGGATTATGTTATTCATTTAGTAAAGTTATGGCATTCATAATTTTTTTATGGGAGAGACAATAGAGCTCAGAGGTAAGCTACTTTGTAATGTCGACTGTTCTATTTAGAGAGAATTGTCAAACTTTGACTTCATTATCGAGAAGATGGCTTGGTCGGGAATGCACATAAACAAAGATCGGAGTCACTTAACCCATAGAACAATATCCCAAAGACTGGACGTACTCATCACGATCAACGATCAGTTGATCGTGGGGAATAAGACCAAAATCGCTTCCGGCTCCATCTTTCTCTCTTTCCGCATTTTTTCAAAGAACGAAAAACGTGATTAGTACGTCAAGAGTCTTAGGGATATAATTCTGTGGATTGAGTGACTTCGATCTTAGGTGATGCTTATTCGACACATATTCCTCTCCTAGACAAGCTTTAAGGCCGATAGTACCATAAGATGCTACACGTCATACTGGCTCTACCAAAGGACGTCCAATTGGAGGTAGTTCATACCTTGCATCCAGCAGAAGTTCTCAATGCAACAACAATGCGACAGGCAGTCGCTCGACTTACCTCTAACTACTTTAGTGGGAAACAGTCCAGCTATTACGGGATAAGGGACCTACAAGTACGCGTGACCAGTCCCATCAGACGGGTTCAATCTGAGCAATGCCTTCTAGAACCCAGTAGATAGTCGTTAAGTAGGTAATGAGACAGGTATGTCAGTCAGTCTGGTGAGTGGTGATGCCTTAATAGCCACCATAAAGCTTATTCAGCAACCCAATACCCATTCGCACCATAAAGCTTATTCAGCAAAGTGATGAAGTCACATTCAGCAGACTGTCTGGCATACTTATCACATTACCTGCTGTCATTATCCCAACCTGACTCTATACGTATACAAATAAAGAAAACAAGCTCGGGCTAGGCATATATGACCAACACCAAACACTCATCGCGTCCAACAGAGAAGAAGAGATATTTGGAGTATTTGGAGGATTTCCTTAATGTTATCGAACGAGGTAAAATGTATCAGGCAGACGCAAATAGAAGACCTTTTGATGGAGCTGGAGGCGGGCGAAGGCAAAAATATGGTCCTACAGCAGAAGCTCAAATCCCCAGTAGGAGAAACACCGTACGTAAACTATACTCTGAAGGCCATACGAAGTTCAAAGAAACAGACAAAGACAAACAAATGCAAAGAGAGATAGCTAATCCATCTGAGTAACAATATTGTGAATTTGCAATTTTTACAGTCGTGAATGTCAAAAATTTCGGAAAATTTTGAATTTCCAATTCCGAATTTCGAATTGAAAATTCGCAGAATTTTCCAAATTCATAAATTTTCATTTTCAAAATTTTCCCGTATCCCTAATTTTTAAAATTTCCACTTAGCCCACAACTCCAAATTCAAAATTTTCAAATTGAGGAGCTGGGGAACAAAACCGGACTTGTCCCAAAAATTGATTTTTACACTAGAGCAAAAATACTGAATTCGATAGTTGCAGATTAGTTAAAATTTTTGCGTTTGAATATAATTATACCTTATTGTATAAATAATCAATGGCCTAATTTTTGGGCACAAAAATTCATGTTTTCTATTTTTTTTGAATTTTTTTTGAATGGACAAGTCCGGTTTTGTTTCGCAACGATGGATATGTATGGGACATCTCCGGTTTTGATTCAAAACCGTCATGGACAAGTCTAGTTATGAAACAAATTCCTTTGAATTTTTTCATTTTTTAACAGGACAAGTCCACTTATGAACCAAATCAGTATTTTTAAAAATTTTTTTTTGTGGGTTTGCAACACTTTTGGATGGAAATATTTCAGGGGTCTATAGAGGTGGGCTTAGAGAGTACAAAAAAAATTTAAAAAAAAAACCGTTATCGTGGACAAGTCCGGTTTTGTTCCCCAGCTCCTCAATTCATAATTCGCCAAAATCTATACTTTTCACATTTTAATCGCCAAAATCCGCGAACCAAAACCCAATTTTTTGATATTAAGGCCCTTTTACACCCCAAGCGAAAAGTGGAAACGCAAATTGGAGCTATTTTATCGCACAGAAATTTTTATGCTTTCTTTCTGTCTGGAATCCACGTTCGTGCAACAGAGAGAAAAAAATACAAATTCTGTGCGATAAAAGAGCTCCAATTTGCGTTTCCACATTGCATTTGGGATGTAAAGTGCCTTGTTTGTTTAAGAACGAACCGAATTGTTTTTTTTTTATGTGGAAGACTAGAGCTCAGTGAAAGCCCTTTTTACTGTCGACAATCTATTTTCTTCGTATAGAGTGCAATGTCGAACAGCAAGCTCTAGTCGATAGATAGTGAAGGGGAAGAGAGAGAAGTAGGAAGGAACTGCCACAACCACCTAACCCCAACCATTTCTATCGCGACTCTGGCATCGAATTGTCGGAATGAAACCCGCACTGTATTGTTGGTTTTTAATAAAATCAAGAACGAATGAATTGAAAGGTGAGTACTCTGCATTTTGACTTTACTGAAAGTTGGTGGAGAGGGGACGTAGGAGAGAAGGGGTTAGATGGTCGGTGGTTGAAGGGTCAAAACCGATTGTTTCCGGTAGCCGTTGGGTACAAGAATAAACTGTTTTACATTCAGAAATCTGTTATATCCCTCTAGCCCCTTGGAGGTGGTTTTTTGGCGGGGAAATTTTAAGAAAATTAGCCTAAAACCATTTTCTATAGGAAAAGTGCGGGGTCCTTTTTGGGAAATCTAGGATCATCTCAAAAAAAGCGGTCTGCTTACTAAGTTCAGAAAAGCGGGTTCATCGTTAGTCTCTTCGTTTGTGACAGACGATTCAGTTTCACGCTTCCTTTGTCAGTTCGACTGCAAGAAATATCACGTCATTTGGCAACAGCAGTAAAGCATGTTCAGTTCACGAAATTGTGGATACGCTTCAATAAGAACGGAAAAATGCAGAAGTACTATTTGACGAAATTTTTAGAGCAGCTGAAAAACTCGCGAAAGACATATTCGATACACAAAGGGCTTTCCCTCAGCGCTAGTATTCCATATAAAAAAAACACAAAGTTCCGAGACTCATGTTGAAGCAAATAGCTCGTTTTAATTATCAAACAGTCTGTTGAAGCGTAACTTTCGTCCTGCTATTTTTATTCCTTGGGTCGATACGCTGATTCAGAATTTGTCAGACAAATTTTTTAATGATAATGCGGGAATCCTTTCAAGCTTACAGATAGTTCTCTCTGGATTTGCCGCAACTGAAAAAGTAGATTACTTGGATCATCTTGCTCCATACTTCAATGATCGAGTATCAGAATCCGCTGTAAGAGCTGAATATAAATTGTGGTATGAAAAATTATCAAAACTCGAGAAAGATGCCGAGGTTTTGGAAGTTTTTGATTTTTGTGACCCGAGCATATTTCCAACAATCAAATATCAACCTTAGGCAGACCAACCTAAGTGAACCTAAATGCAAAACTGCCGACACATGTGTAAGATCGTATTTTCACGAATTGGCAACTCACTTGCGTAACAGCTTGGCGACTCCATTCGGAGATGTTTAAGATGGTGAAAGTAGAATTTCAATATATGATTGAGCTGGTGATTCGTCGACCGTCGTCAAGCCGGCAGTATCTCCACATCTTCCGTCCTCTAAACAAAACTCACATGATGGGAGATCATGCGCCGACTGCCTTTGCCCTAATTCAGTCAGTATTTTACCTAGTTATGAGCAAGACTCGTCTTGCAGTGGTCTTGCATTCTTCCCTGTTTTTGCACATTTAGCAAGACCAAAGCAAAACCAAGACAAGACAGGACAAGACAAGACTGCAAGATCAATATAGCAAGACTTTTTTCTCATCACTAAGTGCCGTGATGAGCAATAAGTCTGCAAGAAATCTTGCAGTCTTGTTCTTGCAAAATTTCTTGCAGGCTTAGCACATTTAGCAAAACCAAGACAAGACAAGACTTTTTGCTCAACACTGCCAGACTCTTGCAGTCTTGTCTTGTCCTGTCTTTTCTTGGTTTGCTTTGGTCTTGCTAAAGGTGCAAGACCAGGCAAGACTGCAAGACTAATTTTGCTCATCACTTCCTACCCCTTCTTCTTAAATGGCGCTGCAGACCTTGCAGAACTCGGCGATCTTAAAATCTCTTCTTCCAGTCGTCTCTTGGTTTTTCTAGTTCTCTCCAAACTATCCAAAACCGCACTACAAAATTTCCCCGTAAAAGATGGTTTTGGTACGTACATTTTGCTCCAGAAGACATGCACAAAACTGTCTTAAATAGGTCAGTCGGGATATATAATATGGCCATGCTTGCTTACGGCTCTCTATCTTTCTCTCTTCGGCTTACCAAGAGACAAGGCATGCGGGTTTTATTTTTTAACTAGTAAAAAACCCGCATGCGTCTCTAAATAAAAAAAGTTTGTGTATGCACTGTCCGCGGTAGGAAAAAATTGATTTTGGATACCATACAGAAATTTAGAGTTACCTATAAAAAATATTGTAATATTTCTTCTCGAGCGTTCTCGGATTCGTCAGGGATTAATTGGAACAATTTGTTAAATATTAATATTTCAAAACCAAACTTCTTGGAACACATGCTCCTTCCTCTTCTTGGCGGTTCAGTTAGAACAGCCGTACTATATTGAGATGTGACCTGCGTTATGTATGTATTCAAGTAGGTGCCTCTGAACATGCAACTTCTCGGTGAATTGACACTTAGTTGGCAAAATTCGTCGATCAGATTGGCCCCGAAATTTAAAATTTATAAGTTTTGATCATACATTTTTTATGTATTACCTTGAAATCTCCCAGATACCGATTTTCATTGGAATTTGAATACAATTTGCAAACTCATCGGCCATATTGGTGCGGCCATTTTGAACTTATAAGCTTTGATCATGCATTCGTTATTTGCAAATTTAAAAACCCCTAGATATCCACTTTCATTGGAATCGGAATACAATTGGAAAAATTCGTCCGCCATGTTGGCGCGGCCATTTTGAATTTATAAGTTCTGATCATAAATTCCTTATTTGCTACCTCAAAACACCCCAGATACCCATTTTCATTGGAATCGGAACACAATTGGCAAATTCGTCGGCCATATTGGCGCGGCCATTTTGAATTTATAAGTTTCGACCACAAATTCGTTATTAGCGACCTTAAAAACCCCTAGATACCAACTTTCACTGAAATCGGAACACAATTTGCAAGTTCATATTTGGGTGGCCATTTTGAATTTCGGTCATATTTCGGCGGCCATGTTGAATTTCTGAAATCGGGCTTCGAAGTGTTTCATTGGCCGGGTTTATGCCGCGGACACTTTGGAATTTATGAAACGGAGCTTCCAACTTGGTTATCGTTTTAACCGAAACGTTTGACAATTATTATCACATCTTTGACATTTCTCATCAGTAATAAACCATTGTTAAATAATGGAGAAAATATTAATAAATTATCAATTGAAGCGCGCAAAAAGTATTTTATATTGGAAACAGTTACAAAATAAACGTAATAAGTATGTATATGTTACACTTTTTCACTTTGTTTAGGTCGTTTGACATTTTCAGCAAGTCTAAAGTGTTTATACCGTAACTTCCCGGCAGTGCCACATGTTTGGTCACGCCAAAAAGCAGATCCACTTTGGCAGGTTGCGCCGAAAATTCTTGTCGTATATGCCGCTTCCAAGATGTCAGGCAACTCCAAAGTGTCCGCGGCATAAACCCGGCCATAGAAGACCCCCGCGGACCTTCATGCAAAATTTCGAAGCTTTGCGAAGACTGGTGCGCCCGCTATAGCGCACACATACATACATACATACATACAGAGAGGAAAAGAAGACAAAAAAGCAAAAATATAATTTAAGTGACAACAGCGTAAAGACAAAAGACGTGAAACCGAACTACAAACCTCTGGAATGGTAACTTTAACCTCTAGGCCACCAAAGGCCACCGTTTATGGTATCTTTCATGTTATTATAAACACGCTCCAGCATAGAAACACAAAACTCAACAAACCAGCAGTTAACATTTCAAGTATCACTTAACACAGGTGTTCTAAGTCGTACGCCCTTGAACGATTTATATCAACAAATTCATATAATTTTCACAAGACCGAACGAAAAGGAAAATTATAGCAAATAATAAATTTATGTAAATGCCCTCTACTAAATTCGATGCTTTTGTCGTAAATGCCCATCGTTACTAATGTAGTAAGTCCCAAAATTATCACCCCTTTCATAAATGTTTACAGCATTTTTGTTTTTCTACTTCTTTACTACTGTGTGTTTGTGTGGGGGAGTAGGGTATGGGAGCAGACCCTAATTTCCGAAACGCAATCCTTAATCCAAATTCAATTTCTCACGACCTTGACCGGAAATCTACAATTTTCGTGACCCTTCATTAGCACAAGGTGTTAAGAAGGTAAAAAAAAGAATTCAAACAAAACATATAAAAAAAATATTTTTGGTTGGTCATTTCGGGTCAAACATCTGTGCAAAAGAAAAATTCCGACACCATTAATAGCGCGACATTGTAGAGGAGAGAATTCAGAGCCTTCTAATTCGCGACTAATGACAGCTGGTTGTGACTGGTGGTAGCCTCCAGTCACAAACAGAATCCGGCGCTCCATTAACCTGAAAATTGTACCACAGAGAACCATTTCCCACCGCCCCGGGGGCAGGAGGAGGACGATTGTAATTTTCGCTATAATTTAACGTTTTTTTTATATTAGATTTTTAGGGGCAACAACTGGGTGATGATATCGCGACACACTTCAACAAATTCGTCAAAAAAAATTATTATTTTTTCCCCCTTTTTAGAGAATTTTATCGGGCAGACAGCTGTCACGAGAAAGACAGAAGACCAATCAAATAGAAGGCGAAGAAGGTAATAGTACAAATGGCACACCTGACCTAGGTGAAATTTTTGGAAAGTAGCCCTAATTATCGCCGAGTAATGCTTTTCAGCCTGAGGGGGAATATCCACTTAGACTCGGCACTCGCACATATCCCATTAGGCTTTAATAACGATTCTTAGCATTATTAGTTCTTTTTTGCTAGACCCGATATTGGCCGATCGGTTTTGTTGGTGGACTCTTTCGACTTGCAGCACATTTTACAAGCCATTGGATCTGGAAGGGTAATAAATCGGGACCTAAAGCCGGGACAGATACCCGATTTTCGATTCTGTTCATCGAGCCATTATTTTGGAGCTTCCATTTCCTATTGTGTATAGTTTATGTGTGATCTCGCCAGTCGAGGGGGGATGTGCCGTAGGGATGCGTGTAAGGTCCTAGGGTGGTTGTACATCAATGTCCTGGTCTGACTGTACACAGGGTCATATACTGTGTAAAGGGATGGGAGACACGAGTCTTGGATTTACTTGAAATGCAATAAATTTCCGGGCCTATATCTGAGAGTTGTAATGAAAACAAGATGAACAACCTTCCAACCGATTGCGTTGTTACCGTTTTCCGAAAAGGGGTGAGATTTGCAAGATATCAGAGGTATCTGTCCCCTTTGCTTTGTGCTTACATATCTATGTACATCTGACTACACAATATATCTATATGGCATTTATTCTAAATCGGCAATGAACATGCTCTACATATATATGTAGGATACCTGCTATATATGTACATATATATTACCACCGACATACGACAAAGACGATTCTCAAACTGAATCCAATTGTAATGCGATACTGTGGAATGAATCTTTGACATGACTTCAGTGGATAAGTTACGGGCCTCCTGTGTCTACTCTTTTCTCTGTGTTCTGATTCTGTTTCTCTGCGAGTTTTCTGTATTAAAAAGGAACGGAAATATGCTGACAGGTTGTGTTCTTGGTTTTTGGTTTTGTGTCACTTTGATATAGGACTAGAGTATTGAATTTCTTTGTCTGAGAGAAGAGACTCTGTTTGTCTTCCACGAAAAAAAAAATAAATAAAATAAAAATGAAAAAAAAACACAAATATCGAAGAAGGAAGATTTTTACCAGAAGTTTCTTTTCATCTGTTTTGGCATATATACACACAGAAATTCTATTCTTGTTGTTGTTCGTTTTTGGGATTGTTGTTTCAGCATATAAACAAATTATTTCCTATGAGAGGAAGATGTAGGGTAAATATTCTGTGCAATTTATTTTTTTTTTATTTTGATGGCATTGGAAATTGAAATGCGTTTTGTTATCTTATCATAAAAATCTCCATAGAAGGTATTGCCATATATGTAGATGACAAGTCTGGCCTAACAAAGTGTTGGGGAAAGCGGACAAGTGCTAATCCTATTTGTAATTGAAAAAATACAAAAGAAGCCGCTTTAGACTAGATACTTTTGTACAAGGGTTGTTCAATAAGTTCTGAAGATAGAAAAAAAAATTATTTTGGGTAGATTTGTTTTATTTTTCGACACAATCTCCCTTTAGGTCGATGCACTTTATTCAGCGTTTCATCAACTTTTTGAAACCGTACAAGAAGTAAAATTAATCAAAATAGGCATATGTTTGTGTGATAAGTTCCTCGTTCGAAGTAAATCTTTTTCAAACGAGCCATATTTTTTCAAGTTCAAGAAATAAAGAAAAGTCACTATGATCTTAATAAGGCAAAAACGATGAATGTTGTAATAATTGCAACATTACACTGCAAATGTAAAGTGTGTTGAATCAACACACCTACAGTGAGCGTCAAAAGTGAGTCAACACCTATAAAAATTTCCAAAATAAAACCAAAATTTTTGTATTTTTGGCGAATTGTAAACGTTTTGTTTTATTTACTTTTGAAATAAAAGGTTTCTTTCGAGGAACTCTACCATCTGTCATGGTTCTGTCATGGTTTGGGGGTGCATGGCAGCTTCAGGTGTTGAAATATAAAATTTTTAGGTGTTGACTCACTTTTGACGCTCACTGTAAGTGTAGTCAATTTTAATCCACTGTAACGGTGTTGTTTTAACACATTTTTCCGTAAAGAGTGTTGAAACAACACACCTTAAAATCGGACTGTTCTTAAAGCTTGAATGACGTCGGTCCAGGGACATTAACTAATAACAAACGTAAACTAGTTGGGATGTAGGTTTGACCCTTTCGGTCCACACGATCAACTGCCCAGTATGATGAATGATGAATATAATGAATCGATATTTTAATAATAAATGAACAATAATAACAACAAATTGTAGGAAAAATACACAAAATTCATACAAGCAATCCCGGCTGAATCCATAAAAGTTAAACTCATTTGGAACGGGTTTCATTCAAACGAGTATATTAGACAGTAGCAATCAATCAATTTAAGTTACTTGGCATACTTGCCGAAATCTCTTCATTTAAAAACAAAAAGTGCCTTGACCGAATATTCTGATAATTTTTCAGATCACATCTTCGTTAATACACTACGATCGGGACCAGAACGAAGTCGGTATCATATTTGGTCCGCGCGATATTGGGCAGGTACAAAAATCACGAACTTCGTTCAAACAAAAAAACGACTACACCGATTTTTATGAAAATTTTTTCAGTTAGTAACTTCGGTAATACGCTACGATCGACACCTCAACGAAGTCGGTATCATTGTTAGTTCGCGCGAAATCATGCTGGTACAAATATCACTTAAGTCGTTCAAACAAAAAAAACGGCGCGACCGATTTTTATGAAAATTTTTTTAGATCATATTTCCTTTAATAAGCTTCTAACGGCATCTCAACGAAGTCGATATCTTTTTTGGTTCGCGCGAAATCGTGTAGGAAAAAATGACCACATACGTACGACACACACACATATATTTCTTCTCAAATTTTTGCTTAAAATGCTATTGGGACCTTGAAACATGAAAATACATTGAAAATTTCGATTTCGATTTTCGGACCGATTACAATAACTTCCTACTACGAAGTTAATAAAAGCATTCATCGTTACTGGGGTGCACTGTATAAATCCGCCCTAAAGCATTAGTCGAGAACAGATTCGGATGCCCTTCAACTGGTCTTCAACTGGTGTTCCTTGTTTGCGAAACTGGAATATTTTTTGAAGTTTGATTCTAACTGCAATATCGTGGCATTTTAGAGTAAAGCAAAGTTCTTGCAAATTCATCAGCCTCGCACATCGCGAAGGAACTTGACAATGTGGTGGATCGTGGTCGTTCAGCCCTTTGCACAGAAGTTGTAAAATATACACGTTAGCCATTTTCGAAATGAACTACCAAATGAACCACAGTTGAATATCTGAATGGCAAATGAGAAAATTCGCCATATCGCTTCGTTACTGCTAATATAACGTACCATTTGATACTGTGTTATTTCGTCGATCGTATTTGTATTAGCAACACCAAAAACAGTCATGTCACTCCCTATCGTGACATATTTGTATATCGGTCATTCCACGTCAAATCGACCACTATTGAACCTGACCCTTTTTGATTTGGCTAAAACTTCGTAATTTCGTTCTACCCTGTCAAAAACATTTTTCAAAATTTTTTCAAAATTTTTTACCCAACCCTAAAAATTTTCAAAATTTTTTTCAAAAAATCATAACTTTTTCAAAAAATGACCTATCGAGGCGTTTTTTTTTCAAAATTTTTGTTTTTTAATAACTTTCTAGAAAAAAATACCAAAAAATTTTCAGACGTCAAAATATACGAAAGTTTTCAATTTTTTGTAAAACGTTACTTTTTCAAAGTCCGCCTTTTTTAATTTTTTTTTTTAAAAAACTGATTTTTTCTGAAAATAATCCCGCCAATTCCAGAGTGGGCCGACTTTGTTTTATTTTTTTTCTCGATTCAAAAAAAACTTTTTTTAGTTTTTTTCAATATTCAACTCCAATAGTAGAGGGAAATTAAACAAAAAAAAGCGAAGTTATGATGTAGTTGGGAAGTTGGATTTTTTTGTTTTTTTCTTTACATATGTTAAGATAAAGTGAAAAAAAAATTTCTGCAAAATCGGTCCTGTGCTGCACGAGAAAATTGCATAAATGTCAATTTTTGATGCATTTTGAGTGCAATGCTACACTATTTTTTTAATTTCTCCAGTTCTGTAGGTCGTAGAAAAATAAAAAAAATTGCAAAATACTCGTAAATGAATAGACTATCGAACTGATTTGGTATAAATACTTTAAAAATGAATCCTAAACTCAAAAAACCAAACTGTATGAAATTTTGTTTAATTTTACTAAAAATTAAATAAATAACGGGAAAATAGTCGGATTTTGATAAAAATTGGAGAAAATATGTAATTTGATGCTATAAATACGTGGTTGAAATTTCAAAAAAACCTTTATATTTTTACGGCAACAATTGCTAGTTTTCTACAAAATTTTAAAATTGCCGCCATACTATGCCAAATCATCGTACTGTAATAAAAAAATTTTTAAATTGGAGGTTTTTTATGTACTTTCTTGTGAGCATACGCAATACTTCGTTAGTTTATTTAAAATGTCTATTTTAGGACTTTGAAAAAAGTAAAAAACCTCAATTTTTCAATTTTTTGCCTTTTGCCAACTATGAAAAAAAGGGCAAAAAATTGAAAAATTGAGGTTTTTTACTTTTTTCAAAGTCCTAAAATAGACATTTTAAATCACCATTCACCATACCGCCCTACTGCTTGTACGGGAATATTTTTTTCCAATAAATCCAAGGATAGTCCGCTCGACTCATGCTCATACGGAACAGTCTACCTGTTCGCACACACTATTATTTTGAAGTTCGTTCATAAATAGATCAACTAAACTGTGGAAAAATCTTCCCCAATCAGTATTTCCGAATTTCGATTTCCGAACTCAAACTCAAGGTTGTTCGTCATTTGATTCAGCACCCCCCCCCCCACCCCTTTAACGTGTCCTATTCTCTTCTACCCTCATACTAGACATTGCATCATATCCCCAACTGCATGGCGTACTAGTAGCACAATGGATAGCTCTCAAGCTTAGCTTTAGTACATAAAAAACTACTCGACTGCGTAACAAACTTTCGCAGGTAGTATTTTCGATCTCCAAGATTTCAAACGCAGGATTCATCGCTATCCCTTCAACTTGTCCTGATTCCAAAACTCGTTCTTTTCTTCGACCCTAGTAGACCTTGCACCAAGCTGGGAACAACGATACGACGGCTAGGTACATAGTATAAAAAGATGGAGATTCATAGTACGAAGCGTCGAACTGCTACATTAAAAGACGAACTTCTTTGACATAGCTACATAAGCTGGCTTAATTTTCAGAGTGTTGTTAGACCTTAAGTGTCAATATTTTCAAATTTGTGTCTACTTTAAATTTTTTAACACATTTTTAAAGTAGGTCGGACTTCCATTGTCTAATCTGTATTGGAACCCAGACGACTTGGAGAGTTCGATTAAATTTAAACCATTGCTACTAATTGGTACCACATAAAAAATAATGTCTACTCTACTACCTCCCAATAATGAACTAAAAATCACTTAGTGGTCACTGTACTCTTTATGGTAATTGTTCATAACCTGCTGCACATTGTAGCGAGTATAATAAAACTGATGAAGATTCCAATCAATTTCCAGAAAACCACAAAATCTTGTTAAAATCGCCTTCCGTGTATTGGGATTGGGGCTTCACTTCCAGAAATAGATGTTCTCCTCCGCTCTCAAGGCTGATGATCACTTCTAGCTGCACCAGGAGCACCGTCGTGGAATTGGATACCGCTGGATGTAGATATGTTTGTATATATATGGGAATGGAAGAAGCCGCTTTATGACTTGAAGTAAATTAGCCGAAGTCGTTAAATTCAGCTTTCAGTATCGCCTTCAACAGGTTTTACTATAGCCAAAGATCGTCTACTTTCTTGTAGGTAAAAAGTGTTGTGCTTGCCGAGAGATAGAGAGAAATTGATCGTAAAACTTGAGTGCAACTTTACTACTAACTAAAGATGTTGGGGTTTCTTTTAAAGTAAGGCAGCTTCAACCTAACGCAAAAAACAACAAACAACATGTCCAGCGATGGGTATTAAGTCTCATACTAGATTATAATTAGTGTTGCTAATCCATAGCGGTTTTTTGCACCTGATGATCACCTCAAACATCTTGAAACATCTTCTACGACTTCTCTTCTCTCTCTAGTTTATAATTTTGTTGTGCGCATTTCTTAGAAAATAACTCCAAGAAATTAAAAGGTGTCTTCAAAGCCGAGGTCAGTTTATGGGTGAGTCAATTTTGTAGTCATTATTTTTTGCATGGCGTTTTTTGTCCCGCGATCTTTTGGCCGCTCGCTCACTTAAAGAGACTGCCTGTCCAGGTCAGAAGAAGGTGAGATCTAGATGCGGCGCGGTGTGTGACTCAGTGAAAGCACAAAGAATCATCTCTACGGGGGGCTTCTGCATTAAATTAATTTAATTTGAAGTTTCTACAACAACAAAAAACGCATTTTATGCATCAATTCTTTCTTTTTTTTTAGTCTTCAAGTAATATGAAACCAAATCCATGAGAGGCCGCGGCGGAGTTTAGTTTATATTATTTGAACAAGGAGACATATTAAATGATCGTAAAATTGCTGAGTTATAAAATTGCTGGTAGATCATTGGTAATAAAATTTATTTATTTGATTGATTTATTTTCATATTAAAATTTATCCAACTGTGAAAGACAAGTTCCTTTTGGGTTTTTGGTTTTTGCAACGAGAATTTAGAATGCGGATTCAATTTTAAAGTCCTACGATTTTGCAATCATGTAGTTTACGATCGATTTTATTGGGGGTAATTTGGAGTTTTTAACTACAAATAAATTGATTTTAGTTTATTGTTATTTAAAGTTTTTTGGAAGGTTGTGCATAAATATTATACTTCGTTTTGGATCAAAAAAGAAAATACAAAACAAAAATTATTGATGGGGAAAAAGTTATTAAATTATTCAAATTGAAGATAAATATTTATAAAATACTAAAAAAATAAACAGAAAAATGATAGCCACAAACTAAAGGATAATTTTTGTAACAGCGGGGCATCATATTCCACCAAGCCTTGGAATTGTTGAGATCATGTGCAGGAAATTCCATACAACCAGAATTCATTGCGTTCAATTTAACCTAGTTTAATGAACCGTTCACGGACCTGCAGAAGCGCTTTGGGACCACGGCAAAGGAACATTCTTCGTAGTAGTTGAACAGGAGCTCCAGGTACGATGTTAAAGTCAACTTGGAGTGTTTGGAACACCAAAATTCTGTCCTTGTAGAAGCAGTACGTCGTCACCCTTAGTTTACATGAGAAAACATATGATAATCCAGAACGATTGATGGCAGAAAATAAGAACTAGGTCGTTGCAAATTATTACTAGGGTTGCACATAAGGATATGCACATATCACCTGATAAAAAAACTCTTCACCAAATAGACCACGCGATAATAGACTGCCGGCAATTTTTAACGTAGATGACGGTCCGAATGTATTGTGGTGCCAACTTCGGCTCGGGTCACTATCTTGTTCTTTTTATGTTCGGAGAGTGTAAGAAAAGCTCCGTCTACCCGAACCAGGATCGGAGCAACACAACCAATGTTACCGCAGGATGAATTTTAATAGTAGTAAAATCTACTAACTTTTGAAAAAAGAGGTAGTAATTTTTTTTGATTTCAAATCAATTTTAAAATACCTCATTAAAACTATGAACATTTACGCATATATTTTGTCATTAAGAGTATTCATTTTATTGCCGTATTTCCATTGTATTGTCATAATCAGCGTAAAGTATGTGGGTTTTAATGTAATTTCTTAGTTCATCTGCAGCCATAATAAAGCTTGCTATTTGTACCCAAGCGGTTTGTTTTTTTCATTTTTCACACTCGGCTGCAGCACTATAGCACTACAAGGTAGAAACAAATTTACAAAGATTTTCGAATGAAAACTCTCCTACTGCATTTTTTATCTTAGATAAATTGTTCCGCATCATAATTAGAGGCTTTAACTATATTCGAAAACGACTTAACCAAATTGGCGATAGGAGAATTTGCCTGTTCTAGACTTAATATTTGTAAATTTCGTAACATAATGATATGGAAACATGTTTCTGACAGCGAGTAACGAGTGGGCTGCGATCGTTTTTATTTTAAATGACGTTTTTCCGACAGCCGGTAAGTATGCTACATTCCGAAAAGAAAGGGAAATTTTGAAATGTCCCAAGACCTGGATAAAAACCTCGATAAACTCTGGGTTTTCAGATTTGTATGGGGAAGAACTATATAGTTCATTAAAAAAACACGGCTATAGTTTTTCAAATGTAGAGCCATAACTTCTATACTCTATAAGACAATTGCCGTTTACTTACATCAGTATCAGACTTGTATCACCATATATGGATCCGAGATTTGGCTGCTTAGTACAAGCTTTCCTAAGCTTTCAGTCTTCCGGAAAATTGTTGGCCAGTCATCATAGGGAGGAAGATTTCGGAATTTCGTCAACAATCAGGAGCTGGACATCTCATGACGTTCTTTGCAATGAATTTTGACAAAGGATTTGAATTTGCACGCTTACAAAGTTCAATTGAATCAGGAACTGGTCCGTGACCATTTGATGCGTCGCCACTAGTAAACGTGAGTGGATATCTTTACTTTACGCAGAAAATCATCTACAGCGATGAGACACAAATTCACCACGATGGATTCGTCAGCTGGCAGATTTGCAGTATCTGAGCTGATGATAACCCAAAAGGTATTGTTAAGAAAGCTGTGTATCCATGGAAAGTCACTGTTTGGTGCGATTTTTGGAGCGGCGGAATCATATGGGGCCGTACTTCTTCGAAAACGAAGCCGGCCAATCTGTTACCTTGAATGGCAAACGCTATCGCGCTATGATAGCAATTTTTTTGTCACCTCAATTGACACTTCCAACTTGCCACACAGCCAACGATACAATGGCTTTCTTGCTGCAAAAGTTTGATGGTCGCATTATCTAGCGAAATGGTGATCTCAAAATAAAATCATTTTCAAAAAATATCGGTTAAACCTTTTAGAAATGCAGAGAGCACATATAACTAGTTTCTTCTTAGATTTATGTTCAGCGATCAAAATCATCTCAGAATTACAAATTGCAATAAACTAGTTTTGGGGGCATTTACTCATCGGATAAGATGGCATTTTCTAGAAGCTTGGATCGACTACTCTTGTAAAAAAAATTCAGCAAAGGACCAACATTTTTTTCCACATAATATATACACTTGCAAAATCAATCTTCCCATATAGGGATACATAACTCAAATACGAAAAATTTGTTTCTTTTAAAACCTCACAGAAAAAAAGCCAAAAATTCAATTAAATTTAAAATAAAAAAAAAGAACTCAAAAATCTCTTCCTTGGCGCAACCCTTTGAAGTTCCATAAAAATCTCCAAAATTATACCGAAAACTGAAAGACAATCCCATAATAATATTCGGTATCCCATAATTTCGGGATCATAATTTCGGTGAAACTTTTTTCTTTAAATTCATGAACGTGAAACGAACGTTCCGGCAGATTTAGAATTGAAATTGGGCTTTGCGCAGATCGACTTTTAGGTTGCTATAAATTCTCATCACGTCAAGAAAAAGTCAATCATATCTTTGTCAAAGGACGAGTGCTAGCAGAAGGACACCGGACCCAGAGGGAATCAGGGGAGAGCTTGGGGATTTAAGGTGAAGATGGTGAATTTTTGCAACATGAAAAACTAAAAAAAAAAAATTGGGATAAAATGTGAAATGGATAAAAATTTATAAGGGGTATGGTTGGACCGTGTGGAGACTGAGATCCACGTCAACTTGTCACAAGTCGGGGCCTTGTGATGGTGATTTGTGAAGAAAATGTGATTCCAGAGAAGAAAAAAGAGAGAAACCGACGACGAGACATTTTTTATCCAGTTTTGGGTTGAAAATACGATTTTTTTAAGTTCGTGATTTTTAAATGCATTTTAACTGAATGTCATCTCCAGAATTCTTCAATCTCGCCGAGAGGGAAAAAATGAAGAACTTCGAAGCTTGATTTTTGATGAAATTTTTTTGTGTTTGTTTTTTTATTTTTATTTTATTTTTTTCTTAGAAGGAACGAATCAATTACACGAAAGTAATCCCTTCTCATATCTCCTCGCACAGGTCCTTCGCTGTCAGATTGAATTTTCAACCAAGAACAACCAGTTTTGTTGTTGTTGTTCATTGCGCGATCTTTCTTTATTTTTTCCCTTTATATTTAATCCTATACATTTCGAAATGTGCCTTAAGGTGATTCTTTTGATTCGTTACTTAATATACAAAGTGTCCATCTGGGCTGTGGATATTTCTCTCTCTCTTTTTATCTTATTCATTTTCATATCCATAAGACTATTTCGGTATTTTCATATTAATCTCTCTTCGGCCTTTTTTTTTGGACGAAATTGCAATATACGGGGGGATCAAACGAAATTACATGGACGTCTTTATATCATACTACTTTGTGTCATCTTTAATGAAAGGAATATACGCAAAAATGTATCTCGGTATTTTGACGTTAAGTTAGATGGTATTAACACCACTTCATGGGGATTTACGTCATTTCTTGTTGTGGATTAAATATATTAAAGAACCAGCACAAAAAAAATTCACGTCTGTTTTTTTTATTTCGTTTCAGGCAACAAATAACACAGCGAAAAAAAATTTAATTTAAAAGCAATTTTTGAGTGATGGCAAGAGTAATTGCAAAGATGGTACTGTGTGTAAATAACTTAATTAAAGTGAAAGTAAAACTTTATTTCTTTTTTTGTTTTGTTTTCTTTAATAAATAAGCAATTTTAGCAGCATGGTACTGACAAAATTAGCTGGAAACATTAACTTACCGTTGAGCATTCAGTTCTTTGCTGGCAGAGGGCTTCTTTAATTGCAAACTGAAAGAGAAAGTAAAAAATTTTTTTTTAGTTAGTATTAAAATTGTTGTCTTTGAAATTCGTTGGGCAATAAAAAAATAAAATTTTGTTCGACTTAGACTATAATACTACATAATTGTCTATTAAAGCTGTCCCTTCAATTTCCCAAAGAAAAACTGTATCTAAACGCACCTAATTCCCATCTATTAAAATTCCAACTTTCCAATAATTGCTCGCCTATTTTTGAAGTAAAAAACCAATATCAATTTTAGGATAATAAAAATATTAGATAAGATAGTAACATTCGACCATTTTTTGGTTTTGGGACTTTTCTTTCTTCTATGGAAAGTTTTTATAGTGCTTACCCAAAAAAGAGTCAATTTAAGTTAAGAGTAAGTGTGTCACCAAACCCCGACCAAAACGAACACAAAATGTTAAAACAAACTTTTTTTAATGATAATTAAATATTACAAACAATCTGTTGACATTTGAGGGATTCCTAAAAGGAGCATAATTATTCAATTACCATCCATTAACTTGATTGACTACTTCCATTTTTGCTATGAAGTGTTCACACGAAAGATGTATTGCAGCCCTGCCCATTCCATTGAATACTGGCCCATGTGCTGAAAGTCGACTCGTGTAATGTGACATGTCGTTTGAGTTGAAGAAAGTGACGTTTCAGTCGAATTACGACTTTCAGCACAGGGGCCAGAGAGTGGAAGTGCTAAGTTGAGTATAGCCCACTGTACTGAGAGTCGTAATTCGACTGAAACTTCACTTTCTTCAACCCAAACGAATTATCACATTACACGAATCGACTTTCAGCACAGAGGTTACTGCCTCAATAGAGGCTCTTAACAACATACCATAGTTTTTACGAAGTACGATGCAAAATAGACCAAGCCATTCAAATCTGAGCTAAGTATAGTAGTAGACTAGATTTCTTGGACCAAAATATATCAATATGGTTTTTTGAGAGATTAAACACGGCTTTCCGGTGTGCCACAAAGTAGTATTATGGGACCTACACTATATTCTTCCTCTACACTAGTGATCTACCCCAAAATGAAAAGTACACTTGCAGCTACATTTGCTGACGATACAACGATCATAGCAGTAGGATCCAATATAATTGAGGCTACAAGAAAATTACAAAGGGCATGTCATAAATTATACTTGTGGGCAAAAAAAATGGAAAATTAAACTAAAGGAATTAAAATCAGTGCATGTAACTTCACTACAAGAATAACGACTTACACAGAAATCTAAAAATCCCTTCAGTTATAGATGAAATAAAGAAGTACGCGGTAAAACATAAAGCTCGTCTCCTAGATCATGTTAACTTTGAAGCTCGACAACTTAACTTAAAAGAATAAAGCTTCTTGAACTAGCGTGGAATTTCTGCAGCACTCTACAGATCAAGGTTAATATAAAATTAATGGTTGGTCCTTCTGACCAGTTTTAATTACCTAGGTTAGTTTTTTTGACAATACAATGTGACCATTTTGTACAAAAATAAAGATGGCGGTTCCAAAATGGCCGCCGATTTTAGCATTTGTGCTCCCGACCCCCGACATGGGTATCAAATGAAAGGGTATTGCTGTTGTATTGTCATTTCAAATTCAAAATGGCTTCCAACAAAAAATTACGAAAGACATAAAAGACTAAAAAGTAGAAAATATAACCGATCAACTTCAAATTTTGCATTTACGCATGCTATCCGACCATTTAGTAAAAAAAATTAAGATAGAGGCCGATCTTAGAAATTGTGTTCCCCGACCCCACATGGGTATCAAATGAAAGGGCGTGACAGGTAGAATATAATTAGACAGACAGAGTTACTTTCGCATTTATAATATTAGTAGGAATTGTGTGGCGTTATTCCAAATTCAAAATGGCGGATTACCGTTTTTTTCACAACCTTCTCAGTAAGGGTATCAAATGAAAGGGTATGACGATTATAATACAGTAATCTGTATGGCGTCATTTTAAATCTAATATTGCGGTCACCACAAAATGGCGGAAGCCATATAATATACTAAAAAGTGGAAAATAAATTGTATGTAATACATTTTATCAAATCAATATAAATATGGCTTCATTTACTTCCTTTGCCTATCTCTATATATGAAACAGTAACTGACTGACAGACTAAGCACAGCCCAAACCGCTGGACCTAAAGGGCTGAAATATTTACAGCGCATCCCTATAATGACATGGACATCCACTAAAAAGCGATTTTGCGAAATTCGTCTCCTGGGGGGTGACATTTTGACAGTGCATTCTATAATGATGTGGACGTCCACTAATTTTTCGATTTTTATCCCCTAAGGGGGTGAAATGGGGGTTCTTTAGTCACATTTTCTTCAAAGTTAGTTTAAATACTCCACACCATAAATAATGAAACACGTGTTTCAGGAATTCAACCCCTAGAGGGGTGAAATGGGTGTTCAATATTTGTGAAACTCGAAATTGCAGCAACGCGCCACAACGTCATTGACTTCATTTGGCATTCGTTTTTGATTGCTTGATTCCTTCTTGCACCCACCTACTGTGCACACATAATCTTTTTTATTGAAAGGCGTTGCAACGCACACGGGTTTTTTGCTAGTTATTTATATATTTGATTTTGTCACCTAGAGACTTGGGGACTTACATACATACATATTTCTCAAGTCCTCTTTGGCACTTTGACGCATTCTAGGCTCGCTTATACCCATACCCATAAACGACGACTATTATCAGAACGATAGCACTGGTCCTTCTAAATTAGGGTTTGGTCCCTTTCAACGAGCTGTCCTCATGTTGGGTTCTTTTGAGTGATTACTTCGCGCCGACGTACTGGAACCTTCTTTGGAAAGTTCTGAAACACTATATTTTTTACAATGTTATATGTTAGTCTCGGTTATTCAAGCAACCGAGTTATATCTGTTGTTGAATATCCAGTACTTACGAAGCCCTTCGATTAACGCAGTACACTCGACTGAACTGTGCAATGGCACATCAAGGATACTAAAGAGGTTCTTCTTTGGAAGAAAATGAAGCAACGATTGTAATTCCAATTAGGAACTCAGATTGATTGAACTACTTCAGCGGTCTGACTAGCCATTTGTCGCTCAGACCTGACTGGTTCAGCCATGGCGCATTTAACAATGAAATGCTGAATCTCTGAATTGCGGGGCAATGGTATAACGTTCTGACTCATCCTTCTCTAGCTATACCGGGGTCTTTTACCCTTCCTAATAGCCCACAAATGATAATTTAGGGAGCAGTGTATATCCTAATAGGGGACCGGAAAGTAACTAATGTCGTTTCTACGCATGTCTAATTTCTTTATCATCTATAAGCTGATGATGTACTTCAAAGTCGTGTCAAAGACATTTTAAGGATAAAGTGACTTGTTTACTTGTTAATAATTATATTTTAATTTTTTTGCATTTTTGGGGAAACGACACTTGCGTTAAAAAGGTTTTTTTTTCTTTTTTACGTGACTGGGTTCAACCAGTAAAAATTCACTGTTTCGCATTGTTTGACTAAGCAATGGTTCAACCACTAAAAATTCAATGGAAACAGTGAATAGTTACTAATTCGTTTTTAGAGAGTAGTGAGTGATCATTAACCTGGTACAGAATTCAATTTTTTATCCAAGTTTATTGAGTTTCATAATTTTCTAAAACGCAATTCAAAATAGTTGAGACTCTTACCAGTACATTGAATAATGACAATGAATATAATCTGCCCCATTTGTGTATCTTATGGGAAAGCGTCGATTTACTATAACAGAAATAGAGTGTTGTAACATCCCAGAGATCCATCGCAATGATCGTTCCGTTCCACCTTCACTTTTTCTTCCGAAGTTATTTTTTTATTATACACATAAACTTCTCGTTGCTACTCTTTTCTGACATATCTTATAATATAGCGAGACCAAGCTAGAAATAGAATATAAATCAATTCCTGTTCGACCGATAACCAATGTCCAGCGGTATTCGAAGTGGTTGTATTGAATGCGGTTCTTTTGTCAAAATGATCCGAGTTGACATTTTTTTTGTATGAAGAGCTAAGCTTACGAATCCCCCTTTATACTACCAGTCCGTCGTATCGTCCAGGTTATGGCGCAGTATCTAGGGGCAAGGTAAGTAAGTAAGATATGAAGAGAAGAACTTGCTGTCGAACATAAAAATCTGTGATGGGACAGTCAACAGTTAGAACGAGTTCATTTGTGAGTTCTAATGACTCACCAAAAATTAAAATATTTCTTACAGACTTATGATCGTGCTGTAAACTACAAATCCTATTCTCAGTCTCGATTAATATATAATCAATAGTTTGAGCTAGATCCTCTAGAGCAGGGGTGGGCAAACGGTCGATCGCGACAGTTCGACAGTCAATCGCCGACATTTTAAATAATTTACTAGGTTAATTGCAAATATTTTAGTTTAAAATGTGTACTAAAAATTTAGCAGACGATGAAACATGAATTTAAAATGTATGCGTACGCACTTTTTATTTTTACTCCCCGCTCTACACCTTGTCTTAATACTGCGCTTGCGGTGAGATTAAACTAGCTGTCGCTACCACTGACATGAAATAATGGACTGTCCATCTGAAATATTTACATACAAATTCATGGACTCAAAAAGCATCGTCCTGTCGCTCATCCACAAGCCCATTTTGTTACCGAACTCAAATTTTGTTCAATTTCGTGTTAAGAGTTCAGCGCATTCACTGGAAGAAATAAGATCAGATAGTGCCAAAATTGAAAAAATGAAATTTGACACTCAAAAACTGCACACTTTTCCATTTTCTTAAATATTTTTAATCTTCACTTTCAATAAACTATACATAATACCAGAACTTTTTTATCTTTGTAGTGAATGAAGAAAGGTAAATAAAATTCTGTAATTATTTTAAGCGAAATTTTAAAAAAAACATCGCCACATCGGTTGCACGGTATTAAAGTTGCCATACCTGATTTCATTTTTTTCCTTTGAAATAATGTCAGAATATTTACAAAAAAATAGATGGGTATAGTGACTTTTATTTCTATTTTTTTGCCCCATAAGCCCCGAAATTTTTGAAACAGGTGTAGAAAACCTGCATTTTTTAACATAAACATTTGTAATTGTTAAAAAAAAGCATTTTAAAAGGGAAAAATCATCGAAATTTGATTTATTTTTTTTAACAAAAATTTATGTAGTTTCAATCTTCCAAACACGAATTTAAAAAATGTTTATTTACAAAAGTGTACATGTCAATCAAAATTTCTTTGCCACCTATGGAACGAACTGGTCCCATGAAAATCTTCTGATGAGCAGTCCATTCTTACATGTCAGTGGTCGCTACTCAGAGTGCATACGGCTTAGGACGCATTCACATGAGCTGCTCTGATTGGTCAGAAAAATACATCTGTCCCCACAAGTGTTTTCTCTCTTAGGCCTGGCGTCCACTAAAGTGGTGTGGCCGTGATGTAGCAGTGGCGTGGCGGGCTAATGGCAAGTGGAAAAATTTATTCCCGTAAAATCAAATGAAATAGAGCACATTGAAGTGGACTCGCGATGATCTGGCATCTGTTAAGTGGCGTGGCATCACTTCATTGCCACCAGTCTCCGACAAGTTTAATTTTTGGGGGATAAGTGCCAGTGGATGCCACTCTCGTTAGTAATAAGATGATGTTGAATCACTTACGCGATAAGCTGCTTGCCATTTGGATGCCCGCTTAATAATTTTAATACCACTCCGCCACCATTCAACTGCCGCATCACTTTCTGTCCACATGGCAGGCCAAAACCACGCCACTGCCACACCGCTTTAGTGCGCGCCGGGCCTTACACAGTCTTGCTGCAAAAGTCGTGCTGCAATTTTATGCTGAAAAATCACGGAACTGTCAAGTTCCCGATTACTCATACTTAATTTGGCGACTGAAGAAGAGCTGGCCTTACAAAAATTATCAGAAAAAGTTGATTTTTGACCACAAGAATTTTTAATTCAATATTTTTTTGTTTTTAATTTAATCCATTTTTCGAAGTCAATCGCGCATAAATAAGAAAAATTAATGTCGATCGTACCAGTATTTAGGTTGCCCACCCCTGCTCTAGAGTCATCTTAATATGTCTGGACCATAAGCAAAATCACACCTTAAGCATTTGTAGAATTGGCTCCATCGTCGAAACGTTGAATCTAAGCAATATGTTTTTCTACCCCAAAAGGCTTTTTCGTGTTCGACATCACTCACAAATTCTATCATTACCTGAATAACACGACGATAGAAAATCATTTCCAAATAAAAAGAAAAAAGTGCTCTTTCAGCAAGGCTATAATACCCTCAACGCACGGACGGCTTTATAATGAATATTTAACATCGAAAAAAAGAAAACCAACGACGCAAAGTTTACGTCATTACGACGAAACCTCATCTGCAAGTCGATAGATTATTGCAAAAATTTCGCTGTTAATCGTTTTTTCCAGTATCATGCTGATTTTGATTTTATTTTAATTATAAAATTAATAAAAAATATTACTTGTTTCCAGATTAGCTGATTGAAAGGCGGACAACAATGTAACAAGGAAATCATTTTTTTTAATTTTTTTACACTAAGCTGCTCTTTACTACACATCCACTAATTACAACTGTCAAAATAAGTTGACGAATTTAATCGATAACGACGAATTTTACCGTGTGGCACCCCTAAAACGGCATTCGTCATAACGATGAATATTCGTCGTAACGATTTTGCCATGAATCGAAGGAGTAATAAAGGCATAGAAATGTTATTTCGAGTGTTTTTCATTTATGATTTATTCATTGAGAGGACAAACCCTTGTACATTTGCAAATAGGATTGTCGAACTGACTGAAGTGTTTTGTTTGGTCTGGTTTCAGTTGATGTCCCAAGCGTTCCTTTTTTACGACTGATCTCAATTTTTTTACTTCTAAATGTACAAACATATTGATAGAGATCAAATGGATAGACATATTACAACGAAAACAGTAGTAGATCGATGGTTTCCATTACTACATCTGTGTGATATTGACCTTGTTGTTATCTTTAATTTAGCTTAGTAATTCCCTTGTGTCAAAATATTTTAAAAGGTTAAAGAACCCAAAAAATTCGAAAGTATAAATAAACAAATAAGCAAACAACATTGAATGACTTGCTCGACTCGATTCATTAAAGCTATTCACCACTATACGACAGCAAAATCGATGATGTCAATGACCCCAAAATATATATATATTTACTTTTTGTCTTTTTAGAATCAAGAATCGCACTGCTCCCTTTTTTTATTATATACATAAAAGCCGAACTTCGCTATCAAAAAAAAACTAAGGGCGTTCACACATTTTCCCACCCACCAGCAAAAAGTGGCCTTTCATTATATCTTGAGTAACCGAGCCCATAACCTACATCGATATATACATACATATATATTCGAGTTATCAACCCCAAATAAATTTCTCTTTTATATTTTATCATGAAAGACGAAATTTAATAACTTCATTGTTAAAGTGAAAACTAAAAATAGAATAAAATAAATCTTTGAGAGATTAATAACATACAAAAACACAAAAAAAAAAAATAAATACTAAATCGATGATGTCATATTTTCCAGAGAGATCAATACAACTTTCATCACGGCATGTTCATAAATATCAAGACAAAAAAAGGGAACAAAAATTGTGAAGAATGAGAGAAGAAAAAAAAGAGTCCGGAGACATATAGAAGAACATAGCCTTAAGCTATGTGAACATAAATCAAAAACTGGGTGCCTACGGTAAGGGTATAACAAAATGTCAATCACAAAATAATTCCCCAAATAGCAAGGATACAAGAAGTTGAGCGTTGACTCAAAAGAAGTAGGGCAGGGCAAATAAGTGGATATCACGCTCCACTCGATTCTATAAGTCGTAAAAAATCAATTTCAGTAGAGAAGTTATCCGTAGACACACAGCTCCTTATTGGATTCCTGAGTTGTTGTGTTTTTTTTTTGCTTCTTTCTTTATAGCACAAGACTTTCTTTTTCTCTGTATGTCGTGATACCCCGCCGTAATGGGGGAGAGAGAGAACCTAAAAAATCATATACCCTACCCTAACTTTGCGCTCTGTTTCACCCCCGCAATGTCACATTAGAAGCCCGTCTCGAAACCAATTTAAACACAAAACTGAAAAAAAAAATGTTGAAAACCACCCCCTGGTAAACGTCCGATATATCCAAAATGTTACTACTTCACCCCCGGTTGATATATCGACAAGTGGTACACGTCCTTGGGAAACCCTGAGCCCATTCGGATGTAACAGGAGCCACGAGCACATTTGATGGAGCCAGAGCCGTATGGAAGAAGGAAGGGGTGGAGCTGCACATAAATCAATCAATCACACAATTAACAGAATCCCGGTTGATGCCAGGACTCTTTGTGTACCTTCATCCTGAATAAATGGACGAACACGAGAAGAATCAAATAAAATTGGAATTTCCTTCGGGAGACCAGGGATCGGGATGTGCCAGCTATATCGATTCGGAATTCGTGGTCTTCTATAAGTGAGCCAGCAGCCATTCTGATTCCAATTCGATGGCATTGAGTAAAGTCAGAAAGCTGGAAATAATCCGATCGGATGCCAGTTAAAATGCGCTGAATTTTCGTAGACGAAAGGATTCTTTAGCTTCAGAAGCACCTTGTCTTAGGTGAAAACGGAATTTGCATAGATATTTCCAAATATACGACCAAGTTTGACACACACAGCTCAGATACTCGGATTTCACCTGAGCATTTGATCCTGGGGTAATCTCTAATTCGCCTCATTCCCAAATCTCATCGGTTCCGAATTTGAAATTAACTTTGAAACAAACACAATTACATAAAAGTTATATCCGAAACGTTTGGATAAAGCTCGAGAAAACTCTCGATGACAGACGGCCGCAGACGACAAATAAAGTAGAGAAGAAACGACGACGACGACGAAGAAAAGTGGTCGACATTTGGGAAAATAATGGTCGCATTGAAATCCGAAGTCACCTTAAATTTTTTTTTTCGGCAAAGATAAGCCAACAAAAAGGAGCAGCGATAATGCGACGTCGAGTGAATGCAGTATTGTCAAATTACCATTCAACCTGCACCATTGAAACAAAGTGTGGCACGGGGACTTATCCTCCTATAATAAATGAACGTGAATGGACATATTTCGAGGGCAGACCGTAGACCAACATCTCCACATAATAAAACAATGGCAGAGTGGTGGGGCTGGTGTTCTTTAAGGCTCCCCATTCTCTCTAAAGGATTTTATTTGCGAAGGTCCGACTCGGCACAACCTTGCAGAAGTCCCCCGGAGCAATCAGAGACACATGAACAATGTCAGCTTTAAAGAGTCGGAAACATTGGAGGACAATAATAAAAAAAAACAAAAACAAACAGCCAAAGACTACTTTGAAACCAGAGTAAACAAAGTCAAAGAAATTGCGTCAAATGCAACTCTATGCTGCACCAACTGCAATATCTACCCTGGAGGATAAATTTCGTTGTTGTCGTTGTCGTTGTCGTTGATACCTACCAGCTTATATATATATATATATATATATATACCTCAAGTTTGTGTGCAAGTCATTTCTGTCCAGCGCGAGGTTGCTTCCAATGCGCTCTGTTTAGCTTCTTCCTAAAAGAAACTCCAAAAAAGTGGAATCCAGAGCAGAATGGAAAGGTCTAGGCTGTTTGTTGCCGATGCTGTTGATGGTGGTGCTGCAATTCCGTTGAAATGTGTCGGCCGGCATTCACTGTATAGATGACGACCAAAGAACACCAAAGGAATCCACCGAAGAGCTCTGCATGCAGCCAGGCTCTAACAATATGCACCCAGGAATCGATAGGCGACGTCCATGTGTGGAAGTTGTTGATTTATGAACAATTGAACCTGCAGGGCATATGTAAGAAAAGTTGATATTGTGGAGATGGTATCCAACTCTCGGAGATTCTCAATAGTGAAATTGTTTATCCATTTCTGATTTTTGTTGACATTTTAATGAATATTGAATTCTTTATAAGAAAATTTTTACTTTTTGAAAGGGAATTGTTGATTTTTATGCTTTTTTTTTGGAAAATTGCTGCACTGTGCAATTCTAGCATAGAGAGACGGAATTGGTTTTCGTTTTATTGTTTATGACTTTATAAAATGTTGAATCGAGTTTTTTCGATGTATTACTTTTGGAGTATTTCTCGACTGACAATGCAATAAACGAGTTTTTGATTTCTCTATAAAATTCTTTGTTCATTTCGGTATTGTTGGACAAAATTTATAAAGAATTCTATATTGTAGAAAACAACCACAAGGATTTCTAACAAACCCTTTTCTGACAATGGGATTTGTAACCATCTCCCATCTTACAGATTGGCTAAACTTCGAAGAATTTTCAGAGATTTAGTTTTACTTTTTTTCCACATAACTTTTTTTAATGTGAAAACTTAAGCTTAGAGAGTCATCTCCATGTACTTTCTCTCAGTAGCTGGATGGCCTATCATTATATATGTGACAAGTCTAGGAAGACTTGGCATTGTTACAACAAACTAAGATGGCGAAACCTCTTGGTCAGGCAACGCAAGGATATTGCCATAATCGTGTCAATAATCACCGAACACTGACCGATTGGGCAACATGCAGCAAGATTGAAAATTTCACATAACACCCACTGTCGTAGTTGCGGCGAGGAACAGGCCAGTGAGAGAATCGAACATTTTCTCTGTGGATGTCCGGTTCTGGCCGACGAAAAAACGTGGTCGAAGGGCCGCACACAAGCAAGGCTTTTTATACGAAAACTAAATATATTATATTAGAGCTATTAAGAAGTTATAACTGTATAGCCTAAGCTTTTTAAACCCCACCTGACTAGCATTTAAAAAGGCGATTGCCTCAGAGGCATGTCGAAAAAAGGATTCCCCGTAGGTCCATGTGGCAAGTGAGGGGCATGCCGAAAGGGGCATTTCCTCATGAACACCACACAAAAATCGATGAGGTATGCCTTATCAATTTCTCATAGGGGTCCTATGTTGCAAACTTCATTACAAATGAAATGGTATAGTCCCAACATCTGCCTTACGGTTACTATGTATACATGGTGAGTTCAATAGTTGAGTTGAGGTTGAGCTGATCTTATGACTCCCGTATATGAGCAACAAGATTGAAGAGTCGAGTCGAAATAGAGTTGAACTGACAGCATTAATCTATCAGCTGTGACATAAAAATATGTTATAAAATTTAACATTGTTTTTATTTCGTCCTACAGCCAAACATTTCTCATACAATAAAATAAAACTAATAAAAAAAACATAACAAAAATCCGCTAAAAAACAAAACAGGCTCTGTCAACCAAATTGAGCTATTGAACTCGCGTCTACATATATGCACAAACTGAACTCGATTCAGGTAGCAGAGCTCGGGTTCAACCTGGGTTCAACTCATCATGTATACGTAGTTGTTTTCGGAAAGCTTTTTAAAAAGCTTTAAAGAAATACAAGCTTTACTTTCACTCATAAAAAGCTTTAGTTTTTGTTGTTGCATTCGCAGCAAACCAAACTTTCAGAATTGCTACAAGTCGAAAGATTTTCGGAAGCAATGCAACAACAAAAACCAAAGCTTTGTATGCGGCGATTAGCCGAAACTAATTCAAAAAGAATTCGGAAAACAAATCGCAACAATGTCACAAAGAAGCCGGCAACAAATTTTCTTAGGAAAGAAGTAAGGAAGTAGGAAAGAAATCGGAACAATCCTAACAAACTTATTGTCAAATCGTGTGTCTTTAAGTGAAGTGCGCAAGAGCATTTGTGAATTTATTTTATAAGTGATTTTAATTTGAGTGTTTTTGAATTATAATAAAATAAATATATTAAAATATTATAATGGAGTCCATGTCCTTTCTTATTTCATTTTAAGGATTTTAAAGCAAAAAATCCTATGAATCTGAAGCTTTTATTAGGGGTAAAAGGCTTTGCTAAATTAATCCTAAAATTCGTAACGAATTCGAAAAGAGTTTCTTTAACGAAGTCATATAATTTTCTTTCCGAATTTGTTCAGAAATCGATTGCGAATTCGGGAAAAATATACGAATTTCCGTAACTAATTCGTTAAGATATCTTAAAATTTGGTTTGTTGGGTTGGTTCTCAGGGAATTATGTTGGTGACCGTAAAGAGTGTCATTTAGCATACTACATAGCCCAGTTCTGGTTCGATTATAGAGGTCAAGCAGCATTGGATGTGATTAGTACTCAGTTGGGGGCCACCTTAAAATGCCAGATGGGTATAGCCCCATAAAAAAAATTTAAAACCACATAACTCAATAGACAGCTGGTAAATAAATTGACCGATTAACTTTATATATTTTAACGTTAACTGTTCACGTGCTTCCCACCCACAATGATTATGTTCCGCCGCCCCTGTATCAGACACCGTGTATTTGGAAGCCTCTTCTTAAATGATTTGGGGAATTTTTCGAAACTCAAAATAGGAGATTTGATCCGGTACCTAAATTTGATGGGATAGATCTAAATCCCTATCTTACTACTCCTTTTCACGAGTGCGGCTACAAAACGGCACACCTTAGCACCTGTGCCCCAGCCTACGACGTGGACGGGAATGACGCTCTTACCTACATATGTACAGTGAGGGTCAAAAGTGAGTAAACATCTATAAAAATTTCCAAAATAACACCAAAATTTTTTGTATTTTTTGGCGAATTGCAAACGTTTTGTTTTATTTATTTTTGAAATAAAAGGTTTCTTTCGAGGAACTATGCCATCTGTCATGATTCTGTCATGGTTTGGGGGTGCATAGCAGCGTCAGGTGTTGAAATATAAAATTCTTTGGTGTTGACTCACTTTTGACGCTCACTGTACCTACCTATCTAAGCTTACCCTATCACCCTTAGTACTACCACTGGTCATACCTGTGCTATTCGTCATGGTGCCAGGGAGTTTTAGTAAGCATAGTTCGAAGGGAGGAATAGAGAATAGGGTAAGTTAATTGGGGTCTTGGAGTATGATGATGGAGTAAACGATGAGCCTTGTTTTAAAACTCTTGGATGTTGAAGAAGTTCGGAAATGCTGACTGTGCAAGATTGTTCCACAGTCGAGTAGTTCTATTTCTGAATGAAAGTGCGCGCGAAAAAGAGAGGTGAATGCTATGAAAGTATGCCGAGCGGACTAATCTTCTGTTGCAGGAAAAACATTGCCGTGGAACATGATTTTTTATGTAACAGTCGCTATAGCAATAGCCATAAAACTTTGCTGGAGCTGCAGCTTTACTAATATGTCTAAGAAGGATCAAATGGTGTTATCTGAAATTTTCTGGAATCTGGTGTTATCAAGATAAAATGGGGTTATCTGGAACGGCTTTTCATCTTATCTAGCTAAGGCGAATTGAATTACCGATAACAATATCTTAGAGTTTAGTAAACAGAGCAAAGATGATCTGTCAAAGGTCCGTGTTTCAGATCCACTCCGCGGCAAGGTCTTTCCCCTTTCAATTATTCCGACCTAGATACCCGAGTAAAAATAACTTAGCTGTTTAATTTATAGGAAATAAATGAATTCGTAATCAACCATACCAAACGCGAATGTCGTTTTACCAAGCGGTCCCCCAACTAAGCACTAACCACGTCCAATGCTGCTTGACCTACGCAATCGAACAAGAACCGATCTACTGAGTATGCTCTTTGCAAAAACTTGCTTGATCTTTTTCTCCTGCCATGGCCTCTAAGCATAATATGCGAGGAAGCCATTTCCTATTCGATCACCATAGTCAACGTCCTCTCATGGTAGTAATTGGGCGGGAATTGGTGGAATAAAACCGCGTGTTGGCGTAGTTAGTTCTTTCAGTTTTTTGTCTACTACGGGATGCGCCATCTAGACCTTCGGTTTTTTTCACATTGAATAACTCTGACTCCTTTGATAACATCCTTGAAAACTAACCACCTGAGTTCTTCCTACAACATAACATTTCAGAGGATAGTATCATAAGGACAGCCAAAGGTGAGGTACATTTCTTTAACACTATAGCGGGTATATTATCGGGATTAGTAGACTTGTAGACATCGAAATTTTTTCGAATTCTATAGTATAACAACTTAAGAGATGGTTAAAATTAAAAAATGTGCTTTCGTACAACTTGTATAGAAGTACCTTATTCCTAATTTCTATATTATTTACTATTTCCCTATTAACGAAGAAATAATGTACTAAAGTTTATCCAGACACCTGATACTTATCTAAGTCAGTATAATGTGAAATTCGATTCTCGCTTACTGGAAAAATTGGGTAGCACATTTATAAAGTTGGAACGTCACCGAAAAGAAATGTTTATGAAGCCAACAAAATTTTTATGACAGGGCTTCAATTGCTCCAAGTCAATATACTCAATATGAGCTGACTGTTCCGATGACAGAATAGTCGGGATTAATGTTTAAAGACTTTGTTGAAGTGTTAAGAGTTCCTGGAAGGAAATGAGTCTCGTGAACCAGCCAATAAGGGATGTGACGCAAGAATGTCGGACTGGTCGTGTGTCCAGGGGGTAGAAGACTTTCTTACTGTCGGTGTAATATTCTTTTTCCGGATAATGTTTGATTCAATGCTGACCTATTTGATCTTGTTGTTACCAACTGTTGGTAATAGACATTACATGTCATATTTGAACCAAGGTTGTAAGTGAAGAAAATTATAATGTATAACTTTTCTTCTAGACTTTTATCAAAATCACATTGATAATTGCAAAATTTCATGTATACAAACTTTTTCCCAGGCTTGATATTTGTTGGTGTCTTGCTCTGTAAAATAGGCGTCTACGTATGCAATGAACTCCTCCTTCTTTGAGAGTCTCTGTCCCAAGCTAAACATTAAGATTACTAAACAGGCAAAAGTGGTTAGGCCCAGATATGATAAATCGTGTGAATGATCAACCAATTCGAAGTGCAAATCGTAAATTTTGGCAATGATGAGCGTCAAAGTGTGACTTTTCTGTGCACTTTTTTCTTCTTACGGTAATTTTTTTGCAATTTCTGCTTTAGCTTGTCGGAAAATTACGCTTAATGTATTCCCGTGTTTTACCTTTCTTTAGATAGTTGATCAGCACAATTTTATGAAATTTAAAAATACCCAAAAGAGTCTTCAAAAAGGTTTCTTTTTTACTCTTATAGTTACTTCGATAAATTTAGGTCAAAAGCTTTAAAGATTCTAAATATTTTTTTCTTTAAAATTAAGATTTATTTCAAGCTAGCAGTAACTTTTTTAAAATAACACCAGAATTGCAAAATTTTCCCATACATAAACTTCCATCCTATATTTACATCAATAAAAGCAAAGTAAAAAGAGCTTTTGTAGAAATGTTTCATGACGTCACAAAAGCTCACTCGATTTTGGTTTGGTTCTTAGATTGAACAAGCTTGAAAGCTTTGATTTTTCTAAGGATCATGAAATATTTAAAAGCTTTTTTTTGGTGAAAATGTGCAATTCGAAAGTTTTAAAGCTTTCACGAACGTAAATAATCTTCGCATACTAACACGCAGTAGATGTAGCTGGAATTAATTGTTGACTTTTGAAAAAATTTCAAATGGAGCTGTTTATTTTTGATATTCAAATGTTATAAATATACCGAAATTGATATGAAAAATTGAATAGAATATAAAAATACTTACACAAAAATTCCTCGAAAGAAATGAAAATATCTCTAGATAGCTCACCTTTTAGAATCTCCAAAAATTGTAATTCAGTATTTTTATGTTTTCTTTTCCTATAAAAACCCATTAAAATTTCTACTTAAATTTCAAAGGAATACCCATGCCCTTCCGGCACATTTATATCAGCAGTGTAACACGCCAATAATATCTCATAGCAAGAAGACTGTGTCTACAAATGTAAATTCGAAATGGAATATATTTTTATAGAAGAAAAAAAAAGGAAGAATGAAATAAGAAAAAAAAATTATGTATATAAGAAAATCACATCCAATCCATTCAAGAAAATCAATTCGCTGGCTTGATGGTATTCTTGGTATATCACTTTCAATTTCAATCAACGTCCAGGTTGCCTTCTCTGGTACCTTAAACTCATCCATTGTGACATTCTGTTTACTCTATAATCTCACCAAGGTTTTTGTTTTCACCACTTGTCGTCTTCAATTGACGCAGACTTGAATGCATGATGAGAGAGGAGCCCGTCCGTGAATATGGTAAAACGTTGAAAAACTATGCTTCAGCAGAATGGTATGGGAGGTTAATATGGTAGTGTAGTAGTAGTCACAGCCAATGTAACTGGAAATATACAGGAGGCTCCAGTCTGGTAAGAGTCGCGAGCCCAGAATTTAATATCAGGCTAAGAAATCTCGTCAAGTCAACAAAAAGTTGTAAAGTTGGGTGCCCCGCCGCCGTTACACATTTCTCCCAATGGTACCTCATTCCTTCCGGTTAAAAGACAAGGAAGATTCACTCGAGAGAAATATTCCGTTCTCGTTTATCCCTCCAATTTCATATCCTTGCTTGGGAGAGGAGTTTAGTGGTTGGATTTGTTTTATTCTTCGAGGATATTATCTTATGCCTATACACATTCTGTGTTTTGCGTTGTGTCGGGGAAAAATCGTAGGGCAGAGGATGCCTTCTGATGGGGTTTTTGGCTTATTGTCCAAACTATACAGAAAACAATGCTTTCCAGACAAAGAGAGAATGAAAGATGATTTTCTGTGTTGTTGTCTTCGGTGTAGGTCCATGGGAGGAGGGCGGGACAATTTTCATAAGATGATAGCACTCGAGAGGATTTTCTACGATCATGATGAATTCGAGGCCAGGCCTAACATTAACTGACGAACAGGCCAACAAAGAAGAAACATCAAATAATTACGAAGGACAGCAAATAAAATTGCAGTCATTGTGGGGCTTTGTGGATGCTTTTTTAATCCTGTTTCGTGTTTCTCTTGTGAAACAACAGAGATCCAAATTGCTTATGGATAATGACTAGTGACAGGAACAGCAGCAGCGGCGAATACAACAGAAAAAAAACATTTTTTTTTGATAGACTTAACGTTGTTACAGAGCTCCAGCCCAAAACATCTTTAGGTTTTTTGTTTTACTTCGTTAGATTAAATTACAACGAAATAAACTTAGCCCAGACGAAATCAACAGATCCATCAAACGCCCACTCGGGCCTCATGGAGTCCGCTTAAGTCCTCTTAATTGTGGTGCTATACTAGTGTTTACACACCTCTTCATACATCAACTTTTTCATGATACTCTCTCTCCCCGAAGTGTTACTGTGACTACAAACATCGGTAATTGCTGACTAACATACAGTCCGACACTCGACACCACAAACTTTGTAACCTTATGCATCTCTACGGCAACGTGTACTCTATACTGGATAAAGCCAGAGTCAATTACCCTAAGAAACTGTTTTTATCTCCCTTCGGCCCCTGCTAAAGCCATTATTATTTCGTACATGCCTCCACAATGCCTGGCAACATATTCTATGCACGTCCATATAGATATATGCTATGCCATACACATGTGGACGACTGCGCACTCTAAAACCTTACCCTAGGCCGGTTTTTTTTTGTTGTATTATTCTTGCAGTGCGCATGCGCACCTAACTTAAAGAAAGCGCGCGCATTGTTTGTACACAGATCTTGAGCATGGGTGCGCATGATTATAAGGCAACATGCGATTATTATTATGGTAAAGCACAAATAAAATGCAGTAAAAATGTTGTTACCAAAGGGGAAAAAAATTGTTCCATGAAAAATAACCGAACGGAATCGCAACAATGATTATATAAAGCACCCAGAGAAGAAGTGTTAAGACATCTTTTGTTTCATTTGCTGGTTTAGTATGTTGAAGATGAACTCTTTTTTTTATTATTGTTTGGTGATTCTAGAGAAAGGAGCGGTCATCCGGAGATTGTCCAACTAGATTCTATAGACAGGGTCTCTCTCCGTTACTATTGTGTCGCTGCTGCACAAGTGGCAGAAAGTTTGTCGCCTACACTCCGCGATGCCTACCGACTTCCTGCTTCCATATAAGCTAATTTTGGTTACTGGAAATGGAAAATAGATAACAGTACCTGCACGTGCCGCCAAGTATATGCGCTGCTATGCGATTTGTATTCCGGTGCTTTGCTATCACGTAAATCGTTTTACGGACATTAAGAAATGGAATACGAATAACAACATAAAAAAAATTTACCGGAGTGTGCCTAATAATGTTAAGAAGTCTCCACCGAGTTTCTTCTAGTTGAGATCTTTAAGATAGCAGCACTATTGGCGACGGAAATACTGCACGACTACTAAGGGACGTGGGATTTTTTTTTTGCTAAAAAATATTTGGAATTGAAATTGGAAAAAGGTTTTGAAAGTCTCGAAATTATGGCGATGTTGGTCGACCTTTTTTTTGGAATAATTTAAGAAAAGTTTGGAATTATGCGGTCAAGGGGCACTTGTTAGATGCTTTGTGAAAGTTCAGGTAGTGTTCAACGAGTTAGCAGAGAAATTTTATCAATACCATATTGGATTTGGATCAACGGCTATGGAAAAACGGATTTAAACTTCATCTGTGTTATAGAAATGCTGGAGCCTGCGCCATAAAACTTGGGAATCTCAAATTCGTTGCTTCTATGCGTAGTGAGAGTCTCAAGTCCGCACAAGCGGGCAACGCTACTCTGTTTGTTTAAAAGTGCAAATAACCGGCTAATTTATAGGTTTTTAAGTTCAAATTCGATTTTTTAAACACCAAATTAAATTTTTTTTCTAACCAAATTCAATTTGATCAAGTTCAAATTCAAATTTTTAAAATGAAATTCAATTTTTTAGAAGTCAAATTAAATTTTCCTTTAAAAAATTGGATTTGAGTTTGAAAAAATTGAATTTGAACTTCAAAAAATTGATTTTGGGGTTAAAAGAATTGAATTTGTACTTTAATAAATTGAGTGAGAATTTCATTTTAAAAATTTGAATTTGAACTTGATCAAATTGAATTTGGTTTGAAAAGAAGAATTTAGTGTTTAAAAAATCGAATTTGAACTTAAAAACCATATATCCTCAATGACAAATCCACATGCGCGCTCATTTCCCTTCTTTTATGGCGCGGGCTCTAACACAGAATTTTGCGAAAGGACCATGATAAATTTAGAAAATGGAGCATGATGATTGTAAGAAAAAAAATATATAGTTTAAAAAAACTAAAAAATACGCTTTGATTTTAAAATTAATTAAAAAGTAAAAAATAATTTTGAATGTAAAGTTTTTATTGCTCCAGCCAGAATATGGAAACAACCTACCTTTCGAAATTAAAACAGCGTGGGACTCTCTTCCTATATTCTTATTTTATTAACACCGGAAATTTTCGCTAGAAGCCCACGCTTTTTTACATTTCGAAAGGTAGGTTGTTTCCATATTCTGGCTGGAGCAATAAAAACTTTACATTCAAAATTATTTTTTACTTTTTAATTAATTTTAAAATCAAAGCGTATTTTTTAGTTTTTTTAAACTATATATTTTTTATTTTCTATTTTTTAGTCTATTATATGTCTTCCGCCATTTTGTAGTGACCGCCATATTGGATTTAAAATGACATCACACAGTTTACTATACTATACTAGTCGTTCACTTTCATTTGATACCCATACCGAGGGCGTTGTAAAGAAAAAGATAAACCGCCATTTTGTGTTGACCGCCATTTTGGATTTGGAATCCCGCCACACAGTTAATAGTATTCTAATCGTCACACCCTTTCATTTGATATCCATACCGAGGGTGTTATAAAGAAAAAGGTAGTCCACCATTTTGTGTTGGCGGCCATTTTGAATTTTGAATGCCGCCACAGAGCTAATAGGATTGTGGGAGATTGTTCCACAACGCAATTGTTCTATTTACAAACGAACTTCTACATGTGAATGTGCGCGAAAAGGGCGATTGCCCTTGCAGGTGTGAGAATGAGCTGAGCGGGTGAGTCTTGTGGTTGCGGGAAAAATATTGCCGTGTAAGCAGGAGGGCTATAATTTGTAATCTACAGCAGATCGAGAAAGAGTCCTATCAAAAAAGGTTTCAATATGGCGGTAAGTGTGTCAAAGGGCGCAATAGAGGGAAATGGATGCTGCGTAATAGCAACTCTCAACGTTTTCAGCTCACCGAGGTGCAGGAAAATAGTCAAAAGGTTACTTTAACTTAGGTACATTGAAGTACCTGGTGCGCATCATAGTCGAATTTTGAATGAATAGCTTCATCACGATTTACGCGAGGAGCTAAACGAGTAGAGGGCAACCTACAACGATCTTCCCTTGGTCCTCTTCTGTGGATTATTATTTAAAATGATATGCTGATGCTAAGCTTCCTATAGAGGGCCGTCGCTTAAAAGGAAGGTGGTCCGAAAATATCGAGATATATACGAGATTAAGTTATATCTAGAGAGTAGCGGCCTAAGAATTTCCGAGAATAATACAGAAAGAGAATATCACTGATCAACAAGCGTAGGAAAATGAAAACAATAAAGGTTAAAGTAGGTGAGTAATCCACTCACAGCCTCTACTCAGATAACTGGAAATTATGATCGACCAACGACTCAGCTTGATCTTGCCATCATAGTCTCGGGGATGTTTGACTTGACCACTGCAAACGTCATGAGAAGAGCACTCCGAGAAGTTCACAGATGATGTTCTACAGAGGGTCTATCAATCAACCAAAACAAGGCCGTCCTAGTGCCTTTATTCAATCGTTACAAAATGGACCTATGTCTTACTTATATCCAGGGTACAACAGTTGAGTAACTACTCAGACTCAGTCAAATACCTGGGAGTAAAGTTAGACAAGAGACTGAACAGGAAGCTCAACTGGACTAACTACGCCACTAGGTCTATTTGGGCCTGTAAAAGACTTTTGGGTAAGACATGGAGTCTTAAACCACAAAATGATGAACTGGGTAAACAAGGCGATCGTTAAACCTGTTGTAACTTATGCCACTATAGTGGTCTAAGGCTACCCAGGTCACGACGATCCTAAAATGCAGCAGACTACAACGGCTTGCTTGCTTCTCCATTACCGGAGCTATGCGGACCTGTCCCCAGCTGCCGCTACCGCACAGAGTAATTGGATTGACTCCATTCCACATCTCCACATGGAAATCCGCCATCATAAGTCGCTAAGGGCTTTGTGACTTCAAATTTTCGTTGAACTGGCCCTATACAGTCAAAGGACACATGAATATTCTTAACGGTATCCCAAACTTTTCAATTTGCCGCGTATGCGACAATGTGGTTGGTGAGCTTCAGTTCCAAAGGAAATTCAGGGCTATTATTCCGGATCGCTCAGAGTGGGAGGAATTTATCCTTCTTTTGGATCCAAGACCTCTACTGGTTTACCGATGGGTTAAAGATGGGATATGGTAAAGGAGCTGGTGTCAAAGGACCTGAGTCTCCAAGGTCTCACTTGCAATGGGTAGGGGCTCTCTGTTTTCTATACAAAAATACATGGCATTGAGATCTGCGCTAGGCTCAATCTTGAGAAAGGTTTAAAAAGGCTGCCATCAAGGCTCTCTCAAAGTGGAACTTTTCTTCCAAAATAGTTGCAGGGTGTTCGCCGGACGCGCGGTATCGAGAGCAATGAGGCTGCAGCTCGTGAGGGAGGTGTCTGAGACGTTGGTCCTGGGGCAAGAACCCTTTTTTGCGATCTCATGGAGGTATGGGTTAAGGCATTGAACCTAGCCTACTGGGAATAAGTCTCAGGTTGTAGACAGGCCAAAGAACTAATAAGACACTTTGCCTGAAGGGACGTTATCAATATAAACAGGACAAACCTAAGGCTTTGGCAGGGATATCTGCCTGGTTATGTAGGGCTGCGGTATTACCACCACAACGCAGGACTCTTCCAGGAGACAGAATGCCGACTCTGCATGGAAGGTGACGAGTTTTCCACACATATTCTCTGTGAATGTTCTGCTCAGATCTGGCTTAGCAAAAGGGCGTTTATCAGAAGCTTTTGAGCTCCTTTTAAATCCGGTCTTCTTCAACGAAAGACTTGCTTACTTTCAAAGTATGTTACTCTCATACTCAGTTAAAGAAAGACTCAGATTCAAAAATCGACATTGACGGTACAATGGTTAAAGCGTTAACCATCAAGTACTACCTGAGAATATGAAGGATATAAGGCATGCCTCTATTGTTTCTATCATGGTGAATCGCTGTACTGCTCAAATGTGAGAGAGAAGTCGGAGCAAGTTCGCTTTGAATGCCGGAGATTTGCTGAGTACAGGGCTAATACCAGAAGAACATCAGCATATGACGGGGTCGAAGAATACATGGAAGAAATTGGAAGTGACGAAGACCAGCCTGGTGTAGAATGATGACCCATCCTCGAGACATTGAAGATCTAACCTGAAGATTTTCAAAAAAATTTGGTCTCAAATGGGTTAAGAAACAAACTATGGTAGAAATGCTTTTTGAATCTGTCGGAACCATTTCAAATAATGTTTTTGGGACAGGAGAAGAGCCGACCCAACGTTCTCGAGAGTCTATAAAGTTTCTAATAAAGAAACCCATTTTTATCAAGCTGCGGAAATACACCGTATTGCTTTAATTCTAAGAATGTTCGACTTAATGCATCATTAGAATCTTTAGCTTAAACACAAACTGAAGCTGCTCTAAATCTTGGGACAACTTTAGCATCCTAAAATGTTTAAAGTTTATTCCAACCGCAGTGTCATGCTATTCGAGAAGAAATGCGTATATTCCATTTTGCAAAAAATATTGCCAGATATAGTCAGATATGGTGTCCTAAAAAATCTCGTATGTCCCAAAACTAATTTTTGATTTTATTGTATTTCTCGAATTGTAAATCTCGTTTAAGCGAAATATTTTATTCAACAGCACAAATTAACTACCAGAGTTTTGTCCAATTTTTTGGGACACTCAATCAATTTTTGGGACATTGATGTGAGCAAGTTAGCTTCGGTAACGATGTCGAACAAAATACATTGTGACTTTTTTCATTAGAATAAATGCTCAGAAAACAATACCATGATCGATCGGAGTTTTGGAAATTAGAACCAGGATTTCATTTACGATTGGGCGCAAAGTAGTGCTGATGTATAAGATAAGATCGGAACTAACTAAAATTCTGTTTCCAAAGCATACTTGCACGACTAAGACTAAAGTTGAAAATATGAATTGTGAAAATATTTTGAAGACAAATTATATGAATGACAGATTTTTTAAGTGTCATCATTGTAACTTCCAAGCAATTGAAACAGCTGATCGTAGTTCAAAGCTAAGGAACTCTGCCTACCAATGAATCGCATAAAGAAAAAACAGTCACTTAAGATAAAAATTGTTTTTTTTATAAAGCAAGGTTTGTTTTCCGTAAACACCACATATTTTTCTTTACAATTTATTCCAGGGTTTTCAAGAGCCTGAATGAAAGGGCAAAGAGTTTAGTTTAGAGTTTTCAGGTGTAACCAAAGGCGAGGTACTCTTCTTATGGTGTATAGAAAATGAGGTAGTTATAAAGAAATATTTTAAGACAGAGATGGTTAATATCAGAAGATGCCCTTTCGTACATCTTCCGGAAAGGTATGTCTTTCCTAATATCCAAGACAAATCCCCAATGAACGAGGTTGTTATGCAATTAATGTACCCAGACACCTGATAAATAAGCGTTGATTTCCGTAATTAACACAATTTTTTCTTTACAATTTATTAAATCACAAACGCAATTAGATACGATATTACATCATTATCAAACATGAAGCAGCGTCTTATACATATGTAACAAAAACCTCTTAATTACCCTTACTATGTACAACAAAAACAAACCAATCGAACAAAACAATGAAAAAACAAAAATATTTCTCACCTTCCAGTGGTGCGTTTCGCATCGTTCACCGTAGTAGCAAAAGACACCATAAAACATCATCAAGGAACTTTATAACAAATCCAACAATTTCCTGTAATTTTCTTTCATTTTTCTATCGCAAAACATACTGTGTGTATTTCATGCTCTGTTCCAATGCAGGAAAGGAAAAATAGTGACATCTTATATTCCATGTATTTCCAATGTCAACAGCGCGACATCTTAGCTGCCAAGACAAGATCAACATCTTTCAAGACATCACCAGCAGCATCAATGCACCAACCAACAAACATCCAACGTCAAATTGGGTATAAAAATAATAATGAGAAAAAAAAACCTGATGTTGGCCTGGCCGCGCGTACATTGACGAACGTTAAGGGAAGTAAATGGTCCGCGATTACCTCTGAAACCCACTCCCATTCCTCATCCATAGCTGTAATTAATAAAAAAATAATTTCCAGTGCATTTCAACGAAATAATTACAAGTTGTCTGCGGGATAAGAGCCCTGACCCCACGTCCGGCTCTTCCCTCTGGTGCTTGGTGCATTCTATGGTGCAAGCGATTCCACGGAGACCTGCATTTCACTGTATACTGCCGGTGATGCTGCTGCTTCTGCTGCTACGGCCTGCTGCTGGCCAGAGACCAGACCTGGAAACTGAACCGCCACGGGGCTTTGTTGTTATAAGTTACAGCATAACCAGGAAAAAAGATAACCAACGAAGATATCCGAGGAAGATTCCCCAGATACCACCAGCCAACAAGCCATCCACAATCTAGAGATTTGCGCATGATCTCTAGCGCATCATATCGCTGCAGTTATGCACGCTATGCGCACTATCCAAGTGGCAAAGTAGTCCAATGTGTTCGTGCGTATGCTGGGAACTCTCCCGCCGCCGCCCCGTGCCGCCGCGACTCACTCAATGAACTCCAAAGATGAGATATGAGATATCATAAGATGAAGATGATGATGGAGATGAAGAGATGCTGGTAATGATGATGATGGACTTGTGTTGCAGACGTGTACTTTTATTAGGAAAAAAAATATGAAGAAACTCGCAGCGACTGAAAAAGAGTCTTCATTGGTATAGAGAGAAACTAAACAACAACAAATAAACCAAACAAAAAAAACACACCTTTTCCAGGCCACTTTTTCCGCGAGGACAAGTTTTAGGTGGAATTTGTTGCAGTTTGCGTATATATGTATATAGTTGCTACTTTGTGCAGCAAACGTCCAGCAGGCCTTAACCTACGCTCATCAAGTCTTATGCAAGTTGCGAAATAATTTTGCCCATGATGCTCTGGGGCTGACAGACCTAGAGATCGAGTTTTTCAATTTTCCCTGTTCGCTCTGTGTGTGCGGTTGGGTAATGGCGACTTGTGTCTGAGCCAGAAGTCATTTTTCATCTCTCCAATTCCAGGTACCACAGAGCCTGGTTTATTTGCTTTGAACGTGTAACGCAGCCTGAACGAGCGGCATCTAGCAACCGTTTCGCAAATTATATTAGAAATCGTCGATCTTACCAATGGTACCCATGGTAATAAAGATAAATACCATATTGCAAGTGAATCGGTTATTTAGTAAATATCGGGTGCTTTATGTTATGTAAGGCAATAATTATATGGGATGGAGATGGATGAGTTTTACGATTTTATGCTACTGTGGCTAAAAGGAAAAATAACGAGTGTTTTGTGGTGCATATTACTTACATACTTGAAAAGATTCACATTTGCATAGTTTTTACGACTTAAGTTATATTGATCACTTCGTGGTAGGGTTGTGCAGTTACGAGTTAATGGAACATTTCGCTCTTCATGGGTGCTTTAAAGACGTTAAAGGAGTTCGGTAATAACTTAAATTCCTGCAAATCTTAATATCCTGTTAATGTCCCAATCGTTATTAAATGAAAGCACATAAGAGTTTCTAAAGGTCATAAAATTAAGCTTGCCTAACATATTGTTAAAGAAGTAGGCGTAGGGTAAGAAATCGTTAGTAATAACTCAATTGCAACATATTCAATACAACGAATCTTAGTTTAGTCGAGTCTACTTTCATATCGAAGTTATTAGAGCACCATAACTTGACATGTTAACAATTGCATAGCCTATGAGTGTGACTAGAGCATCACGAGATCTCGACAAACTCGAGAGTCTCGTCTTAGTCCCAACTCGAGAATCGAGACGAGAGTAAAGTTCGGTCTCGAAAAAAATATTCTCGTCGAGACGAGAGTAAAGTTCGGTCTCGTCTTGTCGAGACGAGAGTAAAGTTCAGTCTCGACAAACATATTCTCGTCGAGACGAGATTATTCGCTCGAGATCTCGTCGGCAAATAATAGCAAACAAGTCTGGTAAAAAAATCTGATGAAGCGCGCACGCTATTTTCAAAGCTGGGATATGGGTCTCATTCACGTATAAACACATGATTTTTAATTACAAATCTTAGTTTTTATATCTGTGGATTCGTTCACTATAAAATATAGTTCTTTACAGTAACCACAGCTCTAAAAAAAACAGAATTCTTTAAAACGGAAAACTAAACAAGTCCAGCTTCAACAAATTCTCTATACCTTCTCTTGGCAACGGACAGGAAGGCTTCCTTATTCCTACCAAGAGAAAGCATTCTCAATTTTCCTTGTTGGATGTACTAAATCAATTAAAATAGTAGTAGATCTTAAAAGTATGTGTATCCAGTTGTATCCCAGCGGGAAATTGATCCAGCGCTGCCAAAAGTATCAAGAATGTAGCGCTTCCAATTCATATGTTGTGGAAGCTCTTTGGAAGCACACACTCTAAGTATACTCCCATTTTTTGCTTTATTTTCTCAAGTGTTCTCTTAATCCCGTTAGTTGGGAAATTTGTAGCTTTTGTCAGTTGTGAAATACTATTTCTGGTGAAAACAATATTTTTTTATTGAATTAATGCTGTTGGAAAAAATATTTTAATAAATATTTTTCAGCTATTTGTGTATTATAATTAATTACTGAAACTGTAAAACTATTATGGGTTAGATTTCAGCAAAATATCGATAATATTTGTGGGTCACGAAAGCTTCAGGAGCTTCCCAAGAGCTTCAATTTCAGAGCTTCAATTGCACTTCTTGAACAACAAGATATAAGCCCGTCGCTCTGATGACATGCCCGTATTAAAAGGAAGAGAGTTGGGATATGAATAAGAAGCGCATTGGCACTCCTTTTCAGCGCTTCAGAATCATTTCAGAAGCGCTTCCATTTCCCGCTGGGAAGATACTTATACAAAAGAGACTTAAAATATGTATAATTTGCAGAAAAAAGGGAAGGAACTAAAAAATATTTTTAAAATATTAAATACCTCTTCTATTCATTTTTATAATAATATATTAATTTTCAGCAACTAAAGTAAACGACTGAATAATTTCAATTTCGTCGAGACTCTCGGACGAGACGAGACGAGATTAGGATGGGCGAGATCCGCCGAAAGTCGAGACGAGACTCGAAATGGTCGAGACTTACCGTGATCGAGACGATAGTCTTAAAAATCTCGTCTCGTCTCGCTCTCGTGATGCTCTAAGTGTGACGTGCTACATTCAAATTGATGCATCGATTCTTTGCTTATAAGTTAATATGAAGATGCACATTGAAATTGTCTCTTCGACACGTGTAACGACGCGGTTGCGCTTTCTCTGGTGCCATATGACCAAGATACGAGTTCCAGTGGCATTGGTAAGCGCGATTTTGTACAAATCTTCGTTTTTGGCGTTTACTATACCACAAAAAAAATACCCAGAAAAATTCGAAATCAAGTCTGGAGTAACACAAGTAAATGAATTCTGAATGGTTCTTGTTCAATCACCGAAGTCAAGCAGCATTGGGCGTGCTTTGTATTTAGATGGGGGCCGTTTTGGAACTACACGTGATGATGACGTGTATAAAAGGGATGGGAACAGTAATAAACAGATCTAATCAAATACACTCATAAGATATCGTTATGTTGAACAAAAATACTTAAGGATTTTTTTAACTTCTTTGAAACGTGTGCAACAAAATTTGATCCTCGAATTGACCAAAGCAAAACAAATTATATGAAAACATATCAAGATCAAAAAGTCATAGGAAAAGGTATAATTTCAAAGGAGTTGAGAAAGTCCCCTATTTAGGTACGAGATAATGTAATAAGAACTGTTTACATGAAAGGATATAAACTGCAAACAGATGTTACTTTGCGTGTATCAAGCTGTTCAAATCTAAGCTTATATCAAGATCTTGCCACTTAAGCCCAATAAGCGAGTGTGGTGGATGTGGCAACATACTCCTTTGGGTCTAAACACACGCAGTGTACATGCGCAGAAGCAGAAGACGCTTTTTTGAGCAAGTGCGAAATCTGAAAGGCGAATATATTCACTCTTTCCAGTTCCGTACGCTACACTGGTCCAAAAACCGTTTCGATAAAGTAGCATGCATCTCCGTGTATTTGCGCTCATAGAATCTCAAACAATTGTGAACGGGTGATCAAACTTGCGATTTGTTTCGATTAACGATCTCTGGAAGTTTCTTTATTAAGGATTTATTAAAATTGTTCAATTGTTGACCGTACACAGTCGCATTTACACTTCCTTTTCTTGCTAGGAGCTCGAAAAAGTCGACACCTTTAAAATCCCACCAAACTGCGAGCATAACCTCCATCCGATGAATTTTTTGCTTTCGATGTCATTTGACTTCCGTACCAAAATCATGTTTATACACGAAGTCAAATTAACTGTTTGAATGCATAAGGGATCCAAATAACGAACGCCCTGGAAGCTGGGAGATTCTTCAGGTGATGGTATAGGTTTGAATGTTGGAAGATTAAAAGTGTATCCACACATATCCGGGCCGTGTCCGGGACGTCACAGGGCCGTGTTCTGTCATGTGTGAACGAGCCCGTGCCCGAACACGGACATGTGTGAACGAGCAAAGGAGTATCCACACATATTAGGGCCGTGCCCGGGACGTCACAGGGCCGTGTCGGTGCGTACATTTTATAGGAACTAGTTCACACGTGTCCGTGTCCGGGCCGGAGTAAAAATGTAACTTCCCGGAGACATATCAGTGTTCCGTCAGGGGTTAAAAAAAATATCGGTGCGTACATTTTATATGAATCGTTCACACATGTCCGTGTCCGGGCCAGAGTAAAAGTCTAAGGTCCCGGGCACGTCCCTGATAAGTTGTGGATACTCCAATACTTCTTCTGCAATCTTTCGTGTTGTATAACGTTGCTTTGGCTATATTAATATCTTGTTTTTGTCGTCAAAATTGTTTTTGTCGTCGAATCGTTTCGCTATCGTTCGTGTCCAACATTGTCGCCAGAAAACTTTACGCAACTGTACAGGCGCTTTAGAAGTCTTCTTTCATTTACGAAATTAAAAGAGTAAAAATGGCGAAAATAAAATTTGGTCTTTCATTTTCAATTCTTAACCAAAGCATTCATTTTTTTAAATGAATCTGGAGCTATCAACTTTGACATGATTGCGAATGAGTCCCTGTACCTTTAAAGATTAACTAGCACCATTTGTTTTCCAAATGCGACTTTTTCGACAACCCAAATAGCAAGAGATATTGATTCAAATTTCAGTTTTGCATGCAAAATCCATGCAGAAGAAGAACCGGAAATTAATGGATCGATAGCATAGAAAATGATTCAAGGACTTCGAACATCAGAAACTGACAAGCAACAGCGGAGAACAGAAACAGGTTGAAGCGGATCGTATCGCAAGCTTAATCTTACCACAAACTGTAATGCTAAAAGATTATGATAGTGATGAAGAAACTCTAAAGAATCGCAACGAAAACTAAAATGTAAAATCGGTGAAAAATAACCGAGAACTAAAATTCTCATCTGGCAATGCCGTCAGCACTTATATATGCAATTTTATCTTTGAGTGAGTAAAACTTTTTATCATACGAAAAAGAAAATTTTGATGTTATATTTTTATGACAACAGCGAAATTCTCACTGGTACCAAATTTTTCAAGAATGCGCATATCAGTAAAATTTTGTTGCTACCTTTATGTAAATCAGCAGGTACGCCCAAAGCGCAAATTTTTTACCACAATCTAGGTATCTTTTTGGAAGTTTTGTCCTTAATTATGTTTAATTCATGCTCTTATTTAAAGAAGTTACAAAAAAGAGTTCCCAATTAATATTGTGTAAAGAAAATCTTGCATTAATTTAAATAAAGAGTGAAACTGCGAAAAAGACGTGGGCATCTATATAGAAGCATGTGTTTCTAAAATCAAAATTCATAATCCCAAACATTGCGGCCTATTCTGTCAGTAAAATTTTATCATTTTATGTTATGTTATGCCATAACATAAAAGAATTCTCTGAAATCCTATTCTGTGCGACAAATTTTATTTTATTTTATCGATCATAACATAAAATATTTCCTGTTACGCTTCATAACATAAAATAATCTAAGCAGCACATTTTACAGGTATTTTAACCCATTTTATGAAAATAACAGACATGAATTGACATTTGCGAGAAAGTAGTTTTCATTGAATTTTCAATTAAATTAAAAATTAATATGGCAAACGCATTAAGAAAATTGTATTTTGTGAGATACTGAAACTAGGCGCTTTGATTTTGTTTGCTTTCATTCATAATTTTATTTGTTTTCATTTTCAACCGATCAGCTGTTCAAAACATAATAGAACCCATAGCGGATTGTACTAAATATGTTATGTTATGTGTTCATAAAAGACTTAATAAAATAATTTTAAGAATGCATGACAGAATACGATTTTTTAAAATATTTTATTTTTATTTTATGAAGTAAAAATTTTGTCATCATAACATAACATAAAATATTATTCTATGATAAATTACAGAATAGGGCCCATTATCTTGCTAGATGCTAACAAGCTACGAACGACCAAGGCGGGATTAAAATACTGAATAAGTTAAGGAAATATAGTGTAGACCGGATGTTAATCGTATTTCGATTCAATAAAATCGCTGAAAACTTGTGCAACGAACCAGCGATGAAGTGTTTTAAAACCGACAAAATTTTGATGCGATTTTTTAAAATCAATATAGATAGAGGAAGTTCATGTCATCATATATACTCGTATATCACTGAAGTGAATAAAACGTGCTTATATTTTTTGTTTTACTTCGAATATCCATAATAAATTATGTGATCAATTCAGATGGTGTTACTCGTCTGTGGAACAAACTTCCTCTCTAAGCGTTTCTGATCTACTACACGATCCAAGCATTCAAACAGCAAAAAGTTAATCGATATTTCTTTTAGAATCCTCTTGACTCTTTATATACTACAATCTTTCGTTTAAATTAAACTTGTTACTAGAAATTGTTCTGTGAGCAACAATAGACTAATGGTACATAGTGTAACTCCTAAGCTTAAAACTGCCACGTTGTCTCTATTCCATTGATTGTTTCGGTTTCTTTGCCAAATTTCTTCCACCAAATTGCGGAAACCACATTAGAAGCATTAGAAGCTGCAACCAAGAAGCTAAAATATAACAAAATAACGATAATGCATTTGCTGAAGTTTTGACAGAATGCCAACACGTAAAAGAACGACACAATACTTCAATTTTGATGTAGATTTTCGAACTACCGAATTACGTACACACTTTTTTTGGGCCAAACCATAAACTTCTATATTACAAGCCATGAACAAGGAAAATATTGAGAGCGAGTTTCCGCTCAATCGGACTACAACTCGGTGAAGTCACGTGATGTTGTTAGTGCAATTTGGAAAATTTGGTAGTCCGATTCTTTCAATTGAGATTCTTGTTCAAGGCTTGTAAATATAGAAGGTTATGGCCAAACCCATTTGTGTACAATCCTCAATAAAAAGCACTGCAACTTATTCTCGATCTGCTGCTGCTTGATCTACACATCAGACACCGTTCTACCCAACAGACAGTCTGTACGCTCTAAGGATACGGGAAAGAAATTGAGGGCCACTAAGACGTGTGGACACAGCACACCTCAGGGAATGTTATAAAGAGTAGGTGATGCCCCATCTCAGAGAAAATCAAATTTAACAGGTTTCAAGGTCCAAATCATCACCAGAGAGGAATAGAAAAACCTCCTACCTTCCTTCTTTTCAGGCCTTGCATGAACTTAAACAGTTTTATACATAAATGGCTGCAAATCCGAGTAGGATTAAGGCGCCACAGTTTGTTTCCCCTCGCTGAACCTACACAAATAATTCTAATAATTCTAATTCTATTACAATCTTTCAGGCGGAGCTGCAATCAAAATCTTTTAAGCCTGCTCACCAATACCCACGTACTCAAGACCAGGAGACTGAGTAAAGCCGGAATTATACTATTCTGTTGTGGTGTGTCGTGGCGCAATCAGAAAGGTCAGATCGGGAACACAACAGAACGCGCCACACGACAACACACCATAATAACGTAATCAGCCTATAGAAAATATATGAATTAGATCACGACACAGAGCGCCACGACACACCACAACACAATAGTGTAAAGCCCGAATTAAACTATTGTGTTGTGGTGTGTTGTGGCGCTCTGTGTCCAATCAGAAACGCCAGATCGGGACGCGTCACACCAAAAAACACCATATAATAATGTAATCAGCCCCATATAAAATATATGAATAAGATCACCACACCTAGCGCCACGACACACCACAACACAATAACTAGTGTAATTCCGGCTTAACCCTGTCATCTGTCATCGGATAACCAAATGGCTGTGAAAACACTAGGTACGGTCTAGAAGCTCTATGTCTTGGCAAGGAGGTAAAAAGTCACTCTTCAGTAGCTACCGAGTCACAGGAACATCAAGGGCAACGAGAAGACAAACGAATTGGAGCAGTCTAGGAGCATATCCTGAAGACACAGTAGTGGCGAATGTACAAAGCCGGTATGTCTGACGAAGCAATATATATCCATGCAGTTCCTTTCCATAGCAGGGTCCAGGTGAAGAAGTTAAAAAGGAGTGCCAAAACTATAAATACTAAGACTAGCTTCATCAAGCCGACATCACGTAAGCTCCTGATGATTCCGCGGAAAGGCATAAATGAACCAGAAGGACAAGAACAGAACCGTATCGATCATCATTGGACCCTGGCTAATTAGGAAATATTCAGAAAATCAAAACTGTGATCTTTCAGCGCCATCCGCGTCTCCGTCCTCTCCCCGACCCTAGGACAAAAAAGCCATGTTTACCTATCTTACAATCTAAATAAGTAAAAACAAACAATTTTCTTAATCGACACTCTCTTGTCTTATTTTTAGATAATTTTAAAAAATGTTTTTTTAACTAGTAAATATTCTTAAGATAAATTCATAACCAGTTTCACATATACAAAAAGCAATAAGATTTACGAAGATCAGCCAAAATCCACTTTTATTTTCCACTAAAAACAACTCCTTCGAAAATTCTACTTCCACTGAAGAAAAAAACCGCATATAAACCAAGAAACCCTTTTAAAATCATTGTTCCAAATACAAAAAAAAAATAAAATAAAAAATAAAAATCCGTCAACCCTAATCCAAAAAGAATGTCTTGCAAAAACTTTCTCCTTACTGCTCCAAAAAACAGAAACACAAACCAAATAAAAATATAAAAAACAAAACTGAAATAAAACCTTTTAAGAAATGTCGTGTACTTGGAATACTTGATAAATTCCAGCTACCAATGCACCCAAGAAACAATGCAACCACTTAAGCGAATTCACCTTTTACCCAGTTTTGAAATTTACAAAAAAAAAAAAATAATAATAAAAAAATATAAAACCTTGGGTTGCAAAAAAAATGCATTAACGCCGCGCCACCCTTTTGAGAGAGTTATTGTATTTTGGTACCACCATGCACAGCCTCCTACTTCTCAATTGCGTTTTCGAACCCTCGACCCCATGTTGGGTAGTACATAATAACACCATCATTATAGCCGATAGGTATGTAGGTGGTTTCATCCCCATAGCCTATATAAGTATATATGTGGGGTTCGATCCATATATAGTTGATATAGAAGGCCTATAAAAATCAAGAACTTAAGGACCCTTCAAACGAAATCACATAACTCAATCCCACTATATGAGACCCCCATTCACCCGTGCCAACTTTTAACCTTGACCGTAAAAAAAAACTGAGGGATTTTCTCTGGGTGCCGCCATACACCAGGAACAAAAATACGCCAACACCGAAAAGAAGCAGCCCTCGAAAATAGAATGAAATTGAGGCAGACTAAGAGCTTTTTCCTGTCGCAGGAGCCCTCGAACTCGGGGGTGGCTTTGGGGATCCACCTGCAAAACAGAACGGGTGGTGTACCTGATTTGCTCCCTCTGAAACGCACGTTAAATTCCTCATACTCCGCGACAGCCTAAAAAACAAGCTTTCAAGGAAACTGCAACCAGCAGCGCCGCGACTGAACACATTCACTCCTTTATCCTTGGGCTGTGCGTGTCCTTTTTGCTTAAAATTAATAATAACAAGGAGAACAGAAAAAAAACCCCCAAAGTGAAATTATTATTTTCTTTTTAGTTTTCTTACCTTTTCCAAGCAACCCTCTCGGCACTGCTGTATTCTGATGTTCAGGGGCTTCCCCCCGAGTAGTCCCGCGCTGGCAGCCGCAGCTGAGCTTAATCCAACTATGAGTAGGGCCGACAGCCCCAGGATGACACACTCTGAACGCATTTTGCGAACTTAATTAAAACCACTCCACACAGATTTTCTCAAGACTTTTTTCTTAATTAAACAATTCTTGACTTTGCTGGGAGCTCCTCGTCGGGAGCTCGGGAAACACACTTCTCTACTAGGGATACCCCGAAAATATCTAGGTATATAACAACAACAGAACTTAACCGTTTTTCTTCTCACCGGATTTCTAAGGACTCTGTATACGAAAGGGATAAGGTACTGCGAACTGAAGGGCAGGGGTTAATTTTTTCGTGTGTACTACAACTGTCTAGGAAGAAAGGGATTCACAGGACCAGAAACTCCTGATTCCAGCATTCAATAGTCAAATACTGAGTTTAGCAACTGGAAAACTGGAGTCGGAAAGGGATGTGAAGTTTCCCTTTAAAATATACCTTCGCTGATGGAGGGGATGATTTTTTAATTAATAATTTTTTTTTTCTATATTTTCACTCGATTATTAAGGGTTTGTCATTTTTAATTGAACAACGACTTAAATTTGATTTGAAAACTGGTTGTTAAAGGGCGCGAATTTCTCACTTCGTTTCAACTCCGACACTCAACTTTGAGCAATGCACGACCGCAACCTCGAGGAGTCTACACTAAACTGGAGTTTGCAGATTTTTTAGCTCCTACCTTTGCGGTCCAGTAGAGCTGCTCTGCTTGCACTTTGCTATGCGCAGTCTTAACTCGATATAGAAAGAGAAAATCACTCTCTTAGATACTGAAAAAATTTTATCCAAAATAATCGAAATTATTCAAGAAACGCCACAGAAGAAATGAAAGATACACAAAAAATCTTCAAGAAAGAAAAGATGGGTCTAGCGAAGTCTACCTTCCGTTCTAGCGCACAGCCCGTACTAACAAAATTCTGCACATTTAAGAGACAAACTCCGATATCCAAAGAGAATTTCCCCAGAAAAGATAAATTTCCCCAACAAAAGAGTAACTAAGATATACAGAATAAAACTTCCCCTCTATAAATTCTGCACAAACGACTGCAATCCTAGAGACCAAGGGTTCGCTCTCCAAGACAAAAAATACCATTGCTTGTTCGATATCCATTTTCGCAGTTTGCTTCAAGTTTTTATCGTTGTTTTCCTAGCAGCAAAAACGCATTTACATTATTGGATATTTTAGCATCAATCAAGTTTAAGCAAATCGTCATCAATGGCTCTATTAAGATGCGTGGGAGTTGTTGGTTAAGACTTTTTTCTTTAGTTTTTTTTTCACCTTCTTCTTGCGGCTTAACCTGGGATAAGATAGTTTTATGGTAATTCCTTGTCGAGCTTTTCGATATTGGATTTTGTGTTTTACATTTTTATAATGATAATAATTAGTTTGCTATCTCCACAGAATAGTTGCCTACGGTTAGTAGTGGGATGCTGCTGATTTTGGTGTTTTCCTCTTCACCAATTAGTTTGTTTTGGGGATTATGAAGATGTTTTCCAAGTTTATTTTATGAAGATGATGATGGGAATTTGAAATTTTAAAGAAGATATTGATAGGAAAGGAATCTCTTATTAATTCAGAAATGTAGAATGTTGATGGCTTACTTCAACTTACTTTGTGTAATCATTTTGAAATTTTCCAGTAAACATCAGTGGAGTATTTAAAGTAGGTATGAATTTTTTTACAAATGTTAAACGATTTTAATAAGACATCTTGTTTAACGCAGACAAAAATTCTTATTGGACTAGTCACGGATGCCTGATAATGAAATATAGATCTTATCCCTAGGACTCCGGCAAATCTGGCACTGCTAAGGTCTGCGAACATAGATGCGGAATAAACCATGTCATGTCGATGATAATTATTGTGTAGAGAATAAGCAGGAGAAGATAGATTTTGTGAATCCTAGTACCAGGGAATCTCTTCGGTGAACACTTGTGTTCGTACGAATTTTGACCTCGACAATAGGGCCTTACTGAATCACGTGATATTATCCAATGATATCGAAACTTGGAATTCTGAGGATCGAATCATATTCGATAACGGCTGTTCAGCGAAAGATGTTCCCGAGTGAATAATAAGAATTTGGCTGGAGTAGATAGCATCCCGAACATAGTACTTAAACACATGCCCCTGGTGGCTATAGACATATACACCACTTTGTTTTGATAAAGTATTAAATAATGTCAATTTTCCAGGTCATTGGATAATGACAATGGTGTATCCAATACCTAAAAAATGTAAAGAAAAAAGTAACCCTGCCAATCTCCGGTCAATAAGTTCGCTGTCGAATTTTAGCAATGTTTTTGAAACAGTGATTAAAAGATCATTATTCAAATGGGTTGAAGAAAAAAAGATAATTCTCAGACATGACACCATTCATGCTACGTCCAAACTGATATCAGACATACACTGGAACTTCATGAATGATCACTGTACCGGGACATGCCTGATTGATTTTGAGAAAGCTTTCGATACAGTATGAATCGAAGATCCTTTCTGCAAACTGGTCAGTCTCGGCACGACCAGACCTCAGCGATATATCAAGTACGACCTTTAACATTAAAAATGGTCTGCAACAGGGTGCAGTAATCTCGCCGCTGTTATTTAATATCTTAACGAGTGATCTAATAATTTCACTCCGCTTTGCACTATCGTATGCGCATGACCTGGTAGTGTACAGAACGCGGCCGAAAATTGGAGTTATGCAGACCCTCCGGCAACGTGACTTTGAACCAATCGAAAGCTATAGTGATGTTTGAAAACTGAAGATCGATTTTAACAAATCCGAATTGATATTTTTCTGGACTTCTCTAAATAGAGCTGCTCCCGATGTGCGAAGGAACTGGAAAACCTTCCTAATTTCGAATAATGCTGGACAAGCATTTGAAAATAAATTTAAAGTGCTAAGGCTGGAACAATATTTCTATTTTAATAGAGATGTAACTGCTGCTCTTCCTAAGGCATACAAGGCGTTTCACATGACAAAAAGAATTTTTATAGCAAACACCTAAGGCCACGGGTCAAAGTGATCCAGCCTTGGTCAGACCAATTTTAACTTATGATTGTCTCATGGTTAACCGTAGTAAGATTTTTGAACGCACTCCGTGTCGTTTTCAATCGACGTAGAATTGCGTGAAGTGGTCCTTGGCTTCACTACGATAAGGCATTTTTTAATAGAATTGACAATTTTATAATTTAGTTGATACGGGGTTATACTGTTAGAGCGGCGTAGAGCGACAATTCTATTATTCGAGGAACGTTCTATACGAACGCAGGAATTCATAGGGCAGCCAGTGAAAGTGGATTTATCTCTCCAGCGCCATCTAGACTCCAAGGAATTTGGTCAAGATGTATCGGGGTTGCCTCTCTTATCACATGTATCGCAATACGTATCTCTTAAGACAGTTAGCTTGTAAGTAAGTGATGCGAGCTTACACGAGCTCAAGGCGTTGCCGTTACTAGATCCCATCGAAGTCCGTCCCTGAGACATCTCCGAATCATAACTCAATACGTGAAACGTGAAATTGTTATTGCAGATGATTTAAACGTTTATAGTGTAAATTGGCTGGGTTACTTAAATAACAGCATTGTTTTTGGTGAAGTCGATGAGTGTGTCAATGATCTCCATAGGCTAATTTTTATATTATACATCCAGTGTGGCACTCTTTGGAATTATTCAACTCTCGAATGGATAATTTCTCAATTCAGTTTCCTGCTTCAACCAATATAGCTCCTCTTGAAGCAGAAAAGCTAACTCGCTGGAGCTTATTCGCTTCTTCCAAGATGCTCATGGCGATATCTTATATTCTTCTATAAAATCAAGCCAAAACTTCTCTGATTAAATCCCTTATAGTAGAGTGAAAATGAACAAAAAAAATTGGTGATAAGTGATGTAACCGTAACTTCAAAATTTTTTTTATTTTTTCATTTGTTACATGCACCTGAGTCGAAATCAAATGCGAGCATAGCGAGAAAAGTGCATAAAAGTGCATTTTGAGTGCATCGTAACACTTTTTTTTAAATGTCAAAAAAACAAAAAAAAGAAAAATACTCGTGAGTAAAAGGGCTATCGAACTGGGGGGGGGGCGAGATTACGTTAAAAATATTTCCTAACCTCAAAAAAACCAAATTTCTCAGTTTAAATTTAGCTTTTTTTAAATTAAAAACAACAAAAAAATCAAATTTCGTTTTTTAAACATTTTATTACCCACTCCATACTTCCTTCCTAGGATTTCATTAAACTTTATTTTACACAAAATCTTTATAAAAATCTTATGTAAAAGAAACGGTATAAACGAAAAAAAAGAAATTTCATGTTAAAAATTAAATTTCCTTTTTATTTTTGTTTTTAATTTAAAAAAAGCGACATTTAAACTTTATAAACAGATTCCGGTATATGTTTACTAGAAAGTACATAAAAAACCTACATTTAGGGGAAAAAAGGTTAGGACCATCTCTCATTAAGTTACAAGGGATTTAATATTTTTCGAAAATGATCGATTTTGGCCGTAAAAATGAAATTTTATTTTTGAAAATTTAATAGCATATTTATAACATTAAAATACATGTTTCCTACAATTTTTATGAAAATCCACCGATTTGTTCATTATTTAATGCATTTTTAGTTAAAAAATAAATAAAGTGAGAAATTTGGATTTTTTGAGATTAGGAAATATTTTTAACGTAATGTCGCCCCACCAGTTCGATAGCCCTTTTACTCACGAGTATTTTCCTTTTTTTTTGTTTTTTTCTACGACCAATAGAACCGTAGACATTTGAAAAACAGTGTTACGATCCACTCAAAATTCACCAAAAATTCACTTTTATGCCCTTTTTTCGCTATGCTCACATTTAATTTTTCCAAATTTTTCGGTTTTCGACACAGGTGCATGTATGAAATGAAAAAATAAAAAAAAATTTGAAGTTACTTTAAAATTACAATTTCTCTCTACTATTAAACTAAGTCGAGATATTCCCGTAAGTCCACAAAACTGAGAAGTCAAATCATTTTTGTAAAACAAGTTTGAAGGTAAGATTTTCGGTGCTATTGCTGGCAAGAAAAACTTCAGGAGCTCAATGTGCAGTCCATACCCAAAAAATGTGACTCCAATAATCGCAGTAAACACCGCTCAATAGAAGTTACTTTTTTGCTCAAAAAGTCCTAGAGAATCTAGAGTCCATCTAAATTTTGGACAACGAGCAGTTTGCTTTAGACAAAAAATATCTGTAACAGAGCTCTGGTTAAGTCTGGTCTGGTAGCTCTAGATATCTTCAGAATATTTGACAAAGTATAGAACAGGTCTTCTTTACTACGTCCTTACAGTTTCTTTTCTGGTTATTCAATTAAGGTCGCCTTGCGGGTCTTAATAGGCTTAGGGCGGCCGACAGTCATACTAGAGGTCCGTGGTTCTAATCCACTTCGCAGCATGGTCTTTTGTCTTTCCACTTCTTCCATCTAGATAATTTTCCTTTCTTTTACGAAAATTATTCACTGTCCTCTCAAACATCCTCTATAAGCGAGAAATCCAACTTCAGTTCTATACCAGAAATCAGCATTCTATCGCGGTAGTATTCGATGGGATCCGGTGGACTAAAATTGTGTTACTTCCTAACCTCTATGCTGCACAGTACATTTTCTGGAATCTTTCAGGGCTCAGTTATATCACCTGCTATATTGTTCGTCTTTATAAATAATAACTCTCAGTCCGTGTATTTAGGATTCCTATTTGCCCTTATCAAGTTTAACTCACTTTAGTCCAATAAATAGGTACTTTTTCTTTGCGAAAAATACCGCACGCGATTTTTTTTACCAAATGATTTTATATATTTTTATAAGCTTAAATTCAAAATGGGGTCATCCCCACCCTCTTGCTAAGGTTACAGTGAAGGAAAACGCGTTTAATTCTGTATCTCAAAAACTATGCATTTTACGACAAAAATGTTTATCTTCTTTTTTATAGATAAATAAGTGATTTAACTTTCTTGTTTAGAACTTTTTTGTGTAAAGTCAATATCAACGGAGAAATAGTGCTTCAAACTTCATATATCACTTTCTTTGCACTATAGTTCGTTAATGGTTAATTCTACATGAAAAAATCCTGCGTAAGACTTATAGAACACACGATTATCTATAATTCTTGTTATTACCATTTTTTACGTAGGGAAAATATTGCACCAGTTATGGCGCTTTAAGTGTCGAAAAACGTAGATTCAAAAGTATAAAAAAAATAGGCCAATGAAGTTTCTGGCAGCATCAAAAACCATAATCTGCAAACCTTTCTGCGATCAAAACAATTGATAAAAGGCGGTCCTCACATTTTGCGCTCCAGCTCCCAGTCTATATCTATTAGTATAAACGCTGTAGAATGTTTTTGAAAATACCTAAAACTTCAAGTATTGATTTCTCAAAAACGAAGCGAGATATCGGAAAGAATTATTTTACATTTTCGTCTTATTTAGAGGTGCGAAATTCATAATTAAAATACCAGTGGCACGGAAATCCTAGCTGCGATATAACTATAAACCTTTAGGAAATACCTCAAAAAGTCAACTTCAAGTGTCAATCTCTCGAAATCTAAGGGTGATATCAAAAAATTTTATTATACATTTTCGTCTTTTTTTGTGGTGCTTCATCAAAATCCATCGTCAAAAAGAGGGCCACGGAATCTGAAGAGGTCCCAATAAAAGGGGGGTAAACAAAATTGAACCCAAAAATAGACCGGCAACATCCGAATGATTCATCTTTGAACTATTCTCAACTGAAATCTGTTGACGGAATGCGGTCCTCACATTTTGCACACTCAATTCCGCCCAGCTCCCAGTCTATATGCCCTCATCAACTTCAATAACTCGCTTAGTCTATAGTGAATGTGTCGGTGATATAAGCACAACAGTTCCTTTTGGGTCCTGCTAATAAATCGATCACTTCATTATATAGCAACGTATTGAGCGGCCAGCGTATCATCTATAAGGTCGCGTTTATTGCCGTAGGTTAGTAGTTAAAAGATAATCAAACAGATAATAACCCCTCTTATTCCATTGCTAACTCAGGCGTCATGATGCTAGTTTGCGCCACATCCTCTCATGATCCATAACCCACTCTTATGGGTAGGACCCACCGTATCCTTGAATTCCTTGTACGGCTGTGGTCTGTGGAGTATTAGGAAAGGTATGCTAAGTAAAAATTTCCCATTCTCCTGCCTGACGTTTTATCTGTAAGAGCGAGGCGGTTATTACCATTGCTGTAAACGATACAGGGTTTCGCGTCGCCATCTGCAGCACTGCAGACTGTGCTATAGCCTACCACCTAGAGTTTTGGCTTACTCACAAACTGCATTGGAGTACTAGGTTGGAGGTTGAACTGGACCACGGGATCTTTTCTGTACCGTGTTGTGCTGGACTGGACCTTTTGTGTTCCTTGTTGTGTTTTGAAACAGTTGGCTATTTTTGAGCAGTTCTCGGTTACTAGAATCCGCCGGAAATCGTAAAACAAGAACATGTCCTGGTCTTGCAGTTGCTTCAACTATCTCTCAAAGCTGACGACAAAAATTTGTCGATTTTGGTCAATCTTCTACCTATCCTCTTTATCTATTACTACAAAAACACAAATCTTGCTGCACAGGCGGCAATTCTATCAAAAAACCAGTATATTCTTCTTTAACACAATTTGCCACAACAACCCAACACCACCAACAAAACAGCAACAAAAAATTCTCGTGCTACTATTTTCCAACATTGACCGATATTCTTGCGTCCGCACAGCAATTTCCTCTCAATAATTGGCCCAAATTGGATAAAGGGAGTAGAGTGCCACACAAGCCGATGATCCAGCCCAGTCAGTCCGTATACTACATGTGATAATCTCGAAAATGACTATATTAAGCCCTGGACCAAATAACTCACCTGGGACTGAAGGGGCCTGCTTGAAGGGCATTGGGTCTCTGGTCTTAAATTAAACAATTAACTTGTTCCCACCCAATTCAACGTCACGAGATGGCAAATTGTTGGTCCTAAATTTGAAAAGTTTTTTTTTTGCTTTTTATTTCTGTGTTTTTCGTTTGTATCCTGAAGGGTTAAAGTCGTATTTTCTGGGCGCAAAAGGGTTTCTGATTTATTTTTTTTTCAGATGCACTCCGAAGTCGGATTATCCCGTCGGTGGTAGATTTTATAAGTAAATGCAGCTGAACAAGAACGGAACAACAGAACACGACGGAAACAGAGCCGCCGCAGAGCCAAGGGAATATAAGATAATTGCATCGAGTGCGTTCTGCTAGTACACGAAATACGAAAACGATTGCTTCGCGGAGGTCTTTGGTTTTCATCTTTCCTTAGCAATTTTCGGTCTTTACATGTGTACGCCGCATTGTTGACGGCCAGACTCTGGTGTAATTTACTTCTCGACCTCTGACTTTGACGGGGATACCACCAAACTTGTCTGCAGCTACAATGTTCTTCGTTATAGTCGCCGCCGCATCTTTTCTTAGACTGTTGCAATTCATGAATTTGCAGCATTTTCGTGACCTTATTTTCGGGGTTTTTTTTCTGGGCAAAAGCAGCTCAATTTTTTTAGGGCTAAACTCTTTCTTGTTTTCTGATAACGAAAAACAAATTTCCCAACCATGTTTATCTTGGCAAAACTAATATCCACGTCAAATTAAAATAATTCCCCAACATAAAGAGCATAATTTCACCAATCCATGTTCCTGGGAATGGGCACAATAAATCTTAACGCGAACTACCAATTCAGTAGTGACCAGAAGATCGAATAACCACCAATCGATTAAGAACATCTTCGTTTCATTAAATCTTAAGACTTCTGCGCATCTCTTAAACAGTCGCAGGATTCATCCCAAGTGCTTCAGGTAGTGAGGCGCATAAGTAATGGACCAATTAAAAACTTCAACGTTTCGCGGGCTAACAAAAAGCATAAAAAATAAATACACCAGTATTATTCGTTTTATTTTTTTCTTCTGAAATTCATTTCGTACTTTTTTATTCACCATCTTCTTTCCCAGTGTTTTTATTTTCGTCAGAGACACTTCATTGCGTGACAGTGGTCCATTAGTTTTGCTCATGACTCGGGAATTTTTATAAAGAAGTGCACCAGACTCTGATTTTTATCAGCAGCGTCTCTGGTTGTCATTTCGTGCGTTTTATTTTTAATTCTTATTTCGCTGTGGAACGCGAATAAAATGTGGGTTTTAATTAAAATAATGGACACTTTCATTGTAATCGCAAACTCAATAGTTTAAATAGTTTTAATTGTTGTGATTTTATCTTTTCGACATGGCTTCAGGTACATGCAAATATTTATCATTAATTTTTTTCAGTTTTCAGTGAGTCAGGAATGTGTTTTTGGGAATTTATATGATGATTTTGTATAATAAGGATAATTTATGAACGTGGATATTGTCATGTTGCAAGGTGATTCATAACTTTTGAATTTTTTGTGGTATGGTGCTCCACTTTCATGTGAGCACCTTTTGAAACGTGTCTTTTATTAAATATGTTTTTGATTACAAACTAAATCCGCTTTAGAAAAAAAGCTACACATCAACAGCGTTTAAGAATATCTTCAAAGTAGTTTGAGCGTGTAGTTGTTTCGTTTTGTAAACATGTATATTGAATGAGAACATATTAGGAGACTTACTTCCAAATTCTATTCTATATGTATCATCCGCAAAACAATTTTGGTTTGATCGTGGTTCGATGATCTCTTCTTTACAGAATTCTTTACAGCGTGCCTGAGATATCAGGATTCAGGATCAGGGAAAAGCAGAAACTCGTGCTCTTAGCAAAGCCGAGCAGCCTTTAGGGGACCCAGTCACCTGTAGACCGATATGTCTCCTTAGTCGCATAGGCAACCTTTCCAAGTCGGTGATCTACGACAGAATACTCCCTAACGTCGAAAGGGAAGGAGGCGTATCGGACACACAATTCTGTTTATGAAAGGCAAGGTCAACGACTGATGCAGTCAAGATGGTGCTGGGCATGGCAAGATCCGTCATTGAGAAAAATCATGGCTGCACATTGATAACCCATGATGTCAAAAATACTTCCAACTCGGCGAGATGGAGCAAAATGGTCGAAGCGTTGATCAAGCTAAGTACACCAAAGTACCAACAAACTACCTCCGCGGAAGGTCGCTTCACTGTGAATCGGATGATAAGTCGAAGGTGTTCGCCCCTGGCTCTTCTAATGTGGATCACAATGTATAACGATGTGTTGAGGCTACGCTTCCCTAAAGGAGCAGTTGTGATCGGATTCGCGGATGATAGCCGGTAGCGGATCAAGGTAGGGGAATAGACCATCCTTTTAAAGTACCTGGGAGTGCTAATCGATCAGTTCTACTATATGCAGTGCTAGTGTAGATAGCAGCGTTCAACACGACGACTAACAGCAGGAAATGGAGGCCCGCATACCCATTAGGCGCCATTCGCGCGGGTTGATCATGCAGGACCACGTGCGCCCATGCGGCGTGCGTGATGGCGGAGGGCATACCGGGCATACTGGAGAGAGAGAAGAAATGCGTCTCAATGACTCAGAATATGTTAGAGTACTTACTGCGAGTCCATAAAGGAATGCCAACTGAAGTGGGAGAGTCTGTTAAGTGTCTTTGGATCCTCTGGAGAGGAAGCGTTGAGAAGTGAGTTACGCACGACCTCACGCAGTTCCTGTTTCAACATCAAGAATATAGGAAACAGATCCATGGTTTCGGCACGATGACTCACAGCTGTGCTCGGCATGTAGGTAGGTATCCAGGAGGACGCAGAGCTCGTTTATTGTGCAAGATTCACTGAATACACCACGGAGCTGGCAGAGACCGCGGAAGTGGGGTTGCAAGGATTGCGGCCGCAACCCCTGATAATTTCGTGGCGTGGCGCCGCAACCCCTGTGTTTTTGAAATCAAAAAAGCAACAATTTGAGTTATTTTTTAAAAATTGTAAAGGCTCTTTTTCCTAGGACATTTCTCGTTGCGAAAAAAAATCGTTGCGAGAAAAATCTGTTATGTGATTTTTTGAAGTCTGAATTGAATTCTCGCAACGAGATGAAGTCAAGAGTGACATTTTAGGAACTGTCATATTGTTTTGTTTTCTTATGTTTTAATAAATAAAAAACAATTCAGAAGAAATATTGGGAGATTTAATATAAAAAAAACAGATCAACAAATCAATCATATTGCTATATGCATGGAATTTGACAATGAAGAAGAAGACGAATTTCTACTGATGCGTTTACTTAAAAAAAAATCAACACATATTACAATAGAAGAACAAATAACGGCGCATTTGGAACTCTGTTCCAACATTATTTCGCACCCTTAGAATGAAAGTGACCTTACTCAAAAATTACAGATTGTGGGAAATGAGCAAAGTCTTCAAAAAAGTTCATTGTTGAGTAAATTTAAATGAAACTCTCCAGTTTCATTGGAAATGATTCATTTTTTGCGGTTTTATATATTGATCTTTTATGTACAGATTTGGTAACATTATATTTAATTTAAATGTATTTTAAATAGATTTTGACATGTTTAATATAAATTAGTTTCAAATTAAGTCACTCTATCACAAAAATAGTTCTGTATTTCTGTGACTTTTTATGAGTTAAGCCTATTTAAGACGCAAGATACAACCAATGCTGATGGCACATTATGGAATCAGTCATTATTTACCATAAAGTTATATTTATCTACGGCGTAAGATCCGTCGATGCTATACTGCTTGATTCGCGAGCACCTCTGGCGCAATACTAATTCGGTCTCTTTCACATAAAATGCATAGGTGAATAGTGCGATCAACAAAAGTGACCGATGCATACGCATTTTATTCGACAAATACCTTCGATTGCCGGCTCCAATGTTCTATGATTTATTCTTTGCAATCGTAATTATAATAAAAAACTAAAATATACACAAATATTACAGACAACTTCACGAATATTTCGTTGCGAGAAAGAATGGTAGAATCCATTCTTTTTTTCGCAACGAGAAAGAATGGTTTCTCGCATTGAAGATGCGAGGTTTTCGATTTTTCTCGCAATGAGATCTAGGAAAAAGGGGCTTAAGAGAAGTATATATGTACATTTTTAAATTCAGTAGTTGTAAACAACATTCAAATTCAACAGAGAAAATTCATTTTACATTTTTTCTTATTAGTGCGGGGAAATTAGCATTTTAAGGAGATAAAATTCCACAATGGTTGAAAATTGGTCCACAGCTTTCTTGAGACTTTTTAAGAAAACAATTTCGGAATCACAAAAAAAAACATGGCCACCACTTTCACTTTTTGGCAAAAAAAATCACTCAAAAACTGTTTTTTTCGAAAAAAATTGTTGACAGTCAATACGAAAGTAATTGCCTACAAAAAAGCCCTCATGTCATTTCAGTTAATCAAGCTCAAAGATTCCAAAAATCGCTGTTCGACCCAAAAATCCTTGAACAATTCGGAAAGATCAAGGGTTTCGTAAAAATTACAAGAGGGGTATTTTGTCCCCCCTCCCCCGGAGAAGAATACTCGTAACCCCAGTTAAAATAAGGTTCCGCGGTCTGTGGGAGCTGGAAGTGATGGAAAAGGTGCTATCAGAGAAATTCTAGGACACATGCTAAAGTCCGTGAGGTGTACAAGAAAGTGGAAAGTACGGTGAAGGCTATAAACAGCCAGTTTAGGCTGGAACAAACCGAAACAAATAGAGAAAAGCAAATAAACGCCAGGAGTATTCGCAGCTACATATAATTTGATCTATTCCAAGACGCAATGCTAAAAAGTCAGTTCCGCAGAGTGGATGTAAGTGAAAGACCAGAGGGGGGCGGTTTCTAGCAAGGTAAGAGTCGCGGAATAAGGCAAGCGTATACTTTTCACCTCCTAACGTACAAAAAAAACTCTAGCCTAACATGGGAACACCAACTCGCGGTTTTACTCCACTAGCTCCCATACGAATTAGGGGCCTCCAAAATGAGGTACTGTCTCATCTCTAATAAAACCTGCACCAATCATCCTTCTGGTTCAATGGACCGTGTGAATCCAATGGCCGACCCATCTCTTAACATCTTGGGCATGACGCTATGTGAGGATCTACGATCTTCGTCACGAGTAGCTAGGGATAGAATCACCAAGTCCTGCATTCTATCCTGCCTCGAGTGCAATTCAATTATCTGGGCTGACGCCTAGAAAACTTAGCTTTCACGTGACTGGAAAAGGTGCAAAATCTCACCACCGAACTTTTCGGAGATAGTACCTCCATAGACCCTTTGAGCTACCTCGTAAATGTAGCAGCTTTGACAAAATGAACAGCGATATTTATCGAGCAACACAAGATTGGACCGCTGGGCTCACCCTCACACTGTTTAGTCATCTTTCCGCGTACACTACAGTCTAGCAGATTTATAAACAGAGCAACTCGTCTATGTAACAATTCCAGACAGTCAGTATTTCTGAACTCAAATGTAACCTGCATCGCTTTCATCTACTCCAGCACCCCCGCGCCCCTTACCTATCCTATTCTTTTCTATCCTTTAAACTAAGCTTACATTGCACCAAGACCTGAAGGACATGACAGACTGGTAGCACAAAGGCTGATTCCAAAGCTTGGTTTTTCCATATACAAACAGAATCCTGACTTTGGTGATCGAACAGAAGATGGCTTCCTCGCAGTTGGTGTAAAGGGGAAAGGCAAGAAAGAAGAAATATTATTCGAGTGAGAGAACTGATAAGACGGAGGGCTATGGCGTTGCGTGGAATCGAACCCTAAACCTTTGGAATGGTAGTCGAGTGCGTTTACTCTTAGGCTAATTGGAATCTTCCGCAGACAGTTTTCCCAAACTCCTAGAACATCCAGGAGTACAAAGCAAATGCATCGCTCTCCAAGTCAGCACCTACCAGGCTTCTTCTAACTCACCTCTCCTTTCTTCTCTTTCAAACTAATTCCAACAAAAAATTCTTTAGGTTGTATCGACATCCATCGTATCGTTATCAGTGAGGTATGGAGCCGAAGCCTGAGCGAGAGGGCTAATGCGAATACGCCCATTGCCGTCTAATATGATATTACAGATAAAAAGAAATTCAGCAGTAGCGAAAGCTAGAAATATTGAATTAGTATTAGGGGTGTAATCCAGCAGAAATAGGGTTCGAATAACAAAAAAATTCGTTACAGCAATCTTAACAGCGGGGGGGGGGGCGGTTAGGGGTTGAAAACAGTTTTTCGCGATTTATGGATAAACTGTGCATCCTATCGAAGAAAGTTAAATGTAAAAATTTTAGGAAATAAAAAGATCTACAACTTTTTGCTTTGACAAAAAAATTTCTATGAAGCTGAAACTTGGGCAAAAGATACCTTTTAGTGTTGCAAAAAGGCAGTAATTTTTTCAGACGGAAATATTTAGAGGTTGTTGTTAAACTTAATTTTTTTTAAAAAAAAAGCAAAATTTTTAACTGTGATTCCTCTTAACTCAAGTTTCTCTTCTTTATACCAAATAAAAGAATACACATTTACCTAAAAGATGAACCTAATTATGTTGCTCTACGATAATTAGTCTAGGAGTTAAGTAAGTTTTAAAAAGATACAAATTGTTTTTCGTAAACAACTTGTGTCTTAGTGAATAGTGGGGATAGCCCTTCTCTAGAACAATTTTTTTCTCCAAATACATCCAGGAATCACCCCTGAAAATATTAGCCACGTAATCTAACAACGGATTTATTGAGCATATACAAGTCGAGAGTGAGTGCATATGAGTATTTTAAATCTTTAAAAATCTTTATCTCATGAATGTTACATCTTTTTTTGTAGATAATCGCATAATCTACAAACTTTGTAAATAATATTTTATGATAAGACTTATCGTTTAAGATGAATTTGCAACAAACTGATATTTTGACCCTAAAACCCACTAAAACGTGGGTTTCGTGGGGTAGAAAATCGGTAGACTTTATAACCCCTTATTAAGAACCCTAAGGAAGGTCTCTGCCAAATTTCAGCCTGTACCCAATCATTTCCGCTATTTCGCTTTTTTGGGCTTAATTTACCCTTAGGTACTATACGGAGATATCCAGGGGTGCCAACATGAGAGCCAAAAAAGAAGGAGTAAGCAGAAACCCGTTTTGTATGTGTTAAGTTTTCACGCCAAAATTGTCTGGTGAAAATGTTACTACACTTCCCTCTTGTCATTTCTATACCTCGGTTATGTAACTAGAGTTAAGCCGGACTTACACGAGGCAGTACATTTGTCCCTTACACGATGATAAATTGTACTGAGGCCACAATTTTTTGAAATGTCTCGGTTCAAAAATAATGTCCTATTGGTATATGAGCGTGTATCAAGATAAATGAAGCGAGGTGTGATTGTAAATTACGTAGTGGAGAGAGAGACATTTCTTACTTATTTTGTGGCAGTAAAATATCCAATTTAAACTGAGCGGTGGAGAGATTGTAAATTGGAACTGGAGAGACATTTCTTATATTTTTCGAGGGAGTGAAATTTTGTATTAAAAAGACAATACTTACATTTTTCGAGGGAGTGAAATTTTGTACTGGAGAGACATTTCTTACGTTTTTTGAAGAAGTGAAATTTTCAACATGAAATGAGATGAGGCGAGATTGTAAATGGGTCATTCCACGTCAAATTTACAACTATTGAACCTGATTTTTGATTTGGCTGAAACTTTGTAATTTCGTTCTACCCTATCAAAAACATTTTTCATAATTTTTTCAAATTTTTTACCCAACCCTAAAAATTTTCAAGATTTTTTTCAAAAAACCATAACTTTTTCAAAAATTGACCTATGGAGGCGTTTTTTTTCAAAATTTTTGTTTTTAATAACTTTCTAGGAAAAAATACCACAAAAATTTTCAGACGTCAAATTATATGAAATTTTTAAATTTTTTGTAAAAAACCGTTTCTTTTTCAAAGTACGCCATTTTTTATTTTTTTAAAAAAAATTTGATTTTTTCTGAAAATAATCCCGCTAATTCCAGAGTAGGCCGATTTTTTTTATATTTTTTTTTCTCGATTGAAAATTTACTTTACTTACTTTGGAGTTGAAAATCGAAAAAAACTAAAAAAAGTTTTTTTTGAATCGAAAAAAAAATATAAAACAAAGTCGGATCATTCTGGAAGTGAATTCATTTTCAGAAAAAATTCAAGTTTTTTTTAGAAACAAAAAAAAATTAAAAATGGCGTACTTTGAAAAAGTAACGGTTTTTACAAATAATTGAAAAATTTCATATAATTTGACGTCTAAAAATTTTTTTGGTATTTTTTTCTAGAAATTTATTAAAAAACAAAAATTTTGAAAAAAAAACCGCCTAGATAGGTAATTTTTTGAAAATGTTATGGTTTTTTGAAAAAAATTTTGAAAATTTTTAGGGTTGGGTAAAAAAATTTGAAAAAATTATGAAAAATGTTTTTGATAGGGTAGAACGAAATTACAAAGTTTCAGCCAAATCAAAAAGGACCAGGTTCAATAGTGGTCGATTTGACTTGGAATGACCCAAATACATACTGGAAAGACATTTCTTACTTCTTTTGCTGTAGAAAAATTTCCAACTTGAAATTAGGCGAGGTGGAGGCATAGATTTCTTACTAACTCTAAGGCAGTTTAATGCATATTAGAATTCAACTCGTAAGAAAGTTCTTCATTGGTATTTATTTTCTTTCTTTATTTAATTTGCTTGTTTTTGTCATTAAAACATTAATAGCATAGTTTTTGTCATTAATTAATAGCACCTCGCCTCATTTGAAGTATGACATTGTACTGGCTCAAAAGAAAAAAGCCAGTCTGTAATTTTGAATCTGCTAAATTCCCAAATCTGTGCAAAAGCCGATTTGTAATTAAAGAACACGTCTCCAGAATATCTTTAAACCTCGAAAATCGCATCTGAATTTCTCTTGAGAAAATACCAATCCCAAAGCAAGTCAAAAACAGTAAAAAAAAAGTTGAAAACGAGAAAAAAGTCGCCTAATCACACTAAATCACCACAGAATCTCTTAATTATTTTCCCTGCCTTAGTTGCAATTTTAATTTTTTTAGCCCCCAGCTTTAACCTCTTAATTCCCCCAGCGTTGTGGACCCAAAAATAGAAAATTGGCGCACGGCAGCCACAAATTAAGTCCGCTGCCGTGTGTTGAGAACTCGTTTATTTTCGGTTTTTGGCCAACAACGTTTATTTACTTTGTTTTCCCTGGAATTTTCCCGGCTTTCATCTTGAACGTTTTTTTATTATTGTTCTTTATTAGATTAAAATCTCGAGATTTTGTTTGTTGTACCACAGCCTGTCTGCGCGGGCAGGGAGTGCGCATGAGTAGGCAATTTTTGTAAGTGCGCCTGCGCGGCTGGCTGACTTGATTCTCTCTTCAATGAACGCGCGTCGCTTCACTATTTTTAGATGCATGAGACTCCGACTCGGGGGAATTTTTCAGTTGGTTTCCTTCGATTTTTCCGTGTTTGTTGTTTCTTCTCTGCATGACCTGATGATAATTCATTTTGGCGTTGTTTGTTATCTGTTTGTTTCCTCCCTGTTCGTTCTGCAATTTAGGCAACAAATTACGAATGGGTGGGATATATAGAGGACGTGAAGCACAACTATCTCTGGCCAACCATCATAGGTGTTGTTCTGTTTTCGCTAATATCGCGCATACACGCCTCGATAACGCTTCTGTTTGAGTTAGCCCCGATCGCTGTTATATCTGATATCGTGGCTCGAGTGATCTGGATAATGATCATTGGGTCAGGTTATGCTGCCTTGGAGCCCTTGTGCAGTCGGATTGAGCCTGTCCCGTATGGCCTACAAACGTTCCAGACAATATCATCTCGCAAGAGTGCAGCAGATACTCTATATGCATACACTTCGCGGCGTTCAAGACACAAGATCGGTACCTTTTGATCGATTCGTCACACTCGACGCGAGCATGACTGCACATTATTGCTTATGCCAGAAATTATGAAAGCCGCTAAGGTTGGTAAAGGCTGCATAAGAAAGAGACTCTGCATAAACTGGAAATATCAAGGCTTCTGATGCTTCTGTAGCTTGGGTGTAGCTTTGAGTCTGGGCTTGGATATTAGAGAAGAGGGAAAAGTGCCTCCGATGCCGCAAACGTTTCGCGTGATCTTGAATGACGTTGCGCCAAATGCAAATAATGGGGAAACACATATTTCATGCACCTGTCAATAAACCTTTCCCGGCTATTGAGGAATAGAAGGGGAAGTAGTAGTTGTTGTAGTAGTATTTCATATTTTAATGCATCCATATAATCTAGCCGCTGGTGGTAGCGGGATCTTAGTAATTGTTCGATCGTGTGCTGTTCCGCTGTATTCACTCTTTACTGATCGATTTTGATGATGCTAGGCGCGCTCGTCAAGATGCCGAGCCGAGGATCACGGAAATGTGTCTTAGGTTTTTTTGAGAAAGGTGAATCTTGGAGATCTAAAGTGTCTACCGTAAAGATGAAAATTGTTGTTATTATTGATGATAGCGTATTATTTATAACCACGCAGGTATTCACGTAATATGTAGCCACAGCTAGAAGAGACAGCCCGGATTGATGGAGATTTTCCTTCATTGGCAGTTTGTTTGCACACCGATTCTATGTAACTTAAGGGACTCTCTTTTTCCAAGTCAAGTCACAAGCTAATGTCATGCCTATATACATTTCTTGAAGTATAACGGTATAATGGAGCCTTAATAACGGGTATCTAGGAATATTTTCCATGATTAAATGACGGAAAGATTAGATTGAAGGAAATAAGATCAATCTCTTGTGCTTGTCTGATGCAGGAAACTGTACGGTAGTTTTAGTAATTTTGAAAGGCTTTGGATTGAAGAGGGGATATTGAGCTGTATTCCTTGACTGTTAACCGCAATCCTGATGAATATGGAAGGTATGAGTTCGTTCAATTAAGATTATTAATTAGATACAATGGTTTCAATCTATTTAACATTGTAAGGGATAATGCTTGGTAAGCTGCTCCCAGCAGTGTGGTTGGTCTCTAATTTTTGCAATTCATCAATTCGCAATTTGTGGACTGAGACGATTGTGCCTATTGTGCCTCTTGCATCCTTCAATTTCTCTATAGTTTGCAAACGAGAGTATGTAAGGCAAGACATAGTTTCTTCCTACTTTACTTTAATGCCGGATCCACACATTTGTCAAGGCTTGGCAAGCGTTCGCAAACTGAAAAAGCTTTTTTAAAACAAACGTGTGGACGCATCACAAACGCTTGCCGCAAGCTTCCTTTGCAAGCGTTCGTCCGTTTGCTTTGGTTTGCCGAGAATCCACACTCGACCGGATCGGCCACAAGCGTCGGCGAGCTTACACGCCTTATTCACACGTTTGATTTTGCGAATGTTTGCCAAGCCTTGGCAAACGTGTGGATCCGGCATAAGACTTCTTTTAGTATACCTGTTCCTGAAGCTTTATGAATTTTGAGTTTTGTTATGAAATTTGCAACTTCTCCTATTGTAGGCTCTGGTACGTCGTTTTTGGTTCACATGTACGTTAGTTATCTGTTTCTTTACTGTTATGCTTTCTGTAAAAGAAGTCTTTTAAGTACTAATCCCCCTTACTACCATAGTCTAGTTGGGTTTGTACTCTTTCGTTTCGGACCCATTCCTTTGTAATTATAGCGGAAATCTCCTCCCAGGAGTATCTTGGTCCATTCCCTGATGCTTCGACCTCATTTTCGTCCCTTCAACCGGGAAAGTGCTTCTTCATTAATAGCTCTACAGACTTCGCCTGCGATTTCATCCAAGCTCCGTTCGCATTTTTTATAAAGGACGGACTGCAGTGTTCTGCATATATGAAGGATCCTGCATAGTCTGGCAAAGTCTCCTAGACTCTCAAAAGATTGTCAATCCCGCTGCGAACTGCCAGGCATCTCTGAGGTAATGGCTTTCTTGTACAGTTTTAGATCTTTGTAAGGCTGCCAAAGGACTTGTTTGTAACAAATATTGAAGATCTCTCGTGTTGACTTCCTGATTATCGACAGAAGACATTCCACCAACAGGGAAAGTTTTGCTGCCTCGCATTACTGGGCAGGATATTTTATTCGCCGTGTGGGCTTTCTCTGTTAAGGCCCCCATACACGGTCAAAAATCGTTGCGCGCATAACTTTGATGAAAATCTTGATGTACATCCGATTTGACCGTGTATGGGGCCTTAAGGTCTATCCTTTCCTGTGGGCACTCTCTCTTTCTCGCTTTCAAGACCCTAGTAAAAATGTGCCATGCGCATTTGTTCGCTATGCGTGCTAGCTGTGCGCGCCGTGCATGACAGTGCGTACCTGATGCATGCTAGCTGCTGGCGAGTTTTATTTTTACTCGGGTTGACAGTCTGCGTGCGTGCCAGCTGCATGCTAGGTTTCATTTTTACTGGGGACCTGACCGAACTTCTACCATTCAGTCTTTCTTGGATTTCTGTGCCGTTGAGGAGTTTCAACCTGCAGGCTTCCCTGTAGCGTATCCACGGGATACTAGATCTGATACCCTCCAGTTGTGTATTTTGAATGTTTCCGTGTTCGTTGATAGCGTGATCTCCAACACTTACTCCCAACCTCCCAAAAATTTCCGTGTTTGGGAATACGAAGGTTAATGATAAAATGGAATAGTGACCCTTCCCTCTCGTTGTTCACGATGCTTCCCCAAAGCGTATGTCTCGCATTGGCGTCGCACCCTACAACCAGGTTGGCCCCATTCGATTGTGCTGCTGTCATCTGCATGAACTCCCCTGAAGGTGCAGGCAGATCATGAGACATATGAGCTGAGGCTAAGTAGAGACCCCAAACTTCAATCTAACTCCGGTTAAGTCCGTTGAACCGAAGTTGGGGCAGAGGTAGGCTTTGATGTGCCTTATAACCAGGATAGAAGATCTACCTTGATTCGAACGGTGGTAAAAGGTGTTGTACTGCCTTTCTGAAAGCCCCTTTATGTTCCGGCTTTGTAGCTAGGACTCTTGTATTAAGGCGACATCCAGGTTAGCCTGAAGGCATGGTCCTGACTCTAGGTCTCTTCGGGATATCCGCTGATGGGATAAGCTAAGTGACGCATTCGCCTAGGAAGTCTTTGCGGCCTGATCTTCACATCTGATTAACCCAAAACCTCCGACTACCTCTGAGGAATCTTGGCAGGGCGTTGTACCTCCCTTGCCTGAGAGGATCTCCGATGGTTTGGGTTCTACCTCCACCCAGGTTCCGGAGCTGATGCGTCTCGCTCAGCAAAGCTACTTGCAGGTGATCTCTGACCACCTCGGTCAGCAATCTTTCTGGGCCCAGCTGTAATCCGCCTGCGCTACTAAAATTGCTGTTGGGGAGACCCTGAAAAACTTCGGCTTTTTGGCTTCTCGCTCGGTCTTCTCTTTAGGAGACTTTGCTGTACTGTTGCTAGGGTTGGCTTGCTTTTTTGCCAGCCGTTTCGTCAACAATCGGCCGGAACTTTATTCTGTCTGACTGGTCTGGACTGGGCACAGTACCTGCATCCTCATTCACGGCAATCTTATTAAGCACCAATAGAGTTCTCTGGTGCAGCTTCTGCATACGCATACCGACCGACCTCTGCTTTTGCGGGTTCGGTTCGCCCGGCCAACCCAAAACGGGTGTTCTATGGCTGGAACTTACGGAATTAGTAGTCGTCGCAACTATCGTTTCGTGGCTGGATGCGAGTAACTTTTGCTTTGACGATGTTTAGGGTTGTGTTTGTGAAGGTATGCTGTGGAGGGTAGTCGCTGCACAGCTGCCAATTACCTACACACTGGAGCAGAGTTTTTCAATCTTTTTCCTTGTGTGGCATCCCTGACTGAACAATAAAAAATTGTGGCACCCTTGACCAGCGAAGGATCTAGAATCTGAAGGGGGGGGGGGGGGGCTAATCGGCCAGATAACGAATATCACGCGCAAAAGAGGTGTGATTTCCGGCGAGGCCGAGGGGACTCCCTCATTTTCATCCTAAGAAAATACTGTAGGTAATAATATGCACTTATTTTGTGATTCAAACCACAAGTAAATACAATGGAACGCTTTTTAAAGTATATACAAGACACAAGTGTCCACATCGTTCTTCTCTGCGGGTTGGTCTTTGTTTTTTTGGAGAGATATATTGGGTCTAAAAGTACCGCGGCCATTCACTTGGCCCTATTATACTACACCCCTATACCTCATCAAGGGCGGCGGAGCATAATGATTGTGGGTGGGGAACAGATAACCGGTCAATTTATTTATTTGAGAATTTCGGCGTGGATATGTGAGTAATAAAGGCGCCGTTGTCGAAAACTTTATACGAAGACTCCAATTCCAAAACTGCTTCCTTCCATTTTGAAAAATCAGTAAGCCAATGGCGGTTTTAATCTCTAAACAAACTCCTCTAACAAATCTGGTCAACTTTTTTCAGTTTTACAGCTTGGTGAACACACACTTAGCAAGTTTAGCCATGAAATGGGTAACCGATTCGTTAAAAGAGTCTGTTCAGAGACCAAGACCGCCACTACCTCACTGGTTTTTCAAAATGGAAGGAAGCAGTTTTAGAATAGAAGTCTTCTATGTATTTTTCAACGCGAGTGTCGTGGTCCCCCAACTGAGTACTAATGACGTCCAATGCTGCTTGACCTTTGTGATCGCACCAGAACCGGTGTACTGAGCATGCTGAATAACACCCTTCATGGCCACCAACATAATTTCCTGAAATATGAAGCAATGTAACAACAAAAACTAAAGCTTTGTATGAGTAAAGCTAAAGCTTAAATGTATTAATTTAAAGCTTCTTAAAAACTTTTCCCAATACGGGGATTGCCCCAATTTCATTTCATAGGGCCCTTATAAGAAACTGATAAGGCATACCTCACTTCAGTGTCGCTGATTTTTTTTGTGTGGTGTTCATGAGAACCCTTCTTTTGGCATGGAGTCCTCATGAGGAACCTACCGGGAAATTCTTCTTTTGACAAGCCACTGAGACAATCCCCTTTTTAAATGCTAGTCGGATGGGGTTTAAAAAGCTTAGGCTATACAGTTATAAGTTCTTAATAGCTCTATATTTGATATATTTAGTTTTCCTATGAAAAGCCTTGCTTGTGTGCGGCTCTTCGACCACGTTCTTTCATCGCAGCGACCTAGACAGCTCTTCAACGTTCTGGGTTATTAAGTGTACATGAAATATTTTGGGTGTGGATTTCCCCACCCAAAGCGAAAGTGCGTGTGCACTTTTCCTTCCTTCCCCATGCGCTCCGCCGCCCCTGTACCTCATACTTGTAGGCCAGAGCGCTGCAACAAGTTCAGCAGCCTGCCTAGTGGCTTGTCGCTTACACTTGACTGTTCAAGCTTCCCGGCTTCGCGACCGCAGTCCTGCCTTCAGTCTGTTCGGAAGAAGTTTACGAAAGCGGGCTCGGGTATGCTAGGTGGGCTCCCCAATTCCACTCCGGCCCTCCTTGCCTTGGATGGCCTTTAACTGGTACTGGGAATGTGAAGGCCAAGCAATGTTCATTGGGTGAACTCGAACTCTTACCCGTAGCGTAGAATATTATATTAACCTGCGATTAGTCATCGCTTCTTTGGAAACCGAACACGGAAACCGTATGTGTGCGGCCAGCCTTAACCACTAGCTGGTAGCGCAACCATCGGCACGGTGAACACCTTGGCTTAAAAATGGGGAAGGGGAAATAGGAAAAAGGAGGAGGGGATGCACCTAGCTTCGTCTGGCCTCTTCGCGTTAGCCTGTTTGGCATGAATCTCCCTACCGGTGGCTTTCTACTTTACCCAGCTTACCTCCCACAGCCACCATAGCCTAATGCTACCTCGTAGCATGCGAGCCCCAACCCCACGAAAAGGTGTGAAGAGATGCGAAGGAGACCCATAATATTTTACAACGAAAGGATCTGATTTTGTCGCATACACCCTGCAGCAGTATAGAATAGATTTCGCCTGCTCCATGAAACTTGTATGATCTAAGCTATCGAATCTCTTCCTGGTTGCTATTTGTGTGGACACTCTTTGTCTCAGGTAGTTTTTCCCGCCATAAAATGTATTTGAAGTAAAGCTGTTAAGGTTTCTTCACTTGTTTGTTTTAGACCGAGAGCCGACCGCTGAAAAACCTATGTTATCGGGAAGAAGAAAACAAAACCTATTGCAAGTAACATTAGAGATAGGAGAATACTATAGGCGTGGTGTGCCTATGGTAATAAAGTAGGTAATATTAGTGGTGGTTTTTTAGTCGAAACCTATGTCATCGACAAGAAGTATAATTTTTTTTTAAATTGAAGTCTACACCTAATAATTACTAAAACGCATGGTGTGCCGCGCCCTGGCTATGGCCTAACCCCTGGCAGACCAGAATTTATATAATTTTTTTGTATGGAAAATTATTAAAATCGCCATATCTCACGAACGGCCATTCGTAGAGAAAAAGGTGTAAAGCGCTTTTTTGTAGAGAATCACAATATCTATATTTCTTGCATTGACTATTTTGCAATAGCACTTACCGTTTACGAAGTATTTGCGAAAAACTATTTTCGCTACCTTTGACCTTGAATAACTTTTTTGGGCCAACGACAAGAAGGATATTTTTTTTAAATTGAAGTTTAAACCTTATATTTACTAAAACTCATTTTTGATCTTTTAACCACCCTGTTATGGTTGGTTAGTGAGCTTTTATGGCTCTTCCATTTGACACTTTTCAAAGCGTTAAGGGCTTCCTTTGTGGTGGATTTCAACTTGAAAAGCTCATTATTACCTTTTTACCCCTAATCTCAAAATAAAATTTTACAGGGTGTTAAATAAAGCAACAAATAATTAAGTTAGAATTAGAGAGAGTAGTGAACAGTGGAAAGGTTGCTGGAAAGAACATTTTCAGTAGCCCCAAAGGAGTGCCCGTAGCATAAGAATAATGATCCTATCCGAAGAACGCATGGTGACTTCACAGTACAGAATTTTTCGAATCTTTTCCGCAGAGCAGTTAGTTCTTATAATGGCACAAACACCTGAAAGTGGTATTGAGCTGTCCGACTGGCCCGCAGTTACGTGACCTAAAACCCATCAAGAATTTGGGGAGAAATGTGGAAACCGCTTGGTATTGGTTTTAAAGCAATGGCTAGTTCATCTTCGTTAATAATACTGTAAACTAAATAAGAAAAATTAAATATTTTCATCATCAAATGTTCTCCTAACAATCCATGTGCCCGCAAAAATTCTCCAAAGAACCTCCGCAAACTAAGAATTAAACAAAATCAAATAAATATTTTCCAAGAGCAATTTATACAAAAACATTTCACATAATAAGTTGCTGTCAAAAACACTTAAGAAACATTTCAACAAATTTGAGATTTGTTCCTCGCAAAAAAAGAAACAATGAAACAAAAACACGCAAAAATTCTCATCATAAAAACCCCAAGACTTTTTTGCACAAAAACAGGAAACTTAAAAGACGCAAAAAAACATCCAAATTAGAATTCTCGAATTGCATCCATCAACGTATAAATCCTTCCTTAACCTACATCATCACAAAATACCTGGACTACAGAGTCTGGACATAGCCAGAAATCTACGACGGAGGAGGACTGCAATTCTTGAAGATTGATCCTTGACACACGAAAAAAGCAATAGGGAAAAACTTTGTTAGGGAGGAAAGGAGGGATCGTGTCGGATTTCTTTTGTATAACGACAAAAAAGGATAGAAGAATACAAGAAAAAAAACTATCGAACTACGAACTAAGAAGGGAACAATTAAATTTGTTTTGCAGGGATCCTGCGATCAGAGGAGAATGCCTTTCCGAATTCCTTTTTTCGAGGCTAATTAAAGAGGGTCTATACCTGGAGGAATTTTGACGAATATAACGAACATTTACCTGAGATGAGATAGGAGAGTTGATCAAGGTGAATACGGCATATGGTTGATCTATTATTATGGGTCAGGAAATGTTTTGCTTTCTTTATGAAAGAAATTAAACGTTTAACAGCTCGGAAATTTGGGAAGATGTATCCAGGTTTGAATGTTGTCTGATTTTAACACAACAAACAGTAACAGATGTTTTTGCTTCCTTTCAATTGAAAATGGTTTATTTACAAGTGCGGAAATGCAACTAGTTTTGTTTGTTTTGTTAGCAAAAATTCTTAACCTTAAGCTGTTGTATTATTTCAATAGATTATTGCAAGCCCTATGATATCATAGAAACTTGGTGCAAACAATTTTTTAAAAAAAACCTTTCGCACGAAAATAAAAAATGAATTATTCCAAATTTTAAAAAAAATAAATAATAAAAAAGCTTTTAAGTTTTAAAAGTTTTCAAGCTTTTATGACGTCATCGATAAACTTTCGCGACACCAATTTTGTCCATTTGCAGCACAGAAAGTTTTAGAGCTTTCGGCGTACTCTTCGTATGTAATTCACATACATATATAATCCGTATATTATACAACCCTGCAAACATTTCGATTCGGAAACGATTCGAGAACGATTTGCCAAAAGCGAAAGCTTGCTTCGATCTCGGACTCGTTAACGACTCGTAAACGAATTCGAAGGCAATAAAAGCGGAGCAAGAGATCGAATCGCTTTCTCGTGCTGATAACGAATCGCATGCTCGTATCGATAGCAAATCGCTTCTGCGCCGAAAATCACTCCGCCGAGCAAAACAAGTCAAAAAGCTCAAACTTTCTAAACAAATCGTTGAAGAGAAACCAAAGCCTCTAAAAATTTCCTCTCAATAGGACTTCAAATCGGTGAAATGACGTTATGTTGTTAGTGTAATTTGGAGATTTGAAGTCCCATTCAGGGGAAATCGGCTCTCAATATTTTTCTACAGCATGAAGGCTTTGGGAGAAACAAATCAACCAGAAAAGCTTTCATTTTGCTTTTTGAATCTTTTTCTCGTACCCTTCGCAAGCATTTTTCGAATCGAGAATGGTCCGAGAAAGCGAGCCTCCGATAAATTGTTTGCAGGGGACTTACATATCCGTTCAACAAGCATACTGTGACAATTTATTCAGCAATGTGGCGCCATCTATTAGAAAAAATTTGAACATTGGATGAACTGTAGTAAAAACTTGGAAAAACTTTCGAATGCTCCAGGATAGTGTTAGTCCAGGCGCTAGAGCAGTGAGACATATAAATTTTGGTTTTGGCGTGATGTAACGGACTTTTTTGGTGGAATTGGTCAGGAATGGCATCCCCAAAAATATCGAGGGGGTGCGCAAACATGAAAACGACTGGAAAATTTATGGGAGCCCAAAAACTGAAAAATTCACGAAAAATTCCCTGTTTTTTTACCTTTCTTGATAAATATTTCTTAACGAAGGCTTCTACGCGAAAAGTTTGTTGGACATGTTTTGTTCGTTATTGGATTTGCTAAAACTTAGCGTAAGTTTGATTTTTGAAATTTGAATTTTTGCATTGCAAAATACCGAAAACTGCGAAAAATGGTACCCTCACTTTAAAGTTATACCAACAAAAGAAAATACCATTATTTTTCAATGTTATTCTGGAATTAGGTAGTTTAAGGTATGTTTAACTTATATCCAAAACATGATCAGTGTCTGTCAAACAGTTTTTGCGTAATGGATTTTGCAATTAAGTGATTTTAAAAAATTAAATTTGTTGCAGCGCCAAAAAAAAGCTCCCGCTTTTTTTTAGTTTTTATTTTTTTTAAAAAATTGCAAAATATCATTACTCCGGATATGCTCGGCGCGTTTCAAATTCGCTCGAAAAAGGACTCAGTTTCTATTGCACTAATTTAGCTGTTTTTCGAGCGAATTTGAAACGCGCCGAGCATTTCTGGCGCTATTTTGCAGCTAAGGGGTTTTTTTTTCAAAAAATTAAAATACATTTAAAAAATTTAAAAAACAGCAGTTTTATGATTGGATATTGTAAAGTGAGTCTTAAAGCATACGTAAAAAAATCAGAACCAACATGGGAGCTTTTTCTTTGGCGCTGCAACAAATTTAATTTTTTTAAATCACTTAATTGCAAAATCCGTTATGCAAAAACCATTTGACCGACAGTGATAGGGTTTTAGATATATAAGTTAAGCATACCTTAAACTACCTAATTCCAGAATTACATTGAAAAATAATGGTGTTTTCTTTTGTGGGTATAACTTTAAACTGAGGGTACAGTTTTTCGCAGTTTTCGGCTATTTTGCAATGCAAAAATTCAAATTTCAAAAATCAAACTTACGCTAAGTTTTAGCAAACCCAATAACGAACAAAACATATCCAACAAACTTTTCGCCTAGAAGGCTTCAAAAAACAGGGAATTTTTCGTGAATTTTTCAGAGTTTGAGTTCCCATAAATTTCCAAATTTTCCAATTTTGTAGGGGATGCCATTCCTGACCAATTCCACCAAAAAAGTCCGTTACATCATGCCAAAACCACTGGAAACGCTCCAACGCCTGAACTATGTGGAGTGATGTGAAAGTTGCCTTGGAAAGGAGCTTTCATGTATAGATAGGAGTTATTAGTGAGAGAGTTATTAAATTGCAAGTGTTATAATTAGAAGTGAGTTTATTGCATATAATATTAAATTGTTAATAAAGAATTAAAATAATTAATCCTACGAAACCGTTAAGTTGGGAAAAACGTAACAATACGATTAAAAGTCCTTTGTAACAATTTCCAAGAATTTGAATCCTCTTTTCATAAGGTTTATTTTTTAGTTGAAACGTTATATCCAGCATATGCTTAAGTTTCCAAAACACAAGCACACATAATAAACTCTTTTTTCCCTTATGCTCCTAGGTATCCTTTATTATGATGACAGTAAAAGGCTAACCACAACCAAAAAAAAAAAAATTTCTTAAAATATTGCAAAATTTTGAAACTTTTTATAACTAAAAAATTTTCATACAAATAAGCCCACCCTGATTAACTTTAAACAGATATAAAACCAGGTATAAAAATATCCCAAATAAACCCTCTCCTTTATACAAAAAGGAACAAAAGGTCCTTAATTTGCTCCCCTTTTTTGTATAATTAAACCCCATCTATTTACACACGAATATCTCCTTTACCTTAACCTTTGAAAAAAAAGCCCTTTAAAAACCCCTTTCTATGTGTAACAAAGGGAAATCTCCATAACAATAAGACGAATCACCTTAATCTTTGCCATCCCATCCACATGCTTCATCACACCTTGGCCCCCCCTTGTCGTAATTTTTATCCTTCCAGTAAAGGTTCTACCCCGCCAGGAACTTCTTCTTAACAAGATTCCATATTCATGTAAGGCTCCGGGTACTCATACACAATCAACAAATCTTTTGTGCAAATACCCTTTGCGGCCCAATTGAGAGTCGACAATTGGTGTCCTTGTATTACCCTTTTGCGGTCAGGAACCTTTCCGCCCTTACCAAAAAAAAAATGTTACAGTTACTTTCTCCTGTACAATTCCTCTTCTTACCCTAATCGTTAGGACGTTCCCATACAGTATGAAGCTACATTTCACAACGGACACAAAGGGAGAACTGCTGACATAAGGCAATGTCCATTCAGTATATTTTTTTTTTGCTTGGTTCAGCTCCATGTAGTCACCACCAACTCCCCATTTGAGGGGTGACTGCTCGGGGAAGTATGGAATGGGGATGAAATGTACAAAATGTGTACATCATAGACAAAATACGTACTGACGCCTGTAGACATACGTCCGCATTCCGACTAGGATGCTTCCTAGGGGAGCATAGCCTTAAACGCATCGTATACAGAAAGATTGGGCGTTGGGGAGTTCTGATGGGTGGGAAATAAATTGCAGGGGATGGAAAATGGAAAATGCGTTCCGAGGGTGACCTGGGAATCGAGCGGATGTCCAGGAATCTGTCTGAAAATGCGGTAGGGGCAGGGTGAGGCGGAGGAATGGTGCCAGAATGAGGCATTGTGCGAAATTGTAATTTTTGCAAGAAGATGAACGGAATTGCTCCCATGAGGATTGTTCTAGGCAATCGCACGCATACACACATACATTGGATCTTAATGCTTCCGTGTTCGTTTTGTTATAATTTAAACTAAAATTCCATCAAAATTTTAATTAACAGAATATTTGGGAATTACAGCAGGTGTATCTGCTTAAATATTCGAGTTAGGCAAACACTCGAGCAGCAACCATCTAAACAAAATGCCTCCACATTCTACCCCCGTACCAGCCGTCGGTGTGCCCTATGGGTTTGGCAGTGCTGCTTGTTGACAAAGCTGCGATAATGACAGATGCGTAACATCCCATTTTCCCGCAGGGCCTTGGTGAGGTTTCACCAAAAACTTTTCCTCAGCCGTGCGGTAAGCAAAATGACATCCCAATGATGCAAATTGGAACAAATTAGTTTATGCTCCCCGAAAGGCGGCGCACAAGGAAGATTCTCGCCTCCTCGGTCTCCTGAATTCATTTTATATATATATATATATAAATTCCATTGGGACGGTGTCAAGCTTCCATTCAAACTCTTCAATTTCGGGGGGGCCGCCTGCCATCGTTATAAGGGCGGCTGGGGGATGGCCCCAAAAGACGAAGTTCAGTTGTCGTGTTGAGGGCGGATGAGCTAAACTCCTTGTACATGAACAAGTGTTTGTGTACAACTTAATTAAGATTTGTAATACCGCCAGTGGGTGACAAAACGTGTGCCGAGGTAACTCTTGTTGTTACGAAACTATTACTGGCGACAGACCTTGGCCCTTTAACCTGCAACAGCACAGCCAGCAGAAGGGCCAAAGACATTCTGGATTTTATCGTAGGGCGCTTAATTTGATTCTGAAAGTTGAGTCCTTTGGTAAAAGTTTTTACGTGCATGCGCAGTATGTCCTGTTACTTAAGGACTATTACGTATGAAGTTTGAGATGATTTTGTTTGAGTTTTAATAACGTCCTTCCGAAAAGAGCGCTGCAAAACTTCGTGTCGTGTCGCGTCTAGGGAAATCTTCACCGGGGCCAGGAACTTTTATCAACTGCTTGTGCAAGTTATTTACTAACACACCCTTATTCCTATTTGAAATCCCTAAAGTCATCTTCGCGATGCAAAAATGTGAACAATTCCATTCATACCCCAAGCTGCCAGCAGCATCTCTTGGTGCATCTTTTATTTTTAATTTAAATCTATTTTTAACCACCGAAGAACGAACGGGTTAAAAACTGATTCATCTCAGCCAGCCCTCAACCCCCTCTGGTTCATGCCACGGGAGCCCCATGCATCTATCGTCAACCCTAGTAAAATACTTCGGACTCTTCTTCTTTTGGTGGAATCTGTTTTAATGAATCGAACTGAATGGATTCCCCTTCGGTGCGTTTCATTAATGTCCATTCTCTCGAGCTGAATGCGTTTAATTTAGTGTCTTCTGGTCTTGATTATTCTGGTCCTCTATCTAAATTTAGTTGCATCAATCTCTCACATGCGCATGCGTTCCATACTCTCGATTATACCGAATTGCAGCGGTTTTGTTGCAGGTCGCCGCTGCTGGGTTTTGTTCTGCATTTAACCGCGCTCAAATTATTCATGCTCCGATTTCCATGTCGGATTGTGTGTATTTGATGACATTTTCCCAGACTTATGGCTTATATGGAATGATCAAAAATTGTTTTGTTTTAGTCTCATTTTATGTAGAATAGAAGAAGAATATTTTAAGCATTTCCTGCTTTGTCAGGGTGATTTATTAAGGGTTGGCAGTTTTGTGGGTATGGAAAGGGTTGAAAGATTTTTATGAGATGGAAACTATGTGCCGTTCTGTATATCTACTTTTCATTATAACATTCTCCTTTTACTCTGCGACTTGTAATCTATTGTTAGTTTTGGGTAGAGAGGTTTGAAATCAGATTTACTCAAGTTCTTACTACTACGCACTTGTGGATTTATGGAAATTGTTTATCAAATTGCTGTTGTAATAAAACCGGAACTTATTCAAGAGTCTGGTTTATTTGGTAATAAGACAAAGACGTGTAACTTATTCTTTCATTTAAAGTTTGGGTCAACCGGAATCTCAATATAAATTCATAACTACGCATCATGACTACATAATTCCATTTTGAGCTTTCAGGACTCTTTTAAGTATTTCCAAGCGTACAAAATTTGTAATCAAAAGAGATTCGTGCGATTTTTACTAATTTGAAATAAGATATATTTTGGATCATTGGTCAGAATGAAAAAGAAAAAAACAGTGTTGTCGTTGGTCTCATAACTGTGCCGGTTTTGTCAAATTTATCAATAATGGTCCAAACTAACTGAAGTTTTATTTTGTGCATGAACTACAACGATAATAATACCTTACTTGAACTAAAGTATGACAAATGTAGATATCCTGTAAATTTTTCATCAGGTTGGTTAAATCAATATTTGATAGACGGTTGTAAGATAAAATTGCTAGAGTAAAAAATTTGGTTTTTGGTAGCTTAAAATTAAGAAAGCTTTTTTTATTTTAATTTACAAGAAGGCTGTGATTTCAGAAAGCTAGGTGGATCTATCACAGTGGGGTAGCGTGGGTTTCTGCCATCCGGAGGAAACCGTAAATTTTCCGCCCCTACTTTCGCAACCAAAAAAAAAATTACTAAAAAATCTGCAATGTCGAAAAGTCACTATTTTAAAAGGATTCAAAATAAAACGTCAAACTTTATTCTACGTGTTTTTTGCAAAGCGAACTCTTTAAAACAGGCCAATGTTAATTTGTAGGTACCACTTGTTCGATTGACAAGATAGCTAGATTTGTTAATTTCAACATGGACATTGTAGATTTTAAATAATTTTTAATTAATAAATCGAAAACGCAACTTGAATTTCAAGCAAACAAGTCAAGAACTCAGGACATCATATAAACAAACATACAAAAGTAATGAATGTTCGGTAACCCTCCTTCAAGGTTGGGCTAAAATATAAACTTTAATAAACCCAGAGAGCTGGAATCAGTAATTTTTCTCTTGCGGTGCCAGTGGCGGATTTCCATATTTGGCGCCCTAAGGAATTTTCGGAGTTCGCCCCCACCCCCCCCCACCCTGGATTTTTTAAAAACATTTCATTTTGAATAATTAATTTTTATTTTCATTTTCTTAAATATGGATTTGGATCAGGGTCGTTCGAAATTGGATTTGGTAGTAAGGAACCACTACTTGAAGGAGCACAGGATCACAGACGTCATTGTTACTCTGAAAATTCAATTTCAAAAGTTATTAATATGTTCAGTATTAATATACTGACACATTGGTAATAAAATTTAATTCATCAATTTTTACCGAATGTTTATGATTTTCAGTCTTGGAAAAGAAACTTTGCAATTTAGGCGTGTTTTTTAATTCCTCCTGCAATTGTTTTTCTTTTTCGCGAGTTCGTTTGCGGTACTCTGCTCCGCTCACCTTCTTCTTTACCTCACACATTTTACGTCTTGCAAAATACTTGTTACAAAAAGACCGTAAATTTTTGCGACAACGAAACAGGTTCCATGAAAATCGAGAAACACAATGAACGATTTAAGGTTAGGGCATTTGATTAGAAATCTAAGCCGTGTTTTTTTTAATGAACTATAGATATACATAGTTCTTCGATCGAGTTCATTAAAAAAACGACAAGGGAAATTATACTAAGCGCCATCTTCAGTGCTTTAAATATATTAAAATTAAACCGAAGTTGAGTGTCAGTTAACAACTGTTACACGAATTCCCCTCTAGAAAATAATAAATAAGTTTCTAAAAAATAAATTATTTGTTTCCTCACTTCTACAAATTTGCTCTCGTCACTTCCCTGTTGTTTTTATTTTAAATAACGTTTTTCCGACAGCCGGTGAGTATGCTACATTCCGAAAAGAAAGGGAAATTTTGAAATTTCCCAAAACCTGGAAAAAGACCTCGATAAAACCTAACGTTTCAGATTTGTATGTGGAAGAACTATATAGTTTATTAAAAAAACAGGGCTCTACTAGTCGCTCAAGTTGGTAATCGAAATGGCGCGAACATTTGAAAACGCACACACTTTAATAGCTTATATTTTCTTTGAAGAAAATATTTTGTTTTTTTTTTATTTAATTTTTTTATTAATCAATTGTTTTGTAGTGCCTTCCCGGGTGTATATCACACAAAAAAACAATACGAACAATATCAAAACAAAACAAGTTAATTTCACGAGAGTTTATTGCAGACTGCCGACTGCAGTCAAAATTTACAGCGCCTGATGCAAATTCTAGATTTCGTATACCGTTATTACAGTTAATTGTTTTTATAATATATTCTTAAAACTACTACAGTTTCTATCTCATTAAAAAAATAATGAATTTCATTGCCCAAAAACAAATGCTTACTTTGCTTCTAAAGAAATCCGCCACTCAGTGCCAAGCAAGCCAAACCGTGTGGCTTCGACCCACGCCCCGAAATTAAGAACTTCATGTTCAGACTCAGACAGAGAGCCGGGATTAATCTTTAATGCCGGGTTTTCATTAGTAGAATTAGTGGTAGAGTAACTGGCGTACTTTTAAGCCGAGCTAACTCTATTCTACTTAGTTTCGTAGAGTCCCCGTTTTCACTTAAATGGAAAATAGTATGGTACAGAAAGTAATAGTAAACGTTCTTGGTTATGTGTGCATTTAGGGTTTTTTATTTTTTGTTTTAATTCAGCAACACCAAAGTGTTCTTTGCCCATTTCAGGTACTATCATACGCAGATGTCCGTTTACTTTTATTTTTATTAGCCATGCATTCATATTCACTGTATAATTCTACTAATTTAGTACATAGTTTCTGTCTCAGACTATTTCATTTTTACACAAACACGCTAAATACTTCAATGACACGAGGTTTTTCTATGTTCGACTACCTCAACACTGTTTTCATTAGCATAGTGGCGGTAGAGTAGAGTGGAAAGCAGTGGTGGGAGACGGCAAGTGGTAGAGTAACTTTACTACGGTTCTATCCCACTCTACTCTACTATAACCAAGTACTCTGCTCTACCACTTACGTTATCATTAGGCGAGTTCACAAGATAGTTAGTACTCGCCCAGTATACGCTACTCTACCACTAATTTTACTATTGAAGACCCGTCATTGGTTGCGGATGGCTGCAGGATGGCAGATGAGGTATCATTCTAAAAATAACCCGGGTATCTCCTGGGCTATACTACTACACTGTGGTATAGAGGTTCAGAATTTTAATTTAGATAGTTTGAGTAACCCCTTAACATAAAACACGAGGAGCACATCCTCCTACAGGCAAAGCATGGTCAACAAGTTTAGATTTGGGTCCTAAGCAACCTTATGCGTTTGATTGTCTCGTGGCTATCAAAAAAGATGTAAATCAGTTTGTTACAGCAAGTTCTTCTTAAGTATTCTTAGTTGAATACCAATATAGCTTAAAACCTCTTCTCCTTGATAGACATTAGTTGGAGTGTTCAAACCCATAGCTTTATAAATTTGCAATTTAAAGTATATATCCCTGAATCCATACTTACCTCTGTCTTGAGGCCATTAGTGTACCATAAGAATCTACCTTAGGATGGACCCTGCTTAACGTATACTACATTTTCACGGAAAGGGGCTGATACTTTGAGATCTCGGCCATCTGATAGCACTACCGCTTCTAAAATTTCTTCTCAGTAAATCATACTAATAATCCCAACCAAATCTTCAATGAATCTTGTCTTGTGGTTCCACAGCTTTGGTTTGGGTTTTAGTTCCCGATACAGTTGGCCCAATTGACCTAACATTTAAGAACAGAGTTAAAGGCTTCTTTCTTTCCAGTCTATAAAAATAGTATAAAATGGCATCGAATCTAAAGTCCACACCATCTTCGTCGCAGTCACTCAGAGCTCCTTTTCCTGAAATCAATAAATCGTCCAATAGCACACTGGGGATAATAATCAGCGTTACTATTAGGCTTTTGATAACATTAGGCAAGCAGACCCTAGATCTCGTCTTAATTATTGTCAATTCACGTTCAGTTCAATTAACAAGGACATTAATAGAAGTACTGTGACCTTTATATGTTTTAGTCGATTAGAACCTGAAAAACCTGCAACACAACGAACTTTATACCTGCAGCCATATCAGTTGTCACTTTTATCTGTGATATGAGACTAGTTTAATCGACTGAACTCCATCGTTTACACCCTTGCTTTCCTGACACTACACTCAAGCATTAATTTCATCAATGAAGAATTAACGAATGTGGAACAACCTTCCATAGACTGCCGAAGTCCGACTTTCCGAAGTCTTACAGCACACTCAAGCTCTTAATCACTTCTTCTGCTCTGTAACCTAGATTTGGTCATGAGCTGTAGGAAACTTCCTCTTATCCTAATTTTGAAGCAATGGTTGACCTTTTTTAAGCTCTGGACATATTAGTCTCTCCCCGTACTACTTAACATAACTTATAAAATTAAATATAAAGCAAAAGTAGGTATTACAAGGAAAGCTTATTTTAAACAAGAAAATTTACCTTCATTGTTGTCGTATTAAATGAGGAAACCTACTGACGGAATGCAGCTGTAAATTTCGTCTAACGTAAAACTTTATAGGTTTATAATGTGTTCAAGTTTTTAAATTTTACCATCACACAACTTTTCACCATATAGGGATATTTAAAAAAAATCTATTTGCAATAAATAAATTTTTGGGACATTTTTGGGACAGTTACTATTCCTTTCCCAAAGTGGCTCATGCTTGAATTTGGAAATTTTAAAGGTGATTTTACTTGAGACACTTTCAGTTTATCAGTGCGTAGTTAATATTCTATCAAACTAGTATTGCAGTTCGTTTAGAGCTCAACAAAGAATGGAGTGCTATTGTGATAGAATTTATTATGTTTATGACAAAATAGGCAGTGATAACAATTCGTGTATGGTTTCATGAGCCTTGAAATTCGTTCTTTAAGTGATTTTGATGACTCGATGAAAAATCGGAGTACTAAATACAATTCTCATTCTCCTTTGGTAGGTACTGTTATATCCCATCTTAGTCATGGTGTTAGTGTTGCAAGTGTTGAACCACCCAACTTTAATCTCTCAACATAAATTGCATTTCCTGACATTAAAAATGCCATTAATGAACGCCTTAAGTTATTTCCTTTGGTAAAAACTTCCGATTTCAGTACTTAGTTTCACATATCAAGAGGGAAACTGATATTTAACTCACGATGTCATATGTCACAGTAACAATTAAAATCCCCGGCAAGATCGGTAGAAATAAAACACATCCAGCCGCGACATTTACTTGAGCCTCCTCAATTCATTCCCTTGACAATTCAGGAATTCAAGAATGTCCGTGTGTAATAGGATATGCCAAGATTTCGGTCCTCGGTCGGTCTTCAGTAGGCAGAGCCTTTAGTTTTCTGGACACAAGAAAAGAAATCTATTGCTGCGCAGAGAGCGAGAGATAGGACGTATGCACGGAGGAAGGAGCAGATCTTGCGCGGCGGCACAACAAGAAATAGAGAAGACCTTCGCCCGCTCACACAGCCCAAAGCAGAAAAAAAATATAAATAATAATAATAAAAGAGTAAAGGTCCGAGTCCAGAAGGATCAGTTCATTTCATTCGTTTGTAACCTGCCAGTGCAGGCCGATTTATCTCCTTAAGTCGGGCTGGACCTTGGTTGTCTGGGATGTGATGACAGCTTTAATGGTTATGTTTGTACTCCTTAGCTGCACCTTAGCTTTGTTGTAAACCGTCCCCGGGTTTTCTGCGATGTCCAATTTCTTTTCTTATTTTTTTTGTTGTTGTTGTTGTTTTGGTTTTTGGTTTTGTTTTCTGTTACCTCCGCGCAGCGATTTACGAGTGCCCACTCTGCACTGCAAGCTAACTGAAAGAAAACTGAGATCTGGACGTTGGATAGTTGGATGTCGCTTTCAAAATACCCACCGTACCTTGATGGCCGACATCAGGGTCAGTCCATCAGATCAAGTGTCATCGATGCCTCCTTACGTCTACACACAGCGCAAGCGCACAAGGCATCGTGCGCCAGAGTGGTCCCAACGATTCACACAAAAAAACTGCATGAGTTTTGGCATAAATTAACTATAAACAGGCGCGATGTCGCCAAATTCTGGTTCATGTTCTTTTTTCGTCATTTCGTCTTTTTACCTGTCATTCTGAGGCCTAATTTATAATCACGTGCAACACAAACCGGCAGCCAGCAAAACCATTTCAAATGAGATGATGGTATCAAATTTCCGATTAATGTCTACGCGATTTTTTAGACAAATTTACATTCCAAAACTGTCGCTGTTTAAGTCATGTTGACACGGGGCGGAGGCCTATGATTTGAGGGGATTTGTGCATGGGAAATGAAAAGTATTTTTAGAATTTTCAATAAAACACACGCCGATAAATAAAAGGAAATTGACTTGATGCCGACAAAAAATTCGAAAGTCTGCTATTTTTCAATATATAAACATAAATTAAAATGTGGTCATTGTGTTTTCAGATTGGTGTTTGTTTTGTTGTATTCTGTTTTGGAAAAGAGAGAAATTTTGTCATTTCCGATGCTGACGGAGACTAATGATGCATTTCCTTTTGCCTTTTGCCAGTAATGTTTTTTGGACGGATGTTGTGACAACAAAAATGGCAAAAGATATTAATTTTAAGCTTCCTTATAAAAGAGTATTGACCATTTTATGCCCCATTTGTCGAATTTTCATACAAAAGATATTTTTAAATGAGCATTTCAGTCAATGTTGTTTATTACACAGATTTGTTTTTATATTTTTCCTGGTGCTGGTGGTACACCTGCCATTGACATTTGTCTAAATTAGTCGCCATTTTGGATGCTTTGTTTCATTAGTTGATAGGTTCCTGCGAAACTTTTACTTGAAAGGAGTTATGAACGGTATTAATCTAGAGTAGAAAAAGTATTAACAAAAAACAAATAAAAATAGTGAAATGTCTTAAAATCCTTAACGAAATTCAGGGATCACATTTTGCACCACCAAGCAGTAGGTCATTGGTTTTGCTGTTGTCCAATAGGTAAGTTCGAATGATAGCTGGAGGAATGAATACTTTAGATACAACCCGAGCAAATACGAAGAGGTCAGAAAAGATCAAAATTGGGTTCACAACAGCAAAGCATACAGAAGAAGATTCTCGGTTCGAATTCAACAAGTCCTCGGGCTCAGATGGTATTCGCGTGAAATGTGGAGGATCCCTCGTGGCAAACGAGGCGCATGTCTAAAGAGGGCTTTTTCCTTAGATTCCTTATGAGCATCACACAAACAAGTCAGCGATATTGCAGTGAGGTATAGCTTATCAGTTTCTCAGATGTGACCTATGAGGCAAACCACATTACAAATGAAATGGGGCCATCGCAATATCTGCCTTATGTATTCAGAAAGCTTTTAATACCCTTAAGCTTTAGTTTGACTCATACACACCCCGTGTTCTTTTAATGAACTGGGTTTTGAGAGCTTTTGAGTTCCCATACAAAATCGAAAACCCAGGTTTTATCTGGGTCTTCTGGTTCTTCGATTTTGTATGGGAACTCAAAAGCTCCTCAAAAGCTCTCAAAACCCAGTTCATTAAAAGAACACGGGGACAGTGTTAGTTTTTGTTTCTGCCTTCATCCATATTTCAGGCAACTATGTTGGTGACCGTGAAGGGAGCTCAATAGACGGGGTCTTGTTCGATTACGGAGGTCAAGCAGAATTGGACGTGATTAGTACTAAGATGGGGGACCGCTTGGTAAATCGACGCTCGCGTTTAAAAATATAAAGCTTTCGACGCCGCCGCAGTTATTACTCACATTATCAGATTATAAGCCTCTTTTTTCCAATAGGAGCTTTACTTGTGAGGAAAGGCCTTAGATGCTAGTAATACTACCTTGATTGAATGATGAATGCTTTGGTAGAGGTGCTCAGTTAGGCATACAAGGAGGTCGTCAGTAGAATCTTTTAGATCTAAACCCGTACTGCTTGTCGTCCACTATTTGATTGCATTCGAGATATTCCATAAGCTTCGGATGATTTTGGAGAGAATAGAAGTGATTGCTATTGGGCGGTAGTTAGAGGGGTCGCTTGATTCACCTTTTTCATTATAGGCTGAATATGGGCCGGTTTCCAGGAGTCAGGGAAAACTCCGGAGGAGTATGAAAGGGCGTAGAGTTTGCGCAGAGTTTTAACCAAAGGTGAGGCATATTTTTTAGAACCATAGAGGGAATATGGTCAGGGCCCGGGGATTTATTGGAGTCGAGCAGAGATGCGAGTAAGTCGGCCTTGGATTTGCTGTCTGGACGGCGTCGAATCTAATCCGCACACCATCTCTGCAGGGCTCTATTCTACCACCAGCTCTCTTCCTAGTTTTTATTAATAAACTGCTCTCAATCACATCCAACTCACTTCACAGCTTTGCTGACGACAGAACTCTGCGTTACTCGTATAGCTTCGTTAATGCAAGACAAGCACGTGCCAGACCTTGTCTGCATGACCGTGAGCTTTTGTCCACTTCAATCAAGAGGGATATAACACTGATTCTGGATTGGGGCCTAAAGAATCGTGTAGAATTCAACGCACGGAAAACGAAGTATTCTGTCTCTTGTCTACCAAAACCCGCTCCACAATTCCTTCCGTTTCAGTGGACGGTATAGAAATGAAGGCCGAACCATCTCTCAATATCCGAGGTATAATATTAATAATCATATATTCCAAATCGCTAAACAAGCATCACAATGTTTGGGATTTCTTAAAAGGTGCAATTTCCTCCTTCAGCCGACGGCCAAGGCTTTAGTCTACAAATCCTACATTCGGCCCCGCCTCGAATTCAACTCGTACCACCTTAGCGTGGCGGACAAGGTGCAAAACCGCGCTCTCCAACTTATTGGTGTGATGGCGCGCCGTTTGCTCCTCAATTTTCTTCCCGAAACACAAGACTAGCCCTTTCGGTTTACCCCCACTGTCTTCAGTACTTATTTTCAAGTACACATCAGTCTAGAAATTCGTTCTTCTTGAGAACAACTCGACTGTGAAACAACCTCCCACAGTCAGTATTCCCGAACTCATACAACATTCAGGAGTTCAAACGCAAGGTTCACCACCATCTAATCAGGCACCCTCCAGACTCCCCTTAACATATCTTGTCCTTTCTCTATCTTTCGAGCTAAACTTACTACCAGACACCTGACCATGACGTGAATGACATGACAGACTGGTAGTACAAAAGGTGGCACCTAAGCTTAGACTTTTCAGCATGTACTTAACCCAGCATACCTTAATGTGACGCGCTCGAGTATTTCCAACTATCGATTTTTTTACTATTCTGATCGATTGCCCCTATGCGCGCGGCGGTATATAGAAGGCTTAGATATGGTAGAGGTACTCAACAGGGTGCAAGGTATCCCTTCATATGCTAATCTGCCACGCTCGAGTAAATTCCAAAATCCCCGCTTGGGCTCTGCTACTATTAAGAAAAAGCGGGTGGCTGTTGCACGGATACGGACAAATGACGTGAATACGTCTACAATGTTCTGAAAGAGATCGTTTTATTTTTTTATTGGTATCAAAAATGTAGGAAATTAACAATAAAAAACAAATTGAAAAAACCTTGTTGATCAATTCTGAACCGATTGCTTAGAGAGCTTCAGGATACACTATTTTCAATGTTCTTCCATTTGGGGCTAGGATATGAAGATTTTCAGATTTTCCAACTCTTGAACAACCTACATACAGCTGACCGAAAAATGACACTAATTTGGCAAAATCGTCCGCCATATTGGCCCTGCAAAAGTTGTGACCATGGATTCGTTATTTGCGACCTTAAAAACTCCCATATACCGATATTCACTGGAATCGGAATACAATTGGCAAACTTGTCGGCCATATTGGTGCGGCCATTTTAAATTTATAAGCTTTGATCATAAATTCGTTATTTGCGATCTTAAAAACCCCTAGATACCCACTTTCATTGGAGTCGGAACACAGTTGACAAAATTCGTCAGCCATATTGGGGCGGCCATTTTGAATTTGGTAAATTGGCACAATTGGCAAATTCAACCATATTTGAGCGGCCATTGTGAATTTCGGTCATAGTTCGGCGACAATTTTAAATTTAATTTGAAAGTAAACAATAAAATTCTTTGATTCTTCGTCTACGTCATGGTATTTTTTTTCGATATGAACAACTGCTGCAATTCAAAACTGTATGTATGGTTTTTTGTCATGGAGAAAGCAAACTTACAGACGTATTCACGCCAAAAACTCTGAAAGTCCCAGAATGGAAGCAAATTTCATCAGAAAAGCAACAATAAAATGGTAAAATTTATTCTTCAAAATAGTGCGTATGTGCATGTGCGCGTAGCAGGCGAGGGGTTAATTGTGTCTTTAAACTTTTATTTTATTTATATTAAATTACCGTTGTCATATTGTAATTAAATGTGGTTTAAAATAACGTCACACAGCTTACTGTATTAGACTCGTCACACACTTTCATTCGATAACCATACCGAGTGGGTTGTAAAGATAAAGGTAATCCGCCATTTTGTGTTTGGCCGCCATTTTTAATTTTGAATGACGCTACTTAGCTAATTGTATTCTACTTGTCAAACCCTGTCATTTGATACCCATGTCGGGGGTCGGAGAGCACAATTACAAAATTCGGCCGCCATCTTGGGACCGCCATTTTGATTTTTTTACTAAATGGTCAAATTGCATTGTCACGCGAACTATATATATGTGCAAAATTTGAAGTTGATCGGTTATTTGGAGCTGGGTCAAAAACAAGTTTCAAGAATTGTTTACATATTTCACACAACATACAGGTGAAGCTAATATAAAGCGTGTTAAAGCTAAGCTTAGCTTGATATCTTTAAAGTTAAAAGTAAACAATAAAATTCTTTGATCCTTCATCTACCTCATGGTATATTTTTTTTGAGCTGCAACTCAAAACTGTATGTCAAAATTTCGTTACCATCGGTTTTTTAGTCATGGCAGTAAACTTACAGACGTATTCACGTCAAAATGCACAATCACGTCTTCTTTTTATCGATGGTTTCAAAATGCTTTTAAAGGAAATAAAGTATCCTTCGTTTCCTGTTTTTTAGTATTTCAGGACTATCCATGTTCTTAAATATTTTCGAATGAGCTCAAATTTAAGAATTTTTCTGTTTACCACATGAAATCTATTTCCAAAAATTCTCAAATAAAATTTATTACAAACTCTTAACCTTTAAATCATTTACCCACAGATAGAATAACAAATCTCCCTTTCTATTAAGAAGATCACGGGGTTGATTTATTGCCGGCAATCCTAAGAACATTATCCTCATTACGCATTTCCTTGTGGCGACATAAATACCGAAATATTTCCCGAATCATTCACCTCTTTTAGCAGCAGCATCCGTCCGTACCGTCCGAGGATCCTCGGCTTAATCTATTCCCTCTTGACTCGCCTCCCTTAAGGCCGAAACGTACCTATAATTAAAACTTTCGAAAAATGTCTCGAATTCCAAAATATTTCTCCCCGTTGGTATTGATCACCCCAAAAATCGTTGCTCATTAGTATTCCAGGAGTGCATCTTTAGGTACAACCATAAATTACGAAACGTCCCTGGAAGTGAAGTGATGGAGAGTGAAAAAAGCACGCGACAAAGAAAAATTTGAGGCATTCCCTCCCTTCATCAGAAAGGATTCCGGGGGCCACGTACTCGCTCGCATATAGTAGAAGTCGGGGAGTCGAGGCAAAGCGATACCTATGAATACTGACAAGCCACACTCTTGGCGCTAATGCTGCAGAGCGACGCGACACCCATTATGGGATGCCAGGTACAGATCGAGTACCTGTTCCAGGCTCAACCAACAACAGATACAACGTGGCCCGGTGTCTTGCAGGTTGCATGGATAGGAGCCTGGAGACTGGAAGACTGTGGGGACAAAAAGCGACATGAGAACTTCAATAAACTGATAATTAATAAAACAAGAATTGGCCAACACTTAAGGGGCTCCGCTGCATGTACAATAGAGCACCTCCACGACGATGCCTGAGATGCCGCAAAAGGGTAAAAATGCGCAACTGGGAAGGCGATGATACCTGAAGATACCAGAAAACCAAACTCGAGCCTTTCTGGCTTTTCTTCGAGGAGGGTTTTTATGTGTGTGCTGTGCTATGGCTGAGGGAAAGATGTGCAGAGTCCTCCTCCTCCGGTGATTCCGTTGTTGTGTTTCTCGTTTTTAATGTTGTTCCTGCTGTTGTAATGTCGCCTATGCTGAGATATTGCCGATGCCCAGATAGGTACTTGAATTCTTAATGTAATTTCCTTTGTGCATTAGGCTCTCTCAATGGCTATGTAGGGTAGGCAACCTTTAATCATTAGGTACAATTGGTGTTCACATTGTTTCTGGGATTGTGCAAAAGTAGAAGAGGCACCTTCTGTTACCAATGCTTAGTTACTGAAAACTTACTGCTAGAAGTTCTGCGAACTTTAAATGGGTTTTTTAAGATTAAAGATTTTTTGGTGCAGGTTTTAATTGGTTTTGTAAAGTTATCGTAGGTGTACTGGTTCCGTTTATAATCACACTTTTTACCTTAGACTATCTCTAATGAAAATCGAACCAAGCTAAATTCAAATTATAAACCAATCGGTCTATTTGTAATTCTTTTAAGAAAATCACCATATTGTAAAACAGATATCAATAAATATCGTTCTTCTTATAACTCTTTGTTGAGCTCCTACCAGAGATCGGATTGAGAGTTTACTGAGTAATAGGTACTGCATGTCGTCAAATCCAAACACCCCCACTCCGGGGTCCCACATGAAACCAACGTCGGCACCTACGTAGGTATTGGCGGCGGTCCCAAAATAAGTACCAACGTAGGGCTCGACAATCCGTGTAGGTAATCAAATATGTCCCTACGTGGATTTCAATATACGTTTCGATTCAATGTATCAAAAATATAATAAATCAATTAAAACGTCTTATAAAAAATAAAATAAAGATTTTTTTATTATAAATGATCATTTATTTTGTCGTTTTTGGAGTGAGGTAATATCGGCATCGACATTTTCACCCTATATTTAATTCCATTATTCAAAAATCATATTGAATTCAAACAATTTTTTATTGATCTGTTTTAATTTTTCCTTATCCAGTAAATACTTTTTATTTGATTTGTACGTTTTTTTTAAACTTATTTAAATCATAAATACCAGACATTTTTAACCCCATTCAGAAAATAATTAATTCGAACCGTTTTTCATTTGGACTTAAATATAATAGCGTACTTCTGTGGTTTTAAAAGCAAGTATTTTGTTCACACAAATTTTATGCTAGATGACAGTAAAATATTACCAATGCCAAGGAAATAAGTTTTGGAAATCAAGATGGCGGAAAATTAAAATAAGCAAAAGGAACTTTTGTTATTCTGGGTTAAGCCCGGTATGCTAGGCTCAAGGAATTTGCTCAAGAAAACCGTTGCATTTATTTCCTTACGAAAAAATGACAATAGTTCGGAAATTTTGACAGTTCCTTTTTTCAATACGAACATTGCATAATTGTTTTATGACTGTTTGGAATTAATGAAATTGTTTTAATTAATAAGGAATTAAAAAAGAATTAAAAAAATAATGATAAAAATTAATAAAACGTTATTTTTAGTATTGCGGAAAGTTTCTTGCAATTTCAAAAAACAGCTGACATGTCATGTACTCATAACCGTTAAAATTCCTTCAAGAAATGAATGAATCGACACTTATTTCTCGAGGGAAAACTAAAATTTTATCAAAAGCGACATCTGTGTGTCACTAAAAAACACGATATTTCTGGTGTGAATTTCTTGACTCTAGCATACCGGTTACAGAAATCGCCCCAGAAAATATTTCTGAACGATTTCTTGACCATTTTTTTACATAGGTTTTAGATAGGAAAAGAAATTTCTTGAGCCTTGCATACGGCTTTAAAGCCGATACATAAAATTGATGATATCTTTTATATATTCGTCCATTCTCAATACAATTAAAATTAGTATTTGTTCTTTTACTTTTGGTACTTTTTCTTTAAATCTCGCGTAAGCGCATCTTTTAAAAATTAAATTGCCGAGCAATGAAATTCCGGCTTAGGAACGTTGACAAGCAATATTGTCAGTTACCATTGCCGGAAAAAATGCCCGTGGAGACGAAACAAAATATGACCGACGCACACTGGGGCTTCTCCATAGAAAGTTCTGCTCAAAACTCAATTTTCAAAATGTGGATTTTTGCAAAAAAAAATGTATCAGCGTAATTGTAATAAACTATCAGATCACGTCTACTAATTAAGTCGCTGACGGTTATAAGTCCTCGAGCGCATCAGCTTAAAATTACGGTTTAGGCAAAATAAAACTTATCCGATAGCGTATGCCAGTTTATGCGCGATATTAAAACATTTATTTCTAAAGTTTAACGTTAAAATCTATTAAGTGTATTATGTCGGTGTTCAAGCAAGGTATGTGGATTCTTACATCTTTTTTTATTATACATATTACAAGTTTATCGGTTTCTTATATAGGGCTTAAAATTTGTGGTAGTGTGTACTTTTTTGTAAGGGATTTTTTAAATGACATTTTCTCGAAAAACCACAAAGTTATATTGCTAGTTTTTTCGGTTAACTAATATATAAAGCCTTCCGTTTATAATAAAAAAAGAGTCAGAAATAGAACTTTGCGCATTTTTGAAATTTAATTTAAAATACACGTTATCAATTTATTGATTTATTAATTCGTTCAAGAAAATACATTTATCGTTATCCCGTTTTATAATTCTTTCGTTTTACGATCACGGTCAGTTCAAGACTAAATTTGGATAATTAGAAATTTGATTAGCTGGTGATGTGGATTGATATTTTACATAGCGGTTGTTGCGTTAGTGTTAGAATTTTCAACATCCTCCGGCCGCGCGATGGCAACTAATTAATCTGCAAAGGATAGAGCAACTGCACTGGTCTCCTCATTAACTTTCTGTATTGGGGGACTTCTATGAGCTCCAGTCATCAAGTTCCGACATTTAGCATCACTGAAATTCCATTTTCTCAAATTCATGGAAGCTCCTTTCATTATCATTAATTGTATAGTCAATTGGATGAGGTTTGCTTACCTATATCTTAAAAGTAGGCTTTTCTCTGGTTCCTATTGGAATATACACAGACTTTTTATGAATTTTTTATACTGTACGCGGACTTTTGCAAACCACTGTGGCTTAGTGTTAAACTAGTTGGGATGTGGCTTTTGACCCTTTCGGTCCACAAGATTAACTTCCCAGTATTCGTTCAAACAAAAAAAGGACTCGAACGATTTTTATGAAAATCTTTTCAGATCATACTTCCTTTAACACGCTTTGAACGGCATCTTAACGAAGTCGGTATCTTTTTTGGTTCGCACGAAATCGTGCTGGTACAAAAATCACTTACGTCGTTCAAACAAAAAAACGGTTCGACCGATTGTTATGAAAATCTTTTCAGATCATATGTCCTTTAACACGCTTCGAACGGCACCTTAACGAAGTCGAAATCTTTTTTGGTTCTCGCGAAATCGTGCCGGTACAAAAATCACTTAAGTCGTTCAAACAAAAAAACGGCTCGACCAATTTTAATGAAAATCTTTTCAGATCATATTTCCTTGAACACGCTTCGAACGGCACCTGAACGAAATCGATATCTTTTTCGGTTCGCGCGAAATCGTGCAGGAAAAAATGACCACATACGTACGCACACACACACACACACACACACACACATATTTCTTCTCAAATTTTTGCTTATAATGCTATTGGGACCTTGAAACGTGTAAATACATTGAAAATTTCGAATCCGATTTTCGGACCGATTACAATAACTTCCTACTGGGAAGTTAATAAGTTAAAAGGGGGAGGTGTAGAGGAAGTAGCATTTCAAATGATATTATACTAGAGTATCGTTCGTAAGAGATTAGCACAAGTATTCTAAATCTAGTAGTAAGCCAGTCTGTAGTTGCACTTGAAGCAATAAAGACATATGCAACTACAGGCTCAGTTTCAATTCACATTCCCCAAAACACTACAAAATATATAATATATAATACCTAAAATTTGTCACATTATCAATATTTTCGCTATCACTTAAGTCGTTCAAACAAAAAAAACGGCTGGACCTATTTTTATGAAAATCTTTTCAGATCATATTTCTTTTAACACGCTTCTAACGGCACCTCAACAGAGTCGATATCTTCTTTGGTTCGCGCGAAATCGTGCAGGTACAAAAATCACTTACGTCGTCTAAACAATGAAACCGCTCAACCGAATTTTATGAAAATCTTTTCAGATAGTAACTACGGTAATACGCTACCATCGACACCTCAACGAAGTCGGTATCATTGATACTTCGCGCGAAATCGTGCTGGTACAAAAATCACTTAAGTCGTTCAAACAAAAAAAACGGCTCGTCCGATTTTTATGAAAATCTTTTCAGATCATATTTCCTTTAATACGCTTCTTTTTTGGCCCGCGCGAAATCGTGCAGGTAAAAATGACCACGTACGTACGCACAGACCCACACACACATATTTCTTCTCAAATTTTTGCTTAAAATGCTATTGGGACCTTGAAACATGAAAATACATTGAAAATTTCGATTTAGATTTTCGGACTGATTACAATAACTTCCTACTGGGAAGGTAATAAATTTCCTGTATCATACATTTTTTACTTTTTTGTCCATCTTTCGAGAGCGTTGGGGCACCTCAAGACTTAATTTGATTTTCATATAATTTTACACTTTTTATACTCACATTATGTAGCAACTTTTCTGCACTCTTACTAATCGAAATTCCCTATTATGCACATTTGAGGCGCAAGGACCCTCGGACCGCGAGACCGTAGGCAGTCAATTCTTTCATCGCTTTTTGTAGCCTTTGACCCGGCGTAAAATCGTGTCCCAATCTCAAATCGATGGGGACTCGTGACATTTTCCTTAAAGCAATAATATCAATGTCCATACCAAAATCCAGCTTTCCCGGAATTTTTCCTAAGTTGGGCCTTTTTTTTTGTCTAATTTCCCTGGACTATTAGTTGTTCGATAGCTTGAGATTCGTAAGGCCACTTCGTATGTCGAAATTTTCACTTTATACCAACTGAAGCACGAAAAAGACCACTCATTGCAGTCTTGGTTGAATTACCAGTTAGGAATATATCTTTGTAATGGCTAGTCGTGTGGCACGTTATCGGCAATAGCATCGGTCGGCTACATTTCTGAAGTGGATCATTGAGTCTGCAGGGAAGCAAAAGATGCCAGTACTGCAATAAGGCTATTTTCGAAATGGGAACCTAGTACCTACCATTCAAATTGTGACCGTATAAATAGTAGGTCACAATAGTATAAGGAGCAAGTTTCTAGCATATTTTTCGAAACATTCTTACAGATTCGATAGCGAGACAGCGTCGATGAGAGGTGCTCGGCCGTAAACACAAACTCTGCGTCACTGCGACTCAGTACACTCAGCCTTATTATGGTTGTCACTTTCGGTGACAAATGGCTAAGTGAGACAAAAATGCTAACTGAAATTTCTCACCTCGATGAATTTATTGTCCACAATATGGAAAGTGACAATTACAGTGACATTTCCCACTGTGGTGAGGTGACAACCACAATAAGGCTGAAGAGAATTTTTGTGTCACTTCGCCATTTGTCACCGAAAGTGACAACCATAATAAGGCTGACTATTACATATTCATCATGAGAGGTGAAATTTTTGTGATTTTTTTGTGACTGGGGGTTTTGAATACCAAAACAGCTGTGACTATCAGCTCAAGTCATAAGAATAGTCAGCTTGTGACTTATGACTGATCTCAATTAAGGATGGGGGGGCGGAGTTAATGTTATGCCTATGATGTTAAGAGAAAGTTCAGCCGTCCACTGAAACTGAAGGAAGTGGAGTCCAGGTCTTACTAGAAATAACACAGGAATTCGTCTTGAATATGTTGAATTCACCACGCGGCCTGCGATTTTATCAAGAATGAGTTTCTGGTGCCCCTGTTGATTGAACTGGATATAGGTTGACAAGTGTTTGTTTAGCCAGTTTTTGGGTGGACTTGTGGAGGGTTGCACCTCGGGATAACATGTTTTACTGTATAGATAGAACATCTTGTTTTCGGTAATTCTTAACAAACATTATAAGTTATTGTGATACCCCATGTATTGACTATAGGGCCCAGTATGCCCGTTTCCGCTATTCTGGAACAATAAGTACATAATTATATCATTAATCTCTAGCGGCCTCAGCAGACTACAGGCTATGGCACCCGACTACCCTTCCAGAGGTCCCGCAGTTCCTGTTTTCGTTCATTATAGTAATCATTTCTTTCTCTCCTCTGAAATCGCCTGTAAACATGATAAGCGACACTGCCTTACTGACTAGGGCTTGCTTTTCGACTGTGCTCTCTAGATAGAACGTCTTTTACTTAAAAAATGTGATTCGGGTAGTATAAACCCGCCTTATTTGAACATCATCTATGTGGGAATCCCGTCTGTACCTAAGACCCTACCTTTAAGCTGGCTTATGGGCGTTCTATTTTCTTTTAAACTTGCTGGCGTTAAAGAAGTATTATTATAAAATAATGGGAACTATTCTGTAATTTTTCTTAAAATAATATTTTATGTTATGTTCTGATGATAAAATTTCTTCTTCATAAAATAAAAATAAAATATTTTCAAAATTGGTATTCTGTCATGCTTTCTTAAAATTATTTTATGAAGTCTTTTATGAACACATAACATAAAATATTTAGTACAATCCGCTATGGGTTCTATTACGTTTTGAACAGCTGATCGGTTGAAAATGAAAACAAATAAAATTATGAATGAAAACAAACAAAATCAAAGCGCGCCTTGTTTCAGTATCTTACAAAATACAATTTTTTTAATGCGTTTGTCATATTAATTTTTAATTTAATTCAAAATTCAATGAAAACTACTTTCTCCCAAATATCAATTCCCGTGTGTTATTTTCATAAAATGGGTTAAAATACCTGTAAAATGTGCTGCTTAGATTATTTTATGTTATGAAGCGTAACAGGAAATATTTTATGTTATGATTGATAAAATAAAATAAAATTTGTCGGACAGAATAGGATTTTAGAGAATTCTTTTATGTTATGGCATATCATAACATAAAATGATAAAATTTTACTGACAGAATAGGCGACATTGATAGACCATGCTCTTTTAGGTCGTCATTTCGCATTTCTTCCAAGATACCCTTGGGAACAGCGTTCAGATTTGTCTTTGAACTACATGGAAGTCTTCGCTCCACATATATGTTGTTCTAATTTCTACTCAAAGAATTCTTCTTTTCTATCTGTTAACTTATTTGTTTTCTTCTCATCCTTTTATATTTTCTTCTTGCGAACCAATGCTCTATGAAATTACTGCATTTCTTGGAGCACAATTCTCAGGCTCAGTCACCAGCTTGCATCAATCACCGAACACCAATCTTTTCGATCTCTACAACTTCTGCCTACCATGTAGTCAGCAGTACTAGTAAAAATACTTTTAAGAGCGGGTTAACTGTCGTCGCCGCATCTAGTTTCCAGAATTACTCTTAGCTCATTAAGGGTGGGTTTTAACCCTCAGTTTCATATGTTTCTGGAAATTGGATGGTGATTTGCGGAAAGAAAACTACCATTGTTATAAGGTCTCGTGGTTGGTACCATGGTATGTTCGTAGTCTCATTAGGCCCGAAATATGTCAACGGTCTATCAATACATGCTTTCTCTGGTTCTCTGGCTCCATTATTGGATACCCAGGTGGCTTATGTATATCGACGTGACGTGTAATTAGTACTGGCAACAGCCGAACTATTATTTTCTGTCTACTCTATGGCTCGTTGTCTATGGTCATTGGTAATCACTCAAGCAAACTGTGGGTGTCGGGGTACTGTCTGTGTACGGATACTGTCCACTTAACGCAAATAAAATTGCTCCAGTTCGATTTTTGCATTACATCGGAGGCATTGAGATCCTGTTAACTATGTATTACAATTCTACCTGTTCATCGTCCGGGGAATCTTCTGTAGGTGCGTTAACGTTAATAAGGCTTATTTGCTTGAATTTATTCCTTATAGTCTTTCATTTATCCCTTCAAAGCCTTTAATAGTAGGTTTCATAATTTCGCTATCCATAAAACCTACTCTGCGTTCATCGTGACTTGTATGACAGCTTTTAAATACGTCATTATCTCGTTTTGCGAGACACCAATTATTATCAATCACATAAAACTATCTGTATTCAAAAAAACTTCAATAAAAAAACTCCTGTCAATTTCATTTAATACTTATGCATGCTTAATTCAGGATAAAGAATCCTTCAAATAAAAACCACTATTAATAAAATTTGATGTGAAAATGCTCGTGTTGAAAATTGACTAACTTCGCGAAAAGCAATTAAATTCGCATTTCATTGATAATGATCGGTACTAAAATAGCCTTGAAACGCTATCAGCAATGACGTGAAATGCATTCATGCAGGTGCAAGTGCATCGCTTTTAATCACCGGCACACAATGCCCATCACAGAAATTAAATGATGAAAATAACTCTCATCCACTCAAGGTATACACAGAGCTCAGCTCGACCACCACTAATAAGTTATTGCGGATCTGTTGCATCAGCATCATGACAGCTCCCGATGCATCACGGTATACAGAAACAAGGTAGTGTAAAAGAGACTGACAGCTCGAATATCGTACGAATATCGTAGAAAAAGCCGACGTCACCCGGCAAGTTAATACAGAAAACAACAACAACAATTTCGATTTTGTATGGGGAAGACTTGCCGAGTGACGTCAGCATTCAAATGACATTTCTCTTTTACATTACCTTGTTTCTGTATACCGTGCCGATGCATATGATGCTGCTCAAGACCCGGCAATTAATTCAAATAAAATTAGCGCGTGCATTTAAAGGGTGAGGGTATCCGGGAATTGTAGATTGGTGTCCCGTGTTTTCTGCACATCCCCTCGAGAAAGTTGCGGATGTAGACCAACATTCGAGCTGAATAGTGAGTGTGTTTTTATAATAATAATAATAATAATAATAATTCCGAAATGGATCCGGATGGGTATTCTCCTCTGGGGCCATCTGTGCTGTGTTTCTGATAGTGTTAAGCAAATAAAACACCTCCTGGAAGGCATTGGAACGTGCACCTGAAAGCGAAGCCACAAATCAATTTCACACGCGATTCTCTCGTTAATAACACTCGCAAGCCGTAGGCCCCGAGATCAGATTTCATATCATGACCAGAGCACATTTAAATCCCGAACAGATTTTCGTATGGGGGCTGGTTCCCAGGATATTATTTATGGAGCTCCATTTGATACCGGACCAAAATTTTGTACGGGATCCCCCCCGTTAATGTTATTAGGGATGTTTTGCCAGGGGTGGTGGGAGTTTTTGATTTTTTTTGTGCGATTTGTGGATTATGTGTTTTTGGTCTTGTTAGTAGGCGAATCGGTTTAGAATTTTTGTCTATCATTGCCCCACTTTGGGGATTTGTTTGCTTTTTTGTATTCACACAGGGTAGTCTCGGCAGATTTGGCATTATTGGCGCTTCACGGGGTGTAGTGTATTTTTCGAAATTCAAGTATTTTTTCCTTTTTCTTATGGTTCTTTTATACCTTTTGGCACATAGGGCGTAAATAATTGCCCTCCAGGGGACTCTGTTTTGTGCGAGCTCTCAGCTCCATCCAGCGGATCTCTCAGATGTTTTGCCCTCGGCTAATAAGGTTCTCCTTCATGTTGTTTTAGGTCTTCCAACACAACGGCTTCCTTGAAGATTTCAGTCAAGGGCCTCTTTGGATGACCAATCCTTTCTTGGGCGGCACACGGCGTCAAAGTTCTTCATTTTCTAATCCATCTTGACTATCTATTTTTAGGTTATATAAAGGTGCCTTGTAATGAATTGGGTGACTTTCCTATCCATGGAAAGTAATTAGGTAGGAGCGGTAGTTCCATCCAAGCCATAGACTGGGACACAATTGGCGCTAAGGTGAGGAGTTTTGTCGCCGCATTCTTGAAAAAAATTTGAGTGAAAGGAGGCAGTAAACTAAGAGAGATTTAACATCCATTCCGTCATATTTAGGTACCGGATCAAATCTCCTTTTTTGAGTTCGAAAAATTCTCGAAATCCTTTATAGTCCAGTCAATGACCGTTTTTCCTCAGGATTCTGTGAAGCAGCTCCGATTTGAAAAAAATTTTGAATTTTGGTTCTACTTACCCTCTACTTCAAAGTTTCGGGGGTGAAAATTTTTTCATTGAAAACAAGTCCAGGAATAGATAGAATGGCTAATTCTAATAGTCCAAGAGCCTGCGACCGCCAGATTTACGTCATAGTATAAACGCTGAAAAAATTTCGGCGTAAGGACACTACAGCAGGTAACAACGTTTGACTACTAAGAATCCTGAGCCGCAGTGGCTTTGGAAGGAAGGAGGTAGCAAATGTGCAGAAAATTGATGCCAACTTACGTCATTTTATAAACGCTGATTTTTTGATATTTCCTCTGGAATACTATTAGAAGTCACGTCCTCCATTGCCAGACCGTTTGCATAGTGGAAACCCCTTGCCAGACGCCTTAAAGGTTAAAAAATTGTATTGAACTTAACTTTAATAGTTTATTCAAAACGCCGAAACGTAACACCCCACTTTGAAACTCGTTCCCTATATGTTTTTTGGGTTGCTGATTACGAAAATCAGGGTCCCGCAGTAGTAAAATATGGGCGTCAACCTTAAAAATGCAAAAAATACCCCCTTTTAAGGGGTTTTGCGATAATTTCAATAATAATTAAAAATAATCCAATGAAATACACTTTTTTCAATATTTATTTGCAAAGGTGGTTGATTTATACCAAATCAAGTCAAATTTTATGATAAGGGCGATCCTAAAGGGGTAAAACTATCCCTAAATCGGCTGAAAATAAAAACATTTATAAAATATTGTATTTCCAACTTTAAAATCGCAGCGGTAGTTTTAGGCCCTTAACGGTTGAAAATCATTTAATTTTGGCTGACAATACGCATTCAATCGAATTTGAAGCTTAAAGTTGGAAATACAATTTTTTATAAATGTTTTTATTTTCAGCCGATTTAGGGATAGTTTTACCCCTTTAGGATCGCCCTTATCATAAAATTTGACTTGATTTGGTATAAATCAACCACCTTTGCAAATAAATATTGAAAAAAGTGTATTTCATTGGATTATTTTTAATTATTATTGAAATTATCGCAAAACCCCTTAAAAGGGGGTATTTTTTGCATTTTTAAGGTTGACGCCCATATTTTACTACTGCGGGACCCTGATTTTCGTAATCAGCAACCCAAAAAACATATAGGGAACGAGTTTCAAAGTGGGGTGTTACGTTTCGGCGTTTTGAATAAACTATTAACGTAAGTTCAATACAATTTTTTAACCTTTAAGGCGTCTGGCAAGGGGTTTCCACTATGCAAACCGTCTGGCAATGAAGGACGTGACTTCTAATAGTATTCCAGAGGAAATATCAAAAAATCAGCGTTTATAAAATGACGTAAGTTGGCATCAATTTTCTGCACATTTGCTACCTCCTTCCTTCCAAAGCCACTGCGGCTCAGGATTCTTAGTAGTCAAACGTTGTTACCTGCTGTAGTGTCCTTACGCCGAAATTTTTTCAGCGTTTATACTATGACGTAAGTCTGGCGGTCACGGGCTCTTGCTCTATAAGCAACTTTTGTTATATAAAGTTTTTTCTTACATTTCCAGTTATTTTGATTCATTTTTGATGCATTTTGAGTGCTTTGCTGCACTATTTTTTTAATTTCTCCAGTTCTGTTGGTCGTAGAAAAATAAAAAAAATTGGAAAATACTGGTGAATGAATAGACAATCGAACTGATTTGGTAGAAATACTTTAAAAATGAATCCAAACCTCAAAAGGCCAAAATGTATGAAATTTTGTTTTATTTTACTAAAAATGCAATAAATAACGGGAAAAAGGCCGGATTTTGATAAAAATTGGAGAAAATATGTACTTTGATACTATAAATGCGTGGTTGAAATTTCAAAAGAAAATCTCGATTTTTACGGCAACAATTGACACTTTTCGAAAAATTTTAAAATTGCCGCTGTTTTATGGCAAATTATCGTACACTAAACTTTTTTTTTAAATTGTAGGTTTTTTTAAGTACTTTCTTGTGAGCATACGCAATACTTCGTTGCTTTATTTAAAGTGCCCATTTTAGGACTTTGAAAAAACTAAAAAAATGAAATTTTTCAATTTTTTTACTGCTTGTCTCTTTAGGCTCGAATTCAGTATTAAGGAAAAAGAGAAAACTTACCCAGCCCAGGTCCCGTGACGACACTCAGATCTTTTCTCACAAAGGAAAAAAGCTTTCTCGTGACGTCACTCAGATCTTTTGTAATGTAAAAGGTGTAAAAGCTTTTTAAGATGGAAACAGAGCTTTTCCTTATGAGCCTACCTTGTAGATATTATTGTACCATGATCACAACGATGTATCATCTAGAATCGGGGATCAATCTCTATACAAAAATGACAGACACACACACATTGATGGCCCTTGTAAAGACAAGAAATTTTATTGCATTTTTCAGTGTACGCCGTGAGTATGTAGTAAAATCAGTCTTACTACATGTTGAAGCTTGACTAGCCTACGTCGGAGAGGGACCCTAAACCTGCCGGCCAGAGTAAAGAGCTCCTTCTGGCAACTATCCACCAGCTCAGAAGTTATACGGGCCGAGCCTAATACCTTGATGGCCGTTTGCCTATTTTATAACAGAATTCCCCTGGCTTCCAGGTTTGGGTATGACTGCTTTTCTGGTCAGGCATCAACAATTGTCAGAATTTCTCCGTGCAAAACGCTGGCGTAGTTAGGGAAAAACTCCAGCCCCTACACCCGACTCTGAGTTGTTTCCGTCAGTTTATAGGACAGCATCACGGTCCTTGTCGGGTTGGAAATGTTCCCATTCCTCTCTGGTAGGAATCCGTATATTGAGGTCACTCCCGAAATTTAATTTTGCGTCCATGTAGTCGGTGGGCCTTACTACCATTTCCTGTGGTAGAGAGCACAATATATTACTGTGTTTCCCGTGTGCTAGGTGTGCACGCATACTTGTACTAGGGTTTTGTATGTAGACCGCACGCGGACCCATAGGCTCTCCGGCAGTCATCATATAGAGATCAATATCTGAAGCAGCCTCAAATTGGTAACACTTGGAATGTCCATTTCGCTGTCGACTTACCTACCCGAGTAAAAATAAAAACTAACCCGCAGCTAACCTGCATCAGGTACGCACTAGCACGCACGCTGTGGCGCGAGCGTGGCTCCCTGTGGCGGGCAAGTTTTATTTTTACTCGGGAACAAAACTAGCACGTATGCTCCCGCCACAGGCATCCACGCTCCCGCCACAGGGATGCACGAAATCGCCTGTATTGCTTTAAAAATTTGTAGGGGACGAAGAAAAGGGGCAACTATCTAGCTTGGTAAAACAACACTCGTGTTTGGGATGGTTTATGCCGAGGTGGATGTATTTATAAATGTTCATGCCTGAATTTTTAGATTTTCGTGCGAACAAATTTTTAGATTTTCGTGCGTGTCGTGTCGTGGCGGGAGCGTGCATCCCTGTGGCGGGTGCGTGCATACTTTTGTGGCGTCCCTATTTGTTCGCTATGCGCGCCAGCTGCGGTCGCGTGCGTGCTAGTAAGAAAGTTAACCAACTAAATTATTATTTACTTTAAATTATTTTACCTAAATCCTCCAAGAATTTTTTCTTCCTTTGTAGCTATTTTCATCTCCTTACTTTAAAAAAAATCGTTTATATTAAAAATATGGAATTTCCATAAGAAAATTTTAATAAATTCAAATTCCAAGTAAAATTTTCCAGGACACACGATACTGTTCATAGCAGCAGCACTTTCCAGGATTTATTACTCAATGTATTTTCGGAGCATTTTTTATGGTAGGAAGTACTTTAAAAATATATCACCTCCCCGTTATCATTTTTAGCACTATAACAACCTCGTAATTCGATCATTATGTTATCAGGATCTGATTACACAAAGCAAATTCAAACATCGTAAATTTTTTGATTCTCTACGATAACACCACAAAAAACAACTCAAGCCACAGAGAATCCTGTGAAATTTGAGAACCAAAAAAAAACAGAATAATTCTTTTTCTTTACTCGAGACTAGTGAATCATTTAGAGGCTTACAAGCTCCTTTCAAAAAGGATATCAAATCGCTTGGAATGGTAATCTTCGCACCTTTACAATACCATAATAGCAAAACACACAAACACATTGAATCCTGAACATATAAACGACAAACACCATAGAGTCCTGTTCCTGTCTCCATTTTCTAAAGCGCGAAGGATTTCTTTTTACAGAGCACATGATAGAAGAGGAGAGGCGAACGGAAAAGGTTACAGTCACATCCGACAGGGATCTTTAATCCTCTGTTATCCTCTTATTTTTACGATAAATTGCACCTTTTTCGTGCCTATTTGGTGCCCCTTGGGATACTTTCAGTTACACTGAACACAATGCCGTTTGCACGTCCCGGTGCTATACTTGTGTTTATCTAGGTGTTGCTTGTCAAAAATTTGACACCTCCAGAATGGGGGTATCCTTTGTGAATCTGAAATGTGTGTGCTGTGATGCAACAAGCCAAACTCGGATTTAGGCTAGGATTAAGATTCGAGGCAGCAGCCTGGTGTGGTGTTGGCCTAAAGTCTTGGGAAAAGTATAGATCGAATAGTGGCAAATATGTGATATATTATTTTTTTCGGAGATAAGAAGTTTTAAACTGAATTTTTCTTGTCAAAACAAAAAAAAACTTTTTCGGGGTGTTTTTTGTAGAAGTGCGAACGAAAATCTGTCGGATGATAGAATTTTTGTCATTTTAGGTAAGATTTAAAAACATCAACTAGACATCATCACATAATTTTAAAATAATCTTCAGGGATTTTCAGGGGATTAAATGAGGAAATTTTATGGACGATACATTACTTTCAGGATATATGACCCATGAATTGTACGACTTATACAAAGAGTGCAAACTATCAACACTCGGTAGTCTAGGGAGTAAGGCGCCTGGCTTCCATCCCAGAGGTCCCGGGTTCGAATCCCGGCAGCACCACGGTGCTTCGCCTTTCCCACCTTCTTTCTTCTTCCCTCCTTACATTCCTCATTCCCCCTGTCACTGCCCCGCTCCACCAGCGCTCGGTTGGTTGATGGGATTCAACTCATTTCAGGAGGCATAACACTCCAGCGAGTTGTTTCTCGTTGCCCCGATGCCAGAGTCGCGATAAGAAATGGTTGGGAGTAGGTGGTTGTGGCAGTTCCTTCCTTCTTCTCTCTTTCTCTTCACTATCTATCGACTAGAGCTTGCTGTTCGACATTGCATTCTATACGTAGAAAATAGATTGTCAACAGTACAAATGGCTTTGCATGAGCCATTGCCGCATGCGCTGCATTTATTTGTTTGTTTTAAAATATTCTAAAAACTCTTTAAATATTCTTGAAACAATTTATTGTTCGCATCAAAATTTCAAATTAAGTTAATAAATGAAGTTGGTTGGCTGAAAATAATTTCTTTTCGAAGATTTATCAGGCATCGCTACTAGCTTCCGTTTGCTTCCTACTTTCGTATCGCCTTAGAAAAGCGGAGTCTGAAGTCACAGCCAGCTTCTCAAATTGACGTTTGAGCCGCCTGTACATCAGGATACAGATTCAAGAAGTGCGGACCTGTTAGACTTCCATTCTTCACAACTCTCGATAATGATAACAAAAGGTTTTCAAAATCTATCTTGGCCTCTAGTATATCAGAGGAGATGGTTGTCAATTCAAAATTCGAATCCTGTAAGCTGCTTAGATGACTAATTATGTCGCCTGGTGTAAATGTCTGCTTTTTGTATAGTGGCAATGCACCGCAGATAGCATGTGTTCTGGCTGTTGTGAAAAGAGCCGATTCTTAATATAATGTCTATGATTGCAGTAGGATTGGGTACATTAAGGACTTGAGATACTGAGGGGGGCATTAGGTTCCAGGTTTATCAATTGGGCTTCTAGGCCTTTTTGTTTTGTTTAAGAGTTTTCTTTAAAGGTAGGAAGATACCAAAAAAAAATAAATAAAACACAATTAGTTACTTTACAAGCGACAAAATAGAACTTTATTGAACGACTTTTAAACATAGACTGACTTTTATTTTATTCTATAAAAATGTAACAGCTTTTTGGCGGGCGAAACTCCGTGGGAACTTGTGCAACAAAAAATGATTAGGTGGCGTCTGGGGCAACGGAAATGCATGTGCATTGGCACCTGAATTAAGAGTTAAATGTACTTCAAATGTACTTCCAAGAATTTTGCGGTATGTGGGAAGATAGACCGCGCGTGGATTTCGCGTCTGGGACTTTATATGATTTTAATGGGATGTTGCTTATTATCTGTAACATGATTATCTGTAACACCCCCACCGTTACTCTGAGGCTCCGACGAAGTTCCGCTCATACTTTTATGTTTATAAAATTTTAAATACAGATATCTAATGAAAAAAGTTATAATTACTACAGCTAATAATGTATTTATTGAAAGGTTTGTTATAATATTTTCTTTATTATTTCTATTAATTATTTCAATTTTTTCTCTATTATTTTTAATTTCTTTAACGTGTAATTCTTCAAATTTGATTGTACTAATCGTTCTATTTTCTATTACTCTTGTTACAAAATGTGGTAACACGATGTTATCTTTAACTTTAAAATATGAATTTTCAAATAAGTTATCTTTAATTTTGATATTACAATTTTCAAATTTTATCAATTTTGTACCTTCTAAGACCATATTATACTTGTTGCAATTTTGTATTAAATTAGTTTTATCTAAGTTCTTTGTTATTATTACACCAGGAATGATTTCTTTTATTTCCTTTTTATTGAAATATGTTAGGGGGCAGTGTGCCTCTGTAAAGTTCATGATATTAGAAATGCAATTGTCATGAATTTCTACTAAATTTGTTTTTAAATTATTTTTAACATTTTCATCATAAACGGTATTAAATTGATCTATAATAAAGGTATTTTTCTCTATAAATAAGGCTTTACTTTGTTTATTAGGTATGGGTTCTATAACAAATTTTGAGTAAGCTGTTTCAGTATATTCTGGTATTAATAATATAATTATAATAATGTCTAACTTAAATGCTACTACAATCTTTATATTTTTCAAGTTTTCTATATCTTTTACTATTTTTAATTCTTGCTCTGTTAAAATATTTCTCGATAATATACCTAGTTTGCTTGATAAAATTATTTGCTCTATATTCTCTAAATGGTCTTTTAATAGGTTTATGCTATAATTTATTTGATATATCTGTTGCATATATATAATTTCAATTTCAATTGCTTTTATACTATTCTTTATTTGTTCGTTAATTTCATTTAAAAACTTTGTGACGATCTTTTGTTGATCCTGTATATGAGTAGTTATTACTTTTATCTGTTCTGAAATTTCGTTATTAAATAGGATTTGTTTGTTGTTTTCTTTGATTAGTTGTTTTGTCTTGTCATTTAAAGTGTCTAGTTGGCTATTAATTTCTAGTTCGTCATTGTAGTCCATAGTGCCAGTGAGATATTTTAGTCCTGTGCCCACAACATTAAGTAATCCTCTTTTTTGTTTTAGATGAGGTTTCAGATTTATTATTTTTTGCTCTAGTAATCGGAAGTTGTGGATAAGAGTGCTGAACATGGGGTCTAGGAGGTTACTATGTTCCTCAATTATTTTTATGTTTTCTGCTATAGAATCTTTCGTAATCTCATACTCAGTAATATTTATTATGTGAAGGATCTTTGTCGTCTTTAATATTAAACCGACGGTATCTGTTTTAACAGTTATATACCCATTGTTATTATCGAGGTCCTGAATTTCAAGCGTTTGGCAAACAAGTGGAGGAATTAACATTGTCAGAAGGAGGATTTTGATTCGTTGGTTGTTCATTTTGACCTGAAATGCAAGGGTTTCTTTTAGATTTTTTTTTCAAGTTTGCTTTGATGGTTGGACGTGAATTATTTTGAAATTTCTTACTTCTTTTAATATGGGACTTATAGTATTTTAATCCAGATTTTTCATCGATAACATGATCGTCGTCTATCTTTTTAATGGTAATTTTTCGGAACTTAGGATGATTTTTCCCGCCACGAATTTCTTTTCTAAAACATGGTCCTGGATCTACTTCTATATTTTCTCTTTGTTTATTGAGATTATTTATAACCCTTTCCTTAATTTTAAGTACTCTTTCTCTTACCTCATTGAACTCGGTTTGGGGAATTTTGCCCGTGTGAAAGTCGATCGGTTTTCTATTGGTGGTTGAATGAATTGTATTGTTATAGAAATGAATAATCTTAAGAATTTTTTCTTCGACAGTGTCTATATCTTTGTTTGGATCGTGTCTAAGTAGCCTAATATGTTCATTAATGGTATTATGTAATCTTTCTATGTCTGCATTAGAGGTATGGTTATTATTAGAAGTGAAGTGGATATCGATATTTCGTTGTTGTAAGAAATCTTGCAGAGGAATAGCTTTAAAGCCAAGTTCGTTATCGACTGTGATTTTTTTCACATCACCAGAAGTGCTTAAGAATTGTAATAGGGCTCTCTTAAATTCTATCCATGATCGTCCTGTTATTCTAATCGCTTGGGCGAATTTGCTGAACTTGTCTATGAATGTAAGAAATAGATTGTTTTCTAAAGTGTAAAAGACGTCAACGTGGATAATTTCATTAGGGGCTGATGGGGTTTCTGAGATCTTAAACATTTGTTTTACGGGTTTGCGATCGTATTTTTCGATATTGCATATTTCACAATTATTAATAAAATATATAACTTTTGGGGCAAGCTTTGGGTGGTAATATTTCATTTGTAGTTCTTTTTGTACTTCTGTTATACCTCGATGGTTGTTTCGCAGGTGTTCATCTTCGATTAATTTCATGAGACGTTCTTCGTCTAGGATATCTTCGAGTAATCTTGTACATCGTAGAATTTTAAGATGTTGGGAGAAGTGGGTAAAGAAAACTGATTCGATTGTTGTTAAGAATTCAGGTTCTTCTACATAAATTGCATTGATCGCGTTTGGATTAAAATGCGTTTTAAGAAGGGTTGTAGCTGTTTCTAAATCTAATGTTTTGGCAGATATTATTTTCCTGTGTTTATTAAAAATATTTTTATCTTGGATTCTCAATGAACCAGAATTTGTTTTTCTTATTATTAATTGGTATTTAAAGACGTTAAGTGGCGATTTGCTTAAAGGTAGTTCATTTTCTTGCTCTTCATTAAGGTTTACTTCTATTCGAGAGAGGGCGTCCGCGTTACCATTCTTGCGGCCCTTTTTATACCTTATTTCATAGTCATACTCTGACAATTTTAGTTTCCATCGGAATAGCCTTGAATTCGGCTCCTTTATGGAGAAAAGCCATTGGAGTGGCTTGTGATCTGTCTCTATTAGGAATTTGCGTCCGAATACGTACGGGCGGAAATATTTGGTTGCCCATATGATCGCAAGTAATTCCTTCTCGATCGTACTATAATTTTGTTCATGGTCGTTAAGTGTTCGACTCGCGTAGCAAATAGGATGGTCTTCTTGGGAAAGGATGGCCCCTAGGGCAAATTGGCTAGCATCCGTGGTTATAGTGAACATTTTATTAAAGTCTGGATATCGCAGGATGGGTTCTGTTATGAGAAGACGTTTGAGGGTTTCTATACTTCGTATATAATCAGGATCGTTCATATCTAGTTTAACGTCCTTTTTGAGATATTTTGTTATAGGTTTTGCTATCTTTGAATAGTCTTTAACGAATTTGCGATAATATCCAGTTAAGCCAAGGAATTGTTTTATTTGCTTTTGATTTTTAGGAATAGGAAATTCTTTCATACATTTGATTTTATTAGGATTCGGTCTTATACCGTCCTGTGTAACGACGTGTCCTAAGAATTCGGTTTCTCTCTTGAGAAATTCCGACTTATCTAACTGTACTTTAAGGTTTACTTCTGATAAACGATTAAAGATTTTGTTCAGAGAGTCCACGTGTTCCTGAAGCGAAGTGGAATATATTATTATGTCATCTAAATAGACAAGACATATTTTGTTTATATATTCCCTTAGTACGTTATTCATAAGGCGTTGGAATGTGGCAGGTGCCGTTTTAAGGCCAAAAGGCATTCGCAAAAACTCATAGTGACCATTCTCTATAGAAAATGCAGTCTTATGAATGTCGTTTTCATCGATCTCTATTTGGTGGAATCCTTTCGCAAGATCCAAAGTAGTGAAGTACTGACATCTACCTAACTTTTCCAATATTTCCTCAATATTAGGAATAGGGTATTTGTCATCTATGGTTACTTCGTTAAGCTTTCTATAGTCTATGACTATACGCCATTTGGCTTTCCCGCTGGCGTCCATTTTCTTTGGAACTATCCAGACAGGCGCCGAATATGGAGAGTTGCTGGGTCGAATTATACCTTTCTCTAGCATCTCTTGGATTTGCCTATTAATTTCTTCCTTGTGAATATATGGGTATCGATATGTTTTTGCCTGAATGGGAAAATTATCCATGGTACGGATTTGATGCTTGATAGCATTAGTAAAGGTTAAATTACAGTTTTCTTGATAGAATATGTGATTATATTTATTTATTACGTTTAATAATTGCGATTTTTCTTCTGCGTTAAGATGGCTACAACGAATCTGTTCGTGTAGGGGTTTTTGTTCGTTTTGTTCTATTATATTAAAGTTTTCCTCGTTTACTACTTCAGTTACCAGAGGTTCAATGGCGGTGCAAATTTTGCTTTCCGCTGCTACTTTCACTATTGCGTTTACTTCATAATTATTTACATTATATATGCCTTCTTTTATTAAGACATTAGGGCTTGAAGTGATTTGCTCTTTAAGGAATGCTAATCCTTCTCTCTGTAAGACCGGAATGGGTAATTCTTGTTCTCCTGTTTGTTGCAAATTATACTGATAACAAGTTTTATTTAGTCGGAAGTTTAATCCAATTTCTATGTTGTTTATTCTGAGAACGTTATATTCGTAATCGATTTTTGCTTTCAGAGGGATTAATATATTGTTCCCAATAAGTCCGTCATAGTCGGTGTGAAAATTGTTAATATAGAATTTCATAATAAATTGGGATTTCCCTAATTCTTTGAACAAAGGTATGTTGACTTCTTCGTCGATTTGCACATTATGATTTAGGGTTTTGACTGTGATAGGGTGAGTATATGTATTTATATATTTAGGATGGCATAGACCTGGATTTATTACAGAGTGCGTGGCACCACAGTCCACGATGAATCTAAGTGGTCTTATATTCCCATGAATTAGGATATATGGTAGTTTGCGGTCGAGGCTACTGACCGAAAATTTTGTGCTTGGTGTTCAGGTTCGTTTTCTGATACTTGGTTAATATTAACTTCCATAGGTTCGGGGGTTGGTAATCGATTGCCATTGCGATCTTGTTGATTGTTAAATTGGGGATTGTTATAAGGATATTGATTCTCATGGTTTGTATAATTATTACCTGCTTGTCTGGAAGTTGTTGCAGTTGGATTGAATTGGGGCTGGAATTGCCTTCTATTTGTGTAATTATTATTACTATTACTATTTCTGTCGTAATTTTGCCTAAAGTTTCTGGGATTTTGGGTAGAGTAATTTTGATCATTCTGGGTGGTATTACGTTGATTGGGATACTGATTTCTTCTGGAAGGATCGTTTCTTTCGAAGTTCCTTCGGTTTTGATTTTCCCTATTTCTTTCATACCGTGAGTTAACTTGAGGGTTGTTAGGTCTGTTGGGTTGGTTCGGGTTAAAATATGCGTAACCGGATTCGTGAAGAATATTAATTCCTTCCTCTAAACTTTGGGGATTTCGGCAATATAATACTGAGCGCATGGGCTCTGGAAGTTTGTTTTTAAAAATGGTTAATGCAGAGGATTTGTTGCTATTAATAATCGTGTCTCTAGAAGCATCATCTTGCTCGGATGTTTGCTTAATTTTTATGTTTAATCTTCGAAGGATTGATTTTATTTCGTTATAAAAATCTACACTTGTGGTTTTGAACCGGGTGGATCTAAGGTTATCGAACAGTTCTTCTGCTGATAGCCGATCTCCAAAATTGTTCACTAAAATAGCCTTCATATCGGACCATTGTGTAATGTGATTATTGATTTCTATAACCTCACGAGCTTTGCCGCGGAGTCTTGACTTGATCACATCTGAGAATATGCTTTTGGAAACGCCATCGTATCTGGCTAGAACGGGGTGGATTTTATCTATGAGATCAACAAAATTTTGTAGTTCTCGAAAATCACCATTAAATTCAGGTATACCCGTTAAATATTTTAGGGGATCGATTGTGAGGGTTAACATTGTGGGTGTGGAACCAAAAGTCGTTTCTCTACTGTTAAAATTTTGCAAAATTTCCGAAATTTGTTTAGATTGTTCGCGAGCTGACTCTATGTAGTCGAAGTAATTTTCGTCCGTCATGAATCGATCAACAAAATATCGCACTAATTTATATTACCGGAAAAGCAAAACGCACTGATATATATTCATTAAACACAATTTCACAAAATAAAAAGAAAAACCTTTCAATTTAATAAAACTTAAAACTAACTAAAATATGTATTATTTTTGCAATAATATTTTTGTAATATTTTAAGATCAATCAATATTTATGTTTTTTGAAATGTAACAATTAAATAATATATATAAAAAAAAATAATTTGCTAGAGAGATTTCTGACCTTGGTAAATCCTAAGAAAATGTATGCTTTTAAAGATTGTTGAATATTGTTGATTGTTGATAGTGCTGGATTCCTTTAGGGCCTGGGATTTTTGCCTTCAAATTGATACAACCTCCGGTTGGAGTCTATGTCTGCCGTCTGCTGGATTTCACGCTTTACTTTCACTTGCTTTTAGAAAAGTGTTTAGAAAAAAAAAACTTTTCGTATTTGGGAAAAAAGCGTTATCGATTTGTAAATCTTATTACAAGAACGAGTTTCAATTGTTCCCTTTTAAGTTTGCGAATCTTATCGCAAAACTATTTCACTTTGTCACTGTACTATAAATGTACGTAAATCTTTTTACGAATTTTCCGTAACTAATGCACTTTTAAAACGATGCACATTAAAGTATTTAAAAATACACGCGAAAAATAAATCTTTTTACTAACTCGCGATGCGCATCCTACCGACTGCGCCAGTTTTCTTTAAAGGTAGGAAGATACCAAAAAAAAATAAATAAAACACAATTAGTTACTTTACAAGCGACAAAATAGAACTTTATTGAACGACTTTTAAACATAGACTGACTTTTATTTTATTCTATAAAAATGTAACAGCTTTTTGGCGGGCGAAACTCCGTGGGAACTTGTGCAACAAAAAATGATTAGGTGGCGTCTGGGGCAACGGAAATGCATGTGCATTGGCACCTGAATTAAGAGTTAAATGTACTTCAAATGTACTTCCAAGAATTTTGCGGTATGTGGGAAGATAGACCGCGCGTGGATTTCGCGTCTGGGACTTTATATGATTTTAATGGGATGTTGCTTATTATCTGTAACATGATTATCTGTAACATTTAAGCTTAGACCCCCACACTAGCTCATCGTAGGGTCGCAGTCTGTCCAAAAATGGTCGTATAAGTCAATGCAGTTTTTCCCAGACCATTGCATAAAATGATAAGAATTTTTCAACTCGTCATACACTCTTCATTCCCAGATATTTAAATTATTTTCTTTACTTTTTTTGGATGTTCCAGTTGGATGGTATTTAAAACAGTGAACAAATACAGTGTAAACGGCAGTGCAAAATTTTTATACCCAATTGCTATTGAGTCGAAATATAGTAATAGTCTCACGTATACTTTTCATGTAATGGGTTCAATATTCCTTCTCTACTTGCAATATGTATTGATAAAACCTTTCACCATGTTCATCTGATACTGCACAAAGATTTTCGTGAATGAAATCTAACTGCTGGTCCAAAAAGACGATTTTAAAGATTTTCTCATTTACAGATATTGTACTTAAAATTGAAAAACACAAAAAGATATTAAGAAATATTGCAAAAAAAATTACAGAAAAATCTAAAAAAACCATTTTGAGGGCTAAAACCCCCTAAAAAGTGGGCTTATCGGGGTAGAAAATCGGTAGACTTTATAACCCCTTATTAAGAAGCCTAAAAAGAAGCTCTCTGCCAATTTTCAGCCTGTACCTAATTATTTCCGCTATATTGCTTTTTTCGGCTTAATTTACCTGTACTATTAATTTAACCCAGTTTTCTCGCGATTTTACACTGTTTCTTGCGGAAAAAAATTACGTGATATTTGCGGAGACCCTCCCCCTCCCCCACGTGAGATTTGGTGAGATTCGGCTCGACCCCTCCCCCCTAAACACCTCAGGACGCCCCCTAAGGCACAATTGCGTTCAAGGGTTTTCATGGTTTAATATGTTCTTGTGGCACCTAAATATGATTAAATCACAAAGTGCCCCCTTTTTGTGCGTTTTTGAGACACTACCGAAATTACCCCTTTTTCAGGTTTTTCAAAATAATTCGAGAACAAAGTGAAATTCGAAATTTTTAAATACTTATTTGTAGAAAATCGAAATGCGTCTTTTGAAATTTTTTTATGATTTGAAATCTAATAATAATCAAAAAACAAAACTAATTTTTTTCGAACAATCACGTTTTTTCTTTTTCTTATTATTTGGGTTATAACTTTTTTTGCGGCATCCTAGTAATATATAAATGTTCAAAGAAAAGAAAGCTCTTGAAAAAATCAAGAAACTGTTTTTTTTTAAATTAGCGTAGGACTAACGGTGACCGAGATATCGCCATTCAAAATTGACAATTTTTAGCCATATAATACACGACTAATACACAAATGCATAAAAAAATAAACAACTGAACAAAACACGCGAGCGGGGTTCCCCGGACGCGTTCGAGATACGTTGAAACTTGCACGCCGCGGAATTTCGGTCTTCGTCATAACTCCGATTCAAAATTATCGGAGCCGAAGTCGGAGTCGGAGGTGTAAAATCATTCGGAAGTTCCGACCTTTCGGAATCGAAGTCGAAGTTCCCTACTCATGCGCCTTCCACAATATAAGACAAACATGCCAGACTATGTTTCTATGATTGAAAATTCATATGTCCAATTAGACAAAAGTGACCTCGCACTCATCCTTGGTTGCCTTGATTGTATCGTGTTTTATTTAACATATCTACAATGAAGTTTTTTCTAATCTCCAATAAAACAAGCCCTTTTGTATCACCTCTTCAGTTGACGTTCTGAGCCTAATGGCCGATCAATGTTTTAACTTCGTAAGCAGAGAATTTGAAATGGAGTGATCACCTATTCTAATTCGACAAAAAAGTATTCCAATGCAGTGGAGTTCTTAAGAGATGGAAATTCTTCCTTCAACCATCAGCCCGGGCTATAATCTACAGAGCCTAAAATTCATCTGGGCTTTGAATATAACTCGATTATGTGCGCAGGCACCTCGAGAATCAACTGGACATGGTGCGACAAGGTGCAAAGCTGTGACATAGAACTCATCGGTGTTTCCTCCCTTTGCGACTCCACTCATCGCGTCAACATAGAAATGTAGCAACTCTAACAAAATTCCATCGATATTAAGGCCGAGGGTGTCCATCCATCCAAATGGCACTGGTCAACTAGAGCATCACGAGATCTCGACAAGCTCGATAGTCTCGTCTTGGTTTCGACTCGAGAAACGAGACGAGATTAAAGTTCGATCTCGACAAATATACTCTGGTCGAGACGGGATTATTCGCTCGAGATCTCGTCGGTCGCTCGAGCTCTCGTCGGCAAAATAATAGCAAGTCTGGTAAAATAAAGTATCTGAAAGTTATTTTCAAAGCAAACGTATAGGTTGAGTCTATAAGTGTAAGAGCCGTGATGGGCTTATAAATTTATATTCGCCCCGAGAGACGAGACGAGAAGAGACGAGACGAGACGAGACCAGTCGAGACGAGACGAGACCAGTCGAGACGAGACGAGACGAGAAGAGACGAGATTAGGATTCGCAAGATCCGCCGAGAGCCGAGACGAGACTCGAAATGGTCGAGACGAGAGTCTTAAAAATCTCGTCCTTTCTCGATCTCGTGATGCTCTACGGGCAACGCAAAAACCCTCACCGTGTGTGGGCAAACTCGGATGAACTTATGGCTATAGGATTTATGTACAATTACTCACTTGGAAGACTGTAAGCTGCTAATTTTGAAGCCGAGCCAATGGACTCCACTGAAATTTGCTCCTTCCTGCCTGCACCTGCACGGCAATATTTTTTCTGCAATACAAGACCACCCCGCTCGGCTCACCCCATACCCTACAGCCTTCCTTTTCGCGTACACTTCGGTCTTATTCGAACGACTCAAATGTGGAACAAGCTTTCGCAGTAAGTATTTCCGAATTCGTACGACTTCCTCGAGTTCAAAAGTAGGGTTCATCGTAATTTGCTCCAGCACCCGCCAAACTCCCCTAACCTAGCCCATCCTCTTATATCCTTCAAGATAAGCTTATTATTAGATATAATACCATAGCCCGAATGACACAGTGAATTGGTGGTACAAAGGGCGATTCAAAAGTTTGGTTTTTCACTTACAAATGGTAGCAAATATTGCTTAAACTTTGATGGATATTGTATGAACACATTTTTTTTGTAAAAAAAACATGGAAAGATACTATTTTTTAATTTTTTAATTCTAGTTAAGTATTTATAAATGAAAATAACAAAAACTAGGAAAATTTCAGCGTGCAACAATATCCACTTTTGAGCACAATAAATTATAAATGTTTGGTCCATTAAGGTGAGCTTCTGTGGAACGAAGAATGGTATTATGATTTATAGATTTAACACGTACCAATTTCAAAGAGTATATGTAGAAATCGACTACCGCTGTAGGTGAACGCCGCTAGTTTTTAACCGCTCCAAATTTGAACACAATCTTCAATCTATGTTTGACCCGCAACTACCCTAAGTGAAATCATGATTAATAGCTCATCCCGGTTTTATTAATGACAATTGTTTCTAGAAAACCTAAAATCACGATCATAAATTTCTTTACCTCAAGGTCATGCCTCCACAACAATATAACATTTGTAATAGGGCAAAAACAAAGCAAAAATCTTCCCCGGCAATGGTGGGTGATGACCCGTTCTCCATATGCCTTAAAGATAAGGAAATTGCTCAATTTATGAATCGAAAATGCTACGATTATGGCATGAACGATGTTCAGTCGCAGTCCGCCTACCATAAATCAAATCCCGCTCGCGTGTCCACTTATTTCTCTTGGGCCGCCAGCATTGGGATATGTCTACATACCGCACAGTATTTTACGAATATGACAGCCTTAAAAAGATGCATGCCTAGACGCAGCAAAGAGTGCACTTTATAGGAGTCTTTTGCGAGTAGGACACAGTTCCAAGGTGGTTGGTTTGGTCGGTCGGGCTGCCAGTTGATTTGTTTGTTTGGCTGAAGATCGATGACTGCCCGTAACTGTCTTAGAAGGAGGCACACAACGGCGCGGTTCTGGGTTTCTTTGATTACATGATCTATTGCGTAGGAAGTGACGTAAATGGTAGGAGAGCCGCACTGTTGGTCCAGGAATCACTATGCATCGTACTAGCTAACATTCTAGCGAAAACAGTAATTGCCTATAGGTGTGCTCTTTTCTAGCACAAATGAAATATGGCGTAATGCCGAAGTTTTATACCATATTCAACTTCAAAATAGAAAGGACTGAAAGGTAGTACAAGAGTGGCAGCAAATTATCTTAGACCCGAGATAACATGATGGGAAACAAATGACAACGGTTTACGAGTATATACCATCTAGGCTTCGTCTATTCTCGGCTATGCTGTTCTGTGTACCATATGAACCTCGGCCAGCAGCAGCAGCAGATCCCTAACGCTATGTACCACCGACCAATTAGAAATTCCAAACAAATTTATTCCCGCCATAAGAAGAACAGGAACACGGCCTCCTTGAAAGTGGTGTGGAATCAACCTGATCGGAGCGCACAGAATGACCATAAACGCCGCTGGACACACGAGTAACAGCAGCAGCAACAAAGAGGCTAGAGGCGCTAGTTCTGTCTTAATCGCTCGGTCGGAAACACGACTTACAACGGTTGCCCAAGACGAACATTCCATGACTTTGGAAATTACCACAATCGCAATGTATTGGCATTTTCTTGGCATTTTTTGGTTTTTTTCTCTATTATTTTTTTTTGTTTTACCTTTTTACAGGTGCCTCAGCCGCGCGCACTCAGCACCTAGATGCAATTGGAGTTAAGTTTGCGCAGTTATCTTAAGTATTGAACACTGATGCTTCTATAATTACTGGTACGAGCGCTGCACTCAACACGTTCGTGTTCCTGTGGTGACTATAGCTATATTCCTGAATGACCAACCAACATCCAAGACCATTCGAGTCGCAATGGGGCTACCTTTTCGTAGAGCTCAAACAATAGAAACGGAAGTTTTAATAGAAACGCCACTTCTGGATATTTTTGCAAAGGGAAAATCGAAATGACAAAAGACTTGGCTCGCGGTAGTTAATTATTTGCAGCATGGAATGAGGAAGTTAGTTGGGAAACCGCGACAGATCTAAGGTGGGATATCACAATTGGGGACTGCATTGAAAACTGTGACTAGGTTTTAACTGAGTTTCTTTAGAGAATGATTTAAAAAAAAATTCAGTTAAAAAAAACCTTAAAACCTCTTATCTTAATAATGATTCTCATTCTAAAAAAATTCTTATCTTTTATTTTTTAAGTGGATTACACATTCAAATATTTTAAACCTTTTCGACCTCACTTGAGACATAAAGGGAAAAGTGTATTCTTCTTGGATCACGACTAATTTTGGGCCCATTGAACATCAATAGGTACTCAGAAAAATTGGCTGAATAAAGTATTCTTTCCTGTCCTCGTGATTTTGATTATATATGTATATATTTTTTTAATAAACTTAAAGGTTTTGTAAGAGAAACAGGATCTTAAGCTCCAATACAAAAGATTAGGGTGTACTCAAAGTTAATAGAAATAAAAAATTTCAATTACCAGATGAAAAACAAGAAATGTTAAAAAGGTCATCCAAAAATGTTTGAAATTAATCCCTTTAAATAAAGAAAATTATTTTTTGTTCAATTTTGACGAGCTCAAAAAATATCAGATTAAGTATTTTGGAGTTTTTATCAATACAAAATTTGCATGAAAGAAAAATATCCCGAAAGCCCACCTCCTTTGCCAATTTCTTACTTTTCGACCAATGCAGTATTCCAAAGGATTTAACTCGCCTCGCCTTTTAGTCAATTTAGCTCCAACCAATAGAACTCCTAAAAGAAGTTATTCGCTTGCAAGTTTTACACTGGGATTTGTGTTTGCGTAGTAAGAACGCAAACTCTGTCGCTCTTTATATGATGAAAGAAACGGACGAGAATACGTTTGTTAATTCCTCATCCTACCATGTCTATAAAGCCTAAGCTGAATAAATGGTTTGTTTAATCGGGAGTATATATGACGAATTTTCCAAACCTTAGATCGGGGAATTGTTTTCCATGTACTAAAGTTTCTGGAAATTGAAGTTCATCAGCGTGGCTTCAACACGCTCAGGACGACTTCGACCATGCGCTCTAGTGCAGTGGTGTCCAAAGTGGGGTACGCAGAAAATTCTAGGGGGTACGCCAAATTTCTCTTCAAAGTACTTTATGTCCTCACCTTTCTCTGAGATATTCAATACTGTTGCGAAATTCATTTTTTAACCCTTATTTTTTAAAGACAGAAAAAATAAAAATGACTAAACCAACAGATGTAAACATTAAAAGGAACAAAAAAAAGGAAATAATCGTCAACACTCTTTTAAAAATGGGCGGCTTTCTTTAAGGGTCCATGGGATACTGGGTCACGGCTAGGGATGACAAAAATGGTAATTACATGGATATATCGACATCGAAGCAACATCGGTTTTAATACATCGATGTGCTTTGATGTAGTAAAATAAAAACATCGATGTCCACAAACATCGGAGATTTCGAAAATCAAATACATGTAGTAAATATATTATTGGGTGACTTCCAAAATGCATCACTGCGGTATCACTGCAGAATTCAGCAATTGGAAGTCTGTAGCCCACACTCTTTATTAGATATTTTATTAAATATCTACATAAATATACTATATAGGGATAATGTGGTATAGAACTTTTAATTTTCATTTATTGCTCGTCTCCAGTATTTTTCAGGCAGAGATCCTAAAAATATGAGCTTCGCAAGAACTTTACTAGATAATGTGCGCGTTCGAAAACGCAGGACGGCGGACGTTCTGCAATATTCAGCAATTGGAAGTTTGTGGCTGGATATTGCAGAATGACTGCAGTCCTTTCTAGCTTGATTAATGGTGAAGCCCGCTTTAGAAAATAAACGCTCCGAAAGTACTGTGTAAAGTCATTCCAATGTATTTGCTTTCAATACGCGTGCGATAGTTGGAGAGCATTTTCTTCAGTGAAATACACACGTTGGCCGTTTTCAAGATGTATCGCAATCTGAGGCATAATGCAAAAACTCGACATTTATATATTTACACTTTATTTTATCGCACCAATTAAAAGCTTTTACGCATTATATAAAGAACAATGGATGCTAATATTTTACAGGTTTCCCAATGTTCACAAATATTTTTATTTTGTATATAAATTATATGTTTCTTAACTGATGTGTTTTTGCGGGGGTCGGTAGTTATAGTATACAGTCCATAGTACATGGTATATAGTACACAGTACACTGTACACACTGTACATACTGTACACACTGTACACTCAGTACACTCAATACACTAATTCATACGTTGTCACTCGTAAAAATCGGAGTGCTTTTTTAAAGCTAACGGGTTTTTATATGTACATGACAATTAAAATTAAATATATTTTTTCGCCCGACCAACTTAAATATAATCAGTGAAACATTGAAATTCTCTATATTTCAACAACAGCTTCACTTACCTGGACCAAAATTATCCTATCTTTCAATCTGGAACCAACCCTAAACATTCCCAAATTTTCATTTAAATCTGTTGGGCGGTTTCGGAGATTAGCGTGTACAAACATTGTGACACGTAGTTTTTATATACATACTATCATGTATAGGTACTTCAATATAACTAGCTTAGAGTATATACAACAAATACATCTAGTTTTCTATATTAAACACTTTAAAATATAATTATTGCTAGAGTGTAAATATAAGTGTAATTTACAGTAATGTTTTATAGTATAGGTAGCTTATGCTCGCACATCAGTTGGCTTGTGTCTTGGATGAGCGTGGTGGCACTTTGCTCGTACAATTTTAACTAAGATTACGAATGCTTTAATTCTTCTATTTTGATTAGTTCTCTTATAACTTCTGTAAAAAAAAGTAACTTCGCTATCACTATTTCTTATTCAAACGTCACCATCACTTTTTATCAATTATTATACTCTAAATTTCTAGCTTCCTATTTCTTCATAGTCTTGAATTAGTAGATGACTTCGTTTTGTTTTGATAACCGGTAAATTTTTGATTCTATTTTTGTGTGGATGTGTGCATTATCCTACATATATATTTTTGGATTCAAATATGACTCAACTACTTACCTGGTCAGGACAAGCTTAGCGGGATCATTAGTTGCAGTTAAAATAATTCCGGTATCTATCCAAGGAACCTTCCGAAAACATCCTTCGACCGGAATATGTAGATATTTGTTGTTTGGTCACGCACAACGTACTTCAACTTTGGATGCAAATATAAGTACAGCAAGACCATCATCTTATCCCAACCGCTTTGATGGCACAATTAGATGCCTGGATTTGAAGACCCTTGTCCTTTGGTTTTGTTGGCCTTTAGCAAACGTGAGCGTATTGCCGGTTCTATTCAGTTGTCGGCTTCTTCCATTAACACATGGTAAGTGAAGGATTGTACTACTACAAAATCGTGCTTCGCCACCTTGATTCTGGCACCAGTTGATTTCCTGGACGGCTACCATGTGCTTTGTTTTGCTTTGATTGATGTGCAGCCCAAATTTACGTATCGTTTGGTAAATCTGGATTGATTTGGTGAATTTTTGGAGAATAGTAACTCTTTTCTTCCCCATTTGAATCTCAAATCACCTTTTCCAACGACGAAGAAAGGAAGTCGGCCAGAAAATTTTCTTGACGGAACCAATTTTAAACGTTAAGTGGTTTGAAAAGGGTTTCAGATATCTTTACTGGTTTGTCACAATGGCCCTGGTTTACCTACAATTGGGATTGACATTACAAATCAGATGTTTCCAGTGTTTCCATAGATTATCTTATAAACAGTACTCAACAACGTTACTCGGTGATAACTGCTGCATGCTGCCTGTATGTATGTATATTATTACTGTACAGTTAAAAGACTCCACTTTTCTGGTCTTTATTTTACCAGGTCCGTAAGCGGAGCTTTTTGTCTTTGAGCTAGTCTATGGCTTCTAAGCTTAGTGTCGATATAGTAAACTCATCGCTGATACTGGTTTAGCAATTTCAAATACGCAATTATTAAGTAAGACTTCATACGTTAGTTTTAGAGCGTCTACTCAAACGGTTGCAAAGGAATTGCATATTTTGTTAGAATTGAAACAGCACTTTGGTTTGAATGCACTAGATTGTTGTGGCCTTAATTATGAAGGAGTTCAATGTCCCTACTGATTTAATTGAACAAGAATTGTCGATCAATAAGACAAGGTCTGACACGTGCCTGTCTTCCATTATCGAAGCTTTATAGTAGTAACTCAGAGTGTCGTCATCAGCAAAACTGTGAAGCACAGAGCTCAAGCTGCGCAACAACTAGTCGTTACTCTGAGCTAGTATAATTCAGTCTTACATTTCCGGTTCTGGAAGATGAAAATTAAGAATTCTTCGAAACAGTTGAACGGGAACTTAATGTCCGCCCTAGGCCATTGTGATATTTTAACACTAAAATAAGTTAGGTTGGGAATCCGCGTATAGGCAGTACGTTGACAGCGAAAGCTTGCAGAAGAACACTAATAGCAATAGGCCATGAGTTTTAAAGATTTAATAGCAAGCGAGAAGTTGGTCATAGTTAATTCTATGTTTAACACAAAGCAGCCTGGTCTCGTCTGATGAAGTCACCGACAGTTAACTGGACCATTTAGTGATATGACATACGAATGTTCCGAGGCTCTAACTTCTGATAACGTTACGAATATTCCGTGGTGCCAACTTTCCCAGTCTCATAAAACAAGGGCCTGCGAACTGAAATAAAAGGAGCTCAGAGGTACAAAAATTTATTCTATTACCACTGCATACACCAGCGAGCCATCCACTAAAATAGAACCGGACCACGCCAAAACCTCCCTGTGTGTGGGAAACTCGGATGAACTCGTGGCGCAGAGTTATAGGATTTATGGACAATGACTCACATCGAAGGCTGCAATCTGCTAATTTTGACGCCGGATGAATTGACTGACGCCATAATGGAGCGCTAGTATATGGGAGCATTTACACAGTGCATTTTTTCTTCTACAGATATCAACCCAACTAGGCTTTGGTCTCCAGCTATTTTCAATCTGATGTATTTATAGCCCGTGTTTGACCTCTGATACCAGAACTAATTATGAAAATTTCTAATCTGGAACCAGATTGACATATTATAAAATTTAGTGACGAAGCTTTTAATGGGTTTTTCTCAGAAATTATAAAAAGAACAACTAACATAAAACTTCGGTCAACATAAAAATTTTAAGTCAATATTCTTAAGCAACTTAATAACGGCAAATAATGTTTAGTCAGTCGTTAAAATATTGTCATAAAAATATACAGAGAATGTTCCCCACAACATGAGCACATTCATTTCACAAAGTATAGCTTTTGCCCACGAACAAAACTCATAAATAAAATTAATATCTTAAAGACAACATTTTATCAGATAAGATACATCATGAGAGCCATCATCAGCTGCGGCCGGGAGGCGGAGAATTGGCCGAGCACAAAACTTTTATTAATTTTATTACTATATAGCTTTGGTCCCCCAGCATTGATGACGGGAGTCGTGGTGTCATCGTGTCTCTGACTTTTGACAATATACATCGATGATCTATCTCCGCAAGGCTCATCTCTTGCCAGAGAAGGTTGCAGTTACCGTACGCATATAATGAAAATTACAGGTAAATATTTGACCACCGTACAAAGTCACCAGGGTATGGGGCTAGTGGTAACGAAATCTGTGGGGCTAAGCTCTGCTCTTGGCTAAAGGAAAGACACGAGAGATGTTATGATGGTGATTGTCGTATGCAGGAAGGTTGATGTGTTTTTTATGATAATTAGTATAATTAGCTAAATGTCATTAATTTCGACTTGATCTGGCTTGCAGGAGAGCTGCACTCTCCCGTGGTATGGTATCCATCATAATTCATGGGGCGCAGTTCTATAACTCTTGGGGTCTATTGGACACTTTGATGACGAGGACATGCCTGAATGCGAAATGTGAAAGAGCTGCTCATACTGCCTGGGGGTAGTCATTTCAAGGTTTTTTTTAAGCTTATACTTTTAGTCCAACTTGACATTAATGACGGTAATCATTTGTGTGGATACAAAAAAAAATTCATTCGTGTAGCGATGATGATACTGAGAATATGAATCGTCTTCGTGAAGGATACTGCCCAGCTCCGACGGTACACAGACGGCTTCTTGAGTTCGACAGGTTTGTAAACCTTTCAGTGATAATAATGGTAATAAAGTAGCAATCAGGATAATTGCAGGAATCAACAGAGGGCGCTTTTTTGGGATGAAAATGCTCACAAAAAATCACAATACATCTGGGAACCACTTGCTTGCGCAGGGCCCCTACTAAATCGAATCCTAACGTTTACTGCAGAACCTGTTAATTAATTACTTAGCAAAAAAACAAAGATAATTAACTAAAAACAAAGTTTTTTTTTCGGAAAAATTTGAAAACTTACAACCGAAGTAGATTAACAACAACAACAACAACAAACACGAAAAAAAAACTTTTTAAAGCTACTCAACAAAAAAGTTGCAGAAAAGCGAGTAGAGAGGAGCAAAACCGAAGAAGACCTTCCAGCAAGTGGAGAAGATCCCAATGGAGATGCTATGCTGAATGGGTGTTGGGCCCCTGGATGATGCTGGATCTAATTACAAAAATTCCATTTCATTCGTTCAACATTTTTCATTCGTTTCGTGCAATCATTTACTTTTGAGCAAAAATCAGAAGAAAACATGACATAAAACAGAAGATGAGATCCAGACGGCCATTTCTGAACATTTTTGCTCCTGTTGGTGGTGCATTCTCTATACTCTACACAGAATTTTATATCTAGCAAGAGTGTACATATATAAATGTAACACGCCGAAGATGAGCATCTAGACTTCGCGAACAGATGATACCACACTGTTTCTATCAGTTTCAAGGCTACGAAATCATTTGATGGAAGGAAGAGGAAAAAAAGTGTAATAGGTTTAAGATTCCTATGGTATGGAGCGAAAACTAATTTAACAGGGATAAAGTAGGTTTAGGGATTAAAACTTCAACGATTCTAGTGTACGAAAATAACAAACTGGAAATATCATAGCCAAGTTGATTTTGACAGAGGAAAATTAATAAGTAGATTTCATTATGTTGGAAGGAACTCAACAGTTTGGTATTTCCATAACACAGCATGGTTCCTTAGAGATTTTAAGAAGAATTTCAGAGTTACTGATTTTTTTTATTTCTTGCAATAAATAATTGAATTTTGAATGAAATTAAATTTTACCACAATAAATCGCATTCGTCTACCTACGAACTTTAATTACGATGAATTCTCCCTAGGCACCTTATACCCCGGCTTCACTGGCCGCAGTTTAATCAAGTTCAATTCAATCCGCGTAAGTGGCTTCACCGGCTAAAGTCGAGTTCAGTGCTTGAAATTTTTGTTGCTTTTTCGCCAGAAGTCAGAAATGCAAAAGCTCCCTGGAATGGCATTCCACTATTCCAGTTGATTACTCTCTTTTGAGCGAGCTTTTACTTTCAAGCTTGATTTCATGTTCTGTTGGGCGAAATCAGACTTTATTTTTCCTGGCTTCAAAATGTGAAAATGTATGGGAAATTAGGAAAAATTGAAGCTCAGTAGACTAATTTGCTCGAACTTGCGCAGTTCGGCCGGTGAAGGCGGGGTATTAGACATATTAAATTTTTAGCTCTTTTACCTGAAAAAGGTGTAGGCTCTGTCCGGCTACATTTCATTTTCAACTCAATTACCGTAGCTGTTACTTAAGACACCTGCTAGCACGTCGTAGGTCACGGTTCCTAGACCAAAAACTGGCTCAATAGATCTAGAGCTGAAGGAATAGAATGTTTCGCCTGGAAGTTGGCTTGTACTATTGGACGGCATCGAATCTAAACCCCATATCATAACCCCCAGTGTTCCCAAGGGGTCTTTCCCTAATATTCATCAATGATCTGTTACAAATCCTGCCAACCCACTTAACAGATTCACTGATGATCGCAAGGCAATGCGACGGATTTTGTTGCGCGGCAGTCCATCGTAGCATAGTGGAGGAGATGGGACGAGCCTACTTGTGGCCGATGGACCAATAGACTCATACTAAATTTGTAAAAGTGGGCTATGAGGTAACAAGGGAGTTACTACCTCATGCTGTTCCAGAGTGGGCATGAGGTTATAACAGGTCGTACTTTCATGGCACAGGTTGGGCGATGCACCGTTCTGCCTAGAATTCTCGGACGTTAAAAAGGACGCGAATCATGCGAATGAATTGCATCTAACCCCGGAGAAACTCCTGGACAAGACGATGAGGTGTCACGCTGGGAGAATGGAAGATGAGAAGGACGCGGCTTAGAGACCCACAAAATCGATAGTCAGGAGTTTATCGGTAGAATGCTGTAAACCTTCGACGTACCTTATGTACCAGTGAATGGGGTAGCAAGCTTCGTCGCAGTCATCTTATCAACGACTGGTTCTGAGGAACATCTTTTTGAGAGACCTTTTTAAGTATCGTGTTAATGACGCCAGTCCGAAGTAATGACTTTGCGATTTGTGGCGGTCTGGACTCAAACGTCATGGAAGAGGGTTAGTGAGTTAAGTCGCTAGGAAGTTAACACTTCCGTCTGGTGGAGGACTCGTGGCAGTTTGTCCTGTTTTAGACCAAAACCTTCCAGGCGGTCGAGCACACATCCCCCCACTGCTCGATTGATCAAAGATTCTCACCACTATGCTCTTCTATCCTGGATACCTTCCCAGTGTTCCCGGGTTCGAATCCCGGCAGCACCACAGTCCTTCGCCTTTTCCACTTTGACCACCTGCATGACTTTCCTTCTTTCTTCTTCCCTCTTTGCATTGCTGATTCCTCCTGTCATAGCCTTTCGCTAGCACTTCCCTGCTCCACCACCACCTCGTTTCAGGAGGCATAACACTCCAGCGAGTTGTTTCTCGTTGCCCCGATGCCAGAGTCGCGATGGTAATGGTTGGGAGTAGGTGGTTGTGGCAGTCAGGCTCGGCTTAACCGATGAAGCAGAAGAAGCAAAGCATCGGCGCGCCACACGAACAAAGGGCGCTAAAAACTATTTTAAAATTTTTTTATATTTAAAATTTTATCAAATTTTAACTTTTTTTAAATGAGAGAAGAAAATTAGGCGATTTTCGAATTCAGGCCCAAAACACATTCGGCGCTGCATACTTCATGCCTAAAGCTTCACGGCTTCAAATCAACCATAATTTATTAATGCTGCCACATTGACCGCTCCTCACTTCACGCTACAATGAATTAAAGGTCATCCATGACCATTTAGTGGTTGGGAAAGTATAGCCCTGCCATTTGACAGCTGTCAAAAATAAAGGTCAACCAAAGTGGTATTTGTTTAGATAAAGGTTTGCCATTTTACAATATGGATCGTTTAACCACCAAACAACTCGTTAAAATTGTTGAACTGTTTTATCAAAATGGTGTATCTCCGGTGGCCCTATTCAGTAAGCAGTAACCAACACAATGCGGAAGAAACTGGATCGGTTGCAGACATCGTAAGGCCTGTGCATCATCGTTTTGCCCGTTCGACCGAAAACAATGCCGCTGTGAATGACAGTGTTGACGAAGACCCAAATTTTTCGATTATTCGCGGCGCGCAGCATTTGGGCTTGTCATTGTGGCGCATTTTGCATTGCAATTTGCACCTTCATCCGCGCAAAGAATTGAAGCCAGCAGATCATCGTGTGCGCAGGGATTACGCCGATTGGGTGCTCGACCAACAGGCTATTGATCCCGATTTCAATTGGCCACCGAGATCGTGTGACTTAACGCCTTTAGGTTTCTTTTTGTGGGGCTACACAAAAGACCGTGTTTATGTGAACAATCCTCAAACTTTGCAGCATTTGCGGAACGGCGTTCGACAAGTTATGGCCGAATTACGACCCGAATTAAGCGAAAAAGTGATCGAAAATTACCTCAAACGGATCGAGTCCTGGAAAAGTCTCGTGGAGGGTATTTGAATGGTATTGTGTTTCGCACATAATGGCACCGTCCAAACATTAAAATGAAATAAGAATATAATCAAAATCTAAACGTCTTGTGTGTTTTTTTTAATTTTACTTTCCCAATGAGAAAATAGATGACCCTTCATGAAGCCAGATTCAAGAAATTTTCAAAATTTGTAGTATGCCGCGTAAGTCCTGTCAACTTCAGAAAAAGGAATTGTAAAAACTGTCACATTTCATTTAAAAAAAAAAGTGAAAAAGCAGAAATTTAAAATGGAAGGAAAAATAATAAATTTTGTAAGGGAAAATCCGAAATTTTTTTTGAAATAAAATGCTTTTTCGTGTCTATACATTTAAATGCCAACAATTCCGTCAAGTTGTCGTTGGTTTTTGCAGCTTCAAATGTATCTGCAGTGGCTTCTTTCCATCGGCTTCAACTTCATATCACTTGCGGCGTGAAGTATGTGCAGCGCCTAATGTTTAATGTTAGTTCTTGTTTTCAGTTTTTTATGTGTTCCAGTCATGTCAATATTTTCATTTTTTATTGAAGAAAAAAATGTCTAATATTATATCCTATAAAGGGCGCTTAACAGAAAGTTGCTTCGGGGCGCCAGCACCGCTAGAGCCGGGCTTGGTGGCAGTTCCTTCCTTGACTTCTCTCTTTCCCTTCACTATCTTCCGACTAGAGCTTACTGTTCGACATTGCACTCTATACGAAAAAAATAGATTGTAGACAGTAAAAAGGGCTTTCCCTGAACTCTAGTTTTCCACATAAAAAAAACTAAGCTTACTACTAGACATTGCACCATGAGCTGAACGATATGACAAACTGCTAAATACAAAGAATGATTCCTAAGTTTGTTTTTTCCACATAAAATAAACACAACTCCTTAACGGGCCTGTTAAGCGAATTTTAATTAAACTCGGTTTTATTACCCTTTTATTTCCTCTGGTAATAAAAATATTTTGTGTGAAGTTTTACTCTGTTTTATTACCGCTTTATTACCTCTAGTAATAAACATATTTTTTAAGAAATTTGATCACATTTTCCAATGCAATAACTAAAAATAACTGCAAGAATTTGAAATAAATATAATTCATGATATTGAACATGTTCATCGGTTAGCGAGGTTTCTATGTTCAACTGAAAACGTGACGTAAAAAGTGTAAGTAGTGACGACACAAAAGCTCAATGTTTTGTTCAAAAATGAGGTAGGTACGGATCGAATTATTAAGCTCTTCAGAGAATTGTAGGTGCCTTATACATATGCCAGGGGACAGTGACGAGATCTACGAGCGCTGTCGCGGCAATAGTATTGTGAAGAAAATTGAACTCGGTAGGCTCCAATGGGTAGGGAATCTATCTCTATATGAGCACAGAAGAATCTAATCGGAAAGTCTTCTGCAGTCATATTTAAACCAACGGTAAAATTATAACATAAAAAGCACAGCCAGAGCTTAGCAATGCCAAACGGTTGAACTGAAAACTTACGAGAAGGCTGCATCTGATTAAGGTTCTATAACTGAATAAGTACGTAAGTATGCACAATTATTGATTATTGATTTTGAATAAATTTGTCGTGTTTTTTCCTCATACATTCGGCGTACATTCTAGAATACAAGCTAATTTGCATCGTTTCTGGGTATGACTTTAAATATTAGTTACTCCTGCAACCATATCCTATTTAAAATTTAATTTTACTTTTCTTTAGAGCACCTACCACACCAACCACATGTATATGTAATTAAAATTAACTTCTTTACCCTTAGAATAAAGTTCCATCCTGCACCTGAAGCTGTAACTAACCCAAAAATAGAAATCACATACTTAATCTGCTTGACATACGAGTATGTATAATGGTGCACCTCTTCCACCCATATGATCAACCTCTGCATCCATAGAAAAGTGCACAACTTTTCAAAATAAATAGTCCTTCTCCATAAATTTTAAACTAAAATAGGAAGCATCTACTCGTCTGGTATCAAAAGGAACGTAACTAGCCGCAATTTGAAAATTTCTTAATTCCTTAATTAACTACGAACAAGATTTCCTAGAAAAATCCTGGAAAACGTTTGTGAAGACGTAAATTTCAGTTAACTATTTATGAGGACTTTTGTGGAGCACGAATTTCGTCCTTTTTTTTGTTGTTTTGAAAAGTTAATTTCATCTAAAGTTGCACTTGACATACAAAAGGAAAAGTTTAATTTACAGATTTAGTTGGGCACATAAAACAGTATGATCATTAAAAAATGTGTTAAATTGTGAATTTAAAAATAATAGGATTTATATTTTTATATATTTTAATGGCGCTAGCACCTTCTACATTATGTTTTCAGTGTTATTTTTTATTACATATTTGTGCAACTGTTTTGCTGCCGATTCAATTACTTTGAACCAACTATCAACTTAGTTCGGAATGATTTAAAAGTGGTGGAACCATCAAGCCTACACATTTCCCTTGAAGAATACTAACTCTTTATAAATGTCGTCGTAAAAGGAGCAGACAAAAAGGATCATCTCTATTCGTTGGCTTTGGTCGCGTTCACAGGTATTGCGGTCGCCATTTGAAGCAATCCTTATAGGGCTCTTATGAGAAACTGATAAGGCATACCTTTTTTTTATGTGGGAGATGTGACTCAGTAAAAGCCCTTTATACTGTCGACAATCTATTTTTTCGTATAGAGTGCAATGTCAAACAGCAAGCTCTAGTCGATAGATAGTAGAGGGAAAGAGAGAAGTGAAGGAAGGAACTGCTACAACCACCCACTCCCAACCATTTCTATCACGACTCTGGCATCGGGGCAAGGAGAAACAACTCGCTGGAGTGTTATGCCTCCTGAAACGAGTTGAATCCCATCGAGTGAAATTACACCGCCATTCACTTGGGACTCACGTCAAACCGGTCTGTGTATGATTTGAGTATCACACGATGCATTTAATTTTCTGCCTCTTTTTCGTGTAACGATTGTATTGTCTAGGTGGTTATGTACAAAGCAACAAAAATTCTCATAATTTTCTCAGCCCCAGAGAAAAAAATTATGCTTGTGTTAGTGTAATTTTCTGTGAGACCGAAATTTTTTTTGGATTTACAAGTGAGGCTCAACACATACCGTTCCCTGCGCCCCCTTGTCTAAAAAACCGGTTTATTGGAAATATTGGAAAGTGAGTCTGGGAAAGTGATAGGCTGTGTAATTTGGCTCATCAACAAACCGATGGCATGCGCTGGTGGAGCGGGGCAGTGCTAGCGGAAGGGGGCTATTACAGGAAGAATGAGGGAAGAAGAAAGAAGGTGGGAAAGGCGAAGGACCGTGGTGCTACCGGGATTCGAACCCGCGACCTCTGGGATGGTAGCCAGGCGCCTTACTCCCTAGACTACCGAGGCCAATAATTGATTTTTACTCTAGAGCACATTTTTTAACAGGAAAAGTCCAATTATGAACGAAATCAGTATTTATAAAAAACGTTTTCTATGGGTTTGAACCATGTTTGAACCGTTTTTGGATAAAAATATTCCAGGGGTCAATAGACGTAAGGTTAGAGAGTACAAAAAAAAAATAAAAAAAAATCGGTAATCGTGGACAAGTCCGCTTATGTTCCACAGCTCCTAATTTTCAAAAATTAAATTTATATTAAGCAAGAACAGGAACAGGTTAACTAGCATAAATTCAGACGCTGGTATTCGTTTTAAAACGACTAACTATAAACCAAACGACTAAATATAAAAAGAGTTCATTCAACTATGTTTGTAATTATTTTCTTAATTAAATATATCTTATTATTTACTAAAAGACTGATTTAATACGAAAATATCTCTGAAAATGTCTCTTTAATACTCACATTTATTTTGGTTGATTTTGACCCGCGGCCAGAAAAGGTTGCCCACCCCTACTAGACTATTTAAACAACGAGACCAAGCTATCGCGGAACACTGATCTGACAGAGAAAAAGATGGACAGACTCAAACTCTTCCAATCAAAACCTACAAGTGTGGTCCTCCGTACTTCCATCCATTCTTTCATATGCGCAGTCTCAGGTGGAAACGGCTTAGAGTCTGCCATAATAGGTATCCACCTCCTACGTTTGCTACATTTTATAAAAGTATAAACGTTAAGAGTCCCTTCACCAAATTGATAGGAGCCTTTACTTAAAAAATTCCACGAACTTTTTCCCAGACCTAATTTACAAAGTTGAAGAAGTTGTAGAATTTTAATGCGATTTCTTGTAGTCTAGTTGAATTATACAAAAAGTCTACCCAAAACTATTTAGTGTTTCTTTAGACCTATGTGTTTCTTTAGACCTCTGTTTAGACATACATCTTAGTAGTAACAACTAAAATTTAGTCACAATTTATGTGATTGTTTATAATAGTGCAAACCTCCACAAGCCCAATTTGAACTTTTTAAAAGGGATTAGGTTACCAAATTTTTTTAAGTTGGGCACGGCCCAAACTTTTCAACACAACTATTCTCCCCGGCGCACCTTTGAGTTCTTCTCACAATTATTCACAATTTTTCAATGAAATCAAACGTCTTTTTTCCTCTTAACTGTCGCCACAAAAGGAACCTATCGCGTATATGTAATACCCCTGAAAAGGAAATCTGATCTCATATAGTTATCGATTATTCATCCGAATTGAATTGAACGGCATATCGCCGTTACCCAAACAGACCAGTGACATTTACTATCACCTATAAGTCACGTCATAAGCGCATTTTAATTCCCTCTCGAATTTGACGTATGTGCATTTTGGCGTCATCAATTCTTGAATAGTTGCCGGGGTTCGCTGCCGCGGCACGTCCCAGCAAAAATTGAAATTTTCCCGAGGTCTTTTCTGCCATCATACCACGCTGCAATTGCGGATTCTCCTAGCTCTAGTCTTAGGCAAGGTAACCCAGGCACCATCTTAAGAAAGTCAAACTCTCCATCTCCATAAATAATTTTTATTGTCGTTTCGTGAATTCCGCGCTGCTATTTGGCGTCCCTGGAACTCTATTGAGCTGCTACAGAGAGAGAGACTCCGAGGCACAAAGCGGGACCGGCTTCGGAACCACAACAAGTGACGGCGGCGACCGCAGAGCGGCAGGGGGACCACATCAATTTGATTAACCGAAATTACATAACGTCCGTAAATAATGAAAAGGAGTCAAAACTGTTTGTTTTTTCCGCGATAATTTACACCCACCCCTCTGCCATTGCAGCATACTGTCGCGCGGCGCTCTTTTGCCATAGAGATGATTCCCGTGGAAAACTGGCGTGGAGACCCCACAATGAGAATATGACGGAACGGAGTGGGGCATCCATTTGGGAAAGGAGCAATTTTCTTGGCACAAATTACAGCTACGAATTGAGGGAGGCCTTTTCTTTTTATTCTTCTTTACTGGAATTACGGGGATATTATGCAAAGTGTCACGAATTACGTCTGGAATTGCCCTCACGTGGGTCTCCTACGGTGGATTGGACGAGTTATGGGCTGGATCGAGGGATCGCGTTTTTGATTGATCACAAGACGGCGTGCAGTTTATGGGATTGCCGGGCTTTTGTGTAGGTGCCAGACTAGACAAAACCTGACCAGACATAAATTATCATATGGCAATTACTGGTCGTGACTGGTCATTTAGTCACAGGATTTAATTGGTAGAAAGATCGTGGCGCAATAAACGACACCAGAAGTCATCTGAAATGATGGATTTATTAAAGCCGTGATTGGCCACGTTCAAATTGTAATTTGATATATGAAAGATGGAATTTTTTTTTGTGTGGCAAAATAATTCAAAGATGTGTTTTTCGGTGCTAAGTGTGAGATATTTTGCCATACCTGTTTCGCAAGCAGTGGGACAAAATAACACCAAATTCCTTCCTATAGTCACAAGTTTTTATTTATGTTACTAAAGCAAGCCAAGATCCGACAGACAGAAACCGTCCGTTGTTTCTATTTACTAGTTTCTACAAATGTTGGATCAATAGAAAGATTTTTGACGTGCGATCTTTTTTCATACTTTAGGAAATTAACCAAGGAGTGTTTCAATATCTGCCGTAAGCACAAAAATTTTGTAAATTCCAAAAGCGGTCATTAAGGCTGAACAAGAAATATTTTAAGGCCGCAAAAACATTATCATAAACGGAAGTTTGCCACTTTATAAAAGGTCTGGAGAAATTGGCCAGGCTTAGCGTAATTATCTTTTAACAGACTTGCCAAACAGCTTATGTCAGGCGGGAAGAAGTTATGTGCTCAGAGTCCTCTGGAGAAGCCCTGCAGAGCCTCCTAAATATTTTACCTTCCATGTTGCAGAGGAGTTGCCTAGTCAGCATAAACAATATGCTGTGGACAATCAAGATGCTGTGGACTTTCCATACAAGTTAGATAATATAATGCCAATAACCTTTCACTAGACGTGTGGCTTTATTGATCCATGATCCATGATCTATAACAGAGTCCTCCCCGTATGCGTATTGCAAGGACAAATTGATGGACAGGACACCCCGCGGCACAAACAAGTGCGTACCTGCCTTTGTTTGGATCTAAAGATGAATTGGAGGCCAGCATTACTACTTATTTCAAAAAACAGATTTTCGGCTTGAAGTCACACCTATCTGAACATATGGCTCTGCAATCTGTCTGCATGACATCGAAACTCAACCTCAACCTAGGTTTGGATGTCCAGACCCCCACCAGAGGGTAATGGGAAACTGTCTATGACATAACCCCCAGAACACAATGAGGCCGACAACGTCAACTTCTACAGGAAAACAACAACAATTTATATGAGTTGTCGGCCTCATTGTGTCCCGGGGTTAAGGTGGATTTACATATCTGACATTTTTCCGTCGCGCCACATCTCAGCTGATCATTTCTGTCACAGATTTTTAATACGCGTTTTACATTTGTGACGAATTCTGTCGCTGCCAAAAGCTGTCGATGCTTTTGACAACTGACGTGAAGACAGAAAAAACTAAAAAAATATAAATAAAAAAGATTGCAAAATCTAAAAACCTTCTTATTATGGACATATTAACAAAAAAAGTGACAATAAGAGAAACGTTGGGTGAATAATCTCCTTAAAAAAAGAAATTGGCAACGACTTTTATTTTTAAAAAAACCAAACAAGTTAAATTTAAATTTTCTGCCAGCAGTAGGCTGTTTTTTCATCATGCGACAGAAAAGTTAAGGTGGATTTACATATCCGACGTTTTTCTGCCGCGTCGCATAACATCTGGAGCGCGTTCAAAAACCTTACTATGGTTAACCATGGTTAACTATTGTAAACTTTTGTCGTTCAAAAACTCCGTGGTTAACTATAACATAACCACGAGCATAACTTTTTGGCGTTCAAAAACTCCCGTGGTTAACTATGGTGTAGTTAAATTTTACCCCGCTCGGGAGCATGGTTAGCGATAGTTAAGAAGAAGAAGAATAAAAACAACTCTCTGACAGTTGTTTTAATGTTAAAAACATGAACAAATTAAAGTGGGATTTGTGGGATTATTGCAAATAAATAATAAATGAAATAATTCAAGCAATTAGCGGGGACTATTTTATGGAAAATTTTATTTTTATTTTTTTTATTTTTCTTTAACCTGTAGTTCACCACAGTGCGTTCAAAAACCTCCTTGGTTAAACATAAACTTTCGTGGTTAAGTGAAGTGATGCAGCATAACCACAGCTTACCTCGTGGTTTACCATAGTAAGGTTTTTGAACGCGCTCCTGATCATTTCTGTCGCAGGTTTTCGATACGCATTTTACATTTCCGACGAATTCTGTTGCAGGCAAACACTTTTGAACAACTTTAAGTTTAAAAAAAAGCAACAAATAATTTCACTCACTCACAGTCACTCAAAACAACTCAACTAACAAACAAACAAATTTTAATAATCTTTACTTCCAAGAAAAACCAAACAAATCCAAATAAACAAACATTTCAGTTACACGTAACCTCAAATTTTACTTAAAATCAGCTGTTTCTATCACCCTGCCACAGAAAAAGTTGAAATTTGTTCAGCTCTTCGTCGGAAATGTAAATCCACCTTTAAAGTTTATTTAACTCTTCGCCGTGACGGTGAGATGTCGTAGAGGCTGTTTCGGATTGGTCAAAATTTAAAAAAAGACGGGCGCGACGGAAAAATGTCAGATATGTAAATCCACCTTTAGACTCACAAAAAATGGGTCAGAGTCGGGAACAGACGCGGGAATTTTCTGTTCGTTTTTAAATTTCCAAAAATACGAGCCTTTGCTTAATTTTGTCAAATAGTACCTACTAGACAGTTGCAAAATTAAACTTACAGGTTGCAGTGTCCGTACGACTCCTTCATCCCTTAGCCCCTTAACAGTAAGCTAATCTAATAAGAACGTGTAAGGACCTAAATAAAAGAGCATGCATGCCTCTGAAGCAAAACATTTTTTCGGCAAGAAGGGGTGCTGAGGTAGAAAAGTAAAGAGTGTCGTACTTCAGAAGGGACCCGTTGCCCAAAAAAATCTGTTGCTTCATAACTATCCAATCTCATGTATTTAAGCCTTTAGAACTATGACTTCCTCCTCAATGAAATAAAACTGATCAAGCTATCTGGGGGTAAAATTATGGCTGGAAACGGCTTACCTGACACTTCTTGAGCCCAAAACGGAAATTATATCTGAAAAAGCAGAAAAGTGAAAGGTGACCAAGTACTATGTGTAATAATTGGAAGGCAAAACCGAACCGTCATCTCCTCGTGGTAGCCCCTGGATAACTAACAAACGACAGTAGTAGAGAGCTCACCATTCAAAGCCTACGAAACTAAGATGTAACGTTATCCTGTCGAGGGCTGCAATGCAATGGGTAGTTTTTGCACCGTCGTCCTTTAACGATCACTTATGCGCTACGAACGTAGCCATCTTTATAATGCCTTATCCTAATATAAAAACTCTGTCGGGATAGACCTACCTTTTCTCCCAAACTCATGAGGCTTCTTTGGCAAATTACATTGGATTCATCGATCCGGAACCGGCTAGTGGGACACCCACTAGTTTGGTGAAAAGGGGCCTTCGAACAGTCAAGTCTAGGCGACAATCTATTAGGCAGTCTGCTGAACCTCTTCAAGCGGCTGGCCTACGAATATGAGGTATAGGGGTGTAGTACAATAGGCTAAGTGAGCGGCCGCGGTACTTTTGGACCCTATATCTCACTAAAGAAGAAGAACAAAAGAGTAATACCTGACCTCAGGATTACCTTGAGATCACACTTGGACTGCAGAGCGGGTAAAGCTTCTATTACCAGTAGTTGTCGCTTCCTGATTGCTATGGACGTGGGAAATGGGATGACAAAGTTTTTAGTGCGTAAGAGTTTTAGATACCGGGTTTTTAGGAAGATAACTAGAGAACCCTGCAGCCTCAGTCTTTATTAAATTGAAAAAATACACACCTCACAGGTCATGTCTAGAAGATGAAGGAAACTGTTATCCCAAAGAAAGCTCTAGTATATGAAGAAAGGAAAAAAAATTTAAGAATACAGAAGTGGAAAACCGTGTCTGCAAGGAGGAGATTTTGGACTCGAGGAGACAAGGCTCGATTTGGATCGTAGCGCCATTGAATGATTGAAGTTATTTTTTTGCCGACTGTCATTCTAGAAAAAATTATAACAAAGCTCAGATTAACATAAGAAAATTCTGAAAAGTGAATAGTGAATAAACCCAATATAATTTAAGTTGAATAATTCTGATATCGAAGAGCTTGTACCCTAATTCCATGAAATTGGAGCAGTTCTTTGATATAAAGGGTCTTTCATCGTGGAACCATCCAAAAACTGGTCCCAGGTATCAATCTAGACAAACAAGCGAAGCACAGTTCGTGGAATGTAGATATATTTTAGTACAAGCCTGATTCATTCGGAGAAAGGTGAATGCTCTTTCACAGTGGCGTAGCGAGGGTGTCAGCCGCCCGGGGCGGAAATTTTTTTTGCCGCCCTCTTATTAACTTCCCGGTTTATAGGGAAGTTATTGTAATCGGTCCGAAAATCGAACTCGTAATTTTCAACTTATTTTCATTTTTCAAGGTCCCAATAGCATTTTAAGCAAAAATTTGAGAAGAAGTATGCGTGTGTGTGTGCGTATGTATGGGGTCATTTTTTCCGGCACGATCTTGCGCGAACCAAAAAAGATATCGACTTCGTTGAGGTGCCGATCGAAGCGTATTAACTAAAATATATATGATCTGAAAAGCTTTTCATAAAATTCGGTCGAGTCGCTTTTTTGTTTAAACGATGTAAGTGATTTTTGTCCCTGCACGAAATCGCGCGAAACAAAAATGATATTAACTTCATTGATCTGCCGATAGACGCATATTACCGAAGTTATAATCTGAAAACATTTTCATAAAAATCGGTCGAGCCGTTTTTTTGTTTCAACGAAGTTCGTGATTTTTGTACCGCCCAAAACGCGAGTACCAAATATGATACCGATTTCGTTGAGGTGCCGATCGGCGCATATTAACGAAAACATTCGGTCAAGCCCTTTTTGTTATGAATTTTTTTTTCTGGATTCACCAAAGCGATAGAACGGTTTTTTGTCAATTTCCTCTCCTTTTGTTTTGGATCGCCTTTCTGAGTTGTTGCAACACCCCACAAAAGCGTGCAGCTGCACGGTAACAGGACAGGTAATTGATCAACAACACCTCTTTGGAATCTTAAAACACCTTTGCCTTTTTCCGGATTCCACAACTTTCGCTTTATTTGGTGTTTTGGCGGTAGGAGCGAGCGGAGTCTATATAGTGGCTGAAGCCTGACTATCGGATCGATCGACGAACACGCATATAAATTTTACAGTGCTGCCACTACACCCAGACGCAAATTCCCTGAGACTTCCAGACTTTTCCCGCCAACGACACGGATTTAAAAAAATAGTGGAACTTAATTTTGAGACGACCCTCGTACAATATTGAACACTATTCTTTATATGAAGAAGTCATTCTCGTTGAATATTAGTCATAAACAATCCAAGCACAAAATAAAATACAGGGAATCCCTGCAAGTCAGTACAGACGGCGTTGCCAGTCGCTACAATGAGCAAGACGTCATTATTATAGTATACATCGGGATTCCCCGATTTCGTCACAGTATAAATAATAAAAAAATCCGTGCTCATTTCGATCGGTCCGAATCGTGCAGCTGCGACAAAAATAATATTTACAAGATATTATTATTTTTTTTTGTGAAATTTTGCCGCCCCCTAAAGGTGCCGCCCTACTACACTACGCCAATGCTCTTTCATATGCTGTAATGATCATACCGAGAATAGATTTTGTATTGTCCGAAATACCGAAGTCCTACTTTAACGTAGGTGTATCCCAGAAGCCATGGCTTTTATAAATGCAATGTTCAATTAGCAAAATGTTTCTAAAATTTCTTCCAATACTCGTATTTGACTGCCATCGTACGGTAGAAATAGTTGAACAACGATTGCTAAATAACTCACACTCTGAATTCAATAAAATTCACGTAATAAAAAATTTACTAAAATCTCAATTTCTGATGTGAATATGTAAATTTTTTTTGCTAGAAATCATTTTTCAGCTCAATTCTTCTTCTCCAAAAAAAAATATCCTTAAAGGTTTCATTCTGTGTCACATAAATATGCAATGCACATACTTTAACTCCTGGAAAATCCTTGAAGAAGAGTTGCAGTTGTACTATAAAATCCCGTTACAAATATTCTTTTGCAAACCAAATTTTTCTTGAAGAAGATATATTCACAGCACACGTCCCTCTGGCCCCTCGTCACTCAACCCCCGAAGGCAGCACCCCCACCATCCTTAATCTAGCGCACAGGATAAAAATTTGTTAGCCCATACTCGCGTCCTTCTCGACAATTCGTTTCATTCATGTCAGTCATACTAGTCCTGAATAAATTATCCTTTCCGAGAGCTCTTGTCATTTCATGGCATTCATATTCGGTCGAGCGAAATTTTATACCAAAAAAGAGAAAAATTATCCGACATCTTAGCTTTGCATAAGTGTATAGATAAGTATGCATGTGTGTACGGCTGCCTGCCCTGATACTTCCTTATTGTGCAATGTTTGAGGTCCTTTTTGCATGGAAGGATACTGACTGAGGATGGAGAAAAGCTGTAATGCTGTTTATGTGGCACAGAATATAAGCGGAGATTTTAGCATTTCGGGAGTCGCTGAAGGAGTTGGAGTAGTTGCCATATATCATTTTAAAAGTTGAGGATCATGGCTGGATGTTATTGGAATATCAACATCCCCACTTTAATATGAATGGAGCTTATAAGGCCAAATAGGCTACATTTTACGGGACATTTTTGTACCCGGCATGCATGCCAGGATACACGGGCTGGCAGTACATGGCTGTCCAAAAATGTTTAAACGAACCGACACACTGCCTCCCACAACCCAATATACATACAAACATACATAGAATCACATGAGTCCTGCATGTAAGATGATATGCAAATATCTAGGTTGCCATTGTTGGCGCTACGTACACCCGTATAATATGGATATGATAATGTCCTCTGTCCTAACTGTTGTCCCTCGTGTATTTTTATGATGAATTTTTTATTAAGGACGCCTCAGTGGAGGCAAATTTATTCTCTTGAATTTTTGATTAAAGAGAATAAGCCCCCTGCACCCACCCTCCCACACCAGCACCTTTCATATCCGATTCTGGGCATTCAGAGCACTATAAATGCCTCGGTAGATTTGGAAATAGTGGCCATTTTCGAGGAGGGAATAGTGAATTTGAGCTAATAATATGCCATAATATTTTGATTTTAGTTGTTTTCTGCTTGGTTGGTTTTGGCGTTTGCCTTTTTTCTGTATATAATGGAAATTATTTATGGTCACAGTTTATGGCTCCTATTATTGTTATTAATGCAGATTACGTTAAGTCGGTAAGGTTAAGTAAATATAAATTTTTTGAGGAGATGGTTGAGGTTTCGCTTAGAATGAGATCTGCTTCTGTGTGGGCAAGGATTTGTTTAAGTATGATTCAAGGTCGCGAAGTTACTTCAATGTTACTCCTTGATATGAAAAAGGATGTATGTACTGCAATTTTTTTTTTGATGTGGCAGATCCAAGCTCAGGAATCACTCCTTGTACTATCAGTACGTTATGTCGTTGGTACTAGATATAACACGTAGTATTAAGCTTAGGAGCAGTGAAGATGATGAAGGAGGTGGCGATGGACCCCGCGTTTGACTTTTTGGGTGGGTTCGGAAATAGTGACTGCGGATTATTACTTGATATTAAATCAAACGGTTTGATATTAAATCAAAACGATCAGTGCTAATTTAGTAGAGAGAAATTAAACAAAACTAGTTGGGATGTGGCTTTTGACCCTTTCGGTCCACAAGATTAACTTCCCAGTATTCGTTCAAACAAAAAAAACGACTCGAACGATTTTTATGAAAATCTTTTCAGATCATACTTCCTTTAACACGCTTTGAACGGCATCTTAACAAAGTCGGTATCTTTTTTGGTTCGCGCGAAATCGTGCTGGTACAAAAATCACTTAAGTCGTTCAAACAAAAAAACGGCTCGACCGATTTTTATGAAAATCTTTTCAATTTATATGTCCTTTAATACGCTTCGAACGGCACCTTAACGAAGTCGATATCTTTTTTGGTTCGCGCCAAATGGTGCTGATACAAAAATCACTTAAGTCGTTCAAACAAAAAAACGGCTCGACCAATTTTTATGAAAATCTTTTCAGATCATATTTCCTTGAACACGCTTCGAACGGCACCTGAACGAAGTCGATATCTTTTTCGGTTCGCGCAAAATCGTGCAGGAAAAATGACCACATACGTGCGCACACACACACATATTTCTTCTCAAATTTTTGCTTAAAATGCTATTGGGACCTTGAAACGTGTAAATATATTGAAAATTTCGAATCCGATTTTCGGACCGATTACAATAACTTCCTACTGGGAAGTTAACAAGCGAAGTTATGATGTAGTTGGGAAGTTGGATTTTTTTATTTTTCATTCTTTACATATGTTAAGATAAATCAAAAAAAAATTTCTGCAAAATAGGTCCTGTGATGCACGAGAAAATTGCATAATTGTCAATTTTTGATGCATTTTGAGTGCAATGCTATACTATTTTTTCAATATCTCCAGTTCTGTTGGTCGTAGGAAAATAAAAAAAATTGGAAAATACTCGTGAATGAATAGACTATCGAACTGATTTGGTATAAATACTATAAAAATGAATCCAAACCTCAAAAAACCAAAATGTGTGAAATTTTGTTTTATTTTACTAAAAATGAAATAAATAACGGGAAAATAGTCGGATTTTGATAAAAATTGGAGAAAATATGTAATTTGATGCTATAAATACGTGGTTGAAATTTCAAAAAAAAACTTTCGATTTTTACGGCAAGAATTGGCAGTTTTCGAAAAAAATTTAAAATTGCCGTCATTGCCAAATCATCGTACGGTAAAATATTTTTTTTTAAATTGTAGTTTTTTAATGTACTTTCTTGTAATACTTCGTTACTTTATTTAAAATGTCTTTTTTAGGACTTTGAAAAAAACTAAAAAATCTCAGTTTTCAATTTTTTGCCCTTTGCCAACTATTATGGAAGTTACATGACATACTCAACACGAACTGAGTACAATTTTCGGTTCGGTTTGAGTCATGTAACTAGCAACCGACCGCAAAAATTGTACCGAACGTGTTCTGAGTGGGTTCACAAGTTTTTGCTTGGTTGAGTACAATTTTCGGTCGGAATGTCATGTAACTAGCGACTGAAAACCGAAGATTGCTTTAACAAGGTGAAAAACTTTTTTTGTTGGAGTATTATAATTTCATTAAATACAAAGCAAAAAATTGAAAAATCCAGGTCCTAAAATAGACATTTTAAATAAACTAACGAAGTATTGCGTATGCTCACAAGAAAGTACATAAAAAAACCTACAATTTAAAAAAAAATTATTACAGTACGATGATTTGGCATAAAATGGCGGCAATTTTAAAATTTTGTCGAAAACTGCCAATTGTTGCAGTAAAAATCGAAAGTTTATTTTGAAATTTTATCCACGTATTTATAGCATCAAATTACATATATTCTCCAATTTTTAGTAAAATAAAACAAAATTTCATACATCTTGGTTTTTTGAGGTTAGGATTCATTTTTAAAGTATTTATACCGAATCAGTTCGATAGTCTATTCATTCACGAGTATTTTCCAATTTTTTTTATTTTTCTACGACCAACAGAAGAGGAGAAATTGAAAAAATAGTGTAGCATTGCACTCAAAATGCATCAAAAATTGACATTTATGCAATTTTCTCGTGCAGCACAGGACCGATTTTGCAGAATTTTTTTTTTCGCTTTATCTTAACATATGTAAAGAAAAAAAACAAAAAATCCAACTTCCCAACTACATCACTATCATATGACAATTTCCCTCTACTAATTATGTTGCAATGGCTACACAATCATGGTTTCGAATCAGTACAGAAAGAAATACTTGATCTAGTAAATATTGGGGAATTTGAACGCCAAAGTATTGGCAAGTTGTGCGCAGTGGAACACTAATCACAATGGGCAAGGAAACCTAGAGCTGACAGCTAGTAAGAACTTGATCGGGTCGAGTAATTCAGGGTCTTTCAGCAAGAGGTGTCATTTTAAATCAACAGCAAAACGTGTGGTATTTTTATTTTAATTCAAAGTATACACACTCTGAGGTTAATATTAAAACACATTGGGCCCTATACTGTAATTTTTCATAAATAAATATTTTATGTTATGTTATGATGATAAAATTTCTCCTTCATAAAATAAAAGTAAAATATTTTAAAAATTCGTATTCTGTCATTCTTTCTTAAAATTATTTTATGAAGTCTTTTATGAACACATAACATAAAATATTTAGTACAATCCGCTATGGGTTCTATTACGTTTTGAACAGCTGATCGATTAAAATGAAAACAAATAAAATTGTGAATGAAAACAAACAAAATCAAAGCGCGTGTTGTTTCAGTATCTGACAAAATACAATTTTTTTAATGCGTTTGTCATATTAATTTTTAATTTAATTCAAAATTCAATGAAAACTACTTTCTCGCAAATGTCAATTCCCGTCTGTTATTTTCATAAAATGGGTTAAATTACCTGTAAAATTGTTATGAAGCGTAACAGGAAATATTTTATGTTATGATCGATAAAATAAAATAAAATTTGTCGGACAGAATAGGATTTTAGAGAATTCTTTTAGGTTATGGCATAACATAACATAACATAACATAAATTGATAAAATTTTACTGACAGAATAGGCCCCATTATCTGCCAAATATCCTCGGCTCTTCTTTCAAACGGTTATTCTTTTAATTATATTTGGTTGAGTCTAACAAAAAGTTTTGTCGTGTGTGGAGTGGTTGGTCAACCAAATTGTAAATGTTTGGCAAACAACGTGGACAAAGTAGTCAAGCAAATTTATCAACATGTCTCGTCGTGTAAGGGCGGCATAAGAGTCAATGCCAATTCAGTCCAGTGTTCAGTAGCTTTCATACAAGGCCGAGCACAAGAGATATCTCCACCAAACTGGAACGGACTGTATCGAGGTGCCAATTTCGACTCTTTTCGTCACTTCTTGGTGGGCTCAGCCAACTCTATACCACCCACCGAAACGGAGTTCTTTTCTAGTAACGCAATAGAAACTATAAGAGACTGCAGTTTTGAGTATGGATGGCAATGATACATCGATGTATTAAAAACATCAATATATCGAAAACGAAAACATCGAGGTATGACATCGATGTATGGAGACCGATGCATCGATGTATCGTCATCGTTCTTGTTTTCGATGTTTATATATGAAATAATTAGGTAGAAATATATACAAGCGGTATATAACAAAATAAATAACAAATTCATTGTCTTAGAAAAAGCTTAGTACTTCAACCACAACACTCAAGACCCAAATGGCAAATGTTTAAAGGCAGCTTTTGAAGCAGAATGAAAAAAAGATTTGGTGAAATAGAACATGCCCACAAGATATTTAAATATACATTGATCAATGATGTGCAGGAAAAAGAAGCACGTATTAGTTCAAGCTCGAAAAATGAAGAAACAGAGGAGGTGGAATTGGACTTTTGGACGCTAATATATAACAAGAATTTCAAAAAAATAAAAAGCAAGACTGAAGGACAATCAAACGAAATATCATTATATTTGAGCAATCCTGTATCAAACTTGAATGAAACCCCCTTACAAGTTTGGGAAGATACAAAACATATTTACCCAAATTTGTATATTTTAGCTAGAAAATTTCAGTACCTTTGGAACGTTTATTTTCTAAAGCGGGCGTCACCATTAATCAAGCTAGAAACAGGACACCCTCGGAGCAAAAGCGGATTAAAATAACAAAGAGAGCGAAAACGGTTCGGTAATTTTTTTTAGCGCAAGACAGGAATATCTTCGTGTTCTTAGAGCAAAAATGGTATAACTATACTTCAGCGCAAGAACGGTGTATCAAAAAACCGAGGGCAAAAGCGGGTTAGCTTTTTATTCCGCTTTTGCTCTTAATGAAAACTTATACCGCTTTTGCGCAGAACTAAAATTTGAACTGCTTTTGTTCTCAGTTTTCATTAAAAATGCTTTTCCTTATACTTTCCCAATAAAAGCCTAACCAAAGCGTTAACCTCCTTCACTCGAATTTTCCATAACTCGAAGATTTTTTTACAGTCCCTTGCAATTAATGAGGTTCCACTATAGTTTTTGCATTTTTACAATATTTCTTTTTTCATTACTGAGGTTAATTTTTGCAACAATAAAACATTTTTGTTATATTTGAAATTTTCGTTTTTCATATTTTTCGAAATTATACATAGTATAGTTTGTCTCTAGTTCTAGTTTGTCCACTTTCTGAAATTTTATCTTTAGTTTTAGGGTAAATGTTCTACATTTTTTCCGTTCAGTCATGCCATTTTTGTAAAATAAATTGCTATATTTCTTTAATTTTTGGTTATGGCAGTTTCAGTTTTAAAAGGATTGCCCTTTTCATTTTAATATTAATAAATTTGCATTTTTGACAATAATATCTGCAATTTTTTACTTTGAAGTTTGCAATTTTTGAAATGTAGTTAAAAATTCGGAATTTTTGAAAAAATTGAACATTTTTTCTACTACTACTATTATATAAAAAAACATAAATTGAAAAAATTCATAAAATGCAAACATTACAAAAATTGAAGGTAGTACCTACAGGTTAATGAAGTCGAAAAAACGAAAAGCAGAAATAATTAGATACATGCTGAAAATTGGCAGAGAGCTCTTAGGGTTCTTAATAAGGGTTTATAAAGTCTACCAATTTTCTACCCAGGGCAGCCCACTTTTTAGGGGGTTGTAGCCTGGGAAACCCCACTTTTGGTGTTTTGCTCCCAAAATGGATATTTTTCGATATTTCTGCAGCGTTTTTTTTGGTTTTGGCCGAAAGTCATGGAGAAAAAGCTATGATGGAAATGTTCGACAAAATTGCAGGTTTTGATTGTGAATACTGCAATTGAAAAATCGTATGCAATGCAAGCAACTATTTTAAGAGAGGATGTTGATCTTCTTCTTCTTTTAACTGCATTAACTCCAACACAAAATGATATTTATTTCTTGAGCCGCAAATTTAAACGAAAATTTAGAAGTATGAAATGTCGAATCCACTTATGAAGAACTACAAAACTCCGGTGAAACTTGATTCTTATAAAACTGGAAAGCATTCATTGAATGAACAAAGATATTATGCATTTAAACAGCTCCTTCGGAAAGAGAAAGCAATGTTTCACTCATTTAGGGCATACCAACAGGTACAATGTTGGCTTGGGAATGAAAAAAAATCCAAGCGAATGGGGTTGGGAACTGGAAATGGATTTTACAAGTCTATGAAAACTCAACAAGAACCAGAACTATATGTACCAACATATGCGTATCTTATATATTTATTTATTCAATAACTCAAGCAGATACAGTTTTTCAAACCAAAGGCGTAAAAAAGAGAAAACCTTATAACATTTAGGATTGAAATTGCATAAAAAAATATCATTAGGATAAAAACAAAACACTGAAAAAAAATCGAAACATACCGATTTTGGCGGTTAAAATTCCCTAGAAAAAGGGTTTCCCGACGTGGAAAATCGTGAGACTTTAATACGTGAGACTTTAATACCCTAAAGGCCCGTCCTCACTACGCGGACTTAGAATCCACGCGCTTTTGGTCGTACGGCCAGCCAAAAGCGCGCGTGATCTTTTAATTTTCTGAGTCATGAGTGAGAAAAAATCAATTCTCATTTGAAACGGCGTACGCGCTTTTGAAAAGCTCATAGTGTGTGGACGCACAATGTACCTTTTTAACCACAGCCTTTTGTCCGCGTTGTTTGGCCGCACGGCCTTTACCATGGACAAAGTCGTAAAAAAGTCGTAAAAAAGTCATAAAACTCTATATGAAAAAAAAGGCAAAAGCGCGTACGACCCAAGACCGCGTAGTGTGGCCACACCATAAAAGGAAGATCTCTGCCCCTTTTTAGCCTTAACTAACAAATTGCAGAAAAATCCAAAAATTCCCATTTTGGGGTCCAAAACCCCCTAAAACGATGACTTTCCTTATTAGTAAACCTAAAAGGAAGCTCTCTGCCAAATTTCAGCCTGTACCTAATTTTTTCCGCTATTTTTTCTGTTTTACCTGTTACTACAAAGATAAAAGATAAAAGTGACAAAAATTTATGTCAGAAATGCAAAAATCTCCAAATAAGTAGTCATAAATGGGAAAATGGCAAGAACATAAAATTTATCATAATTACAAACACTTCACACATACAAAGAATTTATATTGCAAACGCGGAAATTCCAAAAATTCAAAATTATGAATTGAGTTACATTGTCTTGTCTATTAAAGTGAAGAAAATGTTGTCTAAATATAGATTTCCAAGTAATAATGTAACCAACTGCGGTATAAATAAAAACTGGTGCAAAAGAGGTTTAAGTTTTCGTTAAAGGGCAAAAACGGTTTAGAAAGTTAACCCGCTTTTGCTCTAAGATTTTTTCCGTTCCGTTCTTGCTCTGAATAATAGTTGAACCTTTTTTGCTCTGAATAATTTTTATTCCTCGTTTGCTGCAACATCAAATATAGCCCGCTTTTGCTCTGAGGGTGACAGTTCAAGCTAGTAAAGTTCTTCTGAAGCTTCTATTTTCAGGATCTCTGCCTGAAAAATACTGGAGACGAGCTGTTTAATAAAATATATAATAAAGACTAATAATATATTTACTACATGTATTTGATTTTGAAAAACTCCGATGTTTGTGGACATCGATGTTTTTATTTTGCTACATCGAAGCACAACGACGTGTTGAAACCGATGTTGCTTCGATGTCGATATATCGATGTATTTACTATTTTTGCCATCCCTAGTTTTGAGTTGAGATTGTAGCCAATTCCAACTTTTATAGCGGATAGAAATATAGTTGTCGCTTAGTTTTGGTATGGCAAATGAAATAAAACTTTCTCTAGAAAAAGTTACCAACTGATGTATTGCAGCTTTGTTTCTATTTGCAAGCAAAAAGGCCAAATTTTCTATACAAACTGAGCTTTTCTATTAGTCTTAACTATTACGAGGCTCTGATTTGTTTTTAATTTGCTGAGTTAGCGCGGTTGCTGTTTTACTATTTCTCTAAACAGTATATCGCCTTGACCCTGGTGAACAAGTAACCCAAAATAATGCCAATCTTAAAATATGACACTATTACAATGATACATGATTTCTCAAGCTACTTCTTAGCTGTTCGCTATTGCAATAATTCTCAAGCAACAACTCACAAATCATCTATCTACATCTTGGCTAGAAGTTGCCATCCATGTTTTTACTAAGGCTCTTATAAATTTATTAGTGCACGCCTGATAGAAAACCAAACCAGTATCCCAATGATTGCCCTCTTAATTTCGCTTAAATCCCGCCTAAAACCAAGCGGTCGGCAATAACTCTCCCATAACCACTGGGCCGCGCTGGGTAAAGTGTTTCCATTGCCGGCAATAAATCGGACGAAAAGTCGTCGTGAATATTAATTTCCAAATTACAGGAAAATTATTGGAAAATTTATCTTTTGGAAAATGATCTGCTGTTTTTCTTCTTGCACAGTATTTTTATTATTACTTTTTTTTTGCTGGTAGATTTTTATTCGTCCTCCACGGCTCGATGGCTGGTGGTAGTGCTGCTGCTGCTTGCTTGTTGAATAATATCAGGCCGCAAAACTGAACTGTGCGACCCTGGGGTATTCCCCCGACAGTTAATGGGCGCCAACGCCGCGCTATAATGGCAACCAAAGTGGCAGTCTGAATGCAACCAAATGGCGCAATAAATATTATTAAAAAACAATAAAGGCCAAATATAATAAAATTGGAATTGTTGCAATATTAAGTGCAGTGCAATTCGCTCTGTATATAAATGCCAAAGGACCGAGAGTCCATAAATCACAGGAAATTATGGCGAAATGGTTGGCCCAAGCGTAGCGGCGGCATCCAATGCGCTGCGGATTGCAATATTTTCAGGACTTTCCGGGGTGGAAACTGGTGAAAATGCAACTTATGCAGGGATCGAGGTGGAAATTAAATACGGGATGCAGCCCTGTCAGGCGAAAAATGTCAAACAAGCAAAATTTTTAAATTATTACCGTCCGAGGTTAATGCGGTTTTCATAGGTTACATTTTTGTTGGTTTTTTTTTCTAGGAATGATTGCCTTAATGGAATCAATTTTAGTGGGAATATTTTACCGTTCTTTATTATATATTTATAAAAAAAGGACATTATCATATTTTAATTGATGAGAGTATACAAATATCTCGTTTTTTTTGTAAGGGAGTTATTTATATTCCATTTTTTCATGATCCTTTTCATGAAAATTATGGTAGTTAATTACAGGTACACAACTTCGAAAAACAGCGGCGCACACTTATTAAAGCAATGTATGTTTACTTACGCATTAAAATCACATTTATAAAGGATCATAATTAAAACGCCATGCTTCTAGGTACTATTGATTAAAAAGCGGCTTCATGATCATCAAGCATTTTGTTTAATATATCAGAGCAAAATCCAAATATCCATTGTTAGCTCTAGAGTTGTATTAATTTATTTGGGCAGTTATAAAGAAAATATTTTCAAAACAGATCTTAAATTCGATATGAGTACCTAAAAAGCAAAATCCTAGCATAATTTTGGAGTTGTTCTCGATTTTACGCCACAGGCAGATCAAAAATTTGTCTAAATTTGATTATTGATTAATTTTATCAATAACAGTGCTCTGCTAAAAACTACAAACATTTCGTAGGGAGGTTCTTTCCCTTAAACCTAAAAAGAAAGTACGAACTCCAATGGTACAAAATACAAATTAAATACACTTACAAATGTCAACGCATATGCTAAACCTGTTCAATAAATTCTGGCATTGTTCATACGTCATAAAAGCTCAAGCAATTCTGACGTCATAAAAGCTCAAGTTATTGCTACTCCTTAAAAGCTCAAACGATTGAAAGCTTATGATTTTATTAAAAGCTCAGAGTTTTGTTCGATGTTTTTTTTTCATGTGGAAAACAAAACTCAGGAAATACCAGGTTTTATCTAGGTCTTTATCCAGGTTTTGGGAGATTTCAAAATTTCCCTTTCTTTTCGGAATGTAGCATACTTACCGGCTGTCAGAAAAACGTCATTTAAAATAAAAACAACAGGGAAGTGACGAGAGCAAATTTGTAGCCATGGGGAAACAAATAATTTATTTTTTAGAAACTTATTTATTATTTTCTAGATGGGAATTCGTGTAAAAGTTGTTTACTGACACGCAACTTCGGATTAATTTTAATATATTTAAAGCACTGAAGATGGCGCTGGAAACTTGTCGTTTTTTTAATGAACTGGATCGAAGACCTACAATAGTTCATTAAAAAAACACTGCTATTATAGGGCAATTTCTAGTAGAACCCTTATTTCGAACGGAGAAATTGATGACAGGAAAACTTAAGATGAGAGTAGAAGACGCTGAAGGTAGAGGCGATGAACTATGTGTTTGAACTCTTGGGTGTTGCTGCAGCCTGATAATCATGTCATTTTGCTAGGGCCTTCGGATCCCAGCTGTAGGCATTCTTCTAGTAATGCAAACGAAACTAAGGCCTGGGGTCAGGGTAATCCTGTTGTGGGATATTCAAGCGGCTATAAGGTACTAGGAGCCTTATAAGAAGAAGCAGTTGTTGGATCCACACATCGACAAGGTTCGGAAAAGACTGTCGGATCTACACCTTAAGGGGGCTCCGGAAAGACTGCAGGATCCAAGAGAAGGTGACTTCTCCGGAACGAGTCCAGTAAAGAACTGCCCTCTGAATGATGGAGGATTATAGCCGGGCCGAAAAGCATATTGCGAAAAGCTTTTGAGCAGGAAGCTTTCACTTTCACCTTCAAAGAGAGGAAGCGAGACCTCTTTCAGGAATGGAACTTTAATGTTTGCTGCATGAGTTTTTCGAGAAGGATTCCAGTAGTGACGAATTGTACATAGTTCGTTACACTAGCCATATTAAAGATCCTATGTAATGCCATGTCAGTAGAGATCTACGTTTTTTTGTAGGATGCTTTTGGATGATGTATTGAAGGGGAGAAACATGATCTATAATTGTTAAAGACCATACAGCATCTGTTGAAAAGCTCGTTTCATGCATGCGCGGTTAGATATGGTTCGTATGTCTTTTTTGTCGAATGCTCTTGTTGAACTAGATCATTTCGGAAGAAATGACATCCATGCTAAGACATGCCATGAGAATTTTTTTCCTACGAGAGAGCGCAATGAGATCCAACACTCTGAGACTGTTCGTGTAGGATGGTAGGCTTTGAGAGTCACGCGGGTGGTGTAGATTTCTAAGAGGAAAAAGAATAAATTTCTTCTGAATTAATTCGATCCTGTTGCTGTCTACGATAAATATAAGATCACAGATAGGACCAGCATATTCCAGGATAGGACGGACTAGAGAACAGAAGAAAGTTTTTGTAATCCATACATTCTCGAATTCTTTGGATCTTCTCTTTATAAATCCAAGAAGCTTATTGGCTCTCGCAGTTATGCATTCATAGTGCAAATTAATTTTAATTTTTTTGTCTAGGGCAACAGCTCGATCCAGAATTTGATCGACATGATTCAATACTACCTACTCTGTTTTTTTACGTTAAAAGATAATTGCTTGACATTTCCTGATGATGGTGCACCAGCCTTGCAAAGCATTGAGTTTCGACTGAATAAAGGATTTGTCAATTTGGGACTTAATGACACTATATATATGTAAAGGATGTCGGCGAAAAAGATATGCGGAGATAAAAATAACAGAAGAGGGCCAAAATGACTACCCTGAGGAACCCCGAAAGTTACTTAGATTTCATTTGAAAGGAATCCTTGGAATCTGTTATTCTTCGTTCTTTCGTTGAAATATGATTTTATGACTTCAAAGGCAGAACCTGAACCTGAAACTAATAGGCTAGCAATTAAAATATGATGATCTACTCTATCATCATCTTTGCTGAAGTCAGTATAAATAGTATAAATGTGATTGCAGCTCTCCATATTACAGAGCAGTTCGGAGATTAGGACCATGAAGTTTGAAGGGGTTGAACGCCTTTTTTTGATTCCGTGTTGTTGTTCAGGGGTTGAGGGAGGTTTCGCATCTTAAAATAAGGGATAAGATTCAGTATCTGAATATGAGAGTCTGGATCTAAAGCCATTTTAAGCACACTGTCGTATACTTACATAATGATTTTTCACGAGGATGTCCATAAAACGGTGTCTTTCAACACCAACTGTGTTCTCGTCCTCGGTCGTTGGACGAAGCTGCAGTCTGTACTTAGATACATACCAACCCTCATCTAAAAATATATTATTCTTTTTCAAAAGTATTGAATTGTTTTTTAATAAAAATTGATTTAAATCCATCATTATCGGTATCATCTTTGTAAACTCCCGTAGAACATAAAGGTACCCTATAAACCTTTTCCTCCCCAATGCAAAAAAAAATATCCTTTACAAGTCAACCATCTTGACCTCGTCCCAATTCCTTATATTTTTTTCATATACCTAAGATTAAAGTCTACCACATAATTTCTTTACCTTAAACACCTTTTTCTTTCCTTACCTCTATATATAATCCTGATTCCAAAACATTCCTTCATGATCCTTAACGGATTTTAATATGTTTTCCATGTGCTATACTCATTCTATAAGCTCTGTTCTGACAACATCTTGAAAGGATGAATATGGTAATAAGAAAGCACTTAAGATTGAGCTTAGAGAGAAAGACTTCGGGCCCCCTGTGGGTACAAGTGGGGGGAAAGAAAAGAAAAAAAAGCAACACAAAAAAAAACAAGAAAAGGATTCGGTTCCTCTAGGGAATCAAGCTTCAACCCAAATGCCAAAGTATTAACGAAAGATCTCATTTTAGATAAGGACGAACGACGAACTTTTTCATTTTGTCTTCTGGAGCTTATCGATGGCAGATGTCTTATGAATTCATGCCAGCATCCATCTATACGTCTCCATATACACACCATGGCTGAAGAAGCCTCTGGTAGAAGAAGACCAAGAAGCAAAATACATAATAAAAAAAATACTGGTGGTGATGCAAGGCAAAGAAAATGTTTAAGGATCTCAAAACACCAAAAGGCACAGGTGAAGTACATTTTCTTAAAAGAAAGGTTTTTAGGTCACGAGGGCTGCGCCTTCCGTTGTAAGGGAAATTCTCCTTATATTGTGTCATCATGCTGAGGCTAATTTTCTTGTGATTGAGGATTTTATGTAGGTAAAGCTTTAAGATTCTGGTGTGGTTAAGAGTCTTTAGTCGAAAGCTCAACAAACTCAAAATACTGTTTTTTTTTCTTTTATTTTTGATCCTCAGATCAAATCCTGATTAGGTAAATTGACAGATCTTTTGAAAGGGGGAGAAGTTGTTGGAAATTTTGACATGGAAGTATGATTTCCACCTTTATTGTTATTAGCACACATAGAAAAATGCACGAAACGATTTGTTGCAAATTGGGTCGTTAATATCACTGTAGAGAGATATGAGCTAGACCCATAACCTCAAACTAATTAAGGACGGAAGAGCCTTGTTGTATGCTGGAAAAAGTCATAAGGACCTCTGTTATATAGTTTCGGATGAATATGTGTAACATGGAATCTATGGTCTTCAGGTCAAAGGATGACAAGCTTATTGGCCTGCAATTGTTCGCAGTTTTGTACTCGCGTTTAACTATCTTCGGAACAAAGAGCAGTTAGGCCATATGCCAGTAGTACGCGTCCTATCTCACAACTCCAGTGTAGGAAATTATTTTAGGTTGACATCATCCAAGGACTCATAATGTTATGCGTCTTTTGGAGGATAATAGGCATTATGTTTTGGTCTTTTTGGTATGAGGCAGTTCTAAGCTCAGGAATCACCATTGGTACTACCAGTCTGTCATGTCATTGGTCACGTCATTGTGCTATGTCTAGCACGGGGTATAGAATAGGTTTAGGGTTATGAAGAGTAGGGAGGATGTTGAAGGAAATGGCCGTGAATACCGCGTTTGAACTCTTGAATGTTATAGAACTGACTGCGAAAGATTGTTCCATAGTCGTGCTGTTCTATTTAGAACGAATTCCTAGGCTGTAGCGTGCGCGAAAAGTGGGACTGTACGCAGAGAGAATGAACCGCGCGGGCTAATCTAGTGTTGCAGGTATAAAATTGCTGGGGAGGTACGAGAGCGTTTATTTCGATGGAACAACCGCTGTGATAGTAGATAGTAATTTTGTCAGGTCTGCCACATTGGCGGAAATGGCATCGTTAAGTTTGAAGGGTCTTTTTTGCATTTTATGTAGCCATGCCTCAAACATTAGAGTTGCATTCGAAGAGACACCGAATGTAGAATTTGTACAGCAAACGCTGAAGGTAGAATTTGCATCGCTTTAGAAATCCCATCCACTGATGTGCTCTTTTAACTTTTTGGAATATGTTGTCATACCATCGCTATAGTTAATGCCTCCCCTATAATATTGAGGGATGGGTTAGCCATTAGTTGACGAAGGCTTCGATAATACATCCTTTGATACTATAGCTAGAGCTCTAAGTAGATGAAGTGTAGGAGCACTTTCTGTGATTGGGCGGGCAAACTAATCTGTCTCATCTTCAGGGGTTTCTGGAGGCCACTATAGCAAAAGGATGTCCAGTCCACAAGGATTATTATTATCTTCACTTCTGTGGTGCTTTAGTGTAGATGAACTCTTAGAGCTACTCAATGGCCGAAACTTTTTCGCCCAAGATTATGTAGACGATGTTGTCATAGTTGAAACAGGAGGTACCATGTCAAGGTCAGACTTATACCAGAAGACGAACACTGACGGCACTTGTAAAACCCACTCTTGCAGGCAGAACTATACGAGAGTTTTCACATCAAGCCAAATACTTAGGGGTCACGCTAGTTGCCCAGCTCACATTGACATGGACATGTCTTTTTGGGCTTGCAACAGAGCTTGTGAATCCACATGGTGTCTATAATCGAAGTCGCATGTATTAGATATACATTACCATTATAACGTCCACCTGGCTCTGCTTCTGAAAGCGAATGGCTAGCTGTGCCCTGGTCTTCGGCGAGGAAATTCTATAATAATCAACAGTAAAATTTGCTTGCCCTTTAATATCTCAAAATTTAAGCAACCTTCCGTGCACATACCAAGGCAGGCTAACGTAACCTGAACTTTTCCTCAAGCACTGCAGGTAGTACTAGTATGGTGTACGGATTACTCCAGAGACAAGTGTGGACGCCGGAATCTGGAGTGAAAGCCACAGATTCAGTAGAGCGATAAGCCTGCTAGAGTGCAACTGTCTTTCAAGCAGAGGTATACGATATACTCAATGAAGTTACCCTTTTTTGGTTCCCAGTCCCACATCACCGGCGATGCCAAGGTAAAAAGGTAAAAAACGGATGCCTTGGTTAGAGGCTCGTGGTCGTGGCGGATCGGACTTTGATGAAACGTAGTGATCGCTGGAGATCCGTGGCGGGCTCTAAGCGGTTCCTCCCTGTGCCGTCTTCCAACGTGCCCGAGGAATTGTTGGGGCGTAGTTGAAATGATTTCAGGATACTTGTTGGCTTGATTATCGCACATTGTGCCCTAAATTACCATTTATGGACCCCACCTGAGGACGATGAATCTGCGCCCGCGATAACAAGGAGTGGAGTCTCGTTGTTCGATGAGACGAGACCTTGCTCAAGTCTAAACGACAAACCACTAGGCGGACTGCTAAACCTCTCCTGTTTCCCTATAGGGGTGTAGAACAATAGACCAAGTGCCAATACTTTTAGAACACGTACCTCACCAAAGAAGAAGAACAAGGCTTTAATTTATGTAGAGATATTGCCGCTCAAATCCATGAATCTTATTACGGCACGATATTATATTTTGTTAATTTTTACAAAAGCACTGCCATCGAAACACACGCACGGCTGTCACCCATGTAGGTTTTGCCAGATCTCACAACGGAGCCAATGATTGGCCAAAGTATGGTTGTCATAGGTCGGCCAAAACTGGGTAATTTTTATTGGGCCACGCTTGGTACAACGCTGGCAACCTTTAATGTCATATATTTTAAAATATTGATTAAGCCTACAGTTACCCATGTAGGGTTTAACAATTGGCCCAGTAATCGACCAGTACTGGATGCCAGTTAGCCAGTAATGGCGCATTAACACCACCCATGACTGGCCCATTACAGCAAAATTCGGCCCAATACTGGCCACTTGTAATGGCCCACGATACTGGGCCAGCAAAGACCGCCAAGAATAAAAAAAATTTAGTTTTTTGATATTAATAATTAGTTGATACGGTAAATGAGGGGAAATTCATTGATTTTTGAGGTAATGTAAGGAAGTATACTAAAGTGCAAAGTTTTAACGTGCCAATATCAGGTATCAATATGTTCGGCTTCGAAAACTTAGCAAGAAAATATACTATTTTATTTTAATATATGATATAGTTTAGTTAGACCCCCCCCTTTTGAAGAGTAGAAGAAATACGCATTAACTGTAGACTCAATCAATATTTTCAAATATATGACATTAACGGTTGCCAGCGTTGCTGGCCCAGTATCGTGAGCCATTACAAGTGGCCAGTATTGGGCCGAAGTTATCATACAGCAGTTTTGCTGTAATGGGCAAGTCATGGGTGGTGTTATTGTGCCATTACTGGCTAACTGGCACCCAGTACTGGTCCATTATTGGGCCAATTGTTAAACCCTACATGGACAAAAAACAGCTGTTGGATTATCAGCTGAAGTTTTCAGAAGCATTTTTCAAATAATGCATCATTGTTGTACTAGAATAGATTGATGAGTCATCTTTTTGTTGAGGCTCAACAATTTTCAAACTACCCTCGTATGTCATTCCCCGCATGGTTGTTAGTTTCCTACACTAAACTATACCTACATATATACCAAATTTAGTTTTTTTAAATTCGATGTCGTTTTTCAAAACAGAGGAGAGCAAACGTTTCCCCCCTATGTAACATGAAAGATTAAAGGAGCTTAAATAACTAAATTTCAAAACCACGTTAGATTATTAAGCAATTTAGTACTTTGTTTTTCTTGTAATTTTTAAATATGATTATGTTTTTTGATATTTCAAATGTTTTTCTAGTTTTACTTGTGTAAACGTAGACTTATGGCTGCCGCATCCTGTTCCTTGTTAGATTGCATCTGGTGGTAGATGATCCTTCAATATTCAATATTACCATTTTGTTTTCAGATCTATTTACCTGTCCTTATCTAACGCCGGTTTTAAGTTAATTTTTACACTACACACCACCATTTCACAGTATTTCCATGAAGTGCACACCAAATTAAACTGAAACAAGTTAGACACTTAAGATTTCGGCTTAAAATCTAAATATCGCAGTTGAAGCCTAATTCCAAATTAAACCAGCTCTGAATGTTTGTTAATCCTGAAAACACCATGGAAGACAATTCTAAAAGTAAAAAGTTTTAGAGCAATTTAACTGAATTTACTATACTAAAACTGCTCCCAGCTGAAGGATTCCTAAAGCCACAACGGCACAACAACACGACGATAAGATTTAAGGAGAGGAATTCACAAAATTAATATATATCCTAAGACGACACAATGTCAATCTAGCTTCATGTTTGCCCAGATACAACAAGGCGTTCACACAACGTATGCACGGGCGTCTTATAATTTACTTTAATTTTCCTTCGAGGTACAGTTGAGAAAGCATTTAACACCACTCGGAAAACAAGTAACGAGATTCCCAAGGAGTGGGTGAATATTGCCCAGTTCCGAACGGGGAACTGTTATGACCATTCTGTGTACGGAACGTGACTGTGCATCGAAAGTCCAAAGCCAACAAATCTCTTCGATTGGCCGAAATGATATTTGTTTGGGTTTAAGTGGCTGCACCAGACGGTAAGAAATGTAATAAAATCCTGGCATGCACTTGTTGGTATTTGTAATGTGCAATTCTTGTTAAATTAAGAAAAAAAAATAAAATTGTGGGACGAAGGTCTTTTAGGAGTCTAGCCAACAACAGCAGCACGTACATGAGATCTCCTGGGGCCAGCTGGAATGCACCACTTTTATTGTGCCGCAACAACTTTGTGTGACCACTTGCAGTTCAGCTCTGGATTCTCCTTCTGGTATAGGATTTTCTGTTTGGAACAGAAATATTTTGACCTAATAGCCGCCGTGGCCGTGGCCGGGGTACATGAATCGCTAAATGGAGAAGACTCACTCCGGCATGTTTTAGTACCCTGGAATCCCAAATACGCCTTGAAATCGAGCCTCTTATCACAAACAGACTTTTAGCCACTTGAGAGGCTCGAAGCGATCACCTTGTGAAAGACTCCAGAGATCCTCTCCGTCCACGTTTCAAGCACATCCTCTAGATGCTCTTGTCCACTTGAGGCCGGAGCCCTTAAGCTGGCTTCCTCCAATCTTCTTTTAGCCATAATTAAGATAAATAATTGAGATGTGAGGTGGTTGTTTGTTTTTATATACCTCGGCCGTCCTTTCGGTATACGGAGCCCCCATTTCGGTACGGCCACGGCTTAGCTGTGAGCCGCCGGTGGAGATATGTCTACTTCTAAAGTAGGCGTTTAAACACTACACAGCAGCAGAACTGAAAATCACATGGGGACAGCTTCGCCAGTTGCAGGTCGTTAATTGCTGATATGATACTTTTTAAGTTCTTCGGATTCTTATATGACAGACTCGTCGCGGGCCATTATTTATGCCGTTTAGATAATCTATACCATTCGGGATCGGGGGCTACTGCCGCATCATCAGCGAACTTTAGTACACGTTGATGGGACGATTTTTAGAGCAGCAGAAATCTTAATTCTGGTACTAGAGTTGCTCAGATTTTTTTGATTTATTTTGGAATGCTGCGGTCCACTAATGGCTTTTAATGTCGTGAAATACACTGAATAACTTTAAGATATGAACAACTTCGCGGGCGGTGAACATTTGTCTGTTGAGATTGCTTTTTCCCTGAGGTTTAAGGAAAAGTATAAAAAGACCACCTGGAAATGTTTATTTAATAATCACTACACACGGAATTTATTGTTTTATGCTGTCAAAAAACTTAATGTTTTTGATCTCACTCAAAAAGTTCATCTTGAAATCATGCGAAGACAAGACATGCGTTATGTATAGTATGGGGTAGTGCAGAGACAAAAGTTGACATAACATGGAGATTTGTTATAAAGGGAACTCTCCTACCTATGCATTTCCGAGCGATTTCAAAAGTTGGGAGAAATTATCGATCTTATACCAAACTATAAATATAAAATTCCTTTGGATCATTAACTGTAGAATCGTAGACACAAGATCGTGATGAAAGTTATATCTCCTTCATTATAAATCGTGGGTAGTCAAGCCAGATTCTATTAGGAATCCCATGAGAAAAAACTGTGAAGCATTCTAAGAAATTACGAAGGCGAGAGGCTCACACCTAGGGTTTTTCAAAGCTGTTTAACAGTAATAGTAAAACAGCTGTTTTATGGCTAAAATCGAAAAACAGCAAACAGCTGTTTTTATCTTAACTGTTTTTACTGTTTTTGAACTGCCGGACACCGAACAGACAAAACGAACGAACGAACTGGGTTTTGAGTGAAAGCGGTGAGAGAGTACAACGAGGAGGACACTCTCAGCGAACTTTTGAACGAATATTTGGACAGCGTTATATTTGTTGCTAGAACAAGGAAGCAAAAGAGAATTTCAAAAAGCAACAACAAAAATCCAGTAAGCCATTTCCAACGGACTTCAAAAGAGAATTAACGATTACATTTAAGTTTTGCCTGTTCGGTCTCCGCTCGTGTGAAAGTAGCCAAAGGGATATGAGGACGACAACGCCGTATGAAAATAATATAAAATTGTATAGTAAGTTACTATTAGTAACCAACAGTAAATGCAGAGTTTTTTTAATCTAGAGATGAAAGAAATGTTCTTTTAATATATTGATATAACGTATTTGAGCTTTTCCTGCGCAGCAGGGCCGGCCCGAGAAGCGCCATCGGCAAAGGGGCGCCAGGATGAGGTTGAAGAACGTTTTCCTTGTGTTGAGCCAATAATAATTCCGTAAGCGGGAACGCAAAGATTAAAAACTCCCACGGCAAGGCTTTCTTTTAAAATATATCGCAGTCTTATAAAATAGTCATATAGATGTATATACTGCTATGGCTGTTTATACACCTACATTTCCGCAGAAATTGGATATCGAAGACGAATTGACAAATAGCGCTGGTAATTACGGGCACCAACGCAGAGGCGAAAATTCATTCGTATAAGAATTCAACTTTCGGAAGAGGAGCGAGCTCTGTGGAATTATACATATAGAGGTGGCAATATTAATGTCATAATGTTTATGTACCATAATTTTTGCAAATGACGTCGAAATGTCATTGTGCTCCATTCCATCAATGATGGGGCGACTGGTCAAGACGAAAACAGCAATTCGCGAAATATTTAAAGAATTTAAGGCGTTGAATAAGACATTGGACTTGTCAAGGCAACGAAGCCCGTAAAATTAGTCGTTGAGAATCTTAGTCGTGGGGAATTTACAATTCATGTTGAAGAAGCTTTCTGACATTAACAGTGACTTTAGTAATAAGCTCGAAAAAAATGCGTGTAGGTGCAGTGCCGGATTTATATATTGCGGGCCCCCAAGCACAACATCGTGATGGGGCCCTAAAATGAAAGAAAGGTTCCTTAATGAGAAAAAAATGAAGTACAATTGAATATGCAATTTCGAAAAGGTCACATCTCGCATATAAAAATATGGGAGATGTGCCCTTTTCGAAATTGCATATTCAATTGGAACATAAATTTTATTTAAATGTTGGACAATGGAACATCTTCAACATTTTGAACAACTTGATATAAATAAAAGAGTGCTTTTGGTATGGATTCGATCACATAATTTTCTGTCTGCTCTTCTCTGAAAAAAATTGGTCGATGATCACCTACAACTGAAGAGATCACGGGGCCCCCTGAGGGTGGGGGCCTACAAGCAATTGCTTAGTTTGCTTGTTGGTAAATCCGGCGCTGTAGGTGACCGAATGAATGAGGATGTCATGAAATTATTTCCAAGCCTCAAGGAACCCGCAACCACTCCATCAGGAACCACACTAACTTTTGCAGACAATTTAGCCTTCATCTTTTTGGTGTCATCGAAGTAAGAGTAAGACTTATGGGGTGCGACAGCGAGGGAGACCCAACCTCCGCTGGAAGGATGGCGTAGACCAGGACTCTCAGAGCATAGGGATGCCAAATTGGATGACATCGGCTCAGAATCGGGACCGGTGGAGAGAACAGTTGCGAGAGGCCAGGACCGGATCCCGGTTGTAGAGCCGTTAAAGAAGAAGAAGTAAGAGTAGAGATGAAGTTCAACAGGGGCCGAATACTAATGAAAATGGAAATTTGTCGCTACAAGATGAATTGGACCTGCTGCCTCAAAAAGAAGAATCGTCACTACAATTTAAGCGGCTCAAATCGGACTTTACAATTTTCAAAACTACTGGTCAACACACAGAAAACCTGCAAAAATTATAAAATACAATTCTTTGTATCAAACCAACATCGACCGATGCTAAACGTGTATTTTCGGTATGCACTAATTTTTGAAACAAAAGAAGATCGCGTGTTTCAGAAAAATCAGTTTAAGCACTTGTGTTTTTGAAATGCTATTATTTATTAATTGTAAAAATAGAGAAAACTCGAAAAACAGCAAAAACAGCTGTTATCAGCTGTTTTTATGGAAATTAAAAATAGTAACAGCTGTTTTTTGAAAACAACTGTTTTTGAAAAACCCTACTCACACCTAGGGTTCGAACGATACTCTCGATACTGAGCAGGTATCGATACTGTCGTCTTGAAAACCGATACTGAGCACTCGATACCAAGATCATGGTATCGTCAAGTACTACTCATTAAAAGTATCGAGTACTTTGTCAACCCACATACAGTGGGCGCACGCAAGAAGTTTTAAACTGATGAATTTCTTTTTTCTGTTAAATCAATATTATTAAATGAATTTAAATTATTTTTTTTTAAATTTATTATTTATAATTTAAATAATGAAATTTTAATCAATAAAATTTGGTAAGATAGTTTAGTCTTGTAATATCTTCCTCAGCTGTAAAATTTCTTGGGTGTGCCAATAATTTTGACAGCCACTGTATGTACTTCTGATGAACCGCAAAAATCGGAATATTCTTCAATCTTCAGAGATGTCGCTACATACAAGTTACCTTTATTTCTGAATGAAGCTTTAACCAGTAGCTGTTTTTAAAGGAGCATTTACATCGCAAACGCATTGTGGGAACCCAAAATGGAGCTCCTCTATCACACAGAAGTTTGTATGCTGTTTTACCAAACATATGAACATGCTCAATATCTTGGGCTGAAAATGAAAACGGGCCTTAGTCATGCCTTTGTTCATATGTGTCTGTGCTGTTTTTTTGTCGACGGAGTCTTCATACCGTTGGGTTATATTATTTACGTAAATTTTTGTCAACAACGTCTTCATATCCTCGAGCTTTTGTTCTAAATAAATTTTTTGTTTAAATATATGTATTTTAAAAAGTACTCGATACTGAGTAGTATCGATACTTCCAGCCCGATACTTTCTAGGTATCGATACCACGGTTTGATTCTGTTATTAGTACTTGGTATCGATATTAGCAGCCGATAGTTCGAACCCTCACACCCACATAGAGATTTTTTTTATGTGTACTTAAGTCTAAGCTCTTTAATCACCCTTTGTACTACCAGTCCGTCATGTCGTTGGTTTGCGCCTTGGTGCAATGTCTAGTAGTAAGTTTAGCTTGAAGGATAAAAAAAGGACAAAATAGAGAAAGGGGAGTCTGGGGAATGCATGAGGAGGAGGCGATGAATTCTTGGTCGTTGTATAAGTGCGGGAATACTAACAGTGGAGGGTTGTTCTACAATCGAGTAGTTATAAACGAAATGGAGTCATGTCGAGTACGGAACTTGCTAAAAAAAATTGGATTGAGAGTTGTATTTCCGGCCGCCTGGATACTGATACTAATACTGGATGGTGTCTAATCGAAATCCCACCTTATTTCGGACGGAGTTCGCAGGGGTCCTTTCTGTCATCAGCACTTGAAGGTCGTAGTAGGAGATTGCGAGTGAGGTATAGGCGTTATGTCCGGTTACACATTACTCTCCAAAAGACACCTTTAACACCTTAAATAAAAACCTGGTCCCTTTCTTATCATTTGGCACCGTGAAAAGATGGGCAATATTCACTAACATCGAAACCACCAATAACATAGAAAATATTTACCAAATGGTACCGGAAAATCTTCGGGATTAAGATTAAAGAGAGATATCAGAGGCAAGGGGAATATCGAAAGAGCTGATAAGCTGAAGGCATAAATTGAAGAATAATAAAGTATTGGAAGAAGAAGAAATACAGGGCAGCTGTTCAAACTTTGGCGGTCGCAATGGCCAAAATTAATTGATTGCACATAGAATTGGTTGATCGTCCACCATGGCAGCAAAATCTAGCCACAGCGACGTTTTCCTCTTTAGGAAGTTAAAGAAAAAATCAAATCAAAAAAATTTGTAACGAGGCTTCGATTACGTAAAGTCAATATCTTCAATCAATGGCCGCAGCCATAGCCAGAGTCGCAACCGTCAGGGTTAAAAGGAGACAGCCTCGTTGGGGTGTTATGCGTCCTAAAACAAGTGAATCCCGCACTAGCCGACAAAGGGTTTGACGCTACTAATATCAGACTGCCAGGTAAAGGAAGAGGTATACCGTCCGCTTGGTGAACTAACCAGAACTTTGGTACACTATTATTAATCGGTTAAGGCGTCGAGATGCCTTAATAGGGCTACTCTTTACTTCTTTTTTTGGTGCCATTTGCATACTCAAAAGACCGGTTCTCGTTCGATTGTATAGGTCAAGCAGCATTAAACGTGGTTAGTACTTAGTTGGGGGACCGCTGGGTAAAACGACATTTGCGTTTGGAACGGTCGACTACAAATAGATTCATATCGGTAACAGAGGCATGCATAGCTCTATAGCGAAAGCAGGAGTATTTTTTCAAGTTTTATACCCTGAACTTATCATAATAGTACCAGGCGCATTTTTTTAATATAAAGGCTTCTAAAAATAGAATTACGCCTGTATTTGATTTGTGCGTGAATACACCAACTAAATACACCAATTACTCGGGAGGCTCTGTCCCTAAATATATACATAAAGATGTCTACTTATTTCGGCAGAACAATAGATGGCTTGAATTCTTCTTATTGTTATCATGATGTTATCACAGAGGGAAGGTAAACCGTAAAGAGGAAGACAAGCAAGAGAAATTTTATCTAGGTTGAATAAGTGGAAAAACGACGGTCTGGAATCGAACCGCTGACCTCTGTGATTGTAGTCGAGCGCTTTGACCCGCAGGTAAGCATCCAAAGACCCAGTGTCACTTTTATACAATTTTTCTCAGAACGTATTTTAGTCCGTAAATAGGAGTTTTGCTCTGATTGGTAGCATTTGATCCAATGTAAATCCACTTAGAGGATAATCTCCCAAAATCTCCTTAGAGGATAATTTGTATTTGTTAATAGTTTTACTCACAAATGGGAATGCTTTGGAGCTATGCACAAAACCGTGCTCCTAATTCCTATATCGATTCCAGTTTTAAAAAAATTCAAACACAAGCAAACAAGCTTAGATACATATAACATTTAGCAATCACTGTGCATTCATCTGGCAAATTTTACATTAAAATCAAAGCTGAAAATCCGCTTTTATTATTAAAATAAAAAAAAACATCATTTTAGCTATAGACGCACACTCTTCGACTTAATTAAAGCGAAATTAAACTAAAACACAAACAAAATCTTCAAACAGCCTGAAAATTTCCTTCATAAACAGCGAAAGCAGTCAAGCCCCTTTTATGCCAGCTTAGATACACAAATGCAGCCACCGCTGTCGCAAATGCACCATTCTACCACCCACCAAACCCCACTGGCCCCCGCTCCGTTATCAAATGCAATTTTGAGCGCCAGCATCGATTTCGGGAAAATTTCTAATAGAACGAATGTTTGTGTTCCATAGCACAGCGTTTCCAGCGGATGCACGATGGCTGCAGTCGGTTTCGTGCGTGCAACGATAAGAACGAATATTTACATTTCATTTGCTGATAACTACCCTAATATGCGATAGAGCAAAGGGGGCTGCGGCGGATTGGGGGGTGATTTGATTCGGAACGAAGGACTCATATCAAAATTTTAGCATACAAAACACAAACATTCGAAAGGTTCATTGCAACTAATAAAACCGCTCCGTTCGTGTGCTTGTTTAAGGATATTAAATTTTACCCCATTTCATCCTCTTCAGCACCCCCGCCCCCCCTTCTGATATCGTTTTGCTTTTAGATGGTCGTAAGTAGTTTATTATTACAGCTACATTGTTGTAGTGGTGCTGAAGCTACCGCCTTATGCACATTTGAATTTTTAATCCGACTTTCGTTGCACAGAGTCACAGCGGCACGGCAGGCAGCAGCACCAGCAGTAGCTCTCGGCTAATTAACACCTGTTTAGTCAGCAGTGGATGTCCTGTTTGCAAATCATTTAAAACTAAACGAGAAAACACGCTGCCAGCACCTACCTATAAACTACGCGATGTTATTGCGAATCTCATTAAGCTCGAAAGGTAAAATTCACACCTTGTCCCACGCCGCGACAGAAGCAGACGGCCATCGTCATCGGCCGAACAATAAGTGCCCCTCTGATGCCGGACTGGTGGACCCTAATAGGTGCAGCTTGTTAATGCTAACTGAAGAATCAATAACTTGAAATCTGTGAAATGTTAATATTTGATATTTACTGCAAACATCTTGTGACTTTTTTTGAAGGGGAATGTAAATTCCCTGATAGTGACAGGAGTTTGTTTATCTTGGATCCGGTCCCTTCGTTTGTTATTTCGTTTTGTCTTAAAGTAGACCGAAAGGTGTTGGAGTAATTAGTGATGCATATCTTGTTAGTGGTATTGAACACCAAAAGTTATGGCAAGAGGGATTACAAGGTGGATGCAAAATCACAACAGTTATTGTTTACTTTAGGAGTTAAGATATCAATATTAAACTTTGTTATCAGCACTATTGGCATCTATGTATTATATAATCGGTTACGAAATCTTCGGATCTATAAACCATGCAAAGTTGAAATTTTAACAACGTAAACACCCTCAATGTAAAAACAGCTATCGTCAAATCGCAAGAAAATAGTATAAGAAATGAAAGTTTGTATGGCAGTCTCATTTATTTTAAAGATGCCCTGCAAACATTACGAAAAAGAGATCTAGGCTAGAAGGATTTATAAAAAACGAAAGCTTGCTTCGATATCGAAACCCAGATCTATTCGAGGACAATGGATATCACCTCTTCTTTTCTTCGGAGGCGACCGATTTACTTGAAATTTTAACAGTATATAGGGAAAGACTCAAAAATCAAAGTCTACCATATGCCAATGTGCGCTTTTTCTTTTGGGGTGTTTCCCACCCCAACTCGGGGGTGGAAATATTTTTGGTCAAAATAACCCCGTTAATCGATAGAGAGGCTAATTTTAAGCAAATAATATGGTACAACCTTTTTTTTTTGTAAAATTGATATTTTTTTGGTTATAAGCATTTGAAAAGTTGCAATTTTCATTAAAAAAAACCCCACTTTTTCGAACAGTTTTTGGTCAATAAGTCCAAAAATAAGCGTTTTATCAAAATTTTTGTTAGGACTAAAAATAAAGCTTATAAAAAACGAAGAAAATGGTTTTTGAATGTATGCTCTAGGTATAAAACAAAGCAAGTAATGATTGATCGAAGGGAACCTATTTCAAACCAAATACTCAAAACGTTGTATTTAACGTCGAATAACGGAAAATCGATGCATTTTTCGAGGATAACTTATATTACATTTTTTAAAGTGCTTGAAAAGACCTATAAAATGAACACTGATAAAAGTCATTTGCTTGTAAAATGAATGAGTTATGACAAAGAGAACGTGTACCGAACAAATTTTTTTTTAAAAAAATGCTCAATAAAACTTATACCTCTTCCACCCAAATTCAAATTTATCATGTTCCACGTAGGATTCACTTTATTTTAGAGATATCTATGGGATCTATATATTGTGAGCGATTTTCAGGGTGTATTTTTCGAAATGGGTACGATCAAAATGAAAAGGAGATTTTACGAATTTTACAGATTTCTGCGTTTATTTCAAAAAAACTCAATAACTATTGAAGATACGTAAAAAACTGTTGAGTAACAAAATTTAGATTTTTCTTCAACAACAATTTTGGTTTTTTATGTATTGCTGTAGCTGAAAAATTGACGATGATATAGCGGATTGGAATTTGCTTTATATTGTAAGTACCACCTTTGCTTAGCCCTTTGACCCTTCATGTTTTTAAAATTAAGGGTTTTAATATAATACAATTAACATAGTTTTATAGCCAGTGAGTTTACCTACAAAATGGTTTTTGAATGGGCACTGTAGCTTGAAAATTGATCCCGCTACAGTAAAAAAACCGAACGACTTTTTTTTTAATTTTCTGAGCAAATGATTTTCGGAGCTCTTGTGAGCACATTACGGTATTTAACGTATACATACATGCTACATTTGGTATACAGGCTAAATATACATTTTACAACAGTACCTCCAAAATAGAAGATATTCTAGAAGCTGGAAGGTATTGCGCAATACTTTTGTACGCAGGTACTAAAGATGTGAAATTAAATAAAATGAAAAAATTTACGGTTTGCAATCTTTTTTAGAGCATAGGTGAATCGAGTGTTCGGAGGTCGGTATCGCGTCAGTATGTATACATCCACGCACACGCACACATACATACACTAAAAAATTTACTAAAATACTTTCTGAACTTATAACGAAGTTTGTGTGTCTCAAAAAGGATAGACTTCGAAAAAGGTGGTAAGTAGAGCCTAAATCCAAAATTTTATCGAAATCGGTGGCTTCTGAAAAAAATTAGAGGTAATACCCCATTTTTACGGTTGGGGACTGGACTACAACGCGAAACCGTAAAAAAGGAATGCTTTATAACGAATTGATTTTTCGAATCGATACTAAATCATGTTTTCAAATGAATCTCGCAAGTTTTATATTAGGTCTAGAAAAAAATACGTGGCATCTTCCCGATAGATGGCGTCAATTGCAAATAATTCATGAACCACTGATCGCAGCGCCACCCCTAAAATTTTGTTCGAAAGGTGACAGTTCCAATGTTACATCGATTTTGGAAAGTTCTTTTGCAATATCTATTTACGACCAAGATAAGGACGCTGCGCATGCTTTTAATAAAATTTGTTCTGCGTACCATGAAAGGTACAGGAAATAGGCATGTCCAGCAGTGTCGTGTCGATATTGGTACAGATTTGGACTTTATATAAAAAAAAGCTTGGTGAATGGGTTAGTGATGTGCTGAGCGCGAAAAACATGATAGACCAAATTAACATCAGTGATGCGTTGCTGAAACGCAATGAAATCGACATATTTCAGACACGTCTCATAACTGGTGATGAATATAGGATGACCTTCAAAAATCCAAATTGACAAAAAACGCGAAAATATGTTGGTGACGGCGAAAAATGAGATGCTGTGTATGCGTTGGAACTGGCAGGGACTTCCATTTGATTAATTCTCAACTCTGCTGTGGACAACTAAAAAGATTAGATACGCCAGAAGTTTCCCGAATTGAATAATAGAAAAAGAGTTGTCTTTCTTCACGACAACGCACAACGACACACTTCTTTAATGACCCGCCAAAATTTAGAAGACTTTGTATGGGAAGTTTTAGTTTAGACACAGCACTATCTGACTATCACATGTTACGATCTCTGCACAACTCCCTCAATGGAACTAGGCCATTGGATGACCCTGAGACAAATTGTCTCGTCCTTCAGCTTTTGAATTGGTGTACACCTTCTCTTTCGAATTTCCCTTAAGAAAGAAGTCCAATGGTGCCAAATCTCATAATATGGGTGTCCAATTGATATCTCCATTTCGGGAGATAATGCGACCATCGAACTTTTGCCGCGAGAAAGTCATTGTATTTTTTTGGCTGTGACAAGTGGCAGCATCCTGTTGGAACCAAAAATTGCCCATATGCAGTTACCTTGTTAGCGTATTTCGTTCACGGTAACAGCTTGGTCAGCTTGGTTTTCAAAGAAGCACGGCTGCCGATTCCGCCGCTCCAAAAACGGCACCAAGCAGTGACTTTTCCTAGATGCATAGCGTTCTCAACAATCACTTAGTATACAATACGCATTCTCATACTAGGCTTGGATAACCTTCTCGTATTGTTCGACTGTGTATGTGTTCTTGGCCCAACTTGTAATAAATTCACGATGAAAACTGTCAAAACCGAAAGCAAAAAACATTTTACGTTTAGTCGTATTTCAATAGGAATGAGTAAATGTTAATCCCTGATGGGACAGACTCTATATGGTTGAATTTGAAAACGCTTTTTATTGATTAGTGGGGCTTATCGCCTAAAACGTAAACGCGAACGAAACGTGAAACGTTCAATTTTGGTATCGTTGTAAACGCAGCAGGGGGGACGCAAACGCAAATTTCGAAGTTGTTTTTTCGGTACCGTTCAAAACGCGCGGTGGCAGTACCCCGTATGTTTGTGAAACGTGAACTTTTGTTGGTTGTACGTTTCCTAGCGTGTTTTGACTTAAATTTGGAAATATGTTTTGAATAGTTTCATTTTAAATTAATTTTTTTTAATTTCGCCATTTGCACATTTATTTAAGCGGAAATTATTGATTTTATTTTTGAAATTAAAAGTATATTTTTACAAATAAATAAAAAATTTTATTTAAGAGATGTATTTTACACTCCACGAAGGAATGTTAATGCTTTTTGCAAAGAACTTTTTTTTGAAAAATACATACATACATATATTTTTAGTAAAAAATTAAGACATAAAATAATAACTGTTTTTATTAATCAACGAAAAGAATTCGCAATTTTTCTTCTAATTTCCACACCTTCTTTACAAAAACCCACAAAATCCATAATAATTGATACACAATAATTGAAAATTTATACACTTTAACGTGACGTGATTAAATTGCTTCTGACAAATGTCAACTGATTTCGAAAAGATTCGAACATAACTGCATTCACGCGTTTACCACGATTTACATTTAAGGTGAAGTGAAACGTGAAAACGGCGCGTTTCGTTAAACCTTGGAACCTACGAAAAGAACATTTTTTCAATGTATTTTTTTTGTTTCGATTTAGGGGTGCTTTAATCCCTTTAAAAGGGGATAAAATAAATTTTCCAAATGTTTTAATAATATTTCATCAAAAATAAAATTTTAATATAAAATAAAAATTCAATTTTTTTCAAATTCAACTTTTATGTAGGGGTAGTTTTACCCCTTAAGTGGTGAAAATAAATAATTTTTGGCTTACAATACGCATACAATCGAATTTGAAGCATAAATTAGAAGAAAAAATTTACAAATTTTTTTATTTTCAGTTGATTTAGGAGTGGTTTTAACCCTTTAGGATTATCCCTTGTTTTAAAGTTTGACTTGATTTAGTATAAATCAACCACCTTCGCAAATAAATATTGAGAAAAGTGTATTTCGTTGGATTATTTTTCATTATTATTGAAATTATCGCGAACAACCCTTAAAAAGGGGTATTTTTTTCTTTTTTAAGGGTGACGCCCTTATTTTAGGACCGCAGGACCCCGATTTTCGTAATCAGCAACCCAAAATACATCTAGGGTTCGATTTTCTTAATGGTGTTATGTTGGAACACCCCCCTTCGCATCTTGAATGGACTATTTATGCAATAAACCCCTTTAACCCTAGACAGATAATCTGCGTAAAATTGACGCATGCGTATTCGAAATATTGCTCTCTCTTTCTACATAGTGCGAATCCGTCGCTATGCGCTTAGGACATCTCAGTTGTCGCTTAGTGCTACCGTGAGGCGCACTCGTTACTGAGGTAAGTGTTACCGACAGACCTTATTTGGTAATTTTCGACATAAGCTCAGGTGAAAAAGTACTAAAAAAGTACGAAATAGAGCCAACTTTAGCTTTAAAATTGCTTATAATTTCAAAAGTAAATGCCGTACCGTAAAAATTTTCCGGACATTATTCATAGGAAATACTCCAAGCTTTCTAATTTTGGAAAAAAGTATATAGGTTAACTACGTATTTTTTGGAGAAAAAGGTTATGCGTCAATTTTACGCATGATTATCTTTTACGTACATTACAATATGATTATCATTCTAGGGTTAAATAAATATTTAGAGCGTTCTGGCAAGCATTAGGTGAAGGGTAAATGTTCTGGCATTAATTTTTATAAGTAGAGAATACTATCGAAAATATTCTCCAGAAAATTCATGAGTAATACTATAACAAAATTGAACTTTATTTTTTACCCTCTTTGTAATTTTGGGGTAGTTCATCCCGGCCACAGGGGGCTGCCAGAAGTAACTTTTATTGTTCAGCAGGCATATAAGATTTAGTGTGAAAATTTTCATGAGGGATGTAATGACAACACAAAATACGTCGCTGGCTCTCCCTCTACAGTCTCTATGATTTTGGAAAGAATAGTTAAGTAATTGCGATTGGTTGGTAGTTCAAAGGCTGAACTTGAGCTTAGGAGGCAAGACAACGTGTCGTTTAGGTGTCACGCTTTATCTTCTCTTTACGGAAATATGCATCTTCGAAGCCATAACAGAATGATATACTTTTACCACTTTTTTTATATTGACGGTTGGAACTTAGAGTAAGATACTGTCGGTACTGTGAACTGTCGACCGTTCTATTATTGAAGGCAATATCAGACAGTAAAGCCCCCTTCAGATGGTGACACTGATGTTATGGTATTTAATGTCGCAAAAGTATCATCGTCTGAACTATTGAATGTCTTGACTTCGTGACACTAATGCCGCATATCAAATTGTATGAACGAGGCTTAAGCTCTAGTCATGAAGGAGCGAAAGAACTGAAAAGGCTTAAGGTAGAAACGGAATGGCACGGCGACCGTGGCGGAGTCCGCCGCTCAGAGAGTTTCCCATACATTTAATTTGTCCGCGCTGCCTGGGGAGAAATTAAATGTATGGGAAACTCTCTGAGCGGCGGACTCCGCCACGGTCGCCGTGCCATTCTGTTTCCACCTTTACACGTCCACAGCATTCTCGAATACCTGGCTTCCTCGCTCGTTATGCTTACGGGCTATGACTAGATAATACAAAGGGAAATTTCTGTAAAGAGTGAAAACAAGAAAAAAAGAATGCTACCACGCCATGGAATGGAATCGAACCACAATTCACTGGAATGGTAGTCAATTGCCTTAACCGCGAGGCTATCGAGGCCAGCGTGCTTTCCATTCTTGGATTAGAATCGCAAAAAGCGTATCGATGGCTCCAAAACCAAGAACTGCCTTTTTCGTCTCCATCCGTGTCAGTGGATCAGTGGATAGTTCAATGGGCCGACCTAAATGCACTTTGGCGTGTCATTAGCCAAAGACTTGCGATAGAATGACCACGTATTCCAAATCGACAAACAAGCATCCCAGTACTTGCGACTCTTTAGCAAGTTCTTTCTCCAAACATCGGCCCATGAAGTAATATACAAATTTTATATTCGGTCTCTTCTCAAATACTACCAATACTTATTTGAGTACCGCTACCGAATTGTGACTTGTTGCTAAACAGGTAGCGAATATTCCGTTTGATATTTCGTTTGACCAAAGCGGGCAATATCCTAATCAAGCCTCGATGTTTTCTGGGGAGGAAAAGTTATCTATCACCTGAGATTCGGGAAAGACTTGAATTAGTCGCCTATTCATAGAAGAGCAACTGTGTTGGCAGAGAGAGTTAAGTTACATCCACAACGCATTAAACTTATCAACATATGATATTGATGGTGTCAGAAAGGTAAACGTATCACGTATTCACTCAAAATAAATTATTTCTGTTCAAGTCAAAGATTGAAACATAATTTTCGTAATCCGAAACCACAGCTTGAAATCTAATCGCATATAACTCTTCATTTTTATGACTCATGGTATTTTTGGAATACTTTGAATAAAATATTCTTTTAAAAAAAAGTCGTTAAATTTTAACAGCTTAAAATCTCATCAAAATTTCAACATCAAAGGTTTCCCAGCCAAAAAACTATAATGGAGGAACCACAAAACTTTGTCGGAAGTCATAACACTTCTTAAGATCATCTTACGGCGCGGCACATAAGAATCCCATTCTTTTCACGGATCGTTCCGCTGCTCCTTTTATTTCGAAATAGAAAACAAGATCAAAAATCCTCGTCTGTTCTCATTCCTTCCAAAAATCCGACCTCGTCATCACATTCATATATGCATTTTCGCTATCATCAACAGTCTCCTGCATAAGGAGCAGCAAAGAGTAACAGCTTGAAGGAGCCCCAACCCATATCCACCTACAAGATGGCAGGAGCATCCGCAATCGCTAGTGGATGAGTTGCGGTCCAAAAATTGAATAAGTCCCTGCCGGGATCCATGTATGGGACGATGTTCACTTTGACGGGTTTTAATGGCCCGTAAAATTACTCGAGTGTCTCCTTTTCTTGAGGAGATTTTCTTCGATTTTTGATTTATGATGCTTCATAGGAATTTCATCAGCGCTTTTTCGTCACCATCCGTGCCCTCGTCGCATGTCGTCCTCCGTGCCCATACCAAAGACAAGTGCTTTTGAGGTTTCTTAATATCCTTCAATCTTTGCCATTCGGAAGTGTTGTGGGACTATTAAAAATGATGAGAAGAGACTCTTGTGGCGAATATATTGTGTGGTTACACTTCAGGAGAAGATCATGCCAAGTCATTCGCAAAATTTTTCTTACGTCGATGAAAAAGCATTACGACGTAGGAAAAATGAGAGTTTTTTTTAATTTTGCGGAGTCTTGAGATGATCCGAGTATGTCGTTGAGGGTAGGATGTTTTTTTATGATTAAAGGAGATGTTGTAAATCTTGAGTACTGTGTATGTGACTAAGAAAGTGTTAAAATTTTAATTTCACACTAAAAAGAGCTTTCGAAAGGATAAAGTGGAATACCCGAATGAGTGAAGTTTAGTGCATGGTCTCAACTTTCTTTGTTGTTAATCTTTTGTTGTCATTACATTAATAAAAATTCTTAATTAATTATGTGCGAGTTTTAGTGCTGATTTTCAAGCTGTAAAATTCAAGTGAAGAAGTGCAGCCTCTTGCAATTAATCTATTCAGTATTCATCGATCCAACCACACTTTCCCAACGAATGACCTTCGTGAAATATTCAAATAAGGAGCTGCGGGAATTTTTGCGTTACGAACTTAAGCCGGCATGTATCCCAATACATTCCGTAACATTCCGAAAAAAATAAATTTATTCAACTTTTCCGTTTCTTTCCACTCTGACCACTATAAGCTCTAGCCAAACTTCGAATTTTAACTTTGACAGCTTAGAAGAGGATCGCAACGGAGCGGATTCATTGGGATGCATTTAGGCCCTACCCTCCAACTTTTTTCGATGAGTATGGAATGAGAAAGGGAACTATATGGGTGATTGTCACGAAATGGTAGTTTTTCGAATGTATTGACGAATGGATAAAAAACTATTTAAAGAGCAATGTTTCTCAGGGTTTGAATATCATTCAAGCATCTATATAATATGGTTACCACAATCTACACCGGGAGTTGCCAGTAATATGTTTATTTGAAAATTTCAAAATTACAGAGCTTCGGAGGCATCATGAAAATCCGAATTTTTTTCTTCATTTTATAGCCGGTTTCACTCTTGAAATCAAATTGAATAGAGAAAACATTATACGATCTGAAAGTCGAAAAAATGAAAAACCACGTGTTGCCATGTTAATAAAAAACTTTAATCCAAATACAAAATGACCAGAACAAAAAAATCGAATTGAAGCTTAATAACAATAAAATCACCAGTACATTCAGGGCTGGACTGAGAATGAATTTAGGACCGGGAAATTCAAAAATTTCGGCCCATTTCAATACATTTTGCTTTAACGCAATCAAGTAAAGTTCTTTTTTGCATTTTCTTTAAGCATAATTATGAGAAGAACAATATGTGTATGTGCCGTAGCAATTTTTTCCTGCACGATATTGGGCGAACCAAAAAAGATATCGTTTTCGTTGAGGTGCCGATCGAAGCGTATTAACTAAAGCATGATCTAAAATAATTTTCATAAAATTCGGTTGAGGCGTTTTTTTGTTTAAACGAGGTACGTGATTTTTGTACCCGCACGATATCGCGCAAACCAAAAATCATATCGGCTTCGTTGGGATGCCGATCAAAGCACATTAACGAAAACGTGCTTTGGAAAAAATTTCATAACATTCGGTCAAGCCTTTTTTTGAAAATTCTTCGGCCAAGGGCCACAAGCACCATCTAATAAACTCGATGGAATGAAACCGGTTCTAAATGAAATTAACTTTTCTGGATTCAGCTTCCGATAGCTTCCCCATAAAACATCACTTGTCAACAAAATCCGAGCATTCTTTAAAACCCGTGCAAAAATTGCGTTACCCTTTTCCAACATCACTAATTTTTTCAAACTTTAGATCACCACTTTTTGGACGGGGAATTGTTTTCCACGTCCTACATTTACTGAAAAAGAAATTGGCCTTTTCGGTCAAGTCTGACGAGTCCTTTATCGTTATTTAAACCTATTATCGTTATTTGAACTAGCTTCTCTCAGGATTACTTAAGCACCAGTTTTGGTACTACCAACCCTACCAACTTCCAGAATTATGAGTCGTCAAAGTAAAAATTTTGGTTTTTTTTAACTAAAATTTCAACTTGCACTACTTTTTTCTCCAAAAATTACGTAGTTAACCTATACCTTTTTTTCCAAAATTAGAAAGCTTGGAATACTTCCTATGAATAATATCCGGACAATTTTTTTACTACGCATTTAAAAGTTCTTGTTTTTTAATTTTTTGTTTCTCCCAACCTCTTCGTCGTTTCGTTGACATTTTGAATTTTTTAGATTCACAATCCTTATTAAATAAGCCTTCAACAAACTAACTGGCATTTTCGTAGAAGACCGCGAGATTTGTGTTCTTTAAAGGAATTGTGATACGCTTGAAATTTGAAATTTTTATTTTTTTGTGGGAAAATTTAATTTTTTTCAAAAAAAAATTATTTAGAGGAAAGTCCACCATTAGAAGTAACCATTTTTTCCGATAATTTGCTCACAACTCAAAAGCGAAGAAACTCAGTAAATGAAGTCCGAGAAGGATTCAATTGGATTTCTTAACAAACACACGCGTTATGGAGTTGACTGTTTTTGGTTGTTTCGGTATTTTTTCCGAGTGTTGATGTTTACTGTGATTCTATAACGTGTGAATTTTCATTTCCATTATCTGGCACCACCTTCACAACTAATATCTGTTTTCTAAACTCCAGATTTGAAAATTCTATTATAATTATTAAAAAACAACGGACAAAATGTCAGCCAGGAACTTTCAACCCGGCGCACTTTGGAGGGAACTCAAAATTGCTGTGATCGGTGGTGAACGACCTCTGGATCAATTTGACATACCCCGCGAGCGTATTATGGCGTATTATGTTCCCGTCATGACAGGTCCGTGACGTAAAACCGGGAAAAGGACTGGTTGCGGAGGCGACACTTTTGGTGGTTTTAGGGCTGCCATTTTCTTTCACGAGTATGTAAGAGGGAAATTCACGATGATGGAATTGTGTGATTACTATATAAAAGTGATAAGAGCCCGAAAAATTCCATTCCGCAATCGGAGCAGAGGAAAAACCTATAGCCATCGAAAACTACCATTTCGTGACAATCACCCATATATGTTATCGACGGAGGGTCAAGCACCGAGCGCATAGAGCGGAGCGCAAAGAAAAGGATCTGCTGCAATATATTTTTCCTTCAGTTTGAAATAAACCCACAAGGCTCACACCCACATCCTACGGCCCACTTTACCACGCACCCTGCGATGTAGAAGTTCTTATAAATAGAACAACCGGCAACCATTCCACAGTCAGTAATTCCTCATTCATACAACATATTAGAGCTCAAACGTAAACCTACCCAACTGTGCTTTTTTCTTTAAACTAGGCTGACCTCTAGACATTGCACCATGATTCAAACGATAAGTGGTACAAACTTAACCGAAGTCGAACTCAATCCAACACTTCTTCATAGACTTTAAGGCCACCTTTGATAGCATCGACAGAGTAGAGCTCTACAAAGCCATGAGAGAATTCCCCACCCACAATAAGTTGACACGACTAACTAGGTTGGCAATGACCAATGTAACAAGCAAAGTAAAGATATCTGGAACATTGTCAAGACCAATTAACATCTATAAAGGAGAATGGACTCCGACAAAGAGACGGTCTGGCCTGCTTCCTTTTCAACTTGTGTTGGAGAAATTCGAATTTTGAGATGAGTCCAGAGACTCTACAATAACCATTTCTGCGAGGTCTATCACAACAAAGATAACATGATTAGAACAATACTTAGTAGAGACAGGAGACAGGACATCTAGCTCGTATGAGTGAAGAGGTAACTGGTCAGGATGTTAGGATTTATTCGAATCGATCGCGATGTAGAACAAACCTCTCCTGGAAGGATAGCGTAGACTTTAGAAGTCGTTCCTATTCGCTAGTTTCCTGGATGGCATGTGTAAGTCAAAGGTAGCGACTATGATCAATTGAAGCATTTTATAAATCGAATGCTGTTTATCTTTTTCATTAAATCTTCCATTTACTATAATTTAGCTTTTGATTTTATCGGCCTCTTACAAAATTATAATCGAAAAATATGGAACGTTAGTGGATCATAAAGTGTTCAGAATTTCCTGAAATTTACGAAACTCTTCTACGACTTTAGGGAACCGCTCTGGACTCCCACCTGAGTGCACCATAAAGACTCGACATACGTTTTTAAAGAATATTTCCAAAAATATCTTATCTCAGTTTTACACTGCAAATAAAATAAAACGGTACAGTATTACCCTTCTAGCTGGTCCAATTCCCCGAAATTTTATTACGACAATTATTTAAACAAGCTGCAATATTTCAAACTTTACCTGCATAAAAAAAAATTCCACTAACCAATAAACCCAGGCTTTAAAGTGTAGCCTACACACAGAACACCTCCATTACGGGTAGACCACAGTCCAATTCCAGGTTTAATTTAGAATATGAGTTTTTGTTTCTGCAGTATTTTTTGTTGTTGTTGTTTTGTTGCATCCACTTTTATAGTATATCCGAGGATGAGGATTCTGCAAATACCCTACAATTCGCTCCGCCACTATTTTGCACACTTTGAGTTTCGTGCGGGGTTTTACTTTTGTAAATGTTTACCAAGAGTGGATCTAAGCATAAAGTAACCAGAATTGCAGTGCGCTTACAGTGAATATCTGTTGGATGGAATCGATTAGGGTCAGGTATGCAGCTCCCTCTCTTTCTCTATGTAGAATGGTGGAGCGCCCATTCGGAATGACCAACTTCACTGTGGAGAAAAGTCCGGCAGGCAGTTCCGATTGTGACTATAGAGGAGGGTATACACTCCTGGCAGACTCAGGTGGGAGTTGAGTCAGTTTCATTTGGATGAGATTAAGTTTGAGACAAGTGGAATTTCATTAAATTTCCAATTTACGAAAAATGCACTTTTTACCTGGCCCCCTTTCCACCACCCTTTTACCGGGCGTGGGGGAAAAAAAGTCGATGCAAACGAACTGCAGCCGGTTACAAGAGGGAAACACAAAATAACTTTTCAGCTCATTTCGAAATACGATCGAGGCAGCTTGATAAGACGCCCTGCACCCATTGTTCCGACTAGACGCGCTAAGACCTGGTGCAGTTAATGAGAGGAGCATAACAAATTACTCCCTCACCTGCTCGTCCCGAAATACCTTCAGAGTTTATTATAACATATATAAATGTACCTGTATACCTGGCAGCCTTCTCGTCCGTCGAAAATTTTCGCCTGAGCAATAAAATGCAGTTTTGTGTGGGAATATTTATTGCATTTAATGAGCTCCACCACCACGGCCTGCCACCCCGCACCGGACCCTTATTAAAAATCCGTCTGCTGGCCGTGCTCCGGATTTTCTGTTGCGATGCTATCATAGCAATTCTCACCTGAAATTGCTCTAAATGGCTGCAGATGAGGAGCTAAAAATATGCTCACGATGCGACTTTTTTTTTGAATGTTGCAATTCGCAAGGAAACACAGCGATTCGATTGCTCCTTGTGAGTTGTGGGTGTGTTTGTTAATATTCTTTAACTTCCAAAGTGGGGCTCTTTTTATGTAACACAACTGAGCTGCATTGCATGAGTCTTATCTGGGGTCGATGCAATTAGCACTTCTGAAGCCATAAGTCTTGGGAATTGAGATGCGATCGGGATGTTAATTTAAGGAGATCTCTAAGACGTTTTTGCATGTTTAAGCAGTAAAATAATTTTTTTTTGTGAATGGTTTAACTGGAGTTTTCGAGACTAATTAATGATTTATTTGGAATGCGAAGCAAAAATCTAATGTTAGGTGTTATTGAGCAATTTTCAGTGCATTTCAACAGCTATTTGAAAGCAATCTATTTCATGGCTTAATAGTATAACATAGTGTGAGTAGACGTATCGATATCGGATTCCGCCAAGTGCCATCTTCAATAATTCCCCTCCTTTTCAGGTAATATCTAAAATTTCTGCGTCCTGTGGTTAGCGTCACAAGCCATCTGAGGGTAGGGTTGCCAGAACATCTCTTTTAAAGTGAACATGTTCTCTTTTTTTATTTTGACCTTTCTTGTTCTTTCTTTTTTCAAAATTGTTCACTTTTGTTCTCTTTTTTTTCTGCAGAGCTATGCTCACTTTTGTTCTCTTTTTTCATGCAAAGTTTTAACTTTAGTTCTCTTTTTTCGGTTTCCGCTTGAAAATCCAGAATTTAAAATAATGAACTCATATTTGCAGTTGCAAGAGTATTTTAAAAATTCAGATAATACTGATTTACATTCAGAATTCTTAAAATTGTGCCAATATTTTTTTGCAATTCCGGCTCATAATGCCAATGTTGAAAGAATTTTTTCAATGATAGGGCCACAATGGACGAAAGAACGGAATAGGTTAAATGTATCAACAGTCAAATCAATTGTAACTGTGACATATTTCTTGTAATAATTGTTATGATGAGATCAAATACACTGCGCGACAACTGAATAGCCCCCCTCGATTTTTTAGTCCTTTACCGTTATAAGATGTGACGGTTTTTTCTTACTTTTCACTTAATTTTAAGGATCCTTGCAATAATTCCGAATAAGTATCCTCCCTTCCCCTTCTTCCCTTGCAATTCTCTTGATAGGCCAATTACTATTCTTATAAGCTTTTATTTGCCAAATTTCATCCACTGATAGTTTTTCTCATTTACCCATTTTTCAAATTAATCCTCAGAAGAGCCAATTTAACCAATAAAATCGTTTTCTGAAAAAAAAAACAAGTGTGGTGCCCGCTTCAAAGTACTGATTAAAACAAAGAGGACTAACAAATTGTCGCAGTCCACAAAGCGCAAAAAACGAAAAAAGAATAAAATGTGAAAATACCGTTACGAGATTCAGTTAGGAATTCTTCCTAATAATTACTCTTAACTCAAGACATCTTTTGTTAAAAGTAAGAAAAAACCATCACATCTTATAACGGTAAAGGACTAAAAAATCGAGGGGGGGGCTATTTAGTTGTCGCGCAGTGTATAATAAAGATTTTCTAACAAAAATTTCAAACTCAAAGAAATATGACACATTTAATGATTCTATCTAGTTGAGTTACTGCAGCATTTTTTGAGAAATAATGTATGAAAATAATTTATGTTTCTGCAATTGTCCAATTTTTTTTAAATAAAAGTGAATTTCAATTAATTCTGTAATGTTCTCTTTTTGTTCTCTTTTTTGTATTGAATTGTTCTCTTTATACGTCCAGGAACTTGATGCTCAAAATGCTTTTTCTTGCTGCTACTCTTTGATACCTATATCTCCCCTAACTCAGGCCAGCATCACATTATTTTGCTGCGCCCACCAATTTATTTCGAAACATTCCAAAGCCACTGATAAGTATATTAATTTCTGGCTTATTCATACGTCAAATCACTTCAGAGGGTTCAGAGAATGTTCTTTACCCAGCTGTGGTTTATGTTATACGACGCGTGCGCAGCAGAGCCAGCATCCTTGCTAGGTATAGATTAAGTTATAATTTCACGGAGTTATCGATTTCTTCTTCTTCTTCTTTAAGGGCTATACAACCGTGCTCCGGTTCTGGCCTCTCGCAACTGTTCTTTCCATCGGTCCTGATTCTGAGCAGATGTCATCCAGATTGGCATCCCTAAGCTTAGGGCGTCCTGGTCTACGCCATCCTTCCACCGGAGGTTGGGTCATCCACGCTCTCCCACACCATAGATCTTACCGGTGATAATTTTCCGAAAAGAGCTAGACAGTACCTTTGTGGGGTATATATATATATTATGGATATTGAATGATCTGGGAGGTTTTTGAACGCACCGTGGTTAACTACAGGTTAAAGAAGAAGAAAAAAAATAAATTCAAAATTTTCCAAAAAATAACCCCCGCTAATTGCTTCAATTATTTTATTAATTATTATTTGTAGTAATCCCACAAATCCCACTTTGATTTGTTCATGTGATTAAAATTAAAACAACTGTCAGAGAGTTGTTTTCATTCTTCTTCTTCTTAACTATCGCTAACCATGCCCGCGAGCAGGGTTAAAATTTAACTACACCATGGTTAACCACGGGAGTTTTTGAACGCCTAAAAGTTATGCTCGTGATTATGTTGTAGTTAACCACGGAGTTTTTGAACGACAAAAGTTTACCGTAGTTAACCATGGTTAACCATAGTAAGGGTTTTGAACGCGCTCCTGAACAATTTACCTCCGAGATTGAAGTGCTGTTGAGCCTTTCGCTGCAGTATCTTAAAATAGTGACTCAATGAGAACACAATATGGGCCCATGAAGACCTTCGATAACGTCTAAGGGATCATGGACCTCATGCTTGACATGGAAGGAGTTCCGAAAATGACGGTATCCGAGACGTATCAACGCTTCTTGGAGAGCAACCGAAATGCATACATATATTTTCACGGGTATGGATTGTTTCAGTGGCGGCGAATAATGTCGCGCCCTGGTGGGTAGTAAAACAAACACTTACAACTAAAAAGGAAAGTACGTAGGCCACTTCATTGTGAATCAGAAGATGGATCAACAGTGTACAGAACAACATGCGGAGTTCACAAAGTATAATGATGTGCTGTGGCTACCCCTGCAAAAACGAGCAGTTGCGATCGAGATCGCGGATGACATGGGGTAATGCTCGTAGGACGACGCCTTCATGAGATTGAATTACTGGCGAACAAAATTATCTGGCAGATTAAAGCGTGGTCTGAAAGCGGTGGTCTGGTTGAGCACAAAACTGAAGCTGTGCAAACGGAGAAAACTAGTGTCCGCAAGGATCAAGGTATGAGAACAGAACATTCAGTCACAGCCCGCCCTTGGAGTGATGATCGACCGCGGGTTGAATTTGAAAGGTCACTTGGCGGGCATGGCAGGTAAAGCGTCCGCTATTTGTGCAATACTCCTAAGATTGCCGCCCGATGTGGGCTTTAGACCGAGTCGTCTCCTCCTGATGGCGAGCTGAGTCTTCTATACGCAGCGCCAGTGTGAGCAGCAGCGTTGGACAGGACAGGAACAATGACATAGAAACCAAAATAAGAAATTCATATGAAGTAAGCGAGAATCGACTTTTGACTGGTCACAATTTAAAAATAGAGGGTCAGAATCATGACCATTATTTACATATCATCTAGGAATACTGGAATTTATATAAATTGAGTATAGTGAAACTTGAAGTAAACTATCCAGTAACTGTACAATTTGAAATAAAATAAAAATCAAGCCAAAGATGACGCGGAGGATGTACCCAGCCGCGGTCCGCCTAATTATCACGTATGGTTCGCTAGTATGGTCACCAGCGCTGAGCAGGACCAATAACGTCATAAAGTTGGGAAGGGTCCAGAGGACGGCAATAATAGGAAGATGATGTTCTTTTGCACTACAAGCTCAACCTTCACATTAAACACCTAGCCTCGTGTAGTGCCTTCGGACTGAGGGAAATTCGCGGCCCCGACCGCAAAACCCTACGGGCATAACAAAGTCTTGAACTTGCAATGCACGATCAAACTTGGAGAAATGCCCTAGAAGAGGCCAAGGCTTGATTTGGGATGTAGCGCCATTGGATGGATACAGGGGCGGCGGAGCGCGTGGGTATGGAAGGAAAGTGCACACGCACTTCCGCTTTGGGTGAGGAAATCCACACCCTCCTCATGAGGACGCCATGTGATAAATGAGGGACATGCCGAAATAGAGGTTTCCCCTTTGTTTCCTCATGAAGCTCTACTGAAGTGAGGTAAGCGTTATCACTTTCTCCATAAGGGCCCTATGAGGCACACTTTATTACAAATAAAATGGGCAATCCCAACATCTACCTTACGCATTCGGAAAGCTTTTTAAAAAGCTTTAAAGTAATACCCTTTAGCTTTAGTTTTACTCATACAAAGCTTTAGAATTTGTTGTTGTATTGAAGAGTGTCGTTTAATATACTCGGTTCTGGTTCCAGGTCAAGCAGCATCGCATGTGATTAGTACGCAGTTGGGAGACTGCATTGGTAAAACGACACTCGCGTTTAAAACTTATTATTCACATACCCACTTCGATTCTCAAATTTTTCGGTCTCTTTTTTCACTCGGGATCGGGTAGCAATGTTTTTGATTAGTACAGTACAGATGTAATATTGATGCGCCAAAAATTCTTGGAAGGATGATTTTTCATAAATCGTTAATGGAGCATAAAAGAAGCTTAACTTTAAATTTGAGGGAAATTTCGAGTGGACGTTTTTTGGAAAACTCAAAAAGTTTTTGAAAACCGTTTTTCTCTGAATCTACGCATTTTAGAGAAAAGTTGTTTAAACAAAAAATGTAGAGGACATTGTTACCTACAATTTGTTTCATAGAGGTCAGGCTGTACAACTTCAAACACAGAAGCTAGGTGGCGCCAAAGTTTCCAAAAAAGTGTTTTTTCGGTTTTTGTTCCAGAAAAAATGGTTTTTTTACAAAAGTGTAAATCAGTAAATTGTTCCTCTTAAAAATGTCTACAACATTTATTTAAACTTTTTTTCCCTCCGACTTACCGTTCCAAAGTTATAGCGTGCTGAAGTGTGAGAATTGTGCTCTGAAGACGGCACACAGGTTAATTTGAGTACAATCTTTTTACAAACAAAACACACACTCATTTTACAAGAGCAAAGTTTTGACGCTTACACTCTCGAAAACTCGAATAGCAACTGAAAAATGGACGCTTCTTAGCAACAATAGCACGGTTAACTACGCAGCGTAGCATTTACTGCCTATAACTTTGGAACGGTAAGTCGGAGGGAAAAAAAGTTTAAATAAATGTTGTAGACATTTTTAAGAGGAACAATTTACTGATTTACACTTTTGTAAAAAAACCATTTTTTCTGGGACAAAAACCGAAAAAACACTTTTTTGGAAACTTTGGCGCCACCTAGCTTCTGTATTTCAAGTTGTACAGCCTGACCTCTATGAAACAAATTGTAGGTAACAATGTCCTCTACATTTTTTGTTTGAACAACTTTTCTCTAAAATGCGTAGATTCAGAGAAAAACGTTTTTCAAAATTTTTTTGAGTTTTCCAAAAAACGTCCACTCGAAATTTCCCTCAAATTTAGAATTAAGCTTCTTTTATGCTCCATTAACGATTTATGAAAAATCATTCTTCCAAGAATTTTTGGGCGCATACCCCGATTTTCCAGTCCAGCTGTACTGTACTAGATGGGGTATTCCTTTTGACGAGGCGAGAATGAGGCAAGGCCTACTTCATGAACACGGCAGATCCTCTGAGACTTTCCTAGTCACTAACTTTGTTAAAATAAAATGTCTTAAGGCTTTTTATGTCAACGGTGTCATTTAAGTACGTTCAATGAAAGAAATGGATAAAATATTGCACAGAATTTCATATCCACATTAAGGCTCAGCTCTTGTTTTTTGAAAATTCTATGCCTTATTCAAAATTTTGTTTTTAAGACTTTTTTACTGACATTGACGAATCAAAAAAACTTGCTTTAATATTTCCACTAAATACCTGAAATTTGCAAATTTTGATTCGTACTAACTTCAATCCACCCCAAAAAATGTTTGCCAGAATCCACCTTATTGATATGCAAATAAGATCCCAAACCACACACTATTAATTTATAATTCCTAGCAATTACTTGTAACATTTTGGTTGGACAATTTATCTAAATTATCTACCTTTCAATTTATCCATTTCCTTCTGCTCTACTTGTCTCCACAGACTCTAGCATTGTCCTAATTGCCACTCTCCACCCCTCCTCCATCTGGAGGTAAAGATTTATCGAAATCTGTCAATTTGCCAATACCTGGAGCTTCCTTCTCCTCTGTCGATTGCCCTGGGGCGGTTGTCCCTATACCATTCGAAGACCAACCATAAAATAGAATTGGAGACAGGGACATCTATAAGCAATCATTTGCCCCTGACCATTCTCGCAGTAGATCCTGACTCCACAATTACGTATGCGATTGCGATGCATCTGCATCTGCAATTACACACGCACTGCTTAGGCATTTGTAAATTTCCGGAATTAATGACTTTTTGCCTAGAGTTGAGGTGCATCTGGATTCGCTGTGGCAAAGTGGATCTCTCACACATATCACGGCCCCCGTGCAGCCAGGGCATACCCATTTCAGAGGTTGATGGCTTCTTGTTGGAGGCGATTTGTTACAAAAATAATTTTCCAGATGCGTAAATTTGCATAAAACTGCACCTAGCCCGAGGGGATTTTTGGGTTTGACTTCAGCAAGGATCGCGGTTCTTTAGTATGGGCTTAACACTAGGCAACAACTGAAACTGCAATTCCGGATCTTGCAAATCGGAGGCCATGGCTTTAGGTAAGCGGATACTGATTGCAGTGCTAGGTCCAAAATGAATGGTCTGATCTGCAATTACAAAAAATTTCTCGGCCAGAGGGGCACACTTTTCACGCGGATGGTCTAAGTGTGAAAATATAAAGCAATAAAATCCATGGACCGATCTATTTAGGACAGCATGAGGGCGCCTTAATGTTGGCTTTGGCTGGGGAGTCGTTAAGTTTACCCCGGGTCATAATTCAGCGGTAAGATATGTCTCGACTAAGGTAAATTTAACACCGTTTGACCGAGCGCGCATCGTTACGGCGCGCTCTCTGCGTGACACCAAAAGTCACCAGAAGTTGGTTGGCGTATGTCACTGTTTCAGGCTCATGTTGCCCGTGTCAGAACGCTCCTGGAACCCAACAATTTCGGCTGTAAATTACATCCGTCCCAGAGATAGCACCGGAGACAACATCGGGGATGCCCGACAGCAGAGAATAATTTCACGTAGTTGCACCTTAGAATTTGTTCTTCTTTAACTGAAGACACGATGCCGGATTCTGCTGGAAGCACATCTTGCACAGTTTTGTCGTTCCTGTTGTTCACCCGGCATGAGGATGATGTTCAGGAGTCTTCAGGATATTTGAAACAATTTAAGACGATTTAAGTAACACGGATGACCCTTGACTTAAGTCAAGTTTATTTATTAACTCTTTTGTGTTGTGTTTGTTTTTTCCGCTTTCTGCTTGCATTAAGTTAATTTTTATGTTTATCTCAGCTATGTAGCTTCTGTTGGCTGTGACGTGGAGTATGAGATTTGTTTATGGTGTGTTTTGTTGTGTAATTCTGATAAAAATGTTGAATGGGAACTTTTGAATTATTTTTGCTGAAAACTGCTAAAAATCGATGGACATTTGCAGTCTCAGCTTCATTTGTTGGTTCTCATTTTTTACAAGAATATCGCACCGTAGTTGTTTTATATTGGATCCGTCAAATTTTTGATCAGGATTCAAGGTGATAGATTGGCTGACAATCTCGGCGATCACTGATCTCCAACAAAATGGGGTTTTGACTTAAATAAAATTTTAAATAAAACACTATTATCAGCATACATATGCTTCCACAAAGAAAACACGAGAGAAAGCGTGAGAACGAAAAGCGATGCGAGACTTCTCTTGTAGTGAGAGATTTCAACGCAAAAATTAGAAGGAAGCACAAGACAGGACGCAGGATAAGAGCATTACAGGAGCTGGCACAATTAAAAAAATCACATTTTTCAGAGGAAAAAAATACACAAAGGAACATGGAAAATTGCAGGTCCACAAATAGTCAACCAACATGATCATGTTATAATTACCAACAGAAAAGCGCGATCAATCGTAGATATGGTCAGAGACAGAGTTGCAAATTGTGATAGTGATAATGTCTGAGGCCGAAAAAATGAACCCTTTGGGCCTGGCAGTTTCAGAAACTTAATGCTTGTCCCAGGTAACACCTTGGGGATTCTGAAAGCCATAATAGGTCGGGTGTAGAACAAAAGAGGCAGTGTATAACGAATCAGAGAGGTTCCACCATGTAAGAATTTGGTTATTGAGCGTAAAGATATCCCCAAAGTCACCTCGGTATATTCTAATTGTACCAAAAAACAAACGAATAGGCCATGTGTTAATAGATCACCAATAGCATTCAGATCTTATGACGGTATGAATGTACTGAGGTGGCCATTCCTACCTACCCTAGGGCCAGTAAGGCCTCGGGTGCAGGCGGCATTTCAGCTGATAAAGCAAAATATGAAGGGTCTATACTACACCAGGCTTGTCATGATATAATGCAAATATGGGAGCAGGAATGGATGCAAAGGGAACTGAAGAAGAGGCATGTTGTACCCTGTACAGAAAAAGAAGATATCACAATTCGTATAGGATAGTTAGTTAAAATTATATTTTCTGCAGTGTGGTTTAATCACAGACAAATGTGGATTGCCTGAATGCTCCCTTTCTTCGATTTATCATTCATGGAGGTATAGAGCTGTTCAAAGAGAATCTACTTTTCAAATAATGGAATCACGAGAAAATAGAACTTATCTCAGCTGGCGTCAGTTAGTGACATGCTATCCATCTTGGACTCCCAGGCATGTAAGGAAGGCTCGCATTCTTTGCAGCTGACATATGAAACTTCCGAGTCCAGCGGTTAGAGCGTGGCATATCTGAGGTGTTAGGTATTGCTCGAAGACCCAGTTCATTAACAATGCAGAGTATGGTCCTGCATCCCTAAACCCCGAAGTTCATTCACGCTTTGGCGGATTATGAACCTTTCATTTTGTATACCTGTATATCCTCTATCCCAAAAATATTTCGTCCTTCCACTTGGCTCACATTTATGTGATCTAGCGTGTGTAAAAAAGCCAGCATCTCGAAGTGAATTTCCCACAGACTCAGTGAGCAGGGTAGCATTAAATTACCTGAAAGGCCTCCTGCCCCTATCCTAGGTAAGGTCTAGGTGGAGGGCTGCCTCCAGTGCGACCGGAGGCCCAATTAGCGCTTTGGCGGGCCCTTTTGTTGCCAGCTGGTGCCTAGTGGGCTGCCGACGATCTTGGTCTCTGATCCCCGGAGAGAGAGACTCCATGCTGAGCTAGGTAGTCGGCTTTTTCGTTTCCTGTGTCCGGGAAATCAGACGAGAGCCATGTTATGTTTTCTACAGCCTGCTCAACACGATGCTATGAACACCTTCCAATGTTGGACGCTTGATGGTAAGACACATCGTGTGGCAGATCCTCGAACTACGAGTGTCCAATGTAAAGCGTCCAATGTTCATATTTGGACACGTTCGGGCTGTGATGGGTATCACTCCAACGTTGGAAGCCAACATTCGAATGAACGGTCACCGCATCGTGTAGAGCCGGCTTACGCAGCATATCTGGCTCAGCTCTGCATCGCTCCACCAGCTTGGAGCGCATCATTATTGAATCCAGAGCTTTTATAAAGGCTTGGCTATCTATGATAATTCTAATGCTACATTCTTGTGTGGGTTCGATGTTCATTGTCTGGCCGGCCTTCAGGATCTCTAGCACTTCCGCTAAAAAGATACTAGCGTGCACCGGGAGGTGCCAGAACAGTGACCTGTTAGTGGTCTCTAGATAAACCCCTGCCCTCCTCTTGCGGGTATTTCGCCGGAGAAGTCCTTCCCGACTAGAAATTTTTTTCTGAACATGTTCAGGACCCGATCAGGCATGCCTGATCAGGACCGTGTAAGGCATGTAATGCAGATGATGCATTTGGACTTGATCATGAATGTCTGACCAGAACCTGATCAGGAATGCCTGATCAGGACCTGATCAGGTTTACCTGACCAGGTCCTGACCAGGATTACTTGATTTGGAATCAATTAGGCTCTTTTAACCTGAAATTATGGGGTTAAAAGCAGATAATTTAAAAAAAATAAATATATTAATATAAGATGAGTTCATTTGTTTTTTTATGACTTTGGATGGAATGTTATAGCGGCTTGAAGGCTTCGGGAAAAGTTTTCAATAGTAATAATAAGAGCTATATTTAATTTATGCGGGATCCAGTGCGGGGATTTAGTCTGGGTTCCAATTCTTGATGGAGTTTGCAAATTACTTTTGGTGTAAGCATACTTTTAAGGATGCTGATTTTTTTGTTGATTTTCCGCAACGATAGCGTTGCGTAAAAAAGTTTAATGCCATTTGATGGAAAATTTCGCGATCTTTAATTTTGGTTTACCACTTGCCTCGAAATCCCAACGGTTTCCAAGATAATCACGAAAAACCGCGAAAAACTGACATTTTCACCTTTCAACCGAAATAACGCCAACACTACAAGTGCTATGAGAAAAAGTATTATTACCTTTTTGATGGAGAATACCACGAGCTTTATTTTCGTCCTAACCACCTGCCTCGAAACACTCAAGGTTTCAGAAATAATCGCAAAAAACTAATTCCTAATTTTCCTAAACTTATGAAAAAACACAAAATCCAATGTTTTCAATAAACTTAAAAAAGTGAAACAAAATATTTTCACAGAACTTATGAAAAAACCCAAAATCCAATGTTTTGCACAAACTTAAAAAATTTAAACAACATTTTTTCACAAAACTTATGAACAAAACACAAAATCCAATGTTTTCCAAAAACACTTCAGTTCTGTTCTTGGTCTGAAAACAAGCAATTGTCACTTGTCATTTTTAAAACAAACAAATGGAATTTACGTCTTCTTCTTTCTTGGTTTACAAGAGGTCCATCTCCAAAAACTTTCAATACTTGACTACATTGGACCCGACTTGTTCCCGACTACGAAAACCTCATGTATTTTATTTTTCATAAGATGAGGAAATCCTGATCAGGACCCGACTAGGTCCCGACTAGGAAAACCTGGTGTGGCATGCCTTACCACTTCCTGATCAGGACCCGATATATGTTAAGGGTTTTCCTCAGGTAAATTCTACTCGGGTTGCTGAAGGTCAATCTAGGGGGAGATAGTCTGGGGTTGTAGAGACCATACCCTCGGTTAACAGGTTCAAAATATTGTTATGGCCGCAGGGTTTTGAGCCCCGGATTCTCTCAGTGGTGTACCTCTGCTGGCGTATTTAATTACCGTCTCGCTTCCCAAATCCGCTCGGATTATTTTCGAGCTCAACATAACCGCTAGCCTGAGAGCTTCCCGAATCGATTCAGTACGTAAATTGTTAAAGGCGCTTTCTATAGTAGGTTGCCATAGTATATTGTTTGTAATATAGGGTTTTTTCGATAGTTTCCACCACCTCGTTTAAAGCTGTCTCCGTGGATCTACCTCTGAGATAGGCATGTTGGACTGGGGACAGATATATCAGTTGGAGACGACTGTTTGGTTATCATTGCTTTATAATATTGTCAGGGTTTGTTGCAGTAGTATTCTGATTGGGCCCGCTTAGCTGCAGTGGGATTCCGTAACGATTTAGATTTTAGGATTTAGAGCTTTCCTAAAAAACACAAGTTTTCTAACCTAGAGTGAGTTGGTATTCCGTAAACGATTTAGAGTGATGTACTAGATTTTTAGAAAAGATAGTACGTTTTCACATCAAAAATGTAAATAAGTATGAAGAAATTAATTTGAAATTTATGATCCTACAATTTAATTTAAACTATTTACATTTAAAATGTTTAGCCCAAAATAAGGTATTTATCTTTAGAATTTAAACAAACATTTATATGTATTTTCACTTTCTCAATAATGGGCCCTATTCTGTAATATTTCATAAAATAAGATTTTATGTTATGTTCTGATGGTAAAATTTATTCTTCATAAAATAAAAATAAAATATTTTAAAAATTTCGTGTTCTGTCATGCTTTCATAAAATTATTTTATGGAGTCTTTTATGAACACATAACATAAAATATTTAGTACAATCCGCTATGGGTTCTATTACGTTTTGAACAGCTGATCGGTTGAAAATAAAAACAAATAAAATTATGAATGAAAGCAAACAAAATCAAAGCGCGCCTTGTTTCAGTATCTGACAAAAAAACATTTTCTTAATGTGTTGGGCATATTAATTTTTAATTGAACTCAAAACTCAATTAAAATTACTTTCACGCAAATGTCAATTGCAGTCTGCCATTTTCATAAAATGGGTTAAATACATGTAAAGCGTGCTGCTTATACCGGAGACAGACTAGAAACTTAACCAGGATTATGACGTCAAAATGTCCTAGATCCATATAAAATACATGGAAATAAAATGGAATCTACGTCATTCTGACGTCATAATCTGGATTTAAGAGTGCTAGTCTGTGAAGGGTATTAGACTATTTTATGTTATGAAACGTAACAGGAAATATTTTATGTTATGATCCATAAAATAACATAAAATTTGTCGGACAGAATAGGATTTTAGAGAATGGCATAACATAACTTAAAATGATAAAATTTTACTGAGAGAATAGACCCCAATAATTCTAAATACTTATTATTTGTTTCTAATAATTGTAGTTTTTTTGTTTTATAATTTTTATTAAATTCACAGATGTCCTTATATATATATTATTTAAATTTTTTAACGTTGTTAATATTTCTTCTTGACTTCTTTTGGCTTAAGACAAATACTCCTTCGACAGGGCTTCTCCTTCGCTTGTATTTAAACGGTTTTTTGCTAATTCCGGGTGATTTTCCATAAAATCAATAAAAATGTGAACTTTAAAAATTGTTTAAACTTACATTTTTGCAAATTCCCAACCTTGCTCACAAGACACCTTATATGGAATGAAATCGAACTCTAAGTTAGACAAGAAAAGTGTTACAGAATTCCAAATTTATTCTAAATTTAGAGACCTCCTATACAAAAGTGAGTGCCATGTAGTACAAAAATTAATAACCGGAATTTGCGGTAGGTGGCTCTGCCTTCGCCTTTTTTGCCAACTTAGAATGCTTAATGCACTCTAAATAGTAGAATCTTTAGGCTTACAGAATACCAAACTGCTCTAAATTTAGAATTTTGGCTCTAAAATCTAACTCTAAATCGTTACGGAATCCCAGTGTTGGTCAAGAATTTATAATTTTTTCATCCTTTTTATCTACCTTATTTCGATTAGAGTTTGCTGTCAGACATTATATTGTACGACAAAGCGATTGGTAGTTCAAAAGATCATTTTTTCTAATCTGTAAAAAAGTAACAAGTTGTTCATACCAGACACCCGAATCACCTCTAATCTCAATTCACCTCTTCTTAACCCTGAAAAGAATGAATACTTTAGTGAGAAATGTATTACAAACAATGGGAATAGTTGCATTCATATATTTTACGAAAAAAGGTCATTTTTGGTCAGCAGAAAATGTGTAGTGCAAATTGTGGGGTACACCTAATGCATGGTTAAGTTTGAATCATTACTTATTAACGCCAGCAGTTTTTGTTGTTGGTCAAACAAATCCGCCCATGCAGCTTGCATATCTCTCCTAGGTTAAAATCGATACTAATATCCTGCATCAACATTGTGTGAAAACTTTGAGGTTCTGCAACAATTCCAAATGTGCATTTCGACACCACCAATTCAGGAGCTTCTTGTCACCACACAGTTACCTCTAAGTACAATCACCTCGACCACAACTGAAACAACACTTAAAAATGATTTTTCTTTTCACAGCAATGTCCATAAAAATCCATTATTTTTAAATGAATGATTTCAGTTCATTAGCAAAATGCACCTTCTTCTACCTTAAAACATAATATCACGTAGATGCGACAACAAAAGGTGAAAAGACGAACCAAAAAGCCACACCGGGTCCAGCAGCAGTATCTCTCGAGAACCGGGCAACACAGTAGTGCAGGCAGGCAGAGGGCAGTAGCATAATGCATTAAGTGTGTACCCTTGAAGATGGCTATGAATGTCGAGTCAGACGTGTTTTCCAGGTGACACGTTGTCCTTTAATTACGCCAGCAAAAATAACAAAAGCAGCCAACGTTGCACGTAAAAACAAAGGACTGTGCCTTTTCATCCGGAGGTTTTCTTTAATCATCCGTCAGGAGCAGCGCACTGGATGCACTAATACAAGTCCAGAAACAAGGAGGTGTAAGTGGGTGCAGGAAGAGGTGGAGAAGGAGGACGGTGAGGTCGTGGAGGTGGTGGAGGACAGACAGACGGACAGACCATGTAAAGGGCTAATTAATGGCCTTATTTGCACTCAATTTACATTTTTTTTTCAACTCTTTACAAACGGTAATTGAAGGTGTTACTACATGCACACGAAAAGGTGGCAGAAGCCATTTTTCCTTTTCATGTGCGACTGCTGTGCCCTTCTGTGGTGCCGTGATGCATTACGTTGCGAGTTTGTTATACGTCAGAGTTTTTCATCTCTATGCTGTTCAGCGCTGCCTGCAAGATGGGTGGAATTTTCTTGGGAACAAGAAGGAAATTTATTTTTAGTGCCAACCGAGAATTGGATACTGCAATCTAATTTGGTCCACGTGAATTCTTCTATTGGTCCGTCAACGCTGGCAGGGAGCCCATGACGGATTCTTAGAGAGGTGGATATTGGCACATTTTCTGAATTTTCTACGCTGACAACTGAAGTGCTCCTCCTCCTTAAGGCCGGATTTTGGCTGGCTTTCAATTTTTCGTATACAATTCCATTGTGTTTGGCGATAAAAGTAAGTCGGCCTTAAAATTGAATCAAGAGATCGGCGCGATTGTCAAGACATATTAACGTCCAGAGTTCATGTTACCTGAAGAGTTCATAAGTCGGTTAATAAGGCACCATCCGTCATCGAACTGTCCCCACGTCGAGATTCAATTTTACCCCTGACAGCATTCACCGTTTTTTTTTGCTGCTGCCTTACGTCATCTTAGCGGCGCAGCTAATCCCATCTTGAACCTTTCAGTTGATCCGGAATATTTCATCAGCTTTGGAAGATGAATGCTTGTCCCCGGGATGATTGGATTGGAGACAATAAATCATATTGGACCCGATCAAAAATTCAATAATCCCCAGATAGGTGCCGATGAAGCTATTTCTCAAACTGTTTCTCAGGGTAAACTGCTCTGCTCTGCTGCACTTCCTGGTCCACTTGAAGGTTTTTTTTTGGGCGTTAAAAATTGTATCATATCCAATGCTTACTCTTCTGTCCGCCGCACCCTCGATCTTATACCATCGTAGAGAAGAAGTGGGTGGAAAGTTTCTTTTAATTCCGGTCTTATCGAAACACTTGGGGCGAGATTAATCCTATTAAAATACTTGGAGTAGAAAATAAGTCGAGAATCGAAATTCTTTGAAAGTGTTTTATAGTCGAAAGTTATTGACTTTCCTTTCGGTAAGTAGATTTTGTGTAGAGTTCCTACGTGTGAAATTATTGTTGTTGTAAATTAAGGATTTTGAGAGAGAGAAAAGCCTCCCGGAATACGTCCAGATGGGAGGATTCAGGTATTAGACGAAAAGACTTTGAGGTAAATTGAAACCTAATGAGATTGATAATGACATAAAGTTTCTCTAGTCTTCTGTTTATTTTATAGTCAATAGAAGGTGTTTGATTTGTTACTTTTTTACCTTTTTAGGACTGAATAATAACAAAAGCTAAAGCAGGTATTACCATAAAATGTTTTATGATTAGGGTTTGACCGCTGAAATTGGAGAAAAACTCATTTCTTGGTTATTTGCTTTTAAAAGTGGCATAGGTACATCTGCTCCAATATACCCCAACTGCTCTCAGTTTGTTGAGTAAATATATTTCAATTTGCATTTCACACCAAATTCACACATAAACCTGGTTTTTCAAACTAACACAACTCCTATACCCTATAGCAAAAATTTTGTTATATTAAATAATTAAATAATAGTACCTAATAATAATTAAATAATAGTAATAGTTTTAGTACTAGAAGTACTAGTACCAGACTGGGTGCCAAAGTAACCCTGAGTGAAGCTAGTTCAAATAACGATGATAGTGCTAAATCCACAAGATTTTTCTAGAGAATTCGTTTTCCCTGAACGTTAGCATACGAACATTTCCTTCGTACTTCGTTCGCTACACTAGAGCAGTGGTCTCCAAACTATTTTGACCGCGTACCGTAAGTACGAAAATAATCATTAATTGTGCCCCCTAATTATGTGAGCGGCACTTTTCGCAAAATATACGGGTGCACGGGCAAGACTTTTGGCACTTAGTGATGACCAAAAAGTCTAGCTATCTTCATCTTCTAGTCTTGTCTTGTCCTGTCTTGGCTTGATTTTGCTTTGGTCTTGCTAAATGAGCAAAAACAGGGAAGAATGCAAGACCACTGCAAGACGATTCTTGCTCATCACTAATTCGAATAAAAGACAGGGCAGGACATTCAGATGAAGCGCTGCGAAAATTTGATGAGCAGGGGTTTTACTCTCGGCCACTGTGAACAAAGTAAATAGATAAACCTATACTGTGTTTCCATGAGCCAGGGTAGAGTTTTCGTTAAGTAAACACAAAGCTTTTTCTCTCAAGATCACTCGACGCTGTTTCCATGACGGTTCTGGGTTAAAGTGACATATAATTAACTTTACATTGCGTCGCCGTTGGTATATGTGCAGTAAAGGATACTGAAACACACACATATACAAAACCCGGCTTAATCGGACTGGCTTCGTTGAGTTTCCTTGGATTTAACGACACTTTGCTCAATCCCCGTTTCCATGGGCGCTTAATCTGAGTAAACTCAGGATAAACTCTGCATGGAAACACAGTACTAATTTAACATTGGAGTTTCATTTAAAAGATAAAATTGAAAGATATTACACAACTACCCAAGAGCGAAAGCTCACCCCGAAGTTCTCAAAAGCTTACACCACCCAAAAGCTCACAATCGATGAATCATCAAAGTGGCTTCGGAACCTCATAGCCCTACTACTCAAATATTTTAGACACACTAGTTCAGAATATACAGAAGCGGCTGTGCGTAACGCAGAAAGAGAGAAAGATCACCATGCATTTCCTTTCACTTGCAAACTCCAGCTGAAAGAATTTTACAGCATGCCTTAAATGCTGATGATGAAGTGGAAAGACTTCGCCAAAATCGTGTTGATCATCATAGAACACTGGCCAATTGGGGAACATGCGGCCAGATTGGTGATACCATAGAACACCTAGTGTCGTTTGTAATAAGAAGTCTCGAATAACCAGAGACTGTCCTGGTCCAGTGGCGTAGGTAGCTTTTTGCGATGGGGGGATATGACTTAGTATATTTTGATTGATCGGATTTTCACAATTTAATGGATCAGAACGGGGTGTTTTCGCGGTTGTTTCTGCAGATGATTCTGCATTTCTATGGTTTTCACCGTCTCAAGACTTGCCTAATGGTTTTATTGGCAGTAAAAATTTCTTCATTCCGAGATAATTAACAAAACAATTTTAACACACTTTTGCAATTATAAACTAGAATAAATTTAACAATTGAGGAGTGTCTGTTCAAAAGGGCGTATTTCCATCATAAACAAACTTTACAGAAATCGAAAAAAATGCCTGTTCCTATAAATAAAATGCTAAAATATATTTAAATGCACATTCATGTGAAGGTTAAGACTACAATATGATATGGGTTTTTTATTTAAAAAAATACACATTAAAACTAGATTTTTTTTAATTATTTGTTTAGACATAGGCCTTTTTGATCGGGATTGTGAGAAATACGACCTTTTGATTAGTCACTTCAAGAAATAAGCCATTTTGAATAGAATTTTTGGAAATACTTGCAGTGAAGTTTTTTGGGGTTCTGTCAAAAGCAAATATCCTTTTAGCAAGATTTTTATGTCCACCTATCCACTCCTAGTATAACTTTGAGCTAAAATTAAGTTTTCTCTTGCGTTAGGGCTCTAATACCAAAGTACCAAACTACCAAATAAAGCCAACTTTAACATCAAAATTTGCTAATATCTTCAAAAATAAAGGCCGTAACACAAAAATTGTTGGACATTATTTATAGGAAATTGTCCGTGCTTTCAAATTTTGGGAAAAAAATATTGACTAACTACATATTTTTGGGGAAAAGGTAGTTGAAGTTGATAGTTTTGTTAAAAAGAACAAAATTTTGACTTTGATGACTCATTTCTCTGGAAGGTGGTAGGGTAGATCCTTCACTTTTACATTTTTAGATAGGTGGTAGTATTCTGCGTGCAGTGCAGTTTGTAGTTTTTTTAAATAAAATAGTTTAGTACGGTGAGAGTATTTTTTCTAAAAAAACACACTTCCTTATTAACTAAAGCTGATATAAAAAAACTGATAATATTTTTAAAATCAGCGTCAAAAATTAGTTTAGAATGATGTAAAATATTCCATGCAACAGTCATGCTGTTGAGCAGTGTTCCTTCCTTTCGCTTACAGTCACAATTATATGAAACGAAATTTCAGATCGTATTTTGAAGTAAACCTTCTTTTGCTGAGGGGGTCCGGTTATCCGATCTGGCTGAAATTTTGCACACAGCTTCAGTTTCGATGACAATATAATATAGTATACTCTGTAATGTCTGTGTTGTTCTTTGTCAGTTTCGACGGGGCTAGTGAACCAGCCTTTGCGAGTGGCGTCTAATGCCGCCTTATTTCGTGTAGGATTAAGTAGTTTAAAGTCTCTATTAAATTTAAATAAGTTTATTGTTTATTAATACTTTTATTCCCGCAGGGCAAGTTATTGCCGTTATTACTCGAAGTGAGTACAAGGAATTAATGAATATTTACAAAATCCTTACAACTATTTATACTACCTAATTCCCCTACTTATGTTACGTAGCTTATTAAATTTACGTTGCATAATCTATTCCCCTATGAAATCCACTTGCAATACAGTAGCCGATAGTTGTTTAATACAACTGTCACAATTTAAATCAACTTGTATTACAGTGTTTTTCATAGTGTGCTCTTACATGCACTACAACTCAATAGATCCAATATGGCCACCAAAAAGTGGCGGATTATCGTTTCCTTCACAAGATGCAGAAATACGCCCTTTTGATTGGAATGAATCCTAATTTTTTGGAGTTTTTTATATGGAAAGTACGCTCCATTTGAATAAGTTTTTAGGCTCATTCGATGGACTTTTATGCCATTTTTTCAAAATAATTTTAAAATAAAAAAAAGTTGTAAACGGAAATACGCCGTTTTGAACAGACACTCCTCAATTATAAACTAGAGTAAATTAATGTTAACGCTCCAAGGAACGCATTCGAATTGTTGATTCGCCAGAGACAATGAGTGTACTGTGTATTGTGCTCGATAAAATTGTATCAAGTTAGAACAATCTGTGAAGTGCAAAGCTTCCCGAACTTATAACTTAAAGTTTATCATAATTTTCCCCGTAAAATCTTTTCTTGAACTTTAATATTTTTACTGACTCGGAAATTTTTATAAACTTCAAAATATTAAGGAATAATTAAATTGACAATCAAAGCCAAAAGTTAGTCCTATTTTTAGGAAGCTCATATTTTGATACTCTACTACATTAAAAAATATTCGAAATATTAAATATTGAATAAAATATGCCCATAGCTACTAGTTATTTCACCCAAAATTGGAAAAACGATTAAATTTCTTGATTTATTATAACGTTAAATTTTGAGTATTTAGGAACCGAAATGCCACTATTGGCTCATTGTATTTACTTTACATGCGGTCGATATGTCCACAATTATAGTGAGCGTCCTTTTCGTGGCTCTTGATTGGTCGCCCTGCTCGAAGCGCCGAAATTATACAATACTTAAATGCACAGCCGTCACAAAAACATATCTAGATGATTTTTATATAATTGCGCAAAAACAAAATTGCACTTTACATAATGCCAAAAGAGGTGCTGGTGCTTAAGATGTATACTTAAATACGTAGATACGAAGACTTTTATGCTATTCTATTATAATTTTCGTAGGCTCATGGGGGGGGAATTGATCCCCTTGACCCCCCCCCCCCCTATCTACGCCACTGTCCTGGTCTGGCTAGGATTAGATACTGTGAAATTCGAAAACTTTTCTTACAGGATTTGGAAGAAGTTTCAAAGCTGCAAATAGGAGGAAAAATTCACGACAAGGGAACGGTGGGTGAATGGGAAGGGAATAATGGTTTTCGGCGACCGTGTCGTGGCTATTTAGCCAGGATATGAATTTTATATTATTTTTTTTTAATTTTATAATGTTAAACTTTAATAATAACAAATAATTTGCTGAGAACTGATTATCGAGAACTGCGTGAATTTTAGAAGAGTTTTTTGAGAAAGAATCTTCAAAAATTTGGCTAGAGTTTGTACACAATCAAGCAGCTCTTTTTCAAAATGCTATAAAACTTATTGAAGGTGACAAAATTTCGGTAATCGAAGTATCGAATGAAGTTAATAATTTAAAAGTTCAGTGTCGAGAGCGGTTAGAAAATACGAAACAAGCCATATTCCATACAATAATTCACTAAAAATAGTGGAATACGCGCTGTCCTTACCAGGAACCAATGCTGCGACTGAACGCGTTTTTTCTACCGTCAATAAAGTGTGGAGATCAGAAAAATCTCAATTAAGTGTTGAGACTTTGAAAGCCATTTTATGTGTGTATGAAATTTTTCACAAGAATTTGTTAAATTAATTCTTGTGAAAAATTTCATGACCTTTTAAACAACGACAGCAATCTACTAAAAAAATTCACTTAAATGAGCAATATGTGAAAGAATAAAATAATACTATTCATAAAATTTTTTTTTGTTATATTTGTATTGAAATTTAAAAAATATGTTACAATACTATTTTTGCGTTCTATGAAAATTTTTGTTATGGCCCAAATTTTACGCCCCCCCCCCCCCTCCACTCGGATAATGATGTCCCGCTTTACCAATATTAAAATCTGGTCACCTTACTCTAGTCGGATAGAGAGTTACCATGACAGAACGCTGACTTCGGTGATTGAACAGGAGACGGTTTCCTTGCTTATTATGCTTAGAGGCAATGGCAGGAAAAAAACAGCGACTTTTTTGTAAAAGAGAAGACGAGAAACAAGGAAACCTATCTAGATCGAAAAAATGGAGGGCGGCCTGGGATGGAAGCCTACAGCCTTAACTACTAAGCTAACGAATCCGGCCATGATCCAATACATGAGTAAAACAGAAAGGAATTAAAGCCATTACAACCTACGAGCATATTGCCTTATACTTATCGAAAAAGGTGCGAGCAGCAATTATTTCCAAGCTTCGTGCGGTTTTTAAAAATGCATGAACTGAAGGACGGCGAGGGAGGTGTTAAACCACCCGTAACAACTTGTTTTAAAAACAGGTAGTAATTTTACCTTTTGCACAAACCATCACGTTACGTTGGTGACGACCTGCTTTAGCATGGGATTCCGGGGTGTTTTCTTTGTCTACCCACTCCGACAGTTGGTAAGGAAACCATTGACTCAGCTTGGCGACTTCCCCGATGGCATAAAGTTGTCGATGAACGGTTGAATGACCAAATTCAAGCTTCTCCACTAGTTCGTGTATCCTTACGACGGGATTTTGTTCCAACAGGGTTCGCCAAGACCTCCTCGTCAAGCTCCAAACTTCTTCCAGGACGAGATTTATCGTGTAAGCTCTAGTTGACGTAAAACCATATTATTTATGGACTGACCTTATAGTTATCTTGCATATTATTTGAAATTCCCATAAATGTAAAATGTCCTAGAAATTAAGTTTTTATCTTGATTGCATCGACAACAAACTAGGAGGATATGTCGCAAAAAGCAAACATTGTACCGATCCCACATTTGATAGATTCCATAAAAACGAATGACTTCTTTACATGAAAACGGGCAAGCTGGGACCCTCTACTAATTAATAAAACAGAACCTTTGCAGTAACTTATGTTTTAACACCATCGGCTTTAATGACTAATAATTCTGACTAGCAATCCCATACGTCTCCTCCATAATACATATAAAATAAACGAAGTGAAACGACCAATCCGATCCTGCATATCCTTTTTCACTTTCTTTACAGCCATGGAGCTTTCATCATGCTCACCACCACACCATGGTCCATTACCACAGAGAATAAACTCACTATACGCATTCAAGACCGGTATTTTATAGAGCACTTAGCCTTGTTTTGCCGCAATATGTGGCCGTGGTATGAAAGCCATCGTAAAAACCTAAATGAAGTTTTCCGCATATAATTTTTTCAGCTTTCAAGACAATTTCTCCTTCGAATTGCAGCCTTAAAGAACTGCAAAAATACTACTACCGAAAAAGGGAAAGCTCCGTTTGATGACTGTTGGGGCTTCATCACAAATTCTATGGCAGACTCCTCTCATCTCGGGCTTTCCCCGTGTACTTTCTTTACTTTCGGGCTGGCGGGCTGTAAACTTTTATTCCTTGGCACAATTGGCTTTCTACTCGTTTTTTGGGGAATATCCTTGTGTGTGATGCTGGCAGCGTTTATGTTACCAGTCATCCACGCCCACGATTGCTGGGCTCCCCCGTCCTCTCCACGGTTACGATTCTAAGCAAGTGACGCACCATATTTGGCGCTACACTGTGAGACGGACGAAAAGTCCTTTTCGGAAAAATAGCGAAGGGCAGTGAAATATCCGGCGTAATAAGAGTCTAGGGTCTTAGGACGTGACTTGGAGTCCTTATTGGAAATTGTTTAGCACCATGAACCGATAGTTGCTACGTGTCAATTTTTTTTTCATCATCCACCATCCCCGACCACCTATCTTCGTCCACCCACACCACTTACCCGCAACCCCCACCACCCCCCGGGCAGGGTTTCCCATATGCGAAGATGTACGTATTTCCTCAGAAATTGGATTACTCTCCCTTTTTATCCTGCAAGCCTCCTCCTGTACACACACGCTCACTGTGAGCTGAATGCCAATCAGGACGAATCCCTTATATCCTTGCAAGTTGTGAAAATACTGAAAATATTTCCAAAATGAATGTTTTTTTTTTGCAGTGAATCCGAAAAATGTTTTTTTTCCTATTTTATTTTTACTTTCTTACTTTGTCGATGGTTTTCTGTGTCTCTTTTGTTTGTTGATTTTCTTTCCGTGGAAAAGTTTGATGGATGAAGATGAACTTCGGGAGCTGTTGTCAAAGAAATTGGATTTTCTCAATATTTCATGAAAACCGCTGTCTGAATCCTGTCAGGACGATACTTGTACTTGTATCTTCCTCTTGTTGTTATGTTTTTTTTTTGCCTTGTTCTGTGTAGAATTTAATCAAGGATTTTGAGAGAGTAACCAAAGAGAAATTTCGAAAACAATCAAAATCATAAGATATTTAGGGAAATTGATACAGAAGCAAATCCTTGTGATGTGAATGATGGTTGAGAGTTTGTTAAGGACTTTATTTATGATGATTTATATTTTTGCATATTCCTATTCCTATTCAATTATGGATACTTCGTAACAATAATTACTTTTCGTTGAATTTGATATTTTTTTGTTGGTTTCTTCTTTTATTTCATTCCTCGTCTTTTCATTTATGTTGGCAATTTTTGTTCTTGACGTTGTTGGAAGAAACAAAATTGATATGCACAAGATCTTAGCAATTCATATAACCAAATGGAACTGACGAATGATATACTTTACAGTTGTTAAGAAACGAAAAATGGGAATTTACTGGTAGCATCGGTATTGGATTGAACATTATAAATTAATTGGGTTTGTGTTTCTCTATCAGGCCCTAAGGATTACAGGAGCATTTCTATTGTAGTTAGAGTTTTTTTATTCTCAAGAAACTATTGAAATACATTATATTAATTCAATGAGGAAACGAATTACGGAAAAATATGAAGTGATCCAGAAATCAATTCGTAATAAGACAGTTTTGAGTGGGCTTGTTATGTATATAAGAGTCTAGAATTTGCTATATTAATGAAATGGACCGATAAAGACATAATAGCAAAGTTAAAGAAGAACAAAACAAGGCTCAGGGTATCAATTCGAAAGTTGCTGGGCTTATTACAAAAGGAGACGTCGTAGCAGCACAAAATTTTTATGCATTGATTAGATGTGGCTGGAAGAATGTCTACAGAAAGACTGGAAGGAAGCTGTAATTTACCCCATTCATAAGATAGGGGATGAGCTATGTTGTGAGAATTACGGTGGGATTTAGTTCCTTTCGATAGAATATAAAATAAGCACAACCTTTATAAAGAATAGGCTGGAACCACTCAATAAGTTTGTAGTTTTTAACATTTTTCTTATAAAACCATTTGTCCAATCAACGAATGATCACGTCGTCGTGGGAGCCATATTTGTTTCCGGCGAGCAATTGTTTAGATTCCAGTACAAGTAATAGTCGCTGGGAGCTAAATCTAAAGAAGTGCAAAGTAGTATAGCAACAGGCTTACTGGCACAAGGTTAAGTTTGTGACTTGGCTAAAGCTTTTTTTGAGAGTGTGGTGGTGGGCTCGGGTGTGAGCTTTATCCGAAACAAGAACCTAAAGTTGTTCCAGTAAGCTGTTGCTATACTACTGTGCAATTCGTGCAATTTCGCTATTGATGGGATATGGCACGGTGCATTGTCCTGACAAAAGAGTACTTTTTACTTCTTAATTTGGAGCCGATTTCGTCCTTTCAAACGCACTAATAATAATATGCAATATACATTATTAATCGTTTTCCCCTTTCAAGATAGACAACGAATATTATACCATGCGCATCCCAAAATACCGACGCCATAACCTTCCCAGCTAACATTTGCATTTTTGGACGCTTTGGACGGCTTCCCCTGCTTGCTGTCCACTTAGCTGACTGCCGATTTGACTCGATTTTATATGACTCGATTTTACTTTTATTTCTCCTAAACAACTCCAAACATCGCTCTGAATGATCTACACAACATGTTGTTGTTTTTGGTCAGCAACGAGCAAACGCGGTTCCCACTTCCAACAGAGCTTTCTCATGGACAAACATTCATGTAAAATCGTGAATACACTGCCTTCTGATATCTTTAAGATGTCAGGTAGCTCACGCAACTTCACTTTACGGTCTTCCACCGTCTTTTTTTATGTTTTTTGGAACAACGGCAAAATTTGGCAACCAGGGCGTTCAACATTATCGATGTTTGTGCGGCCGCGTATGTATATCATTTATCAGGATGGAGCAGAGTCCGAAAAACACTTATCAAGCCATTGCTTTGCTTGAAAAGTATTGATAAGTAATCCTTTATCAATTAAAAGCAATGCTTTATCAATAGACGAAATTCAGATTTTTCCGTTGCTTTGAAAACTATAAAAGTATCGTCACTAAAACCACTGTGATTTGTGAACTAATGGTCGGAATAACCTGAAATTTTGACACATATCGTTTGATAGTTGGTAGGTACTATCTAAGAATCGCCATCTACGTGATCCTATGAACTTATTGAGTGATGTAATATTCAGAAAGATTGCTAAGGGAATACCAAGAAGGCTCGTTCTTCACTGACCAACTTTTTACATTGAAAGAACTCCTACAAAAATTCTGGGAAAAAATGTGAAAATATATCATATCTTCATAGAATTGAAGCAGAAATCCGACTCTATCCAAAGAAAGAATTTACTTCAAATCCTGAACCATGGATGCTCACGGATGGAGGATATGCTAAACTCCGTCGAAAGGAAAAATATAATAAGCATAATAGGCCCAACTTGTCAGGAAGGGACATGGAGAATTCGATATTGTGCGGGCACGTTGAATTCATGCAAGTAGAAAAAGTAGCAACGGAAGTCTTCACTGGCATTATAGAAGGAGAAAGACCGATAGGCAGAACTATGCGGCAGCAGCTGCCGTTCGCGGAGTCACTGCTCCATACATATAACTGGAGTGCCTCAGCCAGAGATCTAGACTACTGGAGAAGACGAATAGAGGAGTTCAAGGCTCGAATTGGTCAGTAGTGCCATTAGAAGAAAAACACGAAGAATCCCAGAATGATAATGATTTTCGATGTCTTCTTTGGTAGGAAGCTTTTTTGGCTTTTCATTATCGATTTCAATGAATCTTTTCGTCTGGCGAAGTTTTTGATCCAATATTGAAGACTGGTTTATTCTATCAGTTGTGAAAAGCCAGTTTTAAGTGTACTTATTTATAACCCTCAAGTCCTTTCCATACTAATAAATATTGCGCCTGCGCTATTTTTGGCTAGGCAGTCCACCAGTTCGTTGCTTTGAAGCTTTCAAGGCTCGATATATATTTCATAATAACACAATAACTCCTAACGATTACGAGGCACTTGAATACAATCCAAGTCAACAGCCTGACGGTCAGAATTGATGATGATGGTAGACCCATTTATGTCTGTGAAGAAAAAGATTTCAACTATTGTTCTTTAGCAATCATAACAGCTTGAGATATTGGCGATAAATGACTCATTATCTGGGACCATAGATGTCTAGTACAACTTCCAAACCGAGTTTTAAAGGGTATGTATGCCAGCCTATATCAGTTACAAGCGGCTTCTCCACTAACACTCTTGACCTCTAGTATGTCAGCGAAGATTGAAATCGATTAAAGTTCTCATTACTTAAGATTCTTAAATATCTTGCCTCTCCGTAACTGCATGATTATCACTCCCAAACAAGAGAGGACAGGCTAATATGAATTGAACAGGCATGACATGAATCCGACGAATACTTGATCAAAAGACGACGGCCATGGCGACTAAAATGGGTTCTAATAAAATATTTGTACTCTTTATAGAGTTGAAATGCCGAATAGATAGCCGATATTCTGACTAAGTATAATGCTGTCATTGTAGCCATCCAAGCGATAAGATTGGCAGTGGATGGTGTCCTGATAAACGTAATAGTCAGCGTTTATCAGGACACCTTCCACTGCCAACCTCATCGATGCTAACAACTTGTATTTAGAGTTGATTTTATGGCCAAGAAACGGATGGGACATACCTCTACCACTTTAAAGCGACAAATGAAAGATTAAAGAAGGATAAGAGATAACACAAATTCATCGAAGTGGTTTAATAGGAACTCATTGCCTGCTATGCCTAGTTATGCTATAAAATCTATTTTTGGAGGATTTGAGCGCCAAAGCAGGTTTACGTAGGTGCATCTTTTTAGGATTTTAATATTTGTTTAAATTAGCCAAAGTTTGTTTCCACAAAATTTATGAAAATAATTAAACATGCTTAACCTACGAGGTAAGGAGAACGCGATTAATTTATCCAAAAAATAATGGTACAGGATCCGTAGAACAACGACCTTCACCGATCGAGTAACCGAATGGAATTTTTTTTCATGATAGATAATATGCTAACAAAAGTAATGGTGATGGGTTGCCTAACGAAATATGTTCAAGGCTATATTTATTAGGGGTTTTTTCGCCTTTTCCCGTCCTTTTCTCTATTTTGAGGAGAAACTACGCATTTTGGTGAAAATATCAAAAGAGCAAAATTGTAGAGCATAAAATTTCCTACAAATTTTGTGTTCACTGTTTTTTCGAATTCCGCATAGTTTCGCCGCTAGAGGCCGTTTTGCGCCTTTTTTCAGATTCTGTTGATAAATCAAATCGTCCAAAGAAAAGCCGTTGAAAAACTGCAACGACTATTTTGATCTCATTTAATTTTTCATACAAATGCATAATTTTAGCTCAAAATCTAAAAAAAGGTGAAAAACGGCCGCTAGTGTCGAAACTATGCGGAATTCGAAAAAAAAGTACAGACAAAATTTGTAGGAAATTTTATGCTCTACAACTTTGCTCTTTTGATATTTTCACCAAAATGCATAGTTTCTCCTCAAAATGGCGAAAAAACCCCTATTAAATATAGCCTTGAACATATTTCATTAGGCAACCCATCACCATTACTTTTGTTAGCATATTTTTTATCATATAAAAAATATTTCATTCGGTTACTCGATCGGTGAAGGTCGCTCTTCTACGTATCTTAGACTATAAGTCGCCTAAAGAAATCATATGCGGAAGCTCGATGAAGGACCAAATTTACTTTCAAGCAATATCGCAAGCAGAACATGCTCAACCAAATTTGCATGGTTATACTATATAAATATATTTAGCTGATGAAAAAAGGTCCAAAATCAAATCGTTCGAGCAAGAGCGAACGTTACCAAAATTTCTCCCACACCTTCGCCAATCAAAATTTCAACAACAGAGAAGCTTTCTTCCTAGCAAATACACGAACTTTGTTCTTAAAATCGGTTGTTATGAAATTTCTGAAGTCAGGGTATCTGAAGGGAGCAGGGAAAAGCCAAGAGGGGAGGGGGCCAGAGCGTACTCTGCTTATCTACTACTATGGACCCCGCCAAGCGAACAGTTTGGCCTGCCTCCGTTTCACCCTAATTGGAGAAAACTATCAGAGTGGGGTGTAACAGCTACGGTTATAAAAGTTAATCATAGTGCTTTGTTAACAACCTGCGAGATGATCAAACATTGGTCTCGCAATCGAGGTAGAGGAACCAGCTACAGCGTGGAACCAAAGATTTGCACACGATCTAGCTCGTAAGACTTCTGTCTGCATGGGAAAAAGTCTTCTGTCGTAAGATCTTTGAGACGCGACAGTGAAGTGTGAGACAGCCTTAATATTTCTTATGATTTTGCAGATTTGGTTTTTTAGGGGTTTAGAGTGTTCTTAAAAGAAACCTATGAAGATCCTTGAATCAATGGGCTACATTAATACAGATAGTTCTACCAGAAAAACGGCAGAAAGTCGTTGATTAAAGAGGCATATATTTGATTGACCCTAGGGCCTAGGCTATCAAACAAATATCCTATACTATAGATATTCGCAACAGAACGCTGGTTTCTTGAACGAACAGGATGTGCCTTCCTTGCTTATGCTTATTGGCGACGGCAGAAGAGTGAGTCGGGAGTTCTAATTGTAAAGGCGAGCTTACATCCCAAGAATAAAGTGGAAGAGCAAATCTGAGCTCCTTTATCGCATAGAAAATAGTATGGTTCTATCTCTGTTGCACCAACGTGGCAACAGAAAACGGCAGCCTCAAAGTAGGGCTCTACTCTACTCTACGAATGCGAAGTCCGAAAAAAAGCTTTTAGTTTCGTTAAATTTAAGTATTCTAATGCCTACTAGATGTCACTTTCACGGTTTCTGGTTGTTATGTTAGAAGTTTTTGCCTACTTACCTTCTTTTTGAAAGTTTGAAAAATACGTTTGTTTGGAAAAAACGTTTAATTCTGCTATTTAAAAAATAAAATATGAAAATGTTTTCATTGTTTTCGAAAGTTTGACTGAAAAATGTGTTGTAAACTACTTTACAATTTAAATGCGGCCCTGTGTTTCTTTAAAAAACATGCCGCAATTTATACCTCTTTTTATTTTTCTCTCATGTACATATATTACAAACTAGGTTTTCTCACAAATTAAAAATAAATTTCTTCGCTAATAATTTTATTTTGCTGCACATTAATTTTAAACATACTTATATCTAAAGGCTTTGGACTCATTAAATGGTTTTCTCCGCGACCGCGTTAAAAGTTTTACGTTTGACAGTTTAAAAGTTTCGAGCTTTCAACGAAACTTTGCGCTTGAGTTTTGTACAGGGCCACTTTGTTCTTCCACTTTGATGTTGAGATGTAAACTCCCCTTAAGAACAGCTAGCGAGAAAAAAGGTTTGATGGAGTTGGGAGAAGTTGAAAGAAAAGCCGTCCATGAACCTTTGGGATGTTAGTCTGTTGCGTTAAAGTCTAGACTGTCAATTTTGGTCTATTCTGGGTATAAGAAGCCAAAGTCATACACCCTAACGATGTGGCAAATCACGATACACCAGACTAACCGGAAAGACAGACAAACCAGAGAGATTTAATAGACCTGACCTGTATCTCAACAACTACATGTCTAAACGCGTTTCAGTGCTTTCGAGATTTGCTTGAACCCGTCTATCATTAGGAGGATGCTCCCCAACGATATAATTTACAATCATGTCCCTGGCCGAGGTATGCCTAGACATTTTCTAAAATGTGCTGGTTGCATTAGCATGCCATTGACGGTGAAAAAAATCTTAACAAAAACACAAAACAAATCACATGAGCAACCGCAAACGATATCAAAGTTTTTCCCATCAAAATTTCTTTTACAAAAAAAGCTTTCATCCCAGCGAAGACATAAAGCTTATTCTTGAAAGCTTATGCTGTAAAATTCCAAAAGTTTAGCATCGGATGGTCAATGGGAAAGTCTATTATGAGGGGGGTGTGGGCGGAGCAGAACCATCCTTGCTATACTACTACAGTCAGTCTATTCCATTCGGTCTGCGTCATTTGTGAGCTTCAGCTTTATTTCAAGTCTGCAGCTTGCAGCCTTCCATGTGAACGATTGTACATAAATCCTATAGTGCTAATTTTTTAAGCTTGCAGCTTAAAGCTTTCATTGAAGCTTTCGTGATTCAAGCCTGCAGTTTGGATGGATCGGGGAGTGCACATATCGCTTTGTCCAGGTTTTGGTGTAGCATCTGCCACATTGGGCATATCACTTTTAGTGTTGGTTGGAGAGAGATTTGTATTTCAAAGAAGCTGAAAAATGGAAAATTTAAGATTTATATTTATATATGGTCATAACTTCTGTTTGTTTTAACTTTTACAAATTGTCCTTGCATTACTGCCATGGAAATCTTTACCAAGAAATAATAAAAAAAAACATATATATAAAATTGATAAATTCGCAATAAAAACAATAAAATTTTAAATTGCTTAAAATCCTCAATATTTATGCTACTTATTCCATATCAAAAACAACAAAAAAAATTCCATTTTTCCTTTGCTTAAAACACCATAATTTTGCGCAATTAATAAAATATCACAATTTTATTACCACTGAAAAAGGCTCACATTCAAAAAGATAAAAATTAAATTATACAAAAATTAATTCCCAGAAAAACATATCTCATGAAAATAAAAAAAACAAAGGCAAAGAAAATAATGATATTTATTGCACCAAAAAAAAAACTTAAAGGGTTAAAAAAAATATAATAAATTAAATTTCAATTAAATAAAACAAATTTATATTATTGTAATTTTCAAGCCACAATTAATTATTCAGCTGGCATAATTACATTAAATTATGTGTTGGTAAATTTTTAATGAGCCATCGCTGGGTCGCCATCCGGTAATGTTTTTCACACACAAGCACTTATGGTCAAATAAACTAGGAGATAATAAAATATTAAATGAAATAAGAGTGAAATTATTGGATTTACAAAAAAATAAAATAAAAAACAAACAAACTCAATCGCTTCAATTCGATAAATTAGTGGCAAATGCGGTTGACAAAATATTTGCAATTCAGGGTTGAGCTGTTTTTACTACTGGCATTTAAATTAGGTTTGAGTTTTTGAATATCACTAAAATTTGTCCTTATGTTCTCGTAAATGTTATATTAATTGTGAAGTTAGATTTGTATTTTTTCTTTCAGTGAGGATTACGGCGGATCGGCTTCGCACAGAAAAGTTTCTAACACCGACTACATACACCGTGTTCTTTTAATGAACTGGGTTTTGAGAGCTTTTGAGGAGCTTTTGAGTTCCCATACAAAATCGAAAAACCAGAAGACCCAGATAAAACCTGGGTTTTCGATTTTGTATGGGAACTCAAAAGCTCTCAAAACCCAGTTCATTCTATTGCTACACTTCGGAGTAGTAGTTATAAATTTAAAAAAATTACAAAAACATATGTTTTCATCATATTGCGTTTTTTAATTGCAGTTTATCCAGGGATAAAAATTTCCAAAATTCGTTTGTCCATGTCAGAATTCGTTTGTCCATGGACAGAAATCGTTTGTCCAGGCACAGATTCGTTTGTCCACAAACGATTTCCAGCAATGGACAAACGAATTCTGGCTGCTTGGACAAAAAAAACTTTTTCGTGGACAAACATGGACGAAAAAAATGAAAAAAAAAATTCCAAAATTCGCTTTTCGTCGTGCCAACTTCATAGACCTTGCCTTTATGGTGTCTGTTGAACAAGCCAACTAAAGTCCTAGCAGCTGGCTAATGCGCTTGGAGTTCACCTGATCAGGTGTGACTTCCAGTGTTCGGTGTACTTCACCAGAATCCGATTACCTAGGGCGCTTATCAGAATTCTAGTAGCTGCTCCACGCTGTTATCACGTATAGACAGATATCCAGAGATAGGATGGGATTGAGTAAAATCGCGTTAGCGTTAAATTTTTATTCTTCTTGATACAATTTTTTTTAAAAGAACTTGTTTAATTGACATAGTACAAAGAATGTTAGACGATAGTACAAAGAATCTTATCTCTGTGCCCTAGTCTTTCTCAAACAAAAAAACAAAACATCTACAACCTGACCATAGGCTGGAAATGTCGTTCTGGCAGAAATAAAGGCATCGTCGTAATCATGAGCGATCTCCTCTATGATACGACCCTTGGCTTTTTCAAGGAATAAATTAACAGGTTGCAGTGAACGGCTTGGAAAGATCTTGTGCCAACAGCCTCAGAGAGCATCTGCCGTGTCTTGAGTATGCTTAACTCTCAAGGCTCTGCTTGAAAATTTGACGTATTCGTGACTCGTTTCCATCTACAACTGACGTCAACTGTCACAACAATTGTTGTGGGGCCTCCAAAGGCAGCGCTGGTGCCCTTTCGACATATGCGGTGGCCCTCTCGGTGCACTGTTTTGAGTGACTTCCGCGCCAATATACTTTAACCTCATTGAACAGTTCTGAATCTGAATATTGTTTTAGATCGTCATAAACTCATAATAACGCGTATATCCAAAGAACTGAATTATTTCTCCTACTGAGCACTAGGGTGGGTCACTCTAGTATGGAGAAAAAAAAAGTTTTTCTTTTGACTTCTAATAGTAATAAAACTATGTCACAGGGTTATAGGAACTAATACAGAAAATTTCATGACAATAGGATATTACCTTCTGCCTCCTGATTGACCTTGAAATTCTGAAAATTTGAATATTATACCTACATATTTCTTAAAACTCTTTTAACTATTTAAGGTCGATTCGCACTATACGGAACGTCAACGTCACGTCAGGGAACGGCAACGGCACGTCAATTTGGCTGTCGATTCGCACTTAACCGTCAACGTTACGTGAATTTTGCCGTTCAGACTAAAAAAGATTAGATCGAGTATTGTCGTATTCCGTATTGCTACTTTAAATTGTTATTTGGAATGCCAAAATTTAATAACAAAAAGTTAGCAATGATTGAAGAAGAAGAATATCACATGCTGTATAAGGAATTGGATGACGAAAAAAAATAAATTTTTATTAATATTTGAGAATGTCGAAATATCAGTTTCATATCCTTCTAAAAAAAATTGAACATAAAATTAAAAAAAACACAACTTTTCGAGACGCTATTACTCCAAAACCTGTCAACATTTTTTAACCCTTTACTTTAAAAGTTAATAAATATCGTAAAAAAAATTAATTTATGTATAAATTGTGTTTATATTGTTTAAACAATTGCGCACATTGAAATATTTCTGATAATATGTAAAAACAAACATTTAAAATAAAAATCATCAAAATTGGAGTTGTTCCTGAGGACTAAGAAGTAAAAACCTTCATTGACTCGACTAAAATTAGTTTGAACAAAAACAGATAAATACTTGAAAAATTTGAAATGCTGCCGTAACTAGGTTCACATTCAATAGAATAGATCAGTCACGTTAAGGCACGTCACGTCAAAATATAGTTTCAAACTAATCTTGACGTGCTGTGACGTTGACGGTCCGTGACGTTGCCTATATATGTGAACGCGTAGTGTAAAACGCATTGAAGAATATTTTGACGTGCCGTTGCCGTTCCTTGACGTGACGTTGACGTTCCGTATAGTGCGAATCGACCTTATTATTTATTGTAGGATAGATGTAATGAAACTTAATTTATTAGGCAGGCTATATTTTATTAAATAATAAAGTTATAATAAGTAAGTAGGTTTTTTTTCAACTAAGAGGTATTTTACTCTACACTAAAATCCTTTTTACTATCAAATTTCGGCATAAGTTTACGAAACTCAATCATTGCTTTAATGAAACCTTCACGCGCTGATTTTGTGCACAGACTTCCTGAAGCTTTAGCAACAGTTTTGACGGCCCTCTCAACTGCCTGAGTAAGACAAGGTATACGCAAACAAGCTATTTTGTTCCCTTATCCTCGAGCAATAAGATATTCAAGTTTTTTGTTAGAGATTTGCTTCAGGATCGGTGGTTTTGTAACATTAGTTGCCAGTTAATAAGATCGTTATAAACTTTTGCATCCATGTTTGCGTCTGGAACCTGAAATAGCCTTAACTTTTGTGTTTTTTCACTGGGTGCTTTTAGAATAGGGCGCAGAGCCAATTCTCTTGCTTTTCATAGTCTGATAACATTGCTAGGAGTAGATTTTCAGAATGGGCGAAGTAACTGTTGCGTTGTACTACCGGATCAAAAGCAGCCTTCAGCTTTGTTGATAAGTTACGAAACCTCGAGATTGATTGCCACAAATGCCTTCCTCAATCTTTGCAACTTGGGTGGCTTTTAATGTCAAACCATGTTGGAGCGTATACTTTGACAACATAAGTTGCTAAATTATCAAGCTTATAAGATGGATCTGATGTTGTAATGTAGAGACAAAGAATTATGTTAGCGCGCGTGAGCCATCTGGCATGAGACATTTTCCCAAGCGATTTGTGAACTAAAGGCTCTTTTACATCCCAAGCGCAAAGTGAAAACGCAAATTGGAGCTCTTTTATCGCAAAGAAATTTGTATGCTTTTCCCTGTCTGGAATCCACGTTCGTGCAACAGAGAGAAATACATACAAATTTCTGTGCGATAAAAGAGCTCCAATATGCGTTTCCACTTTCCGTTTGGGATGTTAAAGGTCCTTAAATCTTCAGGACATTCACCAGATATAACAGCTGATACTTATTCTGCACAAATACAGTTGGAGGGAGCTTTTTCTTCATTCTGCCTGCAATAAGAGCACGAGAAGGAGCTTAAATTCGCTGTGCTCCACTGCAGCATTGGATACGTAACCTAAATAGAACCGTGTTTGCATTGGAGTTAGCTTCAACCCAGTGGGAAAAATAGGGGGCGCTGCTCAGGGGAGCTTTTTTTGAGCGCTGTTAAATAGCTTCCAAGGGAGCATTACTGGAGTTTTCATAAATTTTATAGAACGAAGAAAACGGGCGATTGTCTTGGTGACCATAAAAGGTGAGCATAGTCAATGGACCGGCTCTCGTTCGATACGGAGGACAAGCAGCTTTGGACGTGGTTAGTATTTAGTTAGGGGCCTGCTTTGGTAAAACCATACTCGCACTTGGAAAGGAAAAGGCAATTACAAAAGATAAACAAAATAACAGCTTTTCGATACCGGATAACATATATTAAAAAGTATATGGAACAGGTATGGGAACGGGAGCGCTGTAAGCTTTTTAAGAAGTGCTCAAACATGGCTATTGAAGCACTCCATTTCCCGCTGGGAAGTTAAGTTAACGCACACAACCAAATGTTGCATACAAATGTTTTTCTAAAAACACACATACACTTATATACATTTGCGTGTATCATAAATTACCGATAATTTTTTCCTTCGTCACTTCTAGTGAACCGTTTTTTTAAGGTAACGGGTCGCAGGGAAGAATGTGTTATTTCCTCCCTTGTGGACCGCAACAATTTTTGTTCTCAAGGCCATCACACTAACCCAACCATAGGCTCGTTCACGGGTTCTGCGAGAAATAAGAGGAATTAACACAGCTACATTGAAATGAAAAATGCATTAATTTATTAAAAATTTCGAAACTTTAAACCTGATCCGGAGGCAGTTATACTATACCGATTGCAATAATATTTGCAACACGTCCTATCAGTCCCAAATGACAACATATTATCGCTATTAGAATCCATTATATAAAAAAAAGTTTTTTGACCCACCCTACTGAGCACCCAGTACGAAGTCCTTTGATTATCGCAGCTCGCCGAGTATACGTTGGTCTTGGTTTAACATCGCGACCATTTTAAGATTTCATTAGTTTGCTAGGAACGACACACTTTCAAACCACCTCTCGCGGAGGCATAATAGGAATTGACATTTGAATTTAAATTTGTCTACGCAACCTGTCACAGGGGTGATCTTATATTTGGAAAACAAAAGAATCTCAAACCTGATCACGCAAAATTCTGCTGCTGTTTCGATTATTTTTTTATACATATTTTTATACAAGTCATCAAAATATCAAATTTCACAAAGATTTGACATAATTAGCTCAAATAACACAAGAAACATTCATTGAACAAAAAAAAAACTGCTCAAAACTATTCCCTAAAAATTGATAACTATCAAAAGTCACAATTTTTAATAATTGAAACTCTTTAGCTTCACTCTAGAAACAATTTCTAATCGCGGAAGAGATCAAAACAAACATAAAAAAACCGATCGCGTTCCATTCAAAATCATTTCCATTTGCGGTGATCATCTTAGACAGTTCTTCCTACCTGGAAAGTCATGAACAACTAGTGGCAACCGATCACCACAGTAAGATCACAAACTCAATGAAAACTTCTCTCCTGATCATTGTCAAAAAATTTTCATGATATTTTCTCTGATCTTCAACAAGAAACAACAACAACAAAATAAAAATAATGAATCCAAGATCACGCACAGAAAGATCGCGCTCACAACTTTCTTGCGTTTTTGATCTTGTTCGATCTTCAGCGCTCTCGTCTAGAGGAGGTTTTTGGCGTTCATTTTTAATTTCTTTCGTCTATGACAGTATCTTTTAGGTCTGATCTTAATGATAAGATCATGATCAGTCAATCAGATTGACATAATATTTTAGTAGCTGGGAATTTTTTTTTGTTTATATCCTAGGCGATCTTCACTAAACAATCGTGAAGCCGATATAGACAGATCCGTGAGCCGGTCTCTCACCATCGCTGCACGTCACTGGTTCGTGATGAGTTGAAGTTTTGACATTTAGATACATTTTTAGGAAGCTGCCAGCGATAAAAGCTTTTTGACTGGCCATCTACCTTTTTTTTTTTGTAATTGGAAATGTGATTAGATGGGAATGGATCTGGATCTGTGGATCTAGAGATCTGGGGGATGTGGATGTGATGTTCAGGTTTTTTTTCCTCCCGGGTAGATCACCTTCGGATATTTTGACACCCGCTGGCAGTAACTAGCTGTGCTTATTTCGGAATTTAGACAATTCTTATTAACTAATTACAGATCTTGTCAGAAAGTGGCTGGAAAGTTGTTCTCTCTCACTCACATATCAAGCCACTTATAATTGCCATAAGCCTCGAGCTACATTTACGTGTGTAGGATTTAAAGGTAAGATTTATGAATGTAAAATCATTTCAAAAGGCAAGCGACTCCGCTTTGTTTTATGACAGTACCTAAATGGTGTAATAAAAATTCGCAATAAAATGTTGAAACTAATTAGCAATTTCCTTTTAATACACCATGTTTCTATCAATCACGTTATATTTAATGTCAACTTGTAGTCAACTTCTAATCAATAAAATTGCAACAAGTAAAAGACGATCCGATGCACCATCAGCAGCAGCAGCAGGAGCAGCAGCAATCTCCATGCAGTGGCAATTCCCCCGGCTGTGGCGATGCCGACGGGCCATTAAACATGTTCATCTTCCTTTCCTCTGTCAATTTATACTGGACAAAGCCTTTGGGTATTCAAATTTATATTTGTCCACAACGAATCTGACATCTCACATGGAGCCTCAATCACATTTTTCGCGTTTGTCAAATGGTCTGCCATTTGTCGTCTTAACCATCCCGGCATATAGCCGATTGGTGGTGGCTGCTCCTCTGGGGCCCCACAACATACTCCATCCTTGACGTCCGCATTTGTCGCGCATCTCTACGGCAATAGAGCTACCACAATAAAAGATGTCGTGAATAAAGTTAACTCTATGGTATTTCAAGGCTGCTAGGAAAACTTCAAAGAAAGTGGCAGAGAAGGACACCCAGCAAAAGCCGACTAGTCCCTGACTAATATATTGACTTAGCCTCATCGGCTGCCAATTCTGATTAATGGAACAATCCATCTCATCTGACTACTGCAGGGGCCCAGCCCGATTGCCGCGCTCTGTTGTACGAGTTTTTCTCAGGCTGTGCGCAGAGACTGTTTTTGCAATGATGCGCCTTGGTTCTTACGTTCCAATGCTCGCTTCGAACTGCATCATAATGTGTTCGACCGGCCGATGCTACCTGCATGTCAAGTCAATCAGGCTCTCGGCACGCATCGATCCATCGGGGCACCACTCAGCTCTAGCTGCGGCTGGTCAATGGGCAAGGATTTGCATTCGAAATTAAATTATTCCGAAGATGGTGTTGACCACTGGTCTCCAGATAGAGCCACAATGCGACAAAAAGGCTCCAACAACACGTCATTAATCCAATCGCTTTGTAGCAGTTCTTTTTATCCATATAGAAAAGGAGTCGGGGCAAGAAAACGACTAGGAGTAATTTATTGCAGCCTTAACGCATTAAATAATTTTTGTTTAATGCGATCCATAATTCATAGAGGACTACTCGTTGGACCTCCAGACTGGAGGAGGAGTTTTTCTTGTGATTTTGTGCCACATAACCTTGAAGAAGTATACAGAGAAAAGAGTGGATTATGGCAATGGCAAAAGGAGTGGTGAAATAAAAAACTGAATTAAAAATTCTGTACAGGATTCTCTGGCTACGTTCCCTACTAATAGACTAAGAAGAAGTGTTGTTGCCCTCAAACATAACAAATGACACTTAAAGTTGTAACATGTTTTTCAGTGCGTTTTATGCCGTTTGGGGTTATATTAAGTGTGATTTATACTAAAACATGTCACTTTTTGACATCGAAAGAAATAAAAAGGAGTCCCTGATTGCTTTTGCAGAGTTGAACATTCCATTTGGTGTCTTTATTTAAACCTAGCGCCATTCAAATGTGAAATAAATAAATATAAATCAAGACCTGATGTATATATATGACGCATACTGCCGATGTAGTCTTGGCACGTTTGTTTTTAATTTTTTAGCTAGAAACAATATTTTTTTAATGGCACATAATCAGTAGTTGTTTACCTGCAAAGGAATTCTTGTCATAAACATAACAACTTCGATGGACAAAAAATAATTTTCATTTAAGTACAAAATTAGTTCCGATACCCTAGGGCTGCGATTGTATACGTTTTATTGTAGCTACTGTTCTTTGAATTCTAGACTCTTGCGTTAGAGCTGAACGAAATATACGTAGGAAGGTATCTAAGAAAGTGCTTCGAGTAATATTTATGGATATTACCTTCAAGTAGAGTGGTCGATTTGAAATTACTTTAAACGTGCTGAAAGGTGAATGTTTGTCTATTAAAGAAATCATTCAGCCACTTAAAAATTCTACGGTAATTGTTGACCTTACTATAGTGTCCCAAAGTAGTGTAGGTATATTTAGGACATTAATATTCCGTTTAAATAATATGTTAAATGTAAATGCCATGATTTATTATGATTAGACGAACAAAGAATCTATGAAAAATTTAGTTATGAACAAAAGAAGAAATATATTTTTTTTATTATTTGTCAGTTTTGTTGAAGATATGTTATAACCAATCTTGCGAAACAGAAACTGATTGACGTGCTGTACTCATCTTAAAAATATTGCGTATATTTTAAATTACTACTTTTTTGTATAATTTGCAACACTAGACTCTAGTTTTTGTATTACAGTGATGTAATTCTCGTTAAATCATGTCACAATCGTTATTTTGCGTAAAGTTTTTAACATTAACATAAAATACGAAAATATAGTATGAAAATAATTCGTTTGAACTCAGGGTTTTTAAGTGGAAAATGATGTTTATTAAAATATTTGCAAAAACATGAGCAATCAAAAAGACCCATAAATCAACATGAATTTAAACTGCATCCCATATCCTTCCTTCCTGTGACGCTACAACTCATATCGAGCCTTGACCTCCTAATAATTGGAGGAAACATGTATTTGTTAGATATAAATATGCTATTCAGTTTTAAAAAAAAAAATTCATTTTTACGGCCAAAATTGGTCATTTTCGAAAAATGTAGGTGTTTTATGTACTTTTTTGTAAACATATGCCGGAATCTGTTTATAAAGTTTAAATGACGTTTTTTTAAATAAAAAAAAAATTGTGAATGAAAATCGTGCCATAGTAGTTGTTCGAATTTAATCATTTACATATATTGTTTAGCTAATTTTATTCTCTTTCAGTATTAATAATTTAAATATTTTTTTAAGTTTAAATTTAAAAAAAAATCATGTTTTACAAACGACTCAATTTTGTAACTCAAACGAATAATGGGACAAAATAAAAACAAAATAAAAATCGGTAATACTGGCAAAAGTAACGGCTTTTTTTCTAATACTTTTGGTATTAAATTTTCCTATACGCATTCTGTTAGTATTTCAGTTAATTAAAAAGCGTAAGTCGAAATGGCATCAAAAGGAAAGCAAACAACTTTTTTAATACGGCAGTTGATCATAAAATTAAATGGAGAAGGAAAAACGGTAGGTGAAATCGGTGATATTGTTGGAAATAGTCGTTCAATGGTTCACAATATCATTAAAAGATATCGCGAAGAAAACAAAATAAATAATAAAAGTAGGCAGAGACAAGGAAAACTTTTTAATACTGGCAAAGACAGCAGAATTTTAAAAGAAATTAAAAATAATCCTTTCCAAACGGCAACAGAGTAGGCATGTCATTTAAAATCGATTAATCGAAAAAAACGATCTTTTCGAGTGAAATAATCGATTTTTTAGATCGATCTCAAACACTGAATCGATTCAGTGAATCGATTCACAAACCCCTCGGATCGGGCTCAATTCACTTGGGGGCTTCCACACGCTGAAAACATCGTTTTGTATAGAAGAGGGCGAGAGAGGATTTTTCCAACCAACTTTTTCAATGGATTTTTCAGCCAACTTTTTGACAGCTGTGTGGTTGTTGTTGTTTTATTTGAAATTCCCTTTTGCTAGGAGCATAAAAGAAAGGGAAATCACAGTAGGCAAAAGAGAATTTAGACAAAAAACAACAACATTGTGGAGTACAGTTGGTTATTAAACTTCGCTTGCGAGAAAGCCAAAAGGTGATATCTCCGGCCGCCATGTTTTTTTTGTGACTCCGAAATTATTTCTTAAAAAGTCCCAAGGAAGCTTTGGACCAATTTTCAGCCATTTTGGAGTTTTGTCTCCTTAAAATGGTACTTTCCCCGGACTAATCTACTATATAAAACTGAATGTTTGTCTGTCTGTCTGTCTGTCTGTCTGTCTGTCTGTCTGTCTGTACGCAATAGGCTCCTACACCGTGTAACCGATCTTAATGAAATTTTAACCATATGCTATTTACATTAAAGGGAAGAACATAGGCTATTCTATTACTTTCTAAAGCTACTCCTAGATGGCGCTGTCATGAAGAGCTTTATTGAAAGTCATCACAGAGCTTTGAATTTTTGCATGAAGGTCGGTGGGGTCTCCTATGATGCACCTCGTAGCCCGATTTTCGAAATTCAAAATGGCCGCCGAAATATGACCGAAATTCAAAATTGCCGCAGAAATATGGTTGAATTTGCCAATTTTATTCCGATTCCAATGAAAGTGGGTATCTAGGGGTTTTTAAGGTCGCAAATAACAAATTTGTGGTCAAAACTTATAAATTCAAAATGGCCGACGAATTTGCAAATTGTGTTCCGATTCCAATGAAAATCTGTATCTGAGGTTTTTTAAGGTAGCAAATAACGACTTTATGATCAAAATTTAAATTCAAAATGGCCGCGCCAATATGGCCGACGAGTTTGCGAATTGTATTCCGATTCCAATTAAAATCGGTATATGGGAATTTTTAAGGTAGTAAATAACGAATTTATGATCAAAACTTATTCAAAATTGTGGGGCCAATATGGCGGAAGAATTTTGCCAAATAAGTGTCATTTCTCGGTTAGCTGTATGTAGGTTGTTCAAGAGTTGGAAAATCGGAAAATTTTGACATTCTAGCTACAAATGGAAAAACATTGAATGTAGTGTATCCTGAAGCTCTCTAAGCAATAGGTTCAGAATTGATCAACAAGGTTTTTTTGGAAAGGTGGTAAGGATAAACGGAAATATGGGATGATTTATGTATAATGGATAAGAAGGAAAGAAACCCATCACCTCTGAATTTTTAGGTATAAGTCTAGGATTCTGCAATACGGGAAGAGGCTGGCATCTGGGTAAACAAATAAAACCTGAGTCAGTGACATTGCAGATGAGAACCCAGGGGCCAAGCAATTGCAAGACATGTAATTTGTAGCGTATAATGTCCATCACCGTCAAAAGTCCATTTCTAAATATGAAATTAGTAGATATAATCCTTTAATTTTTTTTTCTTTCAGGATGTAATAATATTTGTCGATTATTGAGTGTTTAATTTAACTAAAAGTCCATACGAAAAAAGATTATAGCATGGATAACACTGTGGATATGACATATTTTCTTGAAATTATACTACATATGTGTCTAATAGTTGCTGGAAAAAGCCTTATTTTAAAATAGTCTTTCACTAATATTTATTTTTGGTGGGTAGTTATATTTTTAAGGATATTCGTGTGTGTTTATTTTACCAGAAAGAACCATAACTTTATTACGGGCCACGCCGACAAAAAATATTGTCTGCCCCAGAGCTTTACAATAATTTTGGTCACACTGCAAATAAATGCATTTTGAATCCAATGTCTCGAAATTTTATAGGAATAGTTGGTTTTTCGTTACTGGTTAAGAAGAGTTGAATTTTGAAGGTTTGGATTGATTTTAAATGTTTAAACGTTGGGTGCAGCAAGGCGCACCGGGTCCCAGCTATCCAAAATACAGAAAATAAGTGGTTCATGGAGACACTTCATCTGTGTATGAAAATTCATATCTCGAAAAATGCCATGTCAATGGATGGTTTTTATTGTCTTGATCAAAATGTCAGATCCCTAATAGTTTCACATTTTGTTATTTGAAATCAAAAATACCAAAAAATTGCATTTTTCAAACTCTCCTACTGTATATTAAAATTCATATCACCTGATTTCTACTATTGGTTTATGGGTGCAGCATAGGCGCACCGGGTCCCAGCAGGTAGCAATATAATAATGAATTCCTAACAGGATTGCTACATAAAAATATAAAAAATGTATAAATGCGATTTTTATGAAACTGTTTGTAATTAGTTGTCCGTGGCTCAACAAAAATCGACTTACCATTCGATTAATCGAGAATCGATCCTTTAATGCTCGATTTAATGGAGAATCGATTTTAGTGCGACCGATTCGAATCGAATCGAAGATCGATTTTTTTTAAATGAATCGACATGCCTACAACAGAGCTAAACAAATTACGTAAAAAAATTAATGCCATATCGCGATCTTTAATTTTGATTATTACCACTTTTTTCGAAAATCCAACGGTTTCCAAGATAATCGCGAAAAAACACGAAAAACTGACATTTTCTCCCTTTTAACCAAAACAGCGCCAAAACTACAAGTCCTATGAGAAAAAGGAGTATTACCTTTTTGATGGAGAATGTCGCGAGCTTTAATTTTGGTCCTAACCACCTGCCTCGAAAAACTCAAGGTTTCAGTAATAAGCGCAAAAAACTGAAATTTCCTAATTTTCGCTATTTTCTCCATCTAAAGGTACACGATGTCGACGCACTCTTTGCCGATTAAAGGCCGGGTCACACATATCCGCACCGCATCCGCACCGCATGACGGCCGTGTGTTGGACAACACACGGAGAAAAAGTAAGCAAGTGAAATCATACCAGTCAGTCCACACTTTTCCGCGTCTCCGTGTCCGCACCGCGTCAAATTTTACTTGTTTAATTTCGCTCCGTGTGTTGCACAACACACGGCCGTCATGCGGTGCGGACGCGGTGCGGATATGTTTGGCCGGGCTTAAGTTGTACGCCATTTTCGGCATTTTCCACTAATTAAAAAACACCAATGTTTTCCACAAACTGTATTAAACACTGAACACCCAATTTTTTCACAGACCTTATTAAAAAAAACACAAAATCCAATGTTTCACACAAATTGTTGTTCACACCTTTTCAGAACAACGAAAACTCGTGATTGTCACTTGTCATTTTTAACAAACAAATGGAATTTACGTCTTCTTCTTTCTTGGTTTACAAAAGTTCCATCTCCAAAAACTTTCAATGCTTTTCCATTTTCGACTAGAATTTATTTTTCATAAGATGAAGATTTCCTGATCAGGACCCGACTAGGTCCCGACTAGGAAAACCTGGTGTGGCATGCCTTACCACTGCCTGATAAGGACCCTATATATGTTAAGGGTTTGCCTGAGCTAAATTCTAGTCGGGTTGTAGATGGGGCAAGTGTATTGTATCTATGCAATGGGGACTCCTCACACAATCTTTTTGGATTCACCTAGGTCACGGACGGTCTTTCGCAATTTTAACGCCAGTCTTGAAGACATTTTTTTTGACATTAATTCTTTCTTATGTTTCCAATTTGTCTCTTTTAACATTAGATAGTTCTAGTTATGCCCCCCAACAACTGTATTAAACGTCTCCATTTACAAATTCTCATTTTATAATTTAAGCCAAGATTGAAGTAACATGAAAAAATACAACCCCAGAAGCTAAGTCCCCTGCAAAGATGCAGATGCACTTCACTTGCACAGTTTTCAGTAGCCAGCAAAGAGTATTCACGGTAACTGACAATAGCAGTGACGGGGAAATGTTGAAATTTGAGTCTGCCACTAATAAATTAAGTCTTTATCCCGAGCAGAGCGTCTGGTCGCATGGGATGTGGGGCCTTGATATAAACTACTTAATTGTGTTTTAATTGGTTCACATGTCAGCCGAGTATTTATGCCTCGTAATTAGCTCGTTATTTGTCTTCCAATAACTCATGCCCATATGGAAGCCGTAACCGAAGATCTCGCAGACTCACTGGCAGGGAAGACGTGATTGTCTCAAGGATTTTCAAAAAAAGAATGGGCGTGGGTTAGTGACATTTTTGTTTTGTTGGAGAAGATTAAATTTTTCGTTAAAGTTTTGTTCATGTATTGTATAAACCCAGCACTAGCTTAATCCACCCCATTATACCCCAAACCCTGCTGTAAGTCGCAGCAAACCATTTCGAAATTTAATAGCCGCATCCCCTGACGAAATTACTTCCTTATGAGTTTTAAGCTCACACATGGTGCGAATATTGCGGCAGAATTAAATGGAACCCGTTTTACAGCCTTTTGCCACTCAACCCCTTCTCTACACTATATATATGCGATATAATCCCAAAAAGTCACCAACCCCATAAACAGCCCCAAATGTCACCCGTTATTTCAGTTCTCAAATAGAGGTTTGGGGGTGTACAGCTTTATAAGTTTTATGTGAACGCGTTACACACAGCACGAATTAAACGTTGCGTTTCGTTATTAAACGGTTTTTAAGGGATGAAGTTCACCCGAGTGCTGCCATATGAGACAAGTTTTTATCCCATAATATAGGGGCATATTAGAGGTTGATATGAGAATTTCAAATATCTTTTTACTTTACTAAATCCTGAAAAATTGCGGGTGTATATGATGTTGTTAAGCTCTATTTTAACAAAGCTTTGCTGTCGGTGGTACATACACTCTTCCCCCCCCCCGCCCCGCATCCGGGTTGGGGGTGTTATATGAAGTTTTATGGCTGTCAAGAAAGATTTGATTGGTACCAAAACCAAGAACTTTAGCGAGGGTGCGGGAAAGTGTTACTCTTGATAAAATTTATGACAGTCGTATTTCATTTTAAATGCTGTCGTGTTAGGTACGAAAAAGGGGTGAAGTGAATTTTTGTTGTTACATGGCGCCACATGCTTTATTTATAAAAGAGGAAAGTTTAAGCTATAGATTATGTATTAAGGATGATGTATGCCTGTGTAGGTAACACTTGCTTATTAACAGTAAGGACATTATTATAAATCTATATAAATGTCGTCTTATAATATTTTTTTTTCAATCCAGCACAGGTGAGATTAGTTTAAGAATACTTCTCTGAAGGTGTGGCAGGATTATTCACTTTGCTTTCAAAGACTTTCAAGGTCGCTGGTACGACATACTCATCGTATAATTAATTAAAATTCATTAGGTGAAAATGTAAGCAGAGTTATCTGATTAAAAATAAACTATTTTCATTGTAACAATACACTCTGAAAAAGTAGGTCTTTTACAAAATGTCCAAAGTGAATGCGTCTCTGCCATGTAAGGTCGGTTTGAGGCTAATACTCTCACCAGTAAAAACTTTCTATTAAGGATCGAGTAGGTAATAACCTTGGAAGACCAGAATAAACGACTAGAACCGCAGCAACGAAAACGGCCTAACGATTTAAAAATTCTCTTGTCGAACGATTGCGAGCTGTACAGAGCTCGTACTACATATCGTCGGTACAATAGTAAACTAGTCTATCTGAAAATTCCTTAATTTTGGGAGACGCAAAACAAAATATAATTAATGACTGAAAATCAGGCTTTTTTCAGTAAATATTCAAATAAATCAGTTGTATTAGTCTTGGACTATGGTCTTTTGGATCACACTTTAAATAATCACAATATAAATCAATATAAAATGAAAATTTCTCTAGTTAAGTCAAAAATTCCAAAATGTCAGATAGGTTAGTTTACCATTGGACCGACGATATGAGATAGCCGATAACCCGTTTACGAATAATGTTAATATCATCATCAGCCAAGAGTGGCAATGGACAGGGAATGGTGTCTTGCAAAAACCTTTTAACGGGGTATATTACAGCTGCAATACAAGACCCTATGAGCTGCTCTAGGTGAGTTTTATCGTGAGCAAACGGATGAAATCTATAGTTATCGACTTTGATGCTGTAAACAAAGGGTAATGCCCCGAGTAAAAATAATTTAGTTGGTTAATTTTCTTACTAGCTACGCCCTACGCGACCTACGCAATCGAACGAGAACTACTTTACTGTGTATGCTATTGTCACCCTTTATGGTCACCAAGATAGTTGCCCCTTTTCTTCGTCCTCTACAATTTTTTAAAGCAATACAGGCGATTTCGTGCGTCCCTGTCCCGGGAGCGTGGATCCCTGTGGCGGAGCGTGGATCTCTGTGGCGGGAGCGTGCATCCCTGTGGCGGGAGTGTGCATGCTACTTTTATTCCCGAGTAAAAATGAAACTCGCGTGCACCTAGCATGCACACTCCCGCCACAGGGATCCACGCTCCAGCCACAGGGATGCACGAAATCGCCTGTATTGATTTAAAAAATTGTAGACTAACTAACTGACTAATTGCTCCTTTAATGCCTCATGGGACATAGGGCAGAAACTGTTGCCCTCCAGCGGACTCTGTTTTGCGCGACAGCTCTTAGCTCTGACCAGGATCTCCCGGTTGTTGCAGCCTCTGCTAATAGGGTTCTCCTCCACGTTGTTCTACGTCTTCCGACTCGACATGATCCTTGTGGATTCCAGTCAAGGACTTGTTTGGCTATATTCTCGTTTTCGCGTCGCAAGGTGTGGCCAATCCAATTCCATTTCCTTCGCCTGATTTGGTCGTCTATCCTTTCTTGGCCGGCACGGCGCCATTGCTCTTCATTTGTAATTCTATCTAGCCAGCGGATTTTCAGGATACGACGTAGGCATCTGTTGATGAAAACTTGTAGGCGCCCTGTGATGAATTGGGTAACTTTCCATGCTTCGCAACCGTACAAAATAACTGCCTTAACGTTGGAGTTGAACAGCCGTAATTTGGTGTTAATTGAGATCTCCGTCGATCTCCATATGTGAAACAGGCATGCATATGCGCTTCTTGCTTTATTTATTCTGGAACTGACGTCTTCTTCTGCACCGCGATTTTCGGTAATGATACTACCGAGGTAACAGAATTTATCTACCAGTTCCACGTCACGGTTATTCAGCGCTGTGGGTTCAATGGTGTTTCCATTTATCCGCATTTATTTGGTTTTAGTCGGATTTAGCCTTAAGCCTGCTAAACTACTTTCTGTTGCTAAATTGTTTAACATGTTTTTAAGGTCCTGGTGTCTGTGGGCCAGCAAACAGATATCATCCGCGTAGTCGCGGTCTTGCAATGCCCATTGAATGCCACCTGTTCTTCTATCTAGAGCGCTGACAAGAATGTCGTTTATTACTATAAGAAATAATAATGGTAAAAGTAGGCATCCTTGTCGTACTCCTGAGCTCACTTCAAAGCTCTCGGATAATTTCCCATTGTGAAGAACTCTGCATTTGGAATTGCTGTAAAGAGCTTTTATTAATTCTATTATTTTATCAGGCAATCCCCGTTGCCGTAGTGCCTGCCATATAAAGGAGAATCCACACACATCAGGGACGTGCCCGGGACGTTAGATTTTTTCTCCGACTCGAACACGGACATGTGTGAACGAGTTCATATAAAATGTACGCACCGATATTTTTTAAACCCTTTACTCGTTCACACATATCCGTGTCCTGGCACGGGCTCGTTCACACATGACAGGACACGGCCCTGTGACGTCCCGGGCACGGCCCTGATATGTGTGGATACTCCTTAAAGCTTCTATTGACCGAGTCGAACATTTTCTCATAGTCTACGAAAGCAAGGTAAAGGGGGGATCGGAATTCAGTAGACTGCTCCACTATGATTCTCAAGGTGTTAATGTGGTCTATGCAGGAGCGGCCGTTTCTGAATCCAGCCTGCTGTCTTCTAAGCGTTCGATCTACTGCCTCTCTTATCCTAGATAGTATTATGTGGGACAAGATTTTTGCCCACAGTAGATAATAGACAGATTCCTCACCAGTTATCACATATTGTTAGGTCCCCCTTTTTTGGTATTTTGACTATGATACCTTCCGTCCAATCCTCCGGAAAGGTACAGGTGTTTCATGCTATTTCCAGGATTCGCTGTAGCGTCTCTGCTATGAGGCTTGAGTCAGAGAAGAGAAATGGCAGATTGTTGGGAAATACTTTTCTGGTACTGTTTTATGGCTTGCTTGCTATTCTACCACTTTCTTCACACCTTTTAATAATATATTGGACAGTTGTTCGACTTTTTCCAACAATCTCTGCCATTTCTCTGTGACTTTTGCCCGCCTTATAATGAGGGACTACTAAAGAAAGAATTGCAATACTCGGTTGTTTGGTATCGTATGGAGGTGTATGGCGGCAAATGGCACTGGCAACCTTGAGTTCATCCGAGGAACAGTGGATGCAATGGTTTAGCTTGGTATTCTAAAAAGAAATGTGCAGCAGAGTGCGCAGCTTCTAAGTATTACTGCTGGGTTTGCATTCTATCAGTATAATGGCCCTAAGCACACCTCAGACGTTGAACGCTATTGGCTGATATACAATTGTAAAACAGTTTTCTCCGTTCCTCCTCAATCCCTAACTTGAATGTTAATAGAATTTATGGGATACACCGGGCAGGAGCATTCGTAAGACAATATTACCTCGCAGAAAGACCTTGAAAATGTACTCAAGCAGGAATGGGCTAGAATTAATCCTAAGTATACTAAAAATTAGTAAATTCAATGCCGAACAGGCTTCTAGCAGTAATTACAGCATAAGGAGGACCAACTTTCTAAGTATTGAGTGTTATGGACGACATTTCTTAGTATTGAGTGTTATGGACGATTTTCATTGTGAGATAGAAATATGACCTTTCCGGAAATATGAATTTTTCCCGTTTTTGTTATTGATTAATTTCATAATTTTTCGTTATTATTTTGAAGAAAATAAATGAAAAACTTAGTTATGTAAATTCTTATTTGTATTTGTTGAGAGCTAGATGAAAAAAACTACTTAATTCCTCTTACTCGTAAGGTGGACGATTTTCACTGTGAGCCACTGTATGCTGAAGTTTTATTCTGCTACTGCCAGAAATATCGGCGTCTTTTTGGCCTGTTTTCGGTGTCGAACCATCCAAGCAATAATATATCGGCGTCTTTTCCGCTTGTTTTCGGCCTCTAAATAATATTTCGGTGTTTATTCGGTGTCTTTTCGGCTTTAAATGTACTTTTAGGCTGTTTTTCGGCGTCTTTTCGGCCTTTTACTTTCACCCGGGCATCGGCCATTGCATGAATTGCGGTTACTATTTCAGTCTTGGATGGGGCAAGAGCGGTGATTCGTATTGTCTGCGCATTGTTGGTGCCAATGAACCATTCAGGGCGGCGAAGAAGTAATATCTCCATCTTTGGAGTTGCTCCTCGTCGCTGCACAGCAGCCTTCCATCCGAACTCTTTACGGCATGTTTTTTAGTAGAGTGCTTTCCCGAGAGCTGTTTAGTAATTTGGTACAGCACGAGCACCTTACTGTTGCCTGTGTTTGCCGCGTTTTCCGCCTTCTCTGCGAGCTCGTTTATCTGCTGCTTTTTATCACGCCGGACACTTCTCTTTACCTCCAATTGGGAGTATTCCCGTTCAAATTGTTGGCGTTTTTCCGGGTCGCTTGTAGAGTTCACGGTATTTTTGAGGGCCTTTCTGCGTTCTATTTTTTGCCAGGTTGTGTCCGAGATCGAGTGTTGCTGGTTTCTTTGGACATAGCCAATGCTCGTTTCCGCTGCTGTCAATATAGCGCCCTTTGTTGTGCTCCACTCTTCGATATTTGTGTCGTCAGAAACGGTTTGCTGGGTTAATATTTGTTGTAGATTCCCAACAAATTCTCAACTTTTGGGGCTCTCCCGCAGAAGGTTAACGTTAAGCTAAAGCGCACATTGAGCTGTGTCACGCAGTAAGCGCAGAGCAGGGCAGCACAGAAAAAAACGGCCCTACACAGTTGTCTCAGCACATTGGCGAGCAGTTTTGTTCGACAGTTTGACGAAAGTAATTTTGAAATGGAGTTTTTTTAAGCTCTAAGTCAGATTCGGATGAGGAATTTGAAAATTTATTAAAATCGATTAATTTTTCTTCCTTTTTTAAAAAAAAGTCCGTATGCGGCACGTAGCACACAGTTTCTGTGCCCCATCCACAAGTGTCGTGAAGCCTGCGCCTGGCGCAGTAATCGTGTCACCTACTCCGCGTTACAATTCGCGGTTCTCCCTTAAAAAGCATGAAACACAGAAACTGTGCTGCTCTGCCTGTGTCGCCAGCATCTCAATGTGGGCCCGGCCTAAACCGTCTACCTCAACCTAAATAATAATACCTTTTAAACTAAAATATTCTAAAATTAATATGACCTTAGCTATGGCAACTAAAAGATCTAAAGTTTGAAATTATTTCACCGTGGAACCAACAACTAGCAATTCAAAACAAGCAAAAGTAATTTCGTACATTTTTGTTATGTTATTATGTTATTTTTTTATAGTTTTATTGGCAAAAGTAGAACTTTATATACCTAGTTAATTTAATTTATTACTGAGTTCTTTTTAATACAATATTTTTTTGTAAATTAAAATTGTGAGTTTTTACTTGGAATCGGAATCGGCGGTTCTCAGATTTAAGGATTCTGATTCCGCGAATCCAAAAAAAGTCAGGTTTTGAGAAACCCTAATGATGAGAGAAAGAAATTTCAAGAGATTGCTTGTGTAATACAGTCAAAACATACCTTGCAAGCTAAACAAATTTTAATAAATGAAGAGGAAGAAGAAACGTCGACGTTCCATAATAAATAAATTAAAATAAACTAAATAAAATATTCATAAATTCTTAATAAAAAAAACCCTCACTTCATAACATTAATACTACAAATGTAATGTGATTTTAATTAACCTCTCATTCTTAGAATAAAATCCAATTAAACTTAAACAAAAAAAAAATAAATAAGCAATAAAATTAAGTGCTCTTTAATCTCCTTAATCTCCACTAAAATTTTAATATAAATTCCTTTTATGTTTTTAATGAAAGAATATTTTAAAAAAAAATACCCACTATCAAAAAAAAATATATATTTAGCATATCTTTTTAGCAATTCAGCACCCAAAAATTTTAGTATTCAAAAGACACAGTAATCCGTTGTGTCTATGATCAAAAGAAAATTATTAGGGTTCTGCCCTATCCCCGGGCTAACCAATTTTTGCTTCTGGGCAAGAAGGAATTATCTCCATATTATCCAACCCTTAACGTGTAATTACATTTAGAACAAATGTCAACATCTGAAATTATATTAAACTTAAACCCTCTTCATGAGGAGTACACATACAGTGTACAGAGCAGAAAACTTCTCTACTAGAGCCCCGAAATCACAATGAAGGGATGACGAATTTCCCCAAAGGGCAATAATTTTAAAATTCAAGAAGGACAGGAGCGAGGACATATTTTAACTGTTTTCCCCTTTTCGTATGTATGTGCATGTATGTATATATTGTGAAAAAGGATATATGATGAGAAAGCATCCAAGCTGTACACTGATCATCTTTCATCTTTCCGGGGGTTGTTTTTATGTATGCATTGTATATGTATAATAAGTACATATCCCAGTTCGACAATGATGGCACAAGCCCCCAGGGATCTGGCCAGCCATTCTAAATTCAACCACATTACGAAGCAATTACTACCCCCTTTAGGTACCGAACTATCTCTAATTAAATTTGTATTAAACGCACAGATGTCGCTCACATAACCTGGAGGCTGCTGTAGAGGCAGACACCTCTCCGCCTCCTGTTTTGTATAGTAACTAGGAAGTTTCGTTCCGGCTTTCGGGGGGTTGCTCTCAACAGCCGAGTTTATGGGGGGTGGGTTGACAGAAACATACTCCTCTGGGTTCATCTATTGGAACACGAATTGAGTTTAAGGGACCCAAAGTACAAACAAAAAAAAACCTTGTGTCATCCAGAACACATCGTGTCAGTGAGTGACAGATAAATTGGAAAAAAATTCTGCAAACTTGTGGACTAGGAGTAGAATTTGAACACTGTTGGGCTGTCAGTGCCGTATGCTGACACCGGATGGCACGCAGATCCTAATTCGTTTCGCTTACCCTATCCTTTCGGGACAGGATCAATGCTACTGGAGACCATGGTGGACATATTTTGAATTCGAAAACATACAAACACACATACACAGAAAAAAAGGGTTAAAAACCGGTCTGGACCGAACCCGAGCGAGATACTCATGTCCTGCTGAAGTGAATGATGAATTTCATTTTGGGCGCCAGAGAATTTGCTGACAGTCACATGTGTTCCATGGATTGATGGTGATTAATTTCAGTTCATTGCAATTTTAAGCTATCCCCCCGGAGGTAGACTTCTATAACTGTGTATATGTGTGCGTATGTATGCGATAGCGCCCGGTTAAGGTACACTATTTTTTTGAGATTTTTTTTCTTTTAAATAAAGGAAGTTGTACTCACGCTAAACGTTCGCGTGCAAGCACCGCGCGAGACACGTCATTCAGCAGGGAAAAGGAAAACTCACTCGGGAGAATAATCAGAATGCATATGACCAGGTTTTTACTTAAACGGAAAAGTAATCGATCAGACAATTATTCATAATGTCAGTAATGTCAGCATAGTTAAAAAGGGAAGAGGGAATTTGCCTCCATGAACCACTTTGTCATTGGCACTGGAGCACGAAACGGTGGGACCAGATTATAAAAACCAGAATGGAGCTGCGGTTTGCATTGCACCAAAACTGACTCGGCATGGAAATTATAATCACCAAGAAAAGCAAAAAAAATGTAATATACAGAAAACAAGGAAGAAACCTGAACTATGAAACTCCATTTCGAATTGGCGCGCACCTGAAATCCGCCGAGAGAATCGAGTCCTTCGCCTTCAGGCCTATATCCAGACATCAGGCTGCCGCCCAAGGCAAGAAACGGAGAACAGGAATCGCGGGCCACTTCTAGAGAGACGTGAATAACTTAATTATAAGTTGCGTGTGACAGCGATATTGATTAAACAGTGAGCACTTAGTCAAATGCGTGCATACCGACTGCCTATTTTTTTATATATACGAACGCGGGTCTGCAATTATACCTGAACTCCACATGTCCTCGGCTCCTCTTCATGGCGTTATCAGAGCTGATTAAAAAAAAATTTGTGGATAACCAGCGAAAAACACTAGCACTAAATAATCAAAAGCAAAAAAAAAACAAAACCGGCCAGAATAAAAAAAAGGATTAAAAAAAAATGCCGCTGTATCGCGGGACATGCGATTTTTAATTGGTTTTGCATATCGAGCCTTTTTGCGTGGTCACGGACCGTGGGTAGTTGTGTAACCCTTCATTTTTATTCTAATTGAAAGGTACAAAAATTTGCACGCTCCAGTGCAAACGGATTGCTTTTGATACCTTAAAACTGGCCATTGGGATAAGGGTCACCACACAAATTTGCACATTACAGACGAGTGAGCCGTGTAAACTCGGATAACAAACACTTTAGATGCGTGCCTCGATATTATCCGTTTCCCCAGGAGCATCAATGCTCGATTCTATATACGTTTATGAAAATGCCTGTGAAAAGGGGATTTTGTTTCATGGAAATGAGATTTACTTTGTTGCAAATTGTATCGATGATCAATCAATTGATGGAGCCCATAAAGGGTACCTGTTTTAGATTTATGTGTTATTCTGAATGTTGTGAATGATACGAATTTTCAGCACGAGTCTGCCGGTCTTGAATGGTTTTCGAGTAAGATTAAAGAATATACATAAACCTGCTGAATTGGGCTTGAAGTTTTGAGGAATGTTTTGAATCCATTATTTGTTTGTTTTTATTCCATTTCTACACTTTGCACATATGTAGCAATTCAATACCACTTCAAGGGACAATCGAAGCATGAATGTGTTCTCCAACTAAAGTTCAACTGGGGAACGACAGTGAAATATATGCAAATTTAACAGTGATTTGGACGTGTTTAATACAAGAAATATCTTAGTATTAGATATTAGTATTTATACACTGTGTTTAATTAGTAAACGTTAGTAGCGTCTTTTTGGTTATGAATGAATAATAAAAATTTTGTTGATAGAACTATTAATCAATATTATATTAAAACATAATCAGACGCGGATTTAAGGGAGGGGGGGTCACGGGGGTCATGACCCTCCAACCCCCCAAAAGCGCTCGCTGTTTAAAAACAAAATTAATCCAACTAAAAAAACAAAAACAAAAAAAAACCAAACGTCCAAAACCGACCCAACTTTTTTGCAAATTAAAGCAACGACCTTAAAAAATGACCTTCAAGGTCAACTACAGATTGATCTATACTCTTTCTATATATTTTGATTTGTAAACTCTGAAGTTAGCTGCACTCACAAGAAAGGGCGCGTCTTCATCAAAAACACATTAGGGCACGCTTTCTGCCCTACTCCGCTCAAATTAGAGACAATTAAAGAAATTTTTCCCACAGCTATGAGACCGGTGCCAAGTGAAGGATATGGGTTGTCTAAGCATGATTTTCACAACCCGCAGTTCGAAAAAAGGGTTGTTTTTGAGAAATATGTGAATTTTATAGTTTTTTCGCCTTTTCTCTATTTTTAAGAGAAACTATGCATTTTGGTCAAAATATCAAAAGAACAAAGTTATAAGGCATAAAATTTCCTGCAAATTTTGCCTTCACTGTTTTTTAACTTCCCAATAGGAAGTTATTGTAATCGGTCCGAAAATCGGATTCGAAATTTTCAATGTATTTACACGTTAGCGTTTTAAGCAAAAATTTGAGAAGAAATATGTGTGTGTGTGTGCGTACGTATTAGGCAAGACCTTCTCAAGTACAGGCCTGGAAGTTGCCTATCTCACTAACACTACCGCAGCTGCTCGTAGTCCCAGAATCTGTCACTTTTGTTGGATTTATACGCCGTGATGTAAAGTTCGGAATATTTTTGCATTAGTTTGCCGTAAAAAGTCATAAAATAATATATTTAACCAGTTTTTGTTGCAATAGGATTACCAGTGAATAGTGCTTTAGTGATTCATTTAAGAAAATTTAAAAAAATTGAGAGTTTAAGTGAGTTTTAAGTGTGTTAAATGTGAAGCTGGCCAATTTTGTTTACATTCGCGGTGGTTTTTTCTTGTTTATTTAGCGGAAAAATGTTGAATTTTTGTAGTAATATAATAAAAAGTGCTTTTTGAGTGATAAAAGGTTATTATAGAATACTTATTAAAAACATAAGTGCAGAAAAATATGAAGGAAAAGTGAGAAAGTTATTGTTATGCATGTTGTATGGTGGTACTTGCACTTAATGTGTTTAATAACTATTCTATAATAATCTTTTATCATTCAAAAAGCACTTTTTATTATATTACTACACAAATTCAACATTTTTCCGCTAAATAAACAAGAAAAAACCACCGCGAATGTAAACAAAATTGGCCACCTTTACAATTAACACACTTAAAACACACTTAACCACTCGATTTTTTTAACTTTTCTTAAATAAATCACTAAAGCACTATTAACTGGTAATCCTATTGCAACAAAAACTGGTTAAATATATTATTTTATGACTTTTTACGGCAAAATATCCCGAACTTTTACCTCCTCCATATAATTTCTTCCTATTTGACAGATAATGGGTCTATTACCAACACAAACACAAACTCTGCTTCCAGGCCTGTACTTACGAGGGTCTTGTATTAGGTCATTTTTTCCTGCACGATTTCGCGCGAAGCGTGTTCAAGGAAATATGATCTGAAAAGATTTTCATAAAAACTGGTCGAGCCTTTTTTTTGTTTGAACGACTTAAGTGATTTTTGTACCAGCAAGATTTCGCGCGAACCAAAAAAGATATCGACTTCGTTAAGGTGCCGTTCGAAGCGTATTAAAGGACATATGAATTGAAAAGATTTTCATAAAAATCGGTCGAGCCGTTTTATTGTTTGAACGACTTAAGTGATTTTTGTACCGGCACGATTTCGCGAGAACCAAAAAAGATTTCGACTTCGTTAAGGTGCCGTTCGAAGCATGTTAAAGGACATATGATCTGAAAAGATTTTCATAAAAGTCGGTCGAACCGTTTTTTGTTATGACGTAAGTGATTTTTGTAGCAGCACGATTTCGCGCGAACCAAAAAAGATACGAACTTCGTTAAGAAGCCGTTCAAAGCGTGAAAGGAAGTATGATCTGAAAAGATTTTCATAAAAATCGTTCGAGTCGTTTTTTTGTTTGAACGAATACTGGGAATTTAATCTTGTGGACCGAAAGGGTCAAAAGCCACATCCCAACTAGTTCGAATTCGGCATTGTTTCGCCGGTAGAGCTCGTTTTGCGACTTTTTTCAGACTCGGTTGATTATCAAAGCGTCCAAAGAAAGGCCGTTCAAAAACTGCAACTACTACTTTGATCTCATTTAATTTTTCATACAAATGCATTATTTTGGCTCAAAATCTAAAAATGGCGTAAAACGGCCTCCATCGGCGAAAATATGCGGAGTAGGGAAAAATTGTAAAAGTAAAATTTGTCGGTAATTTTATGCTCTCCAACTTTGATATTTTCACCAAAATGAATAGGTTCTCCACAAAATAGAGACTTCACTTGGCACCGGTCTCATAGTTGTGGGAAAAATTTCCTAAAAACAGCGATTTTTTGACTAATTTGAGCGGACTACGTTTGTTTTTAATCGACGAGAAAATTCGGTTACTTTTGTTCGTTTTGTTAATTTTGTGTTTGTCCCTAAAAAATCCTGCTTAGACGCTTCGCTCCCAGGAACGTTCCTCACGAACTTTGTGGATGAAGGGAGAGGTGGGGTGGTACCTCTCATCAACCCCACTACAGTGCCGCGGCCAGACAATTGGGGGGATTTGGGGAGAGTCGCTTCGCTCGCACATTTCTCTTCATACAAACCCGTCCCCGCGGCAGAATAATGGCCCGTATGATGATTTCTGTGGCCCATACTCATTTGTATGGCCCATTCTCAATGAAGTAAAAATGCAAATAATGAGTTCAAATGATTTTTATTCCAAAATAATTTTTCGCTCGCCTCGCTAGCAGGGCCCAAAATTCACGGGGCCCTGTGCAGTTGCACATCCTGCACATATGCCAGCCGCGGCACTGCCCCACTACCTCCTTCATCCACAAAGTTCGTCGGGAATACTCCTGGGAGCGAACCGTCTAAGTAGGCCCTTAGGAGTAGAAATTTTTTTTCGCCACTTTTAATTCCGTGACCCCCCCCAAAATAAAATTCTAGATCCGCGCCTGAACATAATACATACTATCATTGCAAAAAGTGAACAAAAAATAAATAAAAAAAAAAAAACGAAAAAAAATCCAACCCGAGTGCCGTTTTTCCAAGCGGTCCCCGACTAAGTAAAAACCACTTCCAATATTGCTTGACTTCCGTGATAGAACGAGATGCGCCTTACTGAATAAGCTAAATGGTACCCGTGGCGGGCATTAGCATAATTGCGTGAAATATGGGTCGCTCATATTTTTTCTCATCTTATCACTGCAAATCTCAGCATTTGAAAGTGTTTTATTTCAAAACGCTTAAAACGTTTTATTTTGACGTCATCCATTTGATTAACATTTAAGTGTTTTAAAAGTGTCGACAATGTTAATCAAATGGGTGACGTCAAAATAAAACGTTTTAAGCGTTTTGAAATAAAACACTTCTAAAACCTCAGATTTGCACTGATACTGATAATTTTAAATTCGTAATATTTAAGCAGCTTTATGGTTTTATTTTCATATTAACAAAATACCTATCAACAAAGGCGTAAAAAATTCAAGATAAACTAAGTTAAATAAATGAAAACAACAAATGAAGTAAGAAAAGGCCAACAAATGAAGAATAGGTATATTCTAAAATTATTTTGGATGTGTTTTTGGTTATTTTTTTTACTTCTGTTTATTACTCAAATAACAACAATCGCATTTTTTTGGCTATTTTGAAAAAACAATTTAAATTTTTTTATCAGATCTCGTAGAGATTTTTGGGACCTTTAATTTTAAAAAAATAAAGTTCGTGAACTTGAGATATTTAACTTTTTGCATATTTTGAGCTATAATTTGGACTGTATCATTTTGAAACCTATTCATTTTATGTGATAAATTCAAAAAATTTTAAGTTTTATAGAAACTTATTTTCAAGCATTATAGTGTAACTATTGTTAATTGAGTGATTTTTTTTTTTTCATAACTTTTTTCAATAACTTTTTTGTTTCTTAAAATTCTAGTGCTTTTGTATGATAATAAAAATTACCCGATAAATTTAATGTTTTTATTTTTTTAATTTCTGAAAAAAAGTAGGTACCGCTAAATGGATCACCCAGTATTTCATTAGAGACACTTCTCACCCCTATAGACTTTACACTTTACCGTTTAAAAGTAAAACGCTAGAGCGTTTAGTTCCCCATAAGTGTTTTATCACAACTAAGTATTTACCTTCCCAAGTGTTTAATTGGCGAATAAGTGTTTTACTTTTAAACACTTTCGCTTAGGTTAGAATTTTTTGGTAAACTCCTTACGCGTTTAATTTCTGTTAAATGCTTTAAGTGTTTAAGAATCAGACACTTTAGGGTTTAGATTTTGTGCATTAAACGCTTCTTCTGTTTTAAAAGTAAACATTAAAAACTTTATCGTTTAGAAATAAAACAATACAGTGTTTTATTTCTAAACACCTGTTAAACACTTGGATTTGCAGTGTAACTCCAAAAGTAAAAGCCGTAGGATAAAAATTGTCCAGACAATATCGATAGGAAATTATCCAAGCTTTCCAATTTTGCAAAAAAAAATACCAGTTAACTACGTATTTTTTTGAGAAAAAGGTGGTTTTAGTTGAAATTTTAGTGAAAAAAAACCAAAGTTTTGACTTTGACGACTCATATATATATACTCACGGGTAGAACCTTGATTTTGACAGTTTTAGATAGGTGGGAGTATTCTGCCTTATACACTGATACTTAATTCATGAAATGGGTCATATGGTTACAAAAATACAGGGTGATATGTAAAACTCTAAAAAAAAAACTTCAAAACTCCCTAGCGGCTGAACGATTTCTTGCTTTACGATTTCTCCCCCCCCCCCCAAACGATTTTTTGTTCGTCTATGCATAACCTATCCACCGCCGGCCGCTTTGTCCTTGTTCGTAGTACACCCTGTATAACCTAATTTTTCCTATGTCACGGAATTTTGACGTCACTTCCAGTTATACGATTTTGACGTCATAAAACATCCAAATAAAAGTTACCTCAAAATGTATGGTTGAATGTATACATTAAGATTAGACTGGGGTGCCAGGCCTAATCAACCCGCAGCCCCGTGGCACCCGCGATTAAAGTTATTTTTACAACTTTGTTCTCTGTTTGTGGCAAATCTTACGATCGATTTTTCGACTAGATGCTCAAATTTGGCCCCCACCTTTGGTTCTGGAGGCAATACAATATAGTATATTCAATTTTATGGCACATCCAATATGGCGGCGACAAATGACGGATTACCTTTTTCTTTGCAACCCCCCCCCCCGCCCATTGGTACCAAATGAAAGAGTATGACGAGTACAATACAGCAAGCAAGACGAGTAGAATACAGCATTATACTGGCTTGTTGGTCATGTGGACCGCAAGAGTCAACCCCACAATCAAGAAAGTTTTTACTTCATTTGGACCTACACATGCTGCCAGATATTGCACTTTATGAAGTGTTCAAAAATCACATGATGGTCGGCAGCATAAAATGGGCTCCTCTCAGCCCTAATTGATCATATAAAAATTTAAACTGCTTAAAATAATGCGTCCTAGACAATGTACATAAGAGCCTATCTATTTATCTATTTTTTTGATAAAACCTTAAAAAAATTTCTACCCTATTGGATTTTTGCTGTGGCAGTTCGAAACTCATATGTTATTCCTAAATTAAAAGTTTTTTTTAGTTTTTTTTCAAACTTAAAAGTTTTTGTTACTCTGTTTATGTCTAAACCTGCAATCTTTTTGTAGACGTCCGACTGAAGTATCCATCGGCATTCGTAATTTTTTTGTACAAAAGCAAAAGTTTCAAAATGTAAAAATATTAATTTATTTTCCTTCTTGAGCTCCTTTGAGTCCTTATGGAGCCTTGGGGCTAAACGTACAGCTCAGATACATTGAACTTTCATAACGTATCCTAAGCCTTAGTTAAGTTTTTCAAAAATTCTTAACGTAATAGAGAAATAAATTATTTATGAAATTACATTTTCCAATTCTGAAACTCTCATGTTCTCAAGTACCTCATTTTGCTATTTGCTAATAAGAAAATACCTGAAGCGCTGTGGATGGAAGGAGCTATTATGTGTGTGGCTCTGTATGTATATAAGACAAATAGCAATAAGGTAATAAAGCGGCTATAAATCAACTTAATTAACTGAAAATCAATTCATAAATTATTCGAATGCATTCGATGCAACGCGGCTGCATTGGGTTAATCTTCTTGCTGTGCCCGAAACTGTACCTACGTCTTGATGGCCTGTGGAAGGTGCTCCTTGAATTGACTTGTGGCATTGAAGAAGTGAATTTTCTCGCTGCCAGAGCAACAGCAGATGCTTCTTTACTTTAGTTCTTGAGTTTTCTGTATCGCCGCTGTGATTCTGACATTGTAGTGGGCTTTAACATTTATACTGAATTAAATGGGGTTGGACGATTTTAATTATTGTCAGTTAAATGATTTAACAATTAATTAGTTTCATTTGCTGTAAAATGCATTTAAAATGTTTTTTTTTGTGATTTTCAACATATACACCTAAATCCTTAGTCCCTAGGCTGACATTTTTCCCGTATTTATTGTAGCATAAAATGAAAAGAAAATTCAGGACGACTTCCTTAAAAATAATAGAGACTTTTTCTTTTTAAATAAAAATGTCGTTTACATTTACATATTCCCAGGATAAAAACCACATTTACATACTCAGTGCATCTGTCAAACTGTATTTCTGCATGTTAACTTCTGTCGCTTTCACAAGACGAGACCAACTGAGAATTCGTGCATGAATGTCGGTAGCGTAAACAAGAAACCTTATACACAAAAAAAAAATACCTACAAATAACCCCAAAATTATTCAACACTGCAGGAATAAGAAAAAAAAAGTTCAATTGCATTTGCCTTTCATTTTACACAACACTGATTTAATTCACACTTGAAAGTCAAATTTGCAAACGCTCTCGATGTACACCTCAAGAAAAGTCCTCTTTCTCAAGAAAATGAATATTATTTCGTTGGTCCAGCTATAATGCAACTCCCAAAAAAAAAGAAATAAAAAAAACTGGTTCTTCTATACTTCGTCTACGTCTACCGTCTTATCAATTCAAATCAAGGACAGTAAGTGTCCACTTAAGGTTACCCTTGAATCCTTGGAAATCGTTCTCGAATGTCAATATCACTACGGATCCTGGGCGTGACAAAGGTGCAGGATTCTTCAGTCTTATATTGTCGAAATGTCGCCTTGATTTTATTTGTATGACCCACTCCTGGGGGACTTTTGTGGCTCCACTGAGGTGGATTTCGGTCGTATCTAAAGAACTGGATAAACACTCCTGGGAGCGAAGATATTATTATGGGTGAAAATTTGCTCAAGGATATATACAAAAAAAAAAGAAAATAAAAGAAAACTGTTCAAAAGGAGGTTTTTTTTTGGAAAGTAATTGAGATGTTTGGAAGGGATTTATGCGATCGTTAACTTCTTTTTTTCTTAAATTACAATTTTAAAGAATTTATTGGCGTTTTGGGATGTTTTTTATTTATAAACTTTAAAATTTGGAAAATACCGAATTTAAGTACACCTTCAATTTTGAAGCGAAATCTTGATAAAGTAAAAAAAGCTTTTAAGCCCTTAAGCTTTTATGACGTCACTCTAAAAAAGCTCGTTAAAAAGTATTTCCAAGCTTCATTTTAAAAATTCGCATGATTTGAGTTCTCAAAGAAGAATCATACACAACTAGTTGGGACCCGGCGCGCCTATGCTGCTCCCATAAGCCAATAGTAGTAATCAGGTGATATGAATTTTAATATAGGAGAGTTTGAAAACGGCATTTTTTTGGTATTTTTGATTCCAAATAACAAAATGTGAAACTATTAGGGATCTAACATTTTGATCGAGACAATAAAAACCATCCATTGACATGGCATTTTTCGAGATATGAAATTTTCATACACAGATGAAGTGTCTCGTGTTATGTGAATTTAATGCAAATATTGAAAATCAAACTATTCGCAATATCTAAGGAAAGAACCAATACTTATTTCTGTAAAATTTGGAGACATTAGATTCAATATGCTTTCATATTAAGTGTGACCAAAATTACCTATGAATGTATTCTTTTACAAAACTTGCTGGTAAACTATGTTTTTGGTTTTGTTTTCCGGCGCGTAAATTAACAAAGATTATGCCTTTCCGACTCGCTGCACCCAACCTTAAGACATTTAAAATTAATCCAAATCTTCAAAATTCAACTCTTCAACAAATATGTATAACCATTAACGAAAAACCAATTATTCCCATAAAAGTTCGAGAGTTTGGATATTGGTTTGTTTGTCTAATTCTGCGAAGTATGTCTCCAGTCATGCCGTTCTTGTATTTTTCCCACAAAACCGATGGTTCTGTTGGGTATCATGTAGTCAATATAATTGCGAACAGTTGACGAATGTTATTCGGCGTGGATGCAAATGTTTCATCAGTAAGTGTCAGATCCCAATGATTGTCGTCTTCCAGCAATTGCAACTCGCGACATGCATCTTGAAATGTATTGAATATTTGACCATTGACTGTTCGTAAAAATTCGAAAGACGTTGGTCCTGGAACATTCAGCAACAACAAACGCAAAAGAAACATTCATATTGTTTTGGATTTACTGTGTAAAGTCATCCCAATGTCTTTGCTTTCAATACGCGTGCGATAGTTGGATGTGGTTCGCCTTGTTTTCGTGGCTTCCATTTTTTACTTGATTTGTTCCATGTGTAACAGCGAGGGACGTCGGTATATAACAATGTTGTTGCGGATTGTCCGAAAATATCAGGTTTTTGGCACAGTGTGAAAAATTCAGTAAGTGTAGTTTTTGGTGGCTGGAAAGATCGTTGGAGAGCATTTTCTTCAGTGAAATATACCGTTTTCAAGATGTACCGCAATCTGAGACATAATGCAAAAACTCGACATTTATATATTTTCTTATTAACACTTTATTTAATCGCAACAATTAAAAGCTTTTACGCATTTTTCGGTGGAAGTGTATAAAGAACAATGGGTGCTAATATTTTACAGGTTTCCCAATGCTCACAAATATTTTTATTTTGTATATAAATTTATGTTTCTTAACTGGTGTGTTTTTGCGGGCTCTGGTAGTTATAGTATACATGCCATAGTACATAGTATATAGTACACAGTACACTGTACACACTGTACATACTGTACACACTGTACACTCAGTACACTCAGTACACTCAATACACTAATGCATTCGTTGTCACTCGTAAAAATCGGAGTGCTTTTTTAAAGCTAACGGTTTTTTATATGTTCATGACAATTAAAATTAAATATTTTTTCGCCCCGCCAACTTAAATATAATCAGTGAAACATTGAAATTCTCTATATTTCGACAACAGCTTCACTTATCTGAACCAAAGTTATCCTATCTTTCAATCTGGAACCAACCCTACACATTCCCAAATTTTCATTTAAATCTGTTGGGCGGTTTCGGAGATTAGCGTGTACAAACATTGTGACTCGTAGTTTTTATATATTAAGTAGAAAGAAATACTAAAGTTAGCCGAACAGAACATTTGCAACAACTTTTCGTAACCACTAAAGAAAAACCAATTATTCCTATAAAAGTTCGAGACATTATATTCAATAAATGATTTATTTGCCCTTGAATCTGTAATGGTGTATGAAATTATGAAATTGTTTCTGATACAACAGAGAATGATTCGAAAGACAATTGCGTTGTTATTATCTTGAAAGTAGGCATCACGTAATGGTTCTGGTGGCGGGACTAATTGTGGCAATTTGACTTGTCCACCCGCACAACACAATCCGGGAGATTCACCGGTGTATTTTAACGCCTTACAATGCGAACAAACGACTGACATTTCTTTAATAGTTACTGATCTGTCCCCAGCGTAATCGATTTCCGGATCGGTCATGTTCATTTTGTCATACTCGCTGGCATTGTGTATGATGTGCACGAACTTATTTCATTCTCAATCTATTCGCTTGTCATTTATTTTCAGTGGCTCTCGAAAGTAATTCGGACATGCCAATACGACTATTTTCATTATCCGTCGCTCGTTGGTCATCAGTCCGGTTTGCACGTGAAGTAGCTCGCCGCGCATTTGACTGACTTCGACGACTTATGCAAGCTCGTGTTCTCCTCGGCATTGTAATAAACAATGAAAAATGAGTCGGAATTGTTTTCACAGTCACTCAAATCTGCCGAACTTTCCTTGAGAACTTTACAATATTGAAATCCTCAAACTAAGTCCAAATTTGTGGCTATGTCTAAGGCCGGCCGCATTCCAAAGCTTCATATGCAGCTTTTCGTCACTTATTGCTTGGAAATTTATGTTGCAAAGCGGCATATGACGATTTGCAGCTTTGGTATTCGGCCGGCAAAGTCAATTTACCTTAATAGAAAGGCTGATCAAAATCAATGTTCGCAAAATGCAAATAAATTCACTTTAACCACTAGCTTTTTTTTAAAAAAAACCAAGTTTTGCACCTTAAAGATGTTAGTAAGATAATGTTTAAGTGTAATTTTCAATATTCTATATAAAAATAGGACATAATTCTGTATGTGATAGTGGGTTATCTATATATATAAAAATGAATGCCATGCGTTAGTCTCGCAAAAGCTCGTAAATGGCTCGCCTCAATACATGGGTGGTTTAAAAAAAAATAATAAGTAAAACCCAAAGGAACTACTGAAAAATCTGAAAAATTGGTAATTTTGGGAATTTTCACTGCAGATTAGTTTTAATAGCTTCATGGCCTACCTGTGTATTGTTTGACAGCTGAAACTGTCATTAAATTGGGGTTTTTGAGAAATGACCGATTCAATTTAATGACAACTTCACATTAAGGCAGCTGTCAAACAATATATAGGTTGGCCATGAAGCTATTGAAACTAATCTCAAATGAGAAATCCCAAAAATACCAATTTTTTAGATTTTTCAGCTGTTCCTTTCGGGGTTTTCCTAATATTTTTTTTCTAAAACCACCCCTGTATTGAGGCGAACAAAACAAAAAAAATATTATTGAAATCGGTCGAGCCGTTTTCGAGTTTTTGCGAGACTAACGCATGGCATTCATTTTTATATATATAGATAACCCACTATCACATACAGAATTATGTCCTAGCCTCCCACAATTGTTCCTCCACCGACTCCATAGTCGGAACGGATGTGATTAGAGCATCACGAGACCGAGACAAGACGAGATTTTTAAGACTCTCGTCTCGATCTCGGTAAGTCTCGACCATTTCGAGTCTCGTCTCACTCTCGGCGGATCTTGCCTATCCTAATCTCGTCTCGTCTCCTCTCGTCTCGTCTCTCGGGGCGAATATAAATTGATGAGCCCATCACGGCTCTTATCGCCAATCGCCAAAAACACCTCACGTAATTTATAAATGACCCCTAAGCAATTTCAACTCGGTGTAACCTTGTTGACCAGGCCGAAGATCCCAACGTTGTTGGTTGCCAGTCAGAACGACTATTAGTCTGGGACAATATTTTGTTTACCAGACAAATGTCTGATGGCAGTTACTAACTGAATGTCTCAAATTGTTACAGTTGTGGTCGATTTTCTTACACAGTGCTATTCGTTCAGTTCATAAACGAAATTCCAGCATCTAGGGTATTGGTACTGCAGTTTCTATGCTCCGGCATATTGTCTTCCAGCAGATTTAAGATGAACTGTCGCTGCATCACAGCTACTGCTTCTATTTCACCGTCCCTCGTGATCTCTACCGCTGAATAATAGTCTATGCTCTATGGGACCTTTGTCGAAATTATTGGCAATTTCTCTTTTAATTTACAATATTGAATTAACAGTTATCTTAACTTTTGGTTCCACTCACGGTTAACACGAATCTTATAGTTGAGTATCTTGCTACACGTGAAAAAGTAGAAAAGAAGAAAAGACCTTCTTACTATATTCAACTAAGTAAGCACATGTAACCCGTATTCAAGGAAGAGGAGGGGTATTGACCATTTCGTCGAGTCCCGTACTTCACGTGATTCTACCCTTAAATGATAAATGATGCTCTTATAACATAAAAAATATTCATTTTCTTCAATAACAACACATCCCATAAAAATAACTATAAAGACGCCATAATACAATTTCCTGTATTTTATCATAAAACCAACTAATTTTCATATTCAACACTAAACTCTCTTAAACATATTCCTTTAACGAACTCATACAAAATTAAGATCAATAAACCGACTGCAATCAACTTCAACCCCAAATATGTACTGAAATTTACAACTTTCCTAAAATTAACTATTTAACCCCATACTCCCCCACGCCGGCATTCTACTACACCCAAAAAACATAGAGGCAGAAATAAGCGAGCGTATATATACAAATCTTCAAGAAATCCATTACAATCTTGCCCAGAATTTACGAGAATCCTTGTTAGCCGCATATATACCCTATATAGTAGCAGTCCGGAACATGCGGGCATCCTTCCACAAATTTCGAAGATATACGGAATAATGCTACCCATCTATCCCCCGTTCCAGGACCCCCCGCCCTGACATCGTACATAATGTAGAGGAAACCACTGAGAATTGATTATCGCTCCGAGTTTCATAAATCCCGTTCAGAATTATTCACTAGCGACAAATCCTAGATATATGACAAGAGATGTGGCAAATGGTCTGGATGTAGCCCAGAGAATGACCGCCATACGAGGCTACAAGGATCCAGGAATCACCATGCTATGGGGACTTAATCACATACGCAAATATTTAAGCAGACGAAATTGTGCATTTGGTGACCACGAGATTTGTTAGACAGCACACATTTGCTGAGATATGGATGTGATACGGAGCGACGGCAACGACGACGCTGTGTACAGTAGTCAATCTGCGCTATCAGTTGGGGGGGCCATATCAGTTCGCCCCCACTGGTTAATTTGGCTAATTTTTAGCGATTGTGGTGCGAGATAGACAGGATCCCCCGCATAGTTGCGGCCAAATTTATATACCTCCCCCGGGCCAGAACGTCTTTATCCGGCAACAGACCGCTGTGCCGATTCCTTATATGCTTTTAGGCAAAAAGGTTCGCTTAACTACCAGCGTGGGGCTTTCATATAATTCAAATTTACATCACACCGAAAACAGACTAATTTTCAAATTTATGCCGCAAAAGTTGGGATGTTCTGTGGAACCCTCGGTAAGTGGGGCAATTTTTCATTTTGGCATACCGCAGGGGAAAATTAATGGTCCTTAATTAGTTCAAACAAATTTCGTGTATGTTTTTTCTCACATCGTCAACGATGACATTCACTTCGCAACTGTGTGGATATACTATGCTACACGAAAGTGCAGGCAACGCTACAGCTGAGTGATTGCGTGATAAATGATCCTTTATAAAACTTCTGATCACGATCACTTGGAAGATATGGCGACTTTAGTTTGAACACAAAAAAAACAGAAAACCAACAAACAAGCACAAAAACATCTCACCTGGCCTCCAAAAAAATGTTGGTTTTTCATTCTGCATGCCGTTGACTTCTTGCCGAGTCATAGTGAAACACTTTTCCCCCGTTTGCTTATGTTATGTAAAGGTTGATCTTTCATGGGATTTAATTAGTTGACCTCGAAACGCCGTACTACTTAATCGAGCGATTTGATGCGCCGCATCAATCCGTAGATCCTTATGTCTACCTACTTTTCATTGGGGTATTTCTTAAGAAAATCCACTTTAGACCAAATGCGGTAGTCATTTCTTAATGAAAACAAAAAGAGAGATTTTGCCCTATACCATCTATCGTCGACGATACCTCACTGATGGAGGTCATGGTGGCACAGTACTACTAACAGCTGTTTGTCACAAGAACAACAGAAAGAGGCGGAGGCACTGCTACCAAAATAAACACTTAGGCTCGTGCATGGATAAACAATTTTTGGATTTTTTCAGAAGATATATGAAACACGTAGAAAAACACTTGTGAGATTTCCGATGGGACTATGAAGGTCCACTTGATCTCTGGCGTTGACTGCTAGAGAAGCGCACGATCATCGACGGGAAAATGCACGGGAAGAATGCATACGACAAAAGACCGAGAAATTGTAGACCACAATGGTAACGTTGGTCACTCAAGCAAATATTTATTTGATTTTGAGGCTAGGATCAATAAATGAGTTGCAACTTTAGAGTAAAAAAAAAGTTATTAAATTGATTCGATGGGATCTGAAGAGCAGCCAGCACGTGGTATGGTGGGTAGTTTTTTGTTTATCTTGGAGTAGTTTTCATAAAGAATTATTAATTGCACAGAAAATATCTAGACTAAATAACAACAAATTTTGGGGAAACTCTTCGTCGTCCATCGCACCATCTCTACTTCATCTACGAATTTGGTTTTAATCGCTGTTGCCTGAAGCTCACCTATTTTTAAAAAATAGATATCTATGGTTTAAACCAGTGTTTCCCAAAGTGTGGTACGCGTAACGCCAGGGGTACGGGAAGAGTTTAGTGGGAGTACGCGTACCTCTTCCAACAAGCAGTTTACTTTTTTCGATTACAAACATAGAAAAATAATAAAAAACTTCTTTACTTGTTAAAGCGCAATTCCATTGAAGCAACACTGAGCGAACACCTGTACCTTTCCGACAATATAATAGAGTCATCTGTTTATTATCTACGGTGGGAAAAATCTTGTCCCATATATTACTATCTAGGATAAGAGAGGCAGTAGATCGAACGCTTAGAAGACAGCAGGCTGGATTCAGAAAGGGCCGCTCCTGCATAGACCATATTAACACCTTGAGAATCATAGTGGAGCAGTCTACTGAATTCCGATCCCCCCTTTACCTTGCTTTCGTAGACTATGAGAAAGCGTTCGACTCGGTCAATAGGAGCTTTATATGGCGAGCTCTACGGAAACGTGGACTGCCGGATAAAATAATAGAATTGATAAAAGCTCTTTACAACAATTCCAAATGCAGAGTTCTTCACAATGGAAAACTATCCAACAGCTTTGAAGTGAGCTCAGGAGTACGGCAAGGATGCCTACTTTCGCCATTACTATTTCTTATAGTAATAAACGACATCCTTGTCAGCGCTCTAGATAGAAGAACAGGTGGCATACAATGGGGATTGCTAGACCGCCTTAAGGATCTCGACTACGCGGATGATATCTGTTTGCTGGCCCACAGACACCAGGACCTCAAAAACATGTTAAACAAATTGGCAACAGAAAGTAGCTCGGCGGGCTTAAGGTTAAATCCGACTAAAACAAAAGAAATGCGGATAAATGCAAACACCCTTGAACGGACAGCGCTAAATAACCGTGACGTGGAACTGGTAGACAAATTCTGTTACCTCGGTAGAATTATTACCGAAAACGGCGGTACTGAAGAAGACGTCAGTTCCAGAATAAATAAAGCAAGAAGCGCATATCGCTGATTCCATGTCAAACCGAACACTAAATATTAATTGACCATCCCGATTTTTTTTTAAATTTTGCAGACGCATTCTACACATGAAATAATGGGACCCATATTTCGGGAAAAAAAATTGCGATTTTTTTTTCAGAAGATATGCACGGTTGTACATTGCAAGAAATTTCAAAAAACGTCGCGCGGCCGACCTTTCAAATTACTGTATCTTCGAAACCATTAGTCGTACAAAAAAACTATATAGGTCGATTTTGAAGATCATGAGTCACTCTATGTAGTGGTATATTTAAAATTTGCGTCTGATATTAATAAATTGTTATTATTTGTCTTTAAAATTTCATTAGCATTTTTCATCATCAACTCCCCAACTTAAAGTTTTGGAAAAAATATCATCGTGTTCCTACTTCAATTCTAAAGAAACAGTGAAAATTTGAAAATGGAACTCAAACGGGGTCATAGATCAAGATCTTCAAAATCGACCTATATAGTTTTTTTGTACGACTAATGGTTTCGAAGATACAGTAATTTGAAAGGTCGGCCGCGCGACTTTTTTTGAAATTTCTAGCAATGTACAACCGTGCATATCTTCTGAAAAAAAAATCGCAATTTTTTTTTCCCGAAATATGGGTCCCATTATTTCATGTGTAGAATGCGTGTGCAAAATTTAAAAAAAATCGGTATCATTGAATTTAATTTTTACCGAAAAACGTTCGGTTTGGTATGGAATGACCGATATGCATGCCTGTTTCACATATGGAGATCAACAGAGATCTCAATTAACACCAAATTGCGGCTGTTCAACTCCAACGTTAAGGCAGTTCTTTTGTACGGTTGCGAAACATGGAAAGTCACCCAATTCATCACAGGGCGCCTACAAGTTTTCATCAACAGATGCCTACGTCGTATCCTAAAACACCGCTGGCAAGATAGAATTTCAAATGAAGAACTATGGCACCGTGCCGGCCAAGAAAGGATAGACGACCAAATCAGGCGAAGGAAATGGAATTGGATTGGCCACACCTTGCGACGCGAAGACGATAATCTAGCCAAACAGGCCCTTGACTGGAATCCGCAAGGATCCCGTCGAGTCGGAAGACCTAGAACAACGTGGAGGAGAACCCTATTATCAGAGGCCGCAACAACCGGGAGATCCTGGTCAGAGCTGAGAGCTGTCGCGCAAAACAGAGTCCGCTGGAGGGCAACTGTTTCCGCCCTATGTCCCATGAGGGATTAAAGGAGCAATTAGTTAGTTAGTTAGTTAACACTGAGCGAGATGAGGCATGATACCCTGATGCAAGGTGTGCGACTGTGGGTAACAAAATTCAGAAATGTCGCATCCGGAATTTGTCTCTCAACATGGGATGCGGCTCTTTGTCTATGCTTGTAAAATGCGTCTAAAACGATTCCATTTTAAGTTTAGTGCATCATGTCTTTACAAACAGTCGCGCCAGCTGTTTATTTGGTAATAGCTTTGTATCGCAAAAAAATAAAGCCAAGTGGTGTTGTGGAGAAGAAACTATATGTTGATGGTCAAGAAACCCAGTATAATTTATACAACACGTTGGTTGGTGACGATGAAGTTTTATTTCGAAATTTTACACGAATGAGTAAAGAAGATTTTGAGTACTTGCTTGAGAGAGTCTCACTTACTGTAAAAAAAATATGATATGGTCCGCAACATAAAAGAAGGGAATTTCAAAATCGTTATTTCCATGAACAATGAGAGTCTCAACTCCGAACAAGCGAGCAACGTCTCTCTGTTGTTTAAAAACGCAAATTACCGGCACATTTATATATCCTCAACATGCGCGTTCATTTCCCTTCTTTTATGGCGCGGACTCTACCAAGCAATACCGCATCGGGTACAAGTGAAGGCAGAAACACATTGGCGCGGCGGAGGTGGAAATTAAATGTATGTGAAACTCTCTGGCGGGCGCCGCGTCAATCTGTTTCTGCCTTAATAGCTATCCATTACTTAGGTATCTGCTTCGGATATTTGAGCCAAGCATTTCTCGAATTTTTCCAGAGGTATTCAGAGATTTACCACGTGGAGCGCGAAACTTAACTTCTGAAACTGAAGAAATGAGAAATGAATTTATTAAATATTTTAAATCAGTTGAAGGACATGTGCCGACAATGTTGATTAGGGTACATCGAGGTCCACTAAAAAACTTAAAAGCCCAAATGCAATCCATTTTCCTCTTTTGTTGGGAGATGAGGCACTCTTTCTGGATTGTACCTTTTTTCGTTCCCGCTCGTATTTGATCGCCAACAAGTATCATTTTTATTTATAATGGCTTTTAAAGCATTAATTTTGTTATTCCATAATTCGAATGAATTATGGCAATCTTCAATAAATGATGTGGTTTTTTTCATTATTCCAGTCCATGTCGCACGATACGAGCCGCAAGCCGACTGTTGTAATAATGACGACACACTTCGACACGTTGAATCCTGACGATGTGTTTGGCAACAAGAATCATTTTGTATCATGAGGAAAGAGACTATTTTTTGTCGCTTTGGTTTGCTTCGATGGAAACACTGGATGATTATTTTTACAAAATACAATTTTTATCCCTAACGTTCAAGATTATGGATCACTGGTTGAAATCTGAAATTTGTAAACCCAAAAAAACCAGTGATTATAGTAGCAATCAACAAGCAGAAAATGAAATTAACGATGGCGAAACACCTTTTGAACAACCTGTTTAGAAAGAAGCAAGGAAAACTCGCAAGTACGACAAAAATGTCTTCAATTTGGAGATGTAAATTAGCCCACTTCCCTTGCGTCATTTGTTTTGAAAATCTGGCAAATGAAAGCATGAAACCTTTCAATTTCAAGCACCATTTTGAGACGAACCACATTCAGTACAAAGATAAATCCATCGATTTTTTTAAAAACAAGTTTAAGGATTTAAATCAGTATCGAAAAGTAATGCGGGATTTCACAAGAGGTGACAATCAAAAATTTCTAGAAGAAAAAATAAATATATTTTGATTGTTATTAAAGAATATGCATGTTTTTGGGGTACCTACTCAGCGTTACGAAAATTATAGTAGGCATACACAGACATGGAGAGTTTGGGAAACACTGGTTTAAACTAATCAGTTTATAAAAAAGGTGCAAAATCATTTAGAGTTTATCGATTTGCAATTTTGCTGATCGTGTAATGAAATCAGACAGTTATTAAAGGTAATAACTGGAAGAAACAACGTAATGCAATGCTTTTAGAGCAAAATATGTGAGTTATGTTAATATTTTACTATGTTAAAAATTATTTTAAAGGTTTAGGGTCTTGATCTACACGAATCGGACAGGTTTAGCAAAATTCTCTTTAAGCAACCCTATTATCCCTCTTACGCTAGACGAGGAGACGAAATAGGTGGACAAAGTCCTCTGAATAAATCCTTGAGATTTCTCTGAAACCCCACTTTCCAAGTTGAAAAGAAATGGTTCCATAGATGTGACTAAGGCTGCAGGCGGAGATAGCAGTATCAAAGAACGAAGTTTGCTAAATCATCTCCTTGGAAAAAGTGCGATGGCCAGTGAAATATTTCTCTGCGTATAAATTACATAGGCATGGATAATTTAATGAAAACTATGCTCCAGAAGACGCATGACATTATCGACCCATGACTTTTGTCAATAAATAGTTACTGCCTGCACTGCATCTACTTGCCCCACGCTTCTGAAGCGTCAAAATGCTTTTCAGTTCGACGGTTAATAGACAAGGACACAGGAGGAATACAGAGAAGCATGTCATCCCTTGACACTAAGATCTGAAACTCTATAACAGAGGTACCTATCTCTTCCTGCCAGCATGATAAAGCATGGAAAAGTCGGTAAATTTAAAAAATGAAGGAATCGTTTAATATTCCCTAGAATGCAACAGGGTTTTGTTTTGATACCAATGAAGGCAAATGTCTTTTATTAGTAAAAAAAATAGAGGCATGAGTTTAAGTTCAATCAGTAAATATCAAATTTTAAATTGTAGGTATAAACAATTATTTAGATTGAACTAAAAGGCAACAGGAGCTTTGTGAACAACTCCCACGGAAACAATGAACGTAGTCGAACGAGCTGATGTAACTTTATCTACAGACCAGGCAGCTGGCAGCGTAGAAAATGCATGTAGGCAGGCACCATTCGACTCATATAAGCTACATAGATAAAACCCAGACCCCTCTGGTCGCTCTCCCATAGGCAGCATCATCCAATATCAACACAGAAGTCTTCTCCCTGGAGAATGTGAAGATTGGTCTGCAACATTCTCGGTGGGTCCAACAACCTTGTGTATGGAGGCAACAGCCGCAATCTGGTTGATGCGACTCGGGTTCCAGTTTTTTAACATTATCCCTAGTTACCTACAGTTCAAATTGTCCACATGCTAGTACAATAGATTTTGCCATCTAACGTGACCCCTAAATATTTGGCTTGGTTTTGAGGAACCTAAGACTTTGCTTGTTAGGGCCAGTTTCGTCAATCCCGGTAGTAATCGTTTCCCGGTCCCAGAGCTACCTTGTCGGAGTTGATGTTAAGTCATACACTAGCTGGAGAATAAACCAAGTGCGTGCTGTGTGCGCCTTAATGGCCAGGTTATAGGGAAGTTATTGTAATCGGTCCGAAAATCGAACTCGTAATTTTCAACGTATTTGGAACGCGAATGAGGAAAAATCATTGCTACCCGATCTCTAGTGGAAAAAAGACAACGAAAATTTTTAGCGTAGGTAGCAACTGCGCCGGTATCGAACGGTTTATATTTTTAATCACGAGTGTCGTTTAACCAATGCGGCCCCAACCGTGTACTAATCATGTCCAATGCTGCTTGACCTCTGTAATCGAACCAGTGCCGGTTTTTTGAGTATGTTAAATGACACCCTTCACGGTCACCTTATGAGTAACTAATAAGGCATACCACACTTAAATATCGCTGATTTGTTAGTGTGGTTCTCATGAGGAAACTAAGGGGAAATACCTCTTTCGACATACTCGTGAGGCAATCCCTTTTATAAATGCTAGTCGTGTGGGGTTTAATAAGCTTAGGCTCTGCAGTTAAAAGTTCTTAATAGTTCTAAAATAATATATTTAGTTTTCGTACGAAAAGCCTTGCTTGTGTGCGACCCATCCACCGCGCTCCTTCGCGCCAGCGACTGAGACGGTCCTCCATCGTTCTGGGTAATTAGGTGTACATGAAATATTTTGGGTGTGGATTTTCTCAGCTAAAACGAAAGTTCGTATGCACTTTTCCTTCCATCCCCAGGCCCTCCGCCGCCATTGTAATAGGAGTTGGGTTAGTTTGAAGAACCAGGTGTATGAATTTGATGTGTTTTTTCATACAATTTGTTGTTATTATTGTTCATTTATTATTAAAATATCCATTCATAATATTCAACATTCATCATATTGGGAAGTTGGTCGTGTGGACCGAAAGGGTGACACCCACAACCCATCTAGTTTCCTATTTTTAATTGCTCCTTAAACGCTCCACGAGTATGTATAAGACATTTATACAACTGTCATACAAACAACCCTCGACATGATGACATTTTGTTTTTGCTTGGTAGGGTTTGAATGGTGAGTTGCTTATATCTCACCCTGTAAATATTATCCATTTGGACTGCTGGCAACTATGAGTGTTCATTACTGCCAATATTATTAGTAAGTCTATTATCATAATCCATCAAACAATGATTGAAAATATTTGCGGTCAAGGTGTTTTTAGTATACATTAGGCTGTATAATAGAGACAAAGTTCCAAAATGGCTGAAAATTGGACCACAGCTTCCTTGGGAATTTTTAAGAAAACAATTTCGGAATCACAAAAAAAACATGGCCCCCGAAGATATCATCTTTTTGGCAAAAAAGTCACTCAAAAACTGGTTTCTTCGAAATTTTTTTTTCATCAATCAAAAATCACTTTTCTGCCAAAAAATACTTCGCGAAGGTCGAGGTTTTCGAAAAAAACTCAAGAGGGGTATTTTTTAGGTAATAATGTTTCGTATTGATTGATCAAAAAAAAAATTTCGAAAAACCCAGTTTTTGAGTGATTTTTTTGCCATGTTTTTTTTGTGATTCCGAAATTGTATTCTTAAAAAGTCCCAAGGAAGCTGTGGTCACATTTTCAGCCATTTTGGAATTTTGTCTCCTTTCGTGCGTTTTTGTTTTTTGCTAATTTCCCCGGACAATAAGGAAAATCATCTAGCATCAGTGATTATGGCTAAGTGTAGAACCAGTCTTTTGGTTGTACACCAAACAAACGATACTGTTTCCTTCAAATATCAGATCTTCCTTCACATTGTACTTTTAAAGCCTCTAAGCCCAGAAACAATTCGTCTAAGGAAAGGTCTGAATTAGACTAAAATATTTTTCGAACAGCTTTGCGACATAGCGTTTATTTTTATTATAGAAAATTTGAGTATTATTCTCCTAAACATTTACTTAAGTCTTACAAGTGTTGCCCCACAATTAAAAGGATAAATTTGGGTTCAAGTTTAATTAAACTCATAATTAATATGGACTGATGCACCCGTGCCAAAACAACTTGTCACTTTATTTCCTAAACAAGTTAAAATATTCGGTGTGTATGGTATTTCGTAACAATGTGTTATCCGGTCATAAAAGGGCTCATTTACGCAAAATTCAGCAAAAACTTTATCTCGAACACCAAAGAAGCATAAAAAGAAACTAATAACACAACAGGACTTCTCCAAAAAAAAACTTGAGCAAATTGCTCATTGTCCTCGAATTATCCTTCCACTCTGTGCCATTGTAACGCTGGTAGTCCGCAAATGTTTGCACAAAAATTTCAGCTTGTTTTCCCACAGCCTAATAGAACACAGCCATCGCTCGCTACTCTATGCCAGTATTTACTTAATTTCCTCGCAAATTGCTTAAATCTGTCTAGTTTCTATGATCCTGGCAGATGTTTGTTATGGGAAAACTCTATTTAGAGACCGACAAGTTTAATTGAAGTTCAGGACGACAACGAGCCAAAACTGGTCACAAGCAAGGCGGCGGCAGCCGGAGGTCCTTTTCAAATCCGTTGACAATTTGTCTGCATATAATCCAGGGATTGCGCTTCTTTCACCAGGGCACAAATCCTTCGCAAACACAATTTTGTCCAAAGAATCGCTTTCACACGTTAAATAGGACGAGAAAAGTAAATAGGGACATTTTGCGGATCTGACGAAGTTTTTCCTTCATTCTTTTTGCGTGTAAATGTGTGTATGTGTGTTTGTCCGAATATACGCAGGTATATCGTTTTGCGACAAACGCAAATATCCTGGTCTCTAGGTTTGTCCTGCGGATGAGTTATGTCCCAATGTTAATTGTTACAAAATCCTGGCGTGAAATGGGCATCCTCGCAGACGATGTGTGACTAAAAACTTTTCTGACGGCTATTTCCGGCCTGAAATTTTTGTCCTTTTAATGGAATCGTCGCTCTATGCCCAGGATTCGAATAATTGTCTGTCATAGAGGGAGGCAAGGATGTGTCGTACAGTATATATATTTTTTTATGGATTCTCTGGAACGAATGCGATTGTATAAGTCCTGCCGAGATTTTATGGTCTTTTTGTTCGATTTAGTCCTGTGACAAATTACATATCCGTTATGGACAGGATTTATCGTAAATGAGTAAGGATAAATGGATTGGAATAATGTCCTTTTTCGGTTGTGTTTATTACAGGAAATTGCTGGTCATCTTTTCTGAAAGCAGCTCAGGGTGTGATTGTTGTCGCGCGGCTTTGTTTGTGGTGATTTTTCCCCGAAGCTGAATCGCCAACGGCACCGTATCCTGCTGCTGCGGCATGGAATTTCGATTCGCAATGTACACACAAACAATAGACGGCGGCAGCAAAAAAACCGGTTCGGATTTAATACGCGATTTCCCATTCTTTTTGCCTAATCCAATCGGAACTGATTCAATAAATCACAGTCGAGCGAAGGGATTAGCTGGAGCAGTTAAATTCCGTAACAAGGATGTTAAAATTCGTAGTTTACAGGCGAATGCCGATTTCAATTAGGCACTTGGCCATTGTCACTGCTCCTGCAGGATCGGGCTGAGCCGGCGTGGATATTAGACTGTGACGAGGGTTTTGCCGGGAGGCTTAAACGATGGCAATCAAAATCAAATAAACAGAAATGTTCTCGGGGTACGAAGCCCACTTTTGGCCAGCCCAAGAAAGCCTTTAGCACGGAAGACACCCAGAATTTGGGGCAAAACCATAGAAGATGATAGGAAGCCCCACGACAGCTTTGGCGGGATGAGGTGCAGAGCAAGAAGCTAGAGCACTTAAACTGTTTTGCACTATGCAAATGAGGCGCCCATGGCAAATGGAGGCTTTTTCTGTAAAGTTTTTGAAAAATTGTTTCGAGCAACGATTTTGGGTTTTCCGCTGAATCAATTACTTACTGCTGAGTGCTTATATCTGCCGACAAAAGGGGGCTCTGGTGGTGGTTCCTGCGGCATGAGGGGCTGCTCGTTGGGGCAGAGAGCGAGATGTGGGAGTCCTCTTTTGTCTAATTGAACAGCGCGCACTTCTTTGGATTGTTTTGTTTTGGTTTACACTTAGCGTTTCAAGTACTAATTAGCATACCTAACAGCAATTTTACGACCCTTTAAACAACAAACAAGCCTTAGCTGGCTTTTAAGGAATATTCAGTTTTAAGTAGTTGGCTCTATGCTGTGACGTTGCTGCTATTCAACATTCTGATTGCGATGAGTTTTCAAAATTAAAGTGGATACTTCCATTAGGTCGACGTCGAAGGCATTTTAGAGAGTTTTCTTGAGATTTTTAGTAGATGTAGGTCGAATTCAGATTTATGTGATGAAAAGTTATGAAAGAATGTACATAATCACGTGTCGAAAATGGCAAATTCAGATCCAACTAATTTTTTTTATTTGATTTAGACCAAAACCCAGAAAATATGTTGAGTCTAGACAAACATTGATAGAAAACTGTGATCTGTTTGGGAAGTTAACCAGCCTCGATTGAAAAGTTGTAAAGAAAAATGGATAGAAATGAAGTGACAGAATGGATTCGACTGAAAATTTGCCATGTTATATGGATTAAATTTTAAATAATATATATTAATCGGTAAACTAGTTAAAATAGACCCAACAACAAACAACATTTTTAATTAAAAAAGTATTGGATGGCGTCGAATCCAAAAGAACTTCTCTCATTCCGTTAGAACCCACTGTAAAGCTTCCTTAAAGACTGTGCTTCTCTGTACAACTAACATGAGTTCGATAATGCAGGCACATGTGCAAACCAATTCAATAGGACCATCGAAAAAATTCCATAGTACATGGTGATCTAATATGCGAGACGGTATAACCTTGGTTTCACCATGGCATTCAAACTGTTGCTGCATCCCAGTAGGAATTCTAGGTGGCACTTACCGATGGAGCACTGATATAAGTAGTCATCTGGTAAGGGGTACTCATATTTTCTTAGGTGTTAGAAGAGCCCTTATATAACGCATTGCAATAGAAGGCAGATGGTAAGGGGTAATCCAGAATTAGACCCAGAGAAGTTAGAAATTTGCCCGACGACTCAAATACCATTACAAAAATACGAAAACAAATGAGTCATCGGGTAAATTTCTAACTTCGTTGCGTCGAATTCTGGATTACCCCTTACCATCTGCCTTCTCTTGTAATGCGTTATATAAGGGCTCATCAATGAGCAGTTCAGTACGTACTCAAAAGTAAGTACTTATGTAACTACCCTAAGGAAAGTAAAAAGTAAGGCCTTACCTCCTATGACATCGTGTGTAAAAATAAGTACTTCTGTAAGGGGTATGGTAAGGCCTATCCCTTACTAGTACCCAGTAGGAATTCTAGGTAGCACTTACCGGTGGAGCACTGATATAAGTAGTCATCTGGTAAGGGGTACTCCTATTTTCTTAGGTGTTAGAAGAGCCCTTATATAACGCATTACAAGAGAATGCAGATGGTAAGGGGTAATCCAGAATTAGACCCAAAGAAGTTTGAAATTTGCCCGATGACTCAAATACCATTACAAAAATACGAAAACAAATGAGTTATCGGGTAAATTTCTAACTTCGTTGGGCCGAATTCTGGATTACCCCTTACCATCTGCCTTCTCTTGTAATGCCTTATATAAGGGCTCATCGATGTAGTAAAAAGTAAGGCCTTACCTCCTATGACATCGTGTGTAAAAATAAGCACTTCTGTAAAGGGTATGGTAAGGCCTACCCCTTACTAGTGAGGGCTCATTTCAGTACTTCTGTAAGCTTACAAGTCCTACTGGGTAAGGGCTCATTTCAGTACTTCGGTAAGCTTACAAGTCCTACTGGGATAAAGCTCGGGACACACATATCCGCACCGTGTCTGCACCCAAGGCCCTCTCAACTACATGCCATGCTGTAGATTTTTGCATATGTGTGACGTAGTCTGAAAGTTGGCTGAAGAACTGTCAAATTTATATGGAAAGTGCGCGAGTCGGGGCAGTTTTTAAGTTTCGTAAAAGAAATTAAAGGATATTTTGGAGTTAATAATATAAAATAAAGGTGAAATAGTAATAATAAATAGTGGCAAGTTCTTATAATAAAGTTAAATAGTGAAAGTGTTAGGGTAATTCCTGCTTTGATGTGAAAGTTTAAAATTGTTGTGCCGTTTAGTGAAAATGGTTTTCAAAATAATTTTTGTTTATTTCTAATAAGAATATTCTTATTAACAAAATTAAATAGGGAAGTGGTTAAATGGTGCGTTTAGGGTAAAACGTCCTTACCATAAGTCAGAATTATTTTTTAAAGAATGTAATCAAAAATTTTGAGGTTATGGTGAAGGCGCCAAATTGATTTAAATGGAATTTCGTCGGTTTCCATATACAAAATTTTGAATTTTATAAAAAAAGTAGTAATAATTAATTGCATCGCGAATAATTTACTTAAATGAGGAATGTGGAAATAATCAATTTTTATTTTATAGTGCAAAATCATTAAAAAAAACTAATTTAATAATATACTCTTTTAATAGAACATCAAATAAAAAATGAAGTTTCTAAAATAAAAAAAAAGAAATTTTAAAAAAGCAGAGAAGCTGGTACATAATCAAGACGTACGTAAGTGAAACTAATAAGCTTATATCTTAAGTAGTTCGAGGTTTACCAATTTGATAAATAGCCTTTGATTTTTATTTATTTGAAAATTTATTTTGTTATATTTTATTGTTAGCATTTCATTTGAAACATTTTTTAAATAAGTCTAGTTAATTAAAGAAATGCAAACAATAATGTGGCTCCTAAAATCCAACCCCTCGTCCTCGCCGTGGGAGCTGGAAACGCAATAAGCGGCTAACGGGGCGCTGGTAAAACCCTTATAACATTTCCGAAACGATAGAATATTTTACTATTCAATCAATTCCTAATATCTCTTCTCCTTTCAAAGGCGACACTAAGAAAAGTTGTTTTAGATTTTTCGCAAAAGCATCTATGAATGCTTTTCTTATGATCTCATTGTACTAAAAAAAAGTTGTTAATTCAATATTCTTACTAACACTTTTTGTAACACAACACTTCCGTACTACTAAAATTTTAAAATTCATCTATGTTACATGATTTATGATGAATAACTTACATATTTTTTATGTCATTCTAAATTATTTAAGAAATGAATTGATTGTCGAAGTTTTTATAAATAAATTCAGTATTATTTATTTATCTAAAGGCAAAAAATCTTAAATAAAATGGTTGTCATGAAAATAATTCCATTCATAATGTCAAAAATCCCATCACTTGCCTACCTTGCTCAACAAAAATTCAGACTAAGTTTGCGCTTAGTTGTGTTTGTGCAAAGATTTTATGCAAGGCCTGTAGTTGAGAGGGTCTTGCTGCACCGCATGACGGCCGAGTGTTGGACAACACACGGAGAGAAATTTAACAAGTAAAATTTGACGCGGTGCGGACACGGACGCGCGGAAATGTAGGGACTGACTGGTAACATTTTACTTGTTTACGACGACATTGTTATCAGGCTTTAGTACTTAGCGAAAAGCACTCTTAAGCCCGGAACACATATCCGCACCGCGACCGCACCGCATGACGGCCGTGTGTTGGACAACACACGGAGAGAAAGTAAACAAGTACCAAAAGTACTCACTCGCGCCTATTGTACTACACTTCTATAACTCATATTTGTAGGCCAGACCGTTGGAACACTTGGCTGCAGGCACGTATCCAGAGGAGGGGCCCGGGCCCCCCGAAATCCCGAAATTTGAGACGGACAGATTTGTCAAGAACGAAGATATTCTATCAAGTTTCCAACTGCTGCTTCCAGGATATGCTTGCGAGAAAAAACTGAATGAACTGGAAAAATTAGGTCCATACTTTCAAGACGAAATGCCGTTGTCCGCAGTTCAAGCTGAATACAAATTATGGTGTGCCGAGATATCATCCATTGACCCATCGACCGAAATTTGGAAACTGTTGGAGTATTGTGACAGAACATTTTTTCGCGGGATCAATCTTCTTCTCAAGGTTATGGCTACTCTTCCAGTTTAGATCGTTTTCGACAATGAAGAGGATAAAAACTCTACCTCGTAGTGTGATGGGCCACGACAGGCTAAGTGCACTCGCGATGATGTCAATTCACTGGGATACTGTTGTTGATCCGGAGGAAGTCCTCGACCGCTTGGCGAAGAAAAAATCGAGGAAATTACTATTTTAAGGTGTGTGTTCTATTGAAAAATGAGTTCTGATCTAAATTTTGCTATTAACAAGTATTTTTTGTTAGACATTAAAAATGCTGAAACTTCTTTAAAACATCCTAGTAGCTGTTTATTGTACTGCATCTTTTTCTTGCACAATAAACAATAATAGATTAAACGTCACGTACTGATTTGAGATTGATGTGTGATTCGCCTTACCCTGAATTTTTTCAAACATGTCCACATTTTTGAGTGATTTTCGTCTTTGAGCCCCCCCCGAAACGAATTTCTGGATACGGGCCTGCTAGGCTGTTTAAGCATCCTGGGTTCCCGACCGTAGTCCTGCCTTCGGATTGTTCAGAAAGAGTTCACGCAAGCGGGCTTGTACATTTAGAGTACTAGTGACTAGTATTACGTAGGGGCAATATTTTGCCAAAATGTTAGGTAGTTTCATATATAACAGTATATACTTAAATATTTTGAAATTTGCATAATACCAGTCCCTTTAAAAAATCGTTCAAAGTGCAAATGTTATCCTAGGGCTATGATATATGTACATCATTTTGAAGAAAAACCTTCAAGCTGTTAAATAAAAATACCAAAAGGGACATTCGACTGAAAAGGATTCAAAGGACATCTTAAGGCAAAGCGCAAATTGAGACACGTATAGAGCGTGTGGGGTGGCACAGCGCAGCGCGTTTTTTTGTAAACTATGGAAACGAATAGAACCGCGCAAATTGGCAAGGGTACGCGTGGTGGCACGACTCGCGTCGCCTACTACACGCGTGGCGTTGTAGTGGAGCCACAGTTTCTCGTGCCGGCAGTGTCAACACGTGTCAACAATTTCTCATAAATATAATTTTGTTGTTTTTTTTCTTCCACTATTTTAGTTTGTTTCTTACTGTCTTTTTAAATACCTACCTATCGCTTTTGCAACATCCCTCGCCGTTTCAACGTTACAACGCTTCTTGAACACACGAAATCGTGAAGATAGTATACGGAAGGCACATTCTACGGTTTGTCTTGCTTAGAAAGGCGGACGTTAAAAACTTGGTGTTCATAATTTCCAGTTATATTTCTCCTTGGATATGCTCTCATGATATTTTCTGACAAAGGAAAAGCCTCATCTCCTACAAAAACATACGGCGTTGGTTCAGAAATCGTAGATGTTCGTTCAGGAGTAGGAAGTTATGAAGTGTGTTTTATATTTTTCGTTCCCAATGCACTACTAGCAAATATATTCCCTTAAACCTATAAACCTTCCCATTGATCCTGATTCGGAGCTTAAGTTTAATAACTTTTTCTTCCGTAAGTCAGTCATAGTGGTACCCTAGCCACATCAAAACTGCGTCTCAATATGCGGGCCGCCACGCTACGCGAGTGACACTTGCGGGTCATGTTGATCGCGTCGTGTCAGCTCACACGCTCTATACGCGTCTCAATTTGCGCCTTACCTAAGTGTCCTTTATCCTTGGCTATCTCAAAAAGCTCTTCTGCGATTTTCTCCAAGCTTTTTATATGTTTTGACTGGTGATACTAAAGATCAGTTGCCTGAGTCTCATGCTGGAACAAGAGTACCCTCCCCCGTGTTTTCGAGGATGCTGAGCACGATGGCGTTGTTAGAATTTCTCTTTTTGGGTTGCGCAACCCCCCAAAATGGGCCAAAACCACCCCAAGAGGGGTTAAACGCGCTTTACACAGTTTCCCTGTAAAAAACACTTTCACTTGGTATTCTACCCTCACCAAACCTCCACCGGCCAATACTCCCCCAAAAGGGGGGAATTTTTTTTCTAATATCAGCTCCAAAATATATTTCCGCCGGTTTTCGAGGATGCTGCGCACCGTGGTGGTCGATAAAGGACTCCGCACCATTTGTATGGGAAAATATCTTTCGGTGAATTTTCTTGAAATTTTGCAGGTTGATAGTTCTCAAAATGTAGATCAAAATTCTCCATGGACACAAAGTCCCAAAACCCCTCCTCCCCCCCAATAACCACCCAGTTTTTTTAAAGAGTTTTACATATCACCCTGTATTTTGTAGCCCTATGACCTATTTTCATGAATAAAGTATCAGTGTACGCAGAATAATCCCACTTATCTAAACCTTTAAAAATCAAGGTTCTACCCTATCAACTTCCAGAGTAATGCCGGGTTCACAGTGTTAAAGTGCTAATTTTGCTATGTGCACAGTGTTAAATTGCAACTTTCGGACAAATTTAAAAAATGTCAATAACAGCTGTTTAATTAAAAATATTCATAAAAGAAACTGCCAACAGAATTCTCGACCTTTACTAAAACTTTTGTTTGATCGGAGTTTATTTAATTTTAAAGTAAAATTTACTTAATTTTTCAGTAAAGTCTTTTGAATTTGGAGAGATTTCTGTTAACTGAAATTTAATTCACAACTATCTCTTTTGGAAAAAAATGTATGGTACTGCCATCTAATGACCCGAAAGAGAAAAATACCAAAAATTAGCTTTTCATTAACTTAACTTTCAGAAAATATAGGGTGCCTTCAATTTAGACGCAGAGAGACACAGTGTGTCTAACAAGGTGTTCCATCAACGGCAAAAATGTGCACCGCCGGGTGAAATATATTTAAAAACGACGGTGATGGAACACCCTGTTAGACACAACTGTATCTTTCTGTGTCTAAATGGAAGGCACCCATGCATTCGTAAAGTTCTCCAATGAATTTTGTTGCAATAATTTTTTTATTTTTAATGTTTTTTATGTTTCTAAATATAAAATAATAAACATAAATCACCTACTTTGGTGTAACAATTCTGCTTATTCATTAGTGCGACAAACAGATGTCACTGATTAATTCCGAATTTCGGAAATAATCCTAAATTTGAGTGTTGAAGTTGAAGTTGAGCCAACTTTAACTGATGTTCTCTAATTTTGACATGAGATGCAAATACAGAATTATGCAGTGGAATGAACGAGACGAAACATAGAGTTATTAGCAAGTTTGATGTTAAATTTTTTTACAGATTTAGTTAGGTGGGAGTATTCTGCGTACACTGATACCTTATTGATGAAAATAGGTCATAGGGTTACAAAAATACATGGTGATATATATGTATGTAAAACCCTAAAAAAAACTTGTGGTGGTTTTTGGGGCGGAAGGAGGGGTTTTGGGACTTTGTGCCCATGGAGACCTTTGATCAACATGTTGAGAACTATCAACTGGCAAAATTTCAAGAAAATTCATCGAAAGACATTTTCCCATACAAATGGTGCGGTGTCCTTTTTTTAAACCCCTCCAATCCCTGTCCGCAAATGAAACCAAACGGAGACGAGATGATTGTTGGGCATTACCACCGCCATCATGCTCAGCAGCCTCGAAAACGGATGGAGTGTTTTTTTTTACAGGGAAACCGTGTAAAGCACGTTTAGCACCTCTTGGGGGTGGTTTTTGGCAGTTTTGGAGGGCTGCGAAACCTCAAAGAAAAATTCTAGCAACGCCATCGTGTTCAGCATCCTCGAAAAGGGGGGGAGTACTCTTGTTCCGGCTCAAAATAGTCACCTGTTCGTCGGACTCATACACGCCACTACGTTTGACAGGGTATGTTTTAAAAAATTCTCCGGCTCAAGCGGTCTTCGGTCCCAGCATGAGACTCAGGCAACTGATCTTTAGTATCACCAGTCAAAACATATAAAAGCTTGGAGAAAATCCCAGAAGAGCTTTTTGAGATACCCAAGGAAAAACCCGAGTAAAAATAAATGATGGCCTTAGAACGGGCAAATGCCGACTGTGATTAAAACATAGTCCTCGGACATCTGGCGGTTAACAGAAGCCTCGTTGCAGGACAGTACGGCCGTACAGGGGGCGATTGACGGTGAAACAACGGCCTTACAGTTCCAATAACGGCCATACGACGGTGGTACGGCGGCCGTATGGTTGCTATTACGGGTATACGACGGTGGTACAGTGGCAGCAACGTGGATATTCGCCCTCCTATAAGAAAATATATTTCACTGCAATTAAATGTTTGATTTTTTTTCGGTTGTGTTTTTTTGAAGCCTTTAAATAACAAAATTTCCCACTAAAATATAAATCAACACGCACCACACACTTCACGTACAATAAACCGACGACTGGCGAGGTCGTTTCACTTGTGCATCGATATCTTTAAGTAGGATAAATCGAAAGAACCATTGTACATAACGAAAATGATGAAGTTCCCATAAAACACATTCAACAATACATTTGGTGCAGATTCTTTTTTTGGCTCAAATTTCCCGTCAAATGCCCGTTTCTACAGCTCAGTACTTGGCCTTTTAAATCTTTTGGTTAAATTTGGCCGTCGTAAGGCCGTTTGTGCTCCCATTAAAAATGGTTAAAAACTCTACGGCCATCATATGCCCCTTAAAAAGCCAAGCGGCCGGTGTTCGCCCTTTATAAGGCCGTTTTTTATTTTTACTCGGGTAAAGGACACTAAAGATGTCCTTTGAATCCTTTTCGGTCGAATGTCCTTTTTGGCATTTTTATTTAATAGCTTGAAGGTTTTTCTTCAAAATGATGTATATATCATAGCACTAGGATAACAATTGCACTTCGTTCGATTTTTTAAAGGGACTGGTATTATGCAAATTTCAAAATATTGAAGTACCGTTATATGAAACTACCTGACATTTTGGCAAAATATTGCACCTACGTAATACTAGTCACTAGTACTCGAAATGTACAAAATATGAAAGAAATTGGTGAAGGTCGATTCCCGGTCGTTGGTCGAATTTTCATGGAATGGCCCTATTGCAAAATAGGCCTAAGCCACGGCTCCGATATTTCTTGTACCGCCACTGGAAGAATGTTGCGAATTAGTACCCCAACATATGTATTTGGGATTCTAATTTGAATAACACAAGCGCAGGATCGAAGACAGTGCTGGAAAATAATTGTTGTAAGACGGTTGGTCCGGATCCCTATTATAAAGCTGAATAAGAAAGTAGAAAAAACGCTCTTACCGCGTGCTTCTCGCTATATAATACTCCTTAATTGAAAATAATTATATTAGCGTTGTAAATAGCTGCAAAAAACGAATTGTAATTAAAAGAAACTCCACGACAAAAACATTGTTTTAAAAGCAAAAAACTAAAAAAAGTAAAGCAGAAAATAAAAAAGTAAATAACTAGTCTGCTTCTGACACATGTTTTGAAGAATGAATACCTGGCAATAAAATTTTAATATTTTCCCATTCAGATTTAATTGCCCCAATAACAGCAACAATTCTGAAAATTATAAATCAACATTGAACAAATTAAAATCCAGCACGAAGCGGCCGATCGACGCTGTTAAGAGGCTCCCAAGAACATAATCTCCGTAGTTGATGGCCTAGTCTCTCCGTGGTGTGCAACTTTTAATGTTTTTGACTGCGGCTCACCTGCGATAGCACAGCGCGCTTATTAAAGGTAAAAACAAACAAGCAGCCCCCGCCGCCCTTGATCCGCCCCGCCGCGGGGGATCGGCCCAGGTAAGAAGGATAATTTATGGAAAAATCATGTAAATGCGAACCTCATTAAAATGCATAAGGCGGCCCTAAATATGTGAATGGATGCAATGTTTGTGCACTTTGTCAGGCGGTTTCGACAGGCTCCAGGCTCACCTTGCCATCATCTGCGACGTCTGTGTGTCCATGTTTGTACGTGTGTATGTGCTCGCATAGTGGAGGTGTGCATTTTGTGCAACATGCATCCGATATGCATTTATGTATGCATTTCAAACATAAATAATTGAGGTTCGATATTTACAGGAATAACACACGACGACGATGGCCTGGATATGTTGGTGGCGGCGCGGCGGCTCTGGTGATGTGATCTGTAGTATTACGGCGCTGCATCGATGCATTTTCTGAGATGCAGGGAAAATTGGAAACGTGTGCATCCAGGCACCCAAATGGAATTATTACAAATTTTTTTCAGTGCTGCAATTTCAGGATTTCAATCGGACTGTGCTCGATGCATGGCAATATCCTGTCGATTCCATTTTCCCGCGGTGAAATCAAATAGGATCTGACAAATGAATTTTAATGATGGATTTTCGAGAGATTACAGAAATTCGCGGTTTTATTAATTCAGGTATTTTTCGTTTGTTTTGTTTTGTTTTCCCCGCGGGTTTTTCCTACTCCCGCAAAATATTAGGACATGTCACTTTTCTACTGCAAGAATTTCATCAAAGCATGTCCCAAAAAGTCAGCACATCCCGTCCACGCAAATGAACAAAACAAACACTCGGGGTATCCTATTTGATGTCTTGTTGGTTGACATGGGTTTGATTAAGGATACCCTGGACCCAGGCAGGCGCAGGTTGACGTCGTCCGACACAGGTGCCCTGTAGGTGGTCAGCGATTTCACATATATTTCGTTAAAGTTTCCATCTGACGTAACTTTATCCATTTGCCTAAACGGTTTCTCTATCCTCGATAGATTTTTGACCACTTTGTGAATCTCTTTCTCGTCGTCGTCGTTGAAAACCATTTTTTTTGTTGTTGTTGTTGTGTTTTTCATTTTGGGTCACACAAATCCAAAAACTATGGTAATATGAGAGCGCAATCTGGAAAGAAATCCTGATTATTTTCTTGTTTTATCTCTTCTGTGGTTTTCTTTTATTTTTTTTTTTCATTATTATTTTTTTCTTTCCTTTTACTTTTGGGCATACCCAAGCCGGAGACGAGAGCAGACTCATATATGTTAATCTGATGCTGGCATTTTAATTGATCCCACCGATTAGAATACATGCGGAGATCTTTAAAATTTATGGGTTGAGAATAGTATGGAAATGTTTACATAAAGTATCCCGAAATCGTTAAGCACGGCTTAGAATAATGCCAGGAAAGTGATTTATAGCAAATACCAGTGAGTAATTATTTTATAGTTTAGTATTTGTGAAGCTGCTTTGATTAAATGCTCCCCAAAGTGGTGAGATTATAAATAGTAGAAATCTTAAATTTAATGGATTTACTTCTTCTTCTATGGTCTTATTTTGAAAGTTTTTCGTGGATGTCGTGTATGAGTAATCTTAAAATGTATTTGTACTTCGATGGAGACAGCAGTGAACACGTAGTTTGAGGCAACGTACTGAAAGAATTTGAAAGAAATTTCATGTTCTTTATCCACAGAGAATAAACCAACAAGAGTAATAGGATTTGATATGCAAACTAGTTGTTTGTGGCCTTTAAACGAGCTCTAGACTCGTTTTAGCACACGGTCCCCCAACTAAATACTAACCAAGTACAATTCTGCTTGATCTATGCAAAACGAGCGAAAACCGGTCTACTGAGTATGCTAATGGCACCCTTTGCCCGTTTGCTTCTACCTATACAATTTTTTGGACTTATAACTCCAAAAATAAAAGCCGTAGGATAAAAATTCCCTAGACATTATTCATAGGAAATTTTCCAAGCTTTCCAATTTTGCAAAAAAAAATATTAGTTAACTAGGTAGTTTTTGGAGAAAAAGGTGGTTTTAGTTGAAATTTTAGTTAATAAAAACTGGAATTTTGACTTTGATGACTCGTGGCTCTAGAAGTTGATAGGGTAAGGCCTTGACTTTTACAGTTTTAGATAGGTGGGAGTATTCTGCGTACACTGATACCTTACTCATGGAAATAGGTTGTAAGGTTACAAAAAAACAGCGTGATATGTAAAACTCTAAAAAAGAAATTTCAAAACGCCTAGCGGCTAAACCGTTACGATTTTGCCCCACCCACCCATACGATTTTTGGTTCGTCTATCCAAAACCTATCCACAGCCGTCCCCTGTGTAACTTTATGCAATACACCCTGTACAAATATCATAAATAATGTTTAAACAATATAAATAATTATTTCCCCACTTCAAAAAGTTTCTGATTTTAAATATTATAAAAAAAAATTTAATAAAAAAAATCATCGAAATCGGAGCTGTTTCTGAGGACTTCCGAGAAAATGTCTTCATTGACTCCACTATACACTATTTTTTTAATTTCTCCAGTTCTGTTGGTCGTAGAAAATTAAAAAAAAATTGGAAAATACTCGTGAACGAATCGAATATCAAACTGATTCGATATAAATACTTTAAAAATGAATCCTAACCTCAAAAAACCAAAATGTATGAAATTTTGTTTTATATTACTAAAAATGAAAAAAATAACGGGAAAATAGTCGGATTTTGATAAAAATTGGAGAAAAGATGTATTTTGTTACTATAAATACGTGATTGAAATTTCAAAAAAAAACTTTCGATTTTTACGGCAACAATTGGCAATTTTCGAAAAATTTTATAATTGCCGCCATTTTATGCCAAATCATCGTACGGTAAAATATTTTTTTTAAATTGTGGGTTTTTTATGTACTTTCTTGTGAGCATAAGCAATACTTCGTTACTTTATTTAAAATGTCCATTTTAGGACTTTGAAAAAAGTAAAAAATTTCAATTTTTAAATTTTTTGCCTTTTTTCATAGTTGGCAAGTAGCTTTTCATAGAATAGAACTGGAGGAATTAAAAAAATAGTAGCAATGCACTCAAAATGCACCAAAAATTGACATTTATGCAATTTTCTCGTGCAGCACAGGACCGGTTTTGCAGAAAATTTTGTTTCGCTTTATCTTAACATATGTAAAGAAAAAAAACAAAAAAATCCAACCTCCCAACTACATCACTATCATATGACAATTTCCCTCTACTATTATTGTATTGATACAATTAGTGCCTTGATTTTGACGCCTTCAACAACAGTGTATTTTACAGGATCTCAGAATCACCAGCACATTTTTGGAACGAAGTTCTTTAACGCGGCTTACGGGTAGAGTGAATTCGTAGAAATTGTCACGTAAGAAAATGCAATATGATTTGTGTGTATGCGTGCGAGAATCGATTCCAGTAGGAAATTTACGAATTCACGAAATTAGAATCCCAGTGTTGTAATGCAAAGTGTAATGCAATTAGGGTTCGAACTATCGGCTTCTAGTATCGATACCAAGTACTAATAACAGAATCAAACCGTGATATCGATACTTAGAAAGTATCGGGCTGGAAGTATCGATACTACTCAGTATTGAGTACTTTTTAAAATACATATATTTAAGAAAAAAATATTTATTTAGAACAAAAGCTCGAGGATGTGAAGACGTTGTTGACAAAAATTTACGTAAATAACATAACCCAACGGTATGAAGACTCCGTCGACAAAAAAACAGCACAGACACATATGAACAAAGGCGTGACTAAGGCCCGTTTTCATCTTCAGCCCAAGATATTGAGCATGTTCACATGTTTGGTAAAACAGCATACAAACTTCTGTGTGATAGAGGAGCTCCATTTTGGGTTCCCACAATGCGTTTGCGATGTAAATGATCCTTTAAAAACAGCTACTGGTTAAAGCGGCATTCAGAAATAAACGTAACTTGTATGTAGCGACATCTCTGAAGATTGAAGAATATTCCGATTTTTGTGGTTTATCAGTAGTACATACAGTGGCTGTCAAAATTATTGGCACACCCAAGAAATTTTACAACTGAGGAAGATATTACAAGACTAAACTATGTTACCAAATTTTATTGATTAAAATTTCATTATTTAAATTATAAATAATAAATTTAAAAAAAAATAATTTAAATTCATTTAATAATATTGATTTAACAGAAAAAAGAAATTCATCTGTTTAAAATTTCTGGCGTGTGCCCACAGTATGTAGGTTGACAAAGTACTCGATACTTTTAATGAATAGTACTTGACGATGCCATGATCTTGGTATCGAGTGCTCAGTATCGGCTTTCAAGACGACAGTATCGATACCTACTCAGTATCGAGAGTATCGTTCGAACCCTAAATGCAATCGCAGCTGATGCGGAACATCTCTTAAAAATGTGAAAGAGACTTAACATGCAATTGAATTCAACCTGCATTACATGTAACCAATGAATGCAGCAGTTTTATGTAATGCAGAATGGAGGCGATTGGTTACCGCCTATGACATCGCCATGCAAATGTAATGCCTTATCCCCACTTGCTGTAATCTGAACGAGAACTAGTTGCTACTCCTTAGAACTACTTTCGGAATCGATTGGGTAATTACTTGCTTTCCCAACTGGGTACGGAAAGAAATGGTAATGCAAAGTGTCATGCATAAGGGTAAAAACACAGTGGTAGCCGGTTTCCTGCCTACTCGCGCCTAAGTGGCTACCTAAAACATATCCGGTGCAAGCAGAAAATCACTCATCAGTTGCGCTGGTAACGTTGGAACTTCTACATGATGTCGTTTTCATCCGATGATGGTTTGATTGCTCTAAATAAAATGAGTATACATCCTCTGAATCGGGAGAGAAGAGTTCATGAGGAATATGATCATTAAATCAAAAAATTGAGATACCTTAACGACAGATTCTTAACCTTTCAGTATCCATTTCCAGTCTGATGCTAAGCAGGCAACCGCCAAGAAAAAACTAAATTTTCATTCCAGTAAATTCATCAGCTCCGACAGCCGGCACCGACAAGTCTCAATCTGGCGCAACTGTGTTAGACCGCTATTACATTAGGATGCCATGGCAGCGTAGCCAGCAACGTAGCGATCTGGACTATGTACGTTTGCATTATGGGTATTAGACGTGGCAACGGCCTGGCGACGTATCCAGAATGGAAGCGTGGCCATAGCGTTCACACATCCCAGACCTATTTGGTTACGTCGCCGGCCAAGTGATCCCACTCAGGCAGCGGTTTTGAAATGTTGATACGGTAAGGTCTATTGTGGAAATTGAAAGCAGATCGGCCATTTGGAATAGTTCCTAAGAGGAGCATTCAGATAGGGACAAGAAAAAAGCTATTTCTAGACTATTTCTTCGATTTCCATTTTAAAACTGACATCTGGCATCTGACCTTGAACGCTGTTGTAGCCATAGTTGCGCTGCTGGCTACGCTGCCCAATTATAGCCCAATTAAAAACATGCGTTAATTCAAAATTGTTATAAGCACGCATCGGCGCCGACTACGGGGAAGCGGGAAACCTGCTTCCACTGTGTTTTTATTACACTAAGGAACATGCACACTTTTTCCTTTGTTCATTATCGAGGATAGATGCTACTCCCTTCTTAATGAAATGAAAAAATGATATAAAATAAAATAAATAAAAAAATATACAAAATATACATTTGGAGTTACATTCGCATTTGAAGAAAAAGCGTAAGGAACTTCGTTCCTGACGGGGGGCCCCTAACCGCACCTGTATTTTCTTAAAATCATCGTTGGCGCGGTTATGATTGTTAATAAGCGACTGCGAGTAACTGATTTTTAACTGGCTAGTTAGTGACTCAATCTTTAATAGAGCCCGCGCAAAATAATAAAGGACTCTCAAAATCGCTGTTCAATGCGCAATGAGAGTCTCAAGCCCCACAAGCGAACAACGTCACTCAGTTTTCCTAAAATCGCAAGTTACAGGCTCATTTATAATCTCAACATGCGTGCTCAATTTCCTTCTGTTTTGGTGCAGGGTCTACTAAATGTGATCCGTGTTATTCTTATGCATAAACAGATCTAGAAACGGATTTCTTTGATATTTCAATACTACTTGCTATCGAACTATATATATCGAAGTCTAGAAATATGTAACATAGATAGAAACTGATTCATTTGATTTAGTGCTGTTTCTCTACAATACAAGTATAAAAATTATACAAAAATAACTTCTAAGCAATTAAAAACAGAACATTTTGTTTACGTTCAAACCGCAGCTATTAAAAGAATAACCACGCATTAGCATAATGCGTTTTTAAACCTCACTTAACTCCAGTTTAAAGCAATAAAACGTGTTCCTCATCACAATACTTCTTAGTATCCACGATAACAGATCAGAAGCAGCAACCCATTAGCTCAAACCGATCAAGTTAAAAATTTATACACGTTCGAACAAAAAAAAACTGTGTTAAAACAAAAGAAATCTCGGCTTATCTAAAATCCCATAACTGGTAGCAATTTTCCCCAAATTTAAATTTAATTCCTTCCAATGAAGAAATGAAGAATATAAGAGGGGAAAAAACGAACCTCCTTATAAGTAACAAATTTAAGATAAAGCCAAGTAGTAATGATCCACTTAAGGAAGCTATCCAGCACATGACTAATTAACACCAGTCAAGGCACCTAGTTTCGTCATCGGCTGGAATCTGGGCCTCTTTTACTTTGTGATTCGGTGAAATAAAACGAAATGTTGTTCAAGCGCCCACATTTTAACCCTTTTTTTGTTTAAACAAAAAAAAGAAGAAACTTCTCTTGAGTACATCTTCATCTTTAAAGTGGGCTCCTAATCTGGGTCTGGCTTAAACTCTAAATGGAAGATAAAACTACGCGGCAAAATGTCAGCAAAAAACACGATAAACTTGCGACTGCTTCTTTCTGTGTTATTTTTTTTTTTGGTTGGACTGCTTCTTCTTCTGATGAATTTATTTCCACATGCGCCTCCAACATCTTGGAGCTTCTGGTTTCTGGACGTGGTATCCATTAAAGACGAACGACTCAATAAAAAATAATTAAGATGTCAATTTGAATTTATTTTTTATTGACTCTTCAGTTGCTGTATGACCTTTTCTTCGACGAAGACTTATATGTAACCGAACGAACGAAAAACGAATCAACCAAACAAAAAAAAACTTCGTGGTTTTTTGTCGTTTTCTTCTCAATTTCTTGAGGAAGTCTTCGGATAAAATTCTAAGAAACTCTAATGATTCAAAAAGTTTCTGATATTTTCGGTCCACCGAAGAAGCTGGAATCTTTTTACTGTCGCGCTCAATTTGATAAACCCATCGTCATCGGATAATGGATCTAACCTTGATCGGCCCAGTTTTTACGCGCGGCTAAGGGTAATCACTTTAATGAGGTCTCACGGTCGTTTCCGTCATGCATTGATGTCTTCATTACCGCGGCTAAATGCTGATCTGCACCTGACATTGATTGCTTCTGTCCCGCATCTAATGTCTTTTGTACTCGACCCATAGAACCGTCATTTGTGAAATCCCTTCTTCTATTAATAACCTCCATGTGATCTCATATTTCACCCTTTGATGGAAATGTCGAGCAGAGCCAACACCTCCCGCTCGGCACCCATGCGATATGGCAATCTTCATGCGATAATGATCGTAACTAGAGACTCAACGCAAAAAAAATACATACAGTGCATAATGGAAAAATTGCAGGTCGCCAGGTACACGGTGTAATTGGCAACTACCGTTCCCCTGACAGCGTAACATCGTGGCTATTGTTCGATCTCTGTTGACTACTATTACCGCCGGTATACTGTGATTTGAAGGTTATTAGATGTGCCCCGTGAACTTCACGTCACCTTCGGATCAAAAGTCTATGGTCTCAATAATAATAATAATAATACACGAAAAAAGGTGTAAACGATGGACGAAGAGTGCCTGCAGAGCCAAAGTGGAGCACCGCGCTTCTGTTGTTGTTATAGGATGGAATTTGAGAAGAGATTTTGACGGCTTCCGCTATAATTATGCGCTGCTAGTTGAGGGCACCTGGAACAATAATAGTAATGCTGGGTATTATGTAGACGGGCATTAGAGCGCCTTCTCAGGTGATGCGGTGCTGCGCTTCCTGTAGTGTGTGACCAATTACATTAAAAGTTATGAAAATACGAACTTCATTAGGAGCTGTCTAATGTCGATCGGCCATAATAGAGCGATCAGTTTTGGGAAAATTGAGGAAGGAATTTTTACAAGAAGCTGTTTTGGGAAGATTGAAATTGAATCGGTGAAAAATGTGAAAAAGTATTAAATTTTAAAATTCTTCGATCACTCAAATGTTTGCTGCCTTGAAACAACAATTGTGCTTTTTGTATTTTAAGTGTGGGTATTTTTATCACATGCATTATTTATTACATATCCCACATATTTTTCGGGATAAGGGCAGTGATAGATTTACGCGTAGTCCCGCGAGGCCCGGGCCTTGGGCGGCAAATTTTAGGGGCGGCAAAATTTTAGAAGCTGCAAAATTTATAGAACGATTAAAATTTAAAAATCAATTTAACTTAGTTTTGCTCTGTACTCTGAAGCACTCTGAAAAATGAAGAGATCCAAAGTCGTGCCTGTCGTCTCTTGTGACTATAAATGGTTTTCAAATTTTTCGTAATGATCGCCAAGGACGCACTGGTGGTGGTGTTGCTAAATTTCTTAGGGACTACCTAAAATGTAGGATTATCGGTCACTCTATGAACCTTTTTATGGCATTTATTTGTATTGAAGTCTCAAATAGTTCTGAAAAATTTTTACTTGTCAGTGTTTACTCTCCCTATTTAAACCTGATAATTCCGCTGAACTGGAGGAGACCCTGGAGCATCTTTCTGATACGTATGCTCACATAGATGTTTCCGTTGATTTTAATGTAATTTTATTAAAATCTTCCAGTCAAGAAAAATTCTTCAATCATAAAATCCAGACCTTAGGCCTTGTTCAAATGAACACCTTGCCAACTTACTTTAATGCGACGAACCCATCTCTACTTGATGCCTTCCTTTGTTGCGAACCTAGTATGATTCTCTTTCAAAATCAAATATCTCCTCCAAGTTATTTGGACCACGACATCCTATTTGTTAATTACAGTTTTCGTGTTGAAGCAATTACCAGAAAAACTATAGTGTCTCGTGATATTAAAAATATTAACCGCGATCGGCTCCTGGATCACTGTTAATTGCTTCCCTGGGATAATATTTTTGTAGAAGACATAGATTATAAAATTGCTATCTTTACCATCCAGTTATATTGATGAATTAGCAGCCCCGCGTACTAAATGCCTGAGTGATAAGTCTAAACCATGGTTCTGTACAAGTCACTTATCGCTGAAAAGGAGTATATCATCGTTTCTGAGTGAGTTGGTATGTTGTCTATTCTTGCTAGACTTCTCCAAAGATTTTGATAACGTCAATCATTTCGTCCTTTTACGCAAAATCTCTACATAATTTCGTTTTTCTTCTTCTGGCCTTACGTTTATGTAAAGCTTTTTAGCTGCCCGTTCACAACTGGTGAAGATTTCCCATTTATTTTCCTGGTCCGGATTCCGTAAGCGTGAAAATTACTGTGTGCACGGCCATACGGAGTCACGGCCATGTTTTTGATTCCGCAACCGTGCCCATGAGCTTTTTTAACTCACAGGAGGGAAAATTTATACACACTTGAAACGTTCTTGAGTACGTAGTGATGGAAACGAAAAAGTGAAAAAATAATAATTTCTTAGCAACTAAAAAATTTCAACTCGCGCACTAAGCTTTTAAAATGAACTTATTCAGCACAACAAATTTCACAGTCGATTGCGGAAACGGGTGAATTGAAAAAGTGCAAACCGCTATGAATGTGAATTAATTTTTGTTGTTTGCACAGGCAAACGATTCGCGCTTACGGAATCCGGCCCCTGGCATGCTTTTTTCTGGCTTTCCTTCAGGATCTATCTTAGGCCCTCTACTGTTTAGTATATGTATATAAATGATCTTCCACTAATAGTAAAGCATTCTTACGTACATATGGGTAATTCTTTTACAAACCGAACACCTTTTCGACCGACACATCTCCGATTTGGCTGAAACTTTTTTCACGGATTCTATATCGAAAAATAAGACACACGTGCCCGAGGATTTCTTTTCCCACATATTTTCGATGAATACAAGTGATTGAAAATTTGAGAAAAGCGAGTTTTTTAGGCTGGGAGACTCATTTTTATAAATGTATAACTCCGGTTCTATTTCAGCTACAAACTTCTTTTCTTTTTCAATTTAAAGCTAAAGAACTGAATCTTGAGAAAAAAATATTTTAAATAATAATTATTAACAAATTCATATTGTTATTAACAATTTAATTGTTTAAATCAATTTTTTACAACGGCCCCAACCTCGTAGCAAGTTTTTCATAATTTTATCATATTCTCCATTAAATTTTACATAAGAAACATGTTTTCAAAATATGGTACCTTTATTTTAACTACTTTTAAAACATTAATTTTCCAGGGTATACCTAGAACTGAATTTTGAATAACAAAGGCATAATTTTAAGAGAAATCCCAAATTACGATGAACTCTACCACTTTTATATTAAACTTTTGTTGATCCGAGCTATAGTTTTTTTATTAACGAAAAAACGTGTAGTGCTAAGTATATAAATTAATGCAGCAAAACTCTGTCATTGTAGCGACTAGCAACGCCGTCTGTACTGACTTGCAGCGATTCCCCGTATTTTAATTTGTGGTTGGATTATTTATGACTAATATTCAACAAGAATGACTTCTATCATATAAAGAATAGTGTTCAATACGAGTAATTTGTACGAGAATTGTCTCAAAAGTAAGTTCCACTATTTTTTTAAATCCGATCCAAAACAAAACGAGAGGAAGTTGACAAAAAACCGTCCTATCGCTCTGCTGAATCCAGAAAAAAAACTTCATTTGGAACGAGTTTCATTCCAACGAGTTTATTAGATATTAGAAAAACTAATCAATTTAAGGTGCTTGTGACCCTTAGCGCAAGTCTTTCCATTTAAACAAAAAAAAGGCTTGACCGCATGTTATGAAATTTTTTTCAGAGCATATTTTCGTTAATACGCGCCGATCGGCACCCCAACGAAGTCGGTATCATATTTGGTACGCGCGATATTGGGCAGGTACAAAAATCACGAACTTCGTTCAAACAAAAAAACGGCCCGACCGATTTTTATGAAAATATTTTCAGATTATTACTTTAGTAATACGCGTCGATCGACAGCTCAATGAAGTCAATATCATTTTTGGGTCGCGCGATATCGTGCATGTACAAAAATCTCTTACTTGGACTACAAAGAAACCGCTCGACCGAATTTTATGAAAATCTTTTCAGATCATATTTCAGTTAATACGCTTTGATCGGCACCTCAACAAAGTCGATATCTTTTTTGCGTTCGTGCAGGAGAAAATGACCACATACGTACGCACACACATGCATACTTCTTCTCAAATTTTTGCTTAAAATGCTATTGGGACCTTGAAAAATGAGAATACGTTGAAAATTACAATTTCGATTTTCGGACCGATTTCAATAACTTCCCTATAAACTTTGAAGTTAATAAGAGGGCGGCAAAATTTTCTTCCGCCCCGGGCGGCTGATACCCACGCTACGCCACTGGTCTGCAGTTCTCCTTTTTAGCTTGAAAACTTCCATCGTTGCCCTTGTGGGCTTTAAGCCTAAACGTCTATCGACGTACGTTTTTAACGAATGTAGACGAATACGTATCTGCACCGTAAATCGTGAACTACAATCGACCATAATAATCGCAGTAGCCATTGTTTGAAATTAAGTCTGAATATAAAAAAAATATGAGGTTTTGACATTATAACGCCGTCATCTGAGATCCAAATCCCATAAGACGGCGTTATATTACGTGTAACGAAACATTAACGAAAGCAAGTACATGTGATGTACGTTTATTATAGTCAATCATTAATTTTCGCGGGGATTGACGTACGTTCTTTCACGTCTATTATAGTTCCGGCATTACGATGTACTCCCGGTGGCTTTGGTTTCGATCTTCATTTGCGGATCTCCAATCAAGGGCGGATCCAGAAAAGTTTTTTAGGGGGGGCGATCTGAGTAATAAAAAATTTTAAGGATATTTATTATTTGTAATGTTTATATGTCAATGAACTTGTGAATATTTATTTAAGTACACTATTTGAATGCTTCTACTTCGGGATATGTCTAAGAAATAAAATGAAATCTGAGTGAAATGAAAAAGAGGTTGAGGCTGTAAATGCACATTTATCTATAATGTTTTGAAAAAACATTTTTATGCATGTTCGTGAATTACTTGAATTGCTCCATCACCTTAAAAGAAAACAATTCGCAGAAAACTTTCGCTTTTGGAATATACAAATTAATACAGATAGTGTTATTGATAGATACGCCAATACTAGAAAACATAGGATCGATTTTGTTCTATAAATTTATTTTATAAGTTTTTATTATTAAATTTATCTATATATAAAAATGAATGCCGTGCGTTAGTCCCGCAAAACCTCGAAAATGGCTCGACAGATTTCAATAATATTTTTTTTGTTTTGTTCGTCTCAATACAGGGGTGGTTTTAGAAAAAAAACCATTTCAAAAAACCAAAAGGAAGAGCTGCAAAGCCAAAAAAATTGGTAATTTTGGGATTTTTCACCTCACATTAGTTACAATAGCTTCATGGCCTACCTATATATTGTTTAACCGCTGCGTAAATGTGAAATTGTCATTAAATTAAATCGGTAATTTCTCAAAAACCCCAATCTAATGACAATTTCACATTTACGCAGCTGTCAAACAATATATAGGTAGGCCATGAAGCTATTAAAACTAATCTGCAGTGAAAACTCCCAAAATGACCAATTTTTTAGAATTTTCAGTAGTTCCTTTGGGGTTTTCTTATTTTTTTTAAACCACCCCTGTATTGAGGCGAGCCATTTTCGAGTTTTTGTGAAACTAACGCACGGCAATTGATTTTTATATAGATAATTGAAAATTACACTCAAACATTATCTTATTAGCATCTTTAAGGTATTCTCCATCATTCTCATCTGGATTACCTTCAACATTTGTAGTATTTGTGAGCATTGGGAAACCTGTAAAATATCCATTGTTCTTTATATGCTTCCACCGAAAAATGCGTAAAAGCTTTTAATTGGTGTTAATAAGAAAATATATAAATGTCGAGTTTTTGCATTATGCCTCAGATTGCGGTACATCTTGAAAACGGTCAACGTGTATATTTCACTGAAGAAAATACTCTCCAACGAGCTTTCCAGCCACCAAAAACTACACTTACTGAATTTTTCACACTGTGCCAAAAACTTGATATTTTCGGACAATTCGCAACAACATTGTTATATACCGACGTACCTCGCTATTATACATGGAACAAATCAGGTAAAAAATTGAAGCCACGTAGACAAGGCGAACCACATCCAACTATCGCACGCGTATTGAAAGCAAAGACATTGGGACGGCTTTACACAATCCATCCAAAACAACGTGAATGTTTCTTTTTGCGTTTGTTGTTGCTGAATGTTCCAGGACCAACGTCTTTCGAATTTTTACGAACAGTCAATGGTCAAATATTCAATACATTTCAAGATGCATGTCGGGAGTTGCAATTGCTGGAAGACGACAATCACTGGAATCTGACACTTACTGATGGAGCATTTGCATCCACGCCGAATAACATTCGTCAACTGTTCGCAATTATATTGACGACATGATACCCAACAGAACCATCGGTTTTGTGGGAAAAATACAAGAACGGCATGACTTCGCAGAAATAGACAAACAAACCAATATCCAAACTCTCGAACTTTTATAGGAATAATTGGTTTTTCGTTAATGGTTATAAATATTTGTTCAAGATTTGAATTTTGAAGATTTGGATTAATTTTAAATGTCTTAAGGTTGGGTGCAGCGAGTCGGAAAGGCATCATCTTTGTCAATTTACGCGCCGGAAAACAAAACCAAAAACATAGTTCACCGGCAAGTTTTGTAAAAAAATACATACATAGGTAATTTTGGTCACACTTAATATGAAAGCATATTGAATCTAATGTCTCCAAATTTTACAGAAATAAGTATTGGTTCTTTCCTTAGATATTGCGAATAGTTTGATTTTCAATATTTGCATTAATTTCACATGTTTTGACGAACACAATTTCGTAATATAAGAGAAAATAAAAGTTGGTTTTTTGGCATTGCTTTTTCCAATTATAAAATATTTGTTTCATTTTTCGATTTTGTTTTATTGTGGTCATAGTTCAAATAAATGTATTTTGAATCTAATGACTCCAACTTTTATAGGAATAGTTGGTTTTTCGTTAATGGTTAAGAAGAGTTGAATTTTGAAGGTTTGGATTGATTTTAAATGTTTAAGCGTTGGGTGCAGCAAGGCGCACCGGGTCCCAGCTATCCATAATACAGAAAATAAGCGGTTCATTGAGACGCTTCATCTATGTATGAAAATTCATATCTCGAAAAATGCCATGTCAATGGATGGTTTTTATTGTCTCGATCAAAATGTCAGATATCTAATAGTTTCACATTTTGTTATTTGGAATCAAAAATACCATAAAATTGCCTTTTTCAAACTCTCCTACTGTATATTAAAATTCATATCACCTGATTACTACTATTGGCTTATGGGAGCAGCATAGGCGCGCCGGGTCCCAATTAGTAATAAATAAAAGTAAAAATACTAGTTATTAATTTCATTTAAAATTCAAATATAAAGTTGAACATTTTACTATTAGGTATATTTCTCATAAAAAAACTTTAATTTTTTTTATTTTAGGGGGGGCGATCGCCCCAATCGCCCCGCCTGTGGATCCGCCCCTGTCTCCAATCCTGATCGAACCAGTCAGTTTTAGTCTGTTTTGGGGCCCAGCCTAACGTTTGCTGCCCATTATATACTGCTTTACATTTTTTCCCACTTGTCGTTAATGTTGGGTTGTTCGCCTTCTACTTCTCTCATTCTCGCATTCTGGTAGGGATCTCTTCTTTTTTCAAGTTTTAGCTTATCTATGTTGTATTTTGTTTGTGTTTGCCCTTTTTGCGTTTTGATCGTTACCTTGATTCTAACCAAGACTAGATAGCGGTTAGAGCCACATCACGCTCTCTCATGGTTTTAAATCCAGTATACTCGTACTTAGAAATTAGATAAACATTTCAAATCTTATTACACTTACTGCATATGGCTTAATAATCGAGTTAATGCACTTTTGTTATACTTATAAATGCGAATATGTGATAAAAAAGTAAAAAGATCATTGAAAAATGTGATAGATCTGATAAAATTTTATCACATCAATCCATTTCTTCTTTTAATATGATTTTTATCCTCAAATCATGTTTATTTTTCGTATTACAACTATGGATGTTACGAATGTTTGCATTGATTCGCATCATTTTAAACATTCTCATCGACATTCGCATTCGCAAAACATTCGCATTACTTTATGCCGGTGCCGTGTCGTGGCTCGTGGAAAACAAAATTAAAATACGACAAATTGACAAATCTGGCTCTCAAATATCTGAGCGCTCCACCGGCCAGCGTTCCAAAAGGAGCAATTGTTCAGTCCAGCCGGCCTTTTTTAGGAGCCGCTTAAGGCCTCCATTCACAACAGGCCGCCGGCAGGCCGTATCCTTTAAAGCTAGGTCAGCAGGTACCTCCCGATGAAGGCTATACATTACTTAGTCTGACTGAGGGATGAGGACTTGAGGCATATGTCTGACAGGCCGTGGACTGCAGGTGACCTCATGATCCCCTACTTACACAATAGCGAAGACGACCGTTTAGCGTAGTAGTTTATGACCTCATCGAAAATTTTAGACTGAATGGAAGTTCAGATCTTCAGGCACGGACTGACGATAAATACTCATACACATAAAGATTTTTGTCAGTTTTCTTGGACTGCAGGCCCAGCAGTTGACGGTATGGGTAAGTTAGTGCGTGGTTATACTTAGCCTCAAGGCGAGAAACCTTCAGGCCATGGCCCGCCGGCAGCCTGTATTAGAAATATAATATTCCTCTCTTGAACTTTGACTATTAAATACGAGAAGTAGGAATATACTGTATATTGGTCTATTGTTCTAATATATTTTCATATCCTATTTAAGTAATAAAAAAATGGGGCCTTAATTGAATTAAATTTTTTTAATGCTATTCCTAAACATTCGTATTCGCATTTGCATTCGCACTCCGAATATTCGCATTCTTGAAATTCGTGAAAAATATCACATTTGTAACATCCCTAATCACAACTCAGACTGATACAAGCTTTTACCTATTTTCCCATTGAATAAAAACTTCGAAATGCTTTGTATGTCCTATTAAATATTTTCAAAATCGATTTTGGATTTTAGCAAGTTCATAAACCTTCTAATTTTTAAGTGAAACCTTCATCTGAATCTCTTCTCTCGATCCTGATTTTCCCCTGATGAATAATCCCACCTCCATAGAAATACTTCAGACTCTCTACAACCGTCAAAAAATGAAAACAAAAAAATCAAAAAGAATTAAACCTACCACAATACAAGCATTTATTCTTTGACACAAATAGCATCATTTGTGGAACTTCTATGAACCGAAAAAGGAGCTTTAGTAATTCAATATTTGATTTTTCCCTGCTGTAAAACTTTCTTAAATAGGCTTCACCCGACGACGCACACGGCAAGGAAGCGCACAACAAAAAAAATAAAAAAAATAAATAAAAATAAAAAGATATCGATTGCATGCCTGAATACATCGACAAAAGGACAAGGACTCGAAAAGTGAACTAATTTCACGATCGATTAAACAAGTCGCGCAAAAATGTCTACAACCAGACAACGAGAATGTCCTATAGGGTTAGTCCTGGATATAAGCAAATCCGCAAACATAGACCTATCCTGAGGGCTTTCCAAGCAATGGAACTAATTTGTGTAAGCGTCTAGCTAGGCTCAACATTTGTAATCCCTTGTTAAGCCGAATCCCTTGCCTTGTCTGTCATGCCATAAGCCTTGGGACAACGAATTGATAGTTTGGTATTTTTGGGTGCATGTGTGTTTGTGTATATACGGTTTCTTTTTCCAACTTCTTAGTCAGAATTGAAGGAGACATCCATGTCACAGGTACACAATTCTAAATCAGGTAAAGAAGCGAAACGACAAACGACAAGGAGACATCCTGTATGTAGGTATGTGTGGATGTGCTTTTGGACCTGGATGACATGACACAGCAATTTCATGGCTAAAAAATAGGAAAGAAGAAATCTCAAAAGGATGGCAATTTTTTGGCAGACCTGATAACCATCTATGCTATGACAATGGCAAGTACATGCTCATCCTTAATTTTTATCTACCGGGGGATTTCTGTCTGTTTAATTTGAAAAGGAAGTGCTGATTCAGGTAGAAATTTCAAAGATTGTTTGCTGATAAAATTCTTCTTTCGATGATAATGGATCGAGAAACTATTGGTGGTTGTTTGTCTTGTGAAAGATTCGAGTTTATATTAAAGTGGATTAGGAACAATTACTATGGTTGAAAGGGTTTATGAATCAATTGTATTGTTTGGTTTTCCTGGTAAGTTATATAAGAAACATTGAAGTATTTTGTATCGATATCTTACTTCTTCTAGACAAAAAATATATGTGCACGTATGTGCCAAAAATGTTTTGTGTACACTTTATCAACTGATGGGAGTTTTTGTGTGAAAGCCAGGAGATCAGAGATAATACCTAAGACTATTCTATCTAGAGTCTAATATGGAGCAGGAGGCTCTTATCGGTAAGATAGCAGAGAGAACAATTTTAACAAGTTGCCAATCCCAACAAAAAAATTTCACTCCACAGATTTCCTTTTAATACTACCGCTGCAGAACGCTGATTTCGACAATCGAACAGGAACAAATATTGAACACAGGTTTTTTTTTTCAATCGAAACTTTCCGAGATAATTGGGTGGCACGGGTGGTTTGGAACACCCTGTATATCTTCAATAATTTCATCTACTGCAATATCGGCTATTTGCACATTATCACAATAGATCCGGATACATTCTTTGCAGAATATGGAACAAGTAATTTGTAAATTTCTGTATAAAAGGGAGAAAAGTCGAAAAAAAGCTATGTTCGAGTGGACATATTTCGGTCAATTTTTAACGAAATTTATTTTTCAAACTAGCATCTTAAAGGAAATATTGTCTACTTTTTTTTCTAGAAGGCAATGCCTATACATATCTCTGACCCAAAAAAAGTTATAGGCTAAAAAGCAAAAAACTAAAAAAAATCAAAATTTTGGCTTTTTTTTATTTTTGTTTCAACATTTTTGGCACAAAAACTTTTTTTCCAAATTTTTTCAATTAGCCATTTCGATGGGAAATTTAATTCTCTACAAAAAGTTTTATATAAAGTATATCAAAATTTTTCTTCGTTTGCGAGGTATATTGAAAACACTGAAAAGGGTCCATTTTCACCCGAATCTCCAATTTCCACCCCCTAATTTAATAGCACTCCGCGGCTTTTTCTTCTTAAATGATCCATTGACCGATTCCTGCAATAAAAACCCGTGAAAGTCTTAGTTCCTTATTGCCCCGTTTTTGAGGACATAATCAATAGCCTATAATAAGGCATACATAATAGGGTGCCAAAGTTCCGCTTGGATCGGATCTTCACCTAGTGGACGGTGCACCTATTTGTACACCTGGTATTCTGGTATTGCCTGCGTCACAGCCTTTAACGGCTGGTTAGCGGGATTATCTTGTTTCAGGAAGCATAACACTCCGACGAGGCTGTCTCATGTTAATCCCGACTGTTGCGTCTCAGCGGACTGCTTAAAAAAATGAACTCATACAACATCCAAGAGTTTAAAAGCGAGGTTCACTGCTTTCTTCCAGACTACACCGCTAACCTATCATATCCTTCTTGTATTTTCGAGCTAAGCTTACTACTAGACATTGCCCCATGACGTGATGACATGACGGACTGGTAGTATAAAGGTCCTTGTAGGACTTGAGCCTCTCGAAATCTCTTCTGCCAGTTGCTTCTACGTTTTGTTACTTCACTCCAGTTTGTTATATATGTATCTTCTATTTCTTGGTCGTTATATGCCTCCTTTTCCTGTTTAAAATCCGGTTCCTACACACGGCCACCCTAACCACAGGGCTAAATGGGCTGTAGCCTCAGGGCGCAAGCCTTTTCGGGGCGGCAATTTTTGTTGGTTTTTTATTTTCTTGTTATTTTTAGTTATGAGTTATTTTTATTCAAAATCTTCATTACAGAAATAATCAAATAACGTTTTCTAATGATTGGTTATTCGTTATGGGAATTGTTTATGAAAATTTGAAAGATGCTTTGAATAAAATTTACGACTTCTTTAACTTACGACTTTCTTAACTTTCAAAGGCCTGCAACAAAATTTAATGCTGAGGGGTTGGTTTTAAAATTAGTTAAATTCACTGGAAACTGCTATTATGGTAGCATTTTGGGGCGAAATATTGGAAATCATTGATAAAACTCATAAATCACTTTAAAAAGTTGTTACTACTATACAATCAGACCCGTTACAATGGGAGGGCAACTGGAACGAATTGCCCGGGCCCCAGATCATAGGGGGCCCCAAAAATAAATTGCAAGCCAAAAAGTTTAACCTGTTCCGTTCTAGGCTGCACTAAGTAACTTAAGGTCTATTCGGAAATCAAGAATCGATCTCCTTCTGAATGTCTGAATGAACTTATTCTTGCACGGATTTTAAAAAATATTAAATATGTAAAAGATTTTTTCGGGAATCGTATAGAAATGACGTACATTGATCAATCAAAAATCGTAAAGAAAACTGAGACTTTTCTCGTTAGCAACACTGTTCTTCAAGATATTAGAAAAATCATAAAGATCGTGAGTTTTACTGTTTTCCACGATTCTAGTTAGCAATCACTAAATATAGCAACAAACATTAATCTTCAATCATTTTATTTATTGAAATTAATATAAAATTGACAGTTATTTAAATTATTGAATGCTATTATTTTGATAGCTTGTCAACAGAAAATGGCCTACTTTTATACGATTCCCGAAAAAATAGCATGTTCAACGCGTTAAGAAAAGTGAGTTTTCCAGCTTGTGAGTTGTGACATTTACACTCACTGGAAAACTATCACTTTTCTTTACTTGTACTTGCAATTCAATTTCCTTAAAGGGGCGCCAATATTATTTTACCCCCAGGCCCCGCATTACCATTATTGAATTATACGCTTCTTTGGAAAAACCTGTACAGTCGAAACGAAATACAGAATCATTTAACCTTTATAAATCTGAAGATATACAATTGTCCGAATGTGATCAGTACAAACGAATACGCAAAGGAAAAAAACAGTACGACGAAAATACGTCGAAAGAAGTTGATTTCAAAAATAACGAATTCCTCCTAAGTACATATAATACCCTTGACACACTATACCTTCATTATGATGTAACTTTCATTATGATGGTACAGGAAATGACGGTATGACATATTACACTTTTAGTAGAGAGAAATTGTAATTTAAAAAGTGATGTAATCGGAACTTAAAACAAAATTTTTTTTCACTTCATACATGCACCTGAGTAGAAAACCGAAAATTTTGGAAAAATCAAATGCGAGCATAGCAAGCAAAGTGCATGTCAAGTGAGGTATGATATTCTGATTGTTTTTTGCTTTATTTTTAAGTTGTTTTGATTTGCAATATTTTAGAAATTATTTTTATAGTAGTAAAAATAACATCCTTTCAAATTGTTGCTTAACTAACGTCAAATCAAATTCTTTTATTTTAAAATGTATTTTCTAGTTTTCCTGAAACAAAACACGTGTTCAATATTTTTTTAAAATCTATCTGACAATACAGAAATTGACTAAACCCCCCCCCCCCGTTGTGGCGAGGGGTAACTCTAAAATTTGAAATGGCAACCCTGATTTTTTTCACGGATTCTGATTCTCCGAAGAGTTCGAATTCGAAGATATGAGCACCGAATTTCATGATGATTATCTCAATAAATACGCGATGAGTTTTGAGTTTTGTTTGGGGAGCGAAAGTCACACTTTCCCCCAAAAAGAATTCTTTTTTGAGTAGTTAAATTGCGCCAATTTAAAGTATTGTTTTGGCGGGTGCCAGCCTTGAATATAAGGGGAATGAGGAGATTACGATTGTCTATTTGTGTATGCGTTTGATTCATTATAGGGGAACCCAATTTCATTAGGGTGTGTAAGAATATCTCTATATAGATAATTCTCTATCCTTTTTTTAATTTTTATAACTTTTTTGTTCTAACAACATTTTTCTTATTCACTCTTGTAGTCTGGCAAAAATATAATAAAAAATAATAATTAAAAAAAAAATTTTTTTCGTTCCTTTTTTTAAATAAGGCGTATACCCGACGGTGTGTGTACAGTCCTGCAAATAACCTTCTGATGCCTGTGACATGGCCGAGGACTATGTTTAAATCACGGTCACGAAGGATTGATATTCAAGATGAGTAAACTCCTACCACAAGATTACTGCCAATTGCTTGAGTCATACCTATCTGATCGCAAGTTCAGGGTCATCAATGAAGAAGCACATTCTGAATTTTATCCGATACTAGCGGGAGTTCCGCAGGGAAGCGTATTGGGACCCTTCCTATACCTACTATATACTGCGGATATACCAACAACAGATAACACATTTATCGGTACATTCGCTGATGACACCGTAATTATGTCAACAGACGTATCCCAACCAAAAGCAGTAGAAAAACTCCAACGAGCTTTGAATCATGTTAGCAAATGGACAGCAGATTGGAAAATCAAGCTTAATGAGGTTAAATCAGTCCATGTGACATTTACGCTGCGTCGCAAAAACAACAGCTTACATACATACCTCAATGGAGTGCAAGTACCCCAGGCAGAATCTACAAAATATCTTGGTCTCCATTTAGATTCAAGACTAAACTGGAAACATCACGTGAGACAAAAAGCTGAACAGATTCGACTAAAACAACGTCAAATGTACTGGCTAATTGGACATCACTCCAAAATGAACCTGTATTGTAAAAGACTAATCTACCAGTCTATGCTCAAGCCGATATGGATGTATGGTGTGCAGCTCTGGGGTTGTACCCATAAATCTAATCGAGACGTAATCCAACGAAGCCAAAACAAATTTCTTCGAATGATCACCAACGCTTACCGCTACGTGACTAATAAAGAAATACATGCTGATCTTGAAATAAAATGGATAGAGGATGTCATCCGCGAATATGCCATTAAACACGAGAAGAGACTTCTTGCCCACACCAACGTTGAGGCTATACAATTATTGGATACTACCAACGAAATAAGACGGCTCAAAAGATTAAAACCACATGAACTAACTGTATAACAATAGATGAATACTATACCTACAGGGAACTGGACACTGGTGCAGAAATCCCATACAAGTTATACTTACACTTTAAGTGCTATTGTTAATCATACTAATAAATTAATATTGATTAAGATTGTAGTAACCATACCAATAAAGGTGTTTAAAAAAAAAAAAATCACGGTCGGTGTTCGCCAGTTGTAAGGTCATCTTTTATTTTTGGTGTGTTCTCGCTATGTTCATACAGTCATCAAACCCAAAAGAAGACGGCGGTCTATCACCAAGTGGTTTATTTTGTTTGCAGTGATTCTATCTGGAGCTGCGTAGGTAGCTTTGGAGATATTCTTGCGCTTTGCTATCTTATTGCTAGCCTTAAACCGGTTTTGAGAACATGCTTTGTCTGGAATTGACTGACTTTTTCAAGGTAGCAGTCTCTGGCCCTCAGATCTCTGGCTTGCATGTTGTTTCAGCATTATACTTTAACAGGTCATCGAGTAGAGTTAGAACAACAACCAACCACGAAAATCTTCCAGCCAGACACAAAATGACTGGTGCCTGTGACGTCACAAATCAATTGGCACAGCGCGAAGAAAATCCAAGATGGCAGAAAAGGTTAATCTTGCGGGTCAGTGCCGGATTTGCCAACAAGCAAAACAAGCAATTCCTTCTAGGCCCCCACCCTCAGAAGGCCCCGCGTCTCTTATTTTTTGTTTGGTTGGTCTTTAGATAAAATGGAAGTAAAAAATTTCTTTGGCCATAAGTTTGCATAATATACAACCGTCATAGCTTTGCGACTAAAACAATAATAAATTCTACGTTGAGACTTAAGATTAATAAAAAAAGACGAACGTGTTGGGTTAACCCTATTTTGGAAAAGAGGATGAGTCTGGGTGAATTCCATCATCTAGACAGCAAATTAGAGGGAAATCCCCTTAAATTTTTCGATTATTATCGTGTGAGCCTCAACACATTCCAATATATTTTGGATGCCATAGCGCCAATTATCATCAGGGATTCTTACTTCAAACAGACTATTCCTCCTGCGGAACGTCTCAGTGTGACTCTACGGTAAGGAATTTTTTTTTAAAACAAGCATTTTCGTATTAGAAGTCGAAACACAACAACAGTACAAACTAAGCTAGCTGCAACATATCTTGAAAGACGTTCAGATATAACCTGAGAACAAGACGGTCCACCATGACCATCATAAATCCCGCAAACGCATCTTATTAATAAAATATATTTAAGTTGCTAACTTATCATACTTATCCTGGGCACTACTACACTTTTTTATTTTGATAAAATAACTATTATTTATTTTAATAAAAACTCGCTCTAAACAGCACTTTCCGCGACACGAAAAACTTGTCTCTCTCTCGTTTTTAATGGGATTTTGATATTTCACTTAAATTCGTTGGGACTTCATACAACCTCATGCGTATTATATTCAAAAAAATAGCTTGAATAGAGAAAAACCTTTATGATTCGCGCGGCAACGCGAATTACATATATTGATGATTCAAAGAAAGATGACACTACTGAGGCTGGTTCACATCAAACTCAAGTGAAACCAATGTCGTGGTAACGGAAAAGCTTTTGCGTTATTCCCAGAATTAAATAAAATAACATTTTGTTAATTATTATTTTCTCACCGAGAAAAGATTATCAAATAATTTCCGTTTAAAAACATAAATATTTTCTCATCAAAAAGTCACGTCCAAAAGATATCAAATTATGTCTCGCCACCATGAAAATGCTTACCTTGTCAAAAAGAGAATTGAAAATGTAAGTGCAACACTGAAAAGTAGAAATAGCATAATTAGTCTGTCGTAAAACTTCAATCCGTTACAATCGCAATAAATGTGTTTTCTTTTCTAAAAGTTCGTTTGTTTTCTTTTCTTTTGGTGTGAATATTTCATTCTATTTCAGATCGGTATAGTTCGATTAATTTATCGGTAAAAATATAACTCGCGCGACCGATCCAAATAAATTGGATTCGCGAGGCACGCGCGAATACGCTTGTAGCCGCCTGTTCAAAGTCGCCTGCAGTGGACGATGCTTATAAGTAATTTTATGTTGGATCTGTCGCGCATAGCTGCATGTAGCCGCTCATGTAGCCGAAGCGCGTAGCCGCTCGAATACGATTCCAGTGGACGACGAGTCTAAATTTAAAACTAAAGGTAACTACGAACATTTCAAACTATTATTTGCGAACAACTATGTTCCAGGAAATGTTAGCGGACTTCAGTATTATGAGTATGGAACATGATAAGCTGCGATCTCCAGCTCTAGATGATCATCGACCAATTTTCTGCAGATAAGAGCAGATAGAAAATTATGTGATCGAAGCCATACCAAAAGCACTGTTTTATTTATGTCAAGTTGTTCAAAATATTGAAGATGTTCAATTTACAAGATGCTCAAATAATTAATTTGGGGAGGGGAGGGCGGAGGGTAGTTATTTTAGGGGCCCCATCACAATGTTGTGCTTGAGGGCCCCGCAACCTTTAAATCCGACACTGTTGAGGGTATATGTAAAATCCCATGTTAAATTGTGCTCGGACGCCCATAGCTATTCTACTACTAATCGTTGAACGAAGTGCGAAAGTTCTATGAGAAAATTTTCAAATTATTTTGACGTTTTCGTAATCATGGTATTCGACTTCTAGTATCCGAGACAGTTTACTCGTTCGTTAATAGCCTAGGTTATTAGCCTTATGCCAACCTTACTTGGCAGGGACTATGATGATAATATTAGCCTTTTATTAGTGGCAACTTTTTGGAGGTTATGATCTCATTTCCTGTCAGTCATATATACTACAAGTGAATTCAGCTATTCCACTGATAGTTGACCCCGTATAAGTAACTAAGTCTTACCTTAATACAGCAGATAATAGGTTTTAGCAGTAAAATTGATTTTTGTTCTTTAGAAAAGGGATAAGTTTCCATTACAAAGGAGCTTTATAATGAATTCATTGAATTTAGTTTCATACAATGGACACATTTTAATTAACAAATTCAAACTTTTAATTTAATTAATTTCTCATAACGAAAACATCTGCAATCTTCTGTTCTACTTCTTACTTTAACTCCCTAAAAGTAGTACTGGTATCTGCACTCAAAGAAAGTGCATCCAGAACAAAAGTTTTGTGGTTGTCTCAATTGTTAATGATCAAACCAGAATATTCTGAGTTTTTTTTTTAATTTCATTTCTTCTCAATATTAAGGATGAAGTTTCACCACCGTCACTTGATCACCTTTAAATAAAAAGCGTCTCTACTTAGAATTGACAAACAAGTAACTACCCCTATCCATGATGCCCGCTCAATATAAAGCAGTATAGTTGTAAAAGCTGAAAGCCATTAGTGTCTCCTTGCGATTCAGTACCTCGCAAAAATTTAAATAAAATAGAAAAGTTTACTCGAACCCCGATGAATACAAGGCAGTAACCTGCAGCACCACAGCTGCAGCCACCACCATTGCTCTGGGTAATAGGAAGCAAATTAAATTCACCGTCCATCTTTTATTTCCTTCAGGATGTGGACAATTTCTCAAAGGACAATGTCTTCAGTGTTTTCATTCATAAGACAAAGGAAAGGACAGAATGACAACGAAGACGAGAAAACTTAAATACAAACGCAAACAACCGGAGATCCTTGGAAGGCGCATCCAATTAGTGAGCTAAAGGGATTCAAAGAGGATTACCGTCTTAATACACAGGAAAGAACGGTGGCAGCAGCTATGGTGGTGGTGGCTCTCTGGTGGTAGATGGCTCCGGGTAACGTTCAAATAATAAGAGAAAACTACGGACAATAGAAAAGAATAGAACTGAAAGTTATTTACAGGAGTGGTAAATAAAAATGGGATTTAAACTGAAATGTACCAGGGACAAACCCAGAAAGTATAAACCCCTTGCAGCCTTTGTGTACGGGTAGAGATCCCATCTGAAGCAGAGATTCAATCGCAGAAACTACTCCCGGGAGTTTTTTTTTTTCAATTTAAATTGTCAATCCGTAAATAGTACTAAAGGGGGGACAACAATCGCCACCACCAGTAGCAGTAGCAGTACAGTCCCTGAAAAGAATACTGGAGAGAGACTTACAATGGATCCGTATCTCCCCATCCCGATAACATCATCAATTAAAACGCTGGTAACTGTTGGTCTACGGTGTGGGTTCTGGGTAGGTCTAGAGCTTGTTTCACAATAGGTTCTCCACCCATTCCGATCAAAGGCCGCGATGACTTGCGTTATGACGTCCGCTGTAATCACTACCAGTGATTTTGTTGATTTGCTTTTCTGGGTTATGGGTGCTGAATCCCATTCAAGCTATCTCACGATAGAATGTAGAGCAAGGCTAAACACATCCGCAGTTGTAATTCGTTCCCGATTTGTAATCCTATGGCATTAGCCGAATAATTTCCATTTAAAAGCATAATTTTGTGTAATTCTTAATTTTTTATGCAAATTAACTCACGCAGAAGCTACCAGAAAAAACAGCGAACAAAACGCGATTCGCAGATTTGTCCCTAATAAATCTTGGATATCTCATGTTTACATCTCCGTGTTTCACCACTTATCACCAGATCTGGTGCTTAATTACCCATGGAGGCTCCCATCATCTGCGCTGTCGCGGCTAATTTAGATTTTCCCAGAACTACCGAATCTCTCACCATTAAGACCATGTTCTTGTCTCTCTGTCAAAATATCAAGACGCCGGGTGACAAGTGGATGGAAAAGGGGTTCATCAGCCAACGCAACGCAACCCAACGTAAACTAGCACGATCGTTTGATGGCGACATTCTATGGAACTTCTACACTGCAGATCTATGGTGTGTTAGCGAGATGTGACTGTCATTGACATTGAAATCATTCCTGCCCAAGAGATGACGGCGGCGCTGTTGTTCGCCTGTTGCGTAACATTGGTGGTATAGTTGATGACTATCCAAAAAACTCACTGTGGTCCCTAATGTGATTATAATGAAGGCGAAGACAAGCCTGATGGGGAGACAACCTCTAAAGGTCAAACTTAGTACGGTCAATTAGTATAGAGACCTCAGTGTTTGTGCGTATATAGATAGAATGAAAGAAAGAAAGCGTCATTTCCGGGTATTCTCGAAGAACATCCATTAGGGGATAGTGTCTAAGAATGAAGGAGTCTTTTAAGATGAATTCGAAAATAACTCATCAACGCTGCCTCAAATTATGGGAACGCTCCGTTTCCGAACCCGATTGACAGGAAATTCACGTTAATGTGCGCGCGCAACTTAATTTTGTGTGAGATTAACAGCTTTTTTTTGACGTGTCACCTCCGGGACAATAGTCGCTGGTGGCTCCAGTCCAATCGTAAACATAACATTAACGCGTCTGATCCTCCGTTTTAATTGGCTACCTGAACTTCTGCTGATGCTCTTCTTATGCAATCCTTCAAAGGTTATACCGCCTCAAGATAAAACGGATTCAAGATTCCTTCGAGGTACGCGTCGTCGTCGTCTGTCTGTTCACCATGATGACTTTGCTTAAAAACCCCGACATAAGAGGACCGCAATTATTGTTGCCCTTAGAGGCACATATGTTTAAGGACTATGGAAGGATATTTTTAAGGATGCTTCTGCGTAATGTTCAAGACATATGGCGTCAGTTGGTGGATGAACAAAAAAATATTTTGTTAGATTAAGTGCCGATCCCAGAAGCTCGTGGGCTGGTTTACCTGACACCATTAAGATTTGGTTCTTCGATTTCTAGTTTAACAATATCTCAAGGATCAATGATTTATGAAGTAGACATCGATTGCGCATCAGCAAGAGGATCGCTTCTCGGTTAAATGATAAGAGTTTGAAGTGGACATATGTTTTAAAGATTGTGTCAAGTTAGGTTGAAATGTGGCCGTTTTCGGGGGTGATTTAGTGCTGGATTAAAAAAAAGTTAGGCCGGAAAGGAGTGTAACAAATATAACAAGAGAATAAAAAAAAACGATTTTTTTTAATCGTGACAAAAGATAGTAGAGTCGTTAAATAATGTAACATATTGCTGCTAACAGTGATGAAACAATCAACATGCTATGTTATCGTTAGCCTTGAATCATTCGTAGCTCTTGGGTTAATATTCATGTAAAACACTGTAGTATTGTTAAATTCATTACACTTAAAGTTTTCAACAGTCTAGATCAGTGGTTTCCAAACTTTATGATACTGCGACCCCCGTTACAAATGAAACCCTTGCTCCCCAATAAAATATGAAAATTTGCATACTATATGGGATGCGCCATCTAGACCTTCGGTATTTCAACATTGAATAACTGTGACATTTTTTAGCCGATTTTGACAAGTAAGCAAGATTTATTTAGGATACTCTCTACCATTTATTTCAACTCTATTTTTGAATAAAATGTCGATTAAATGACCACCTAAATTCTATACGCAAAAAGCAGTTCTTTTTCGGGGATCCTGCATAACATTGACCAGCAATTCGGGCGTTATAGGAGCAGCTATTTTGGCTCGTATGTTAGCTTAGAGTTCGTCAATATGGTCTTCGGCTTGCTGGCATAAACTTTACTTTTTAAATAACCCCACAGAAAAAAGTTTGGTGCCGTTAAATCCGCAGAACGCAGAGTCCACTCAAAATCCACATTTTTCGACACAACATGTCTCGGGAACTTGCGCTGCAAGAACTTCATCGGCTGCATTATGGCAAGGTGCGCTCTTTTGTTGAAAATAGAAGTTCGTCAGACCTTTTTCGCGCATTTTCGGACACGTGCACCTCCAACGATAGCGCGCTCCGTCGAGGATTTCTTGAACTTTGAAGAAAAATTTGCCGATGATAGTTTTGGGGGACATTGCGGACCAAACAGGGATTTTCTCGTCGTGCAGTGGTGTTTGGTGAATGACATGTGGGTTATGTGTTCCAAAATTCGACAGTTTTGTTTATTGACCCCGCCAGAGAGTGAAAAAGGAATTTCGTCTGTCATCAAATTTTGTCCCTAAAATATGGCTGGGCATCGATCATTCTTGCCACGGCATTTCCCTATTGCAAACGGCGCGACTTGTCCGTTGACTACATTCTTTAAGTAAGATTTCGACAGTACAAAGGGCTTTCCTTGAGCTCTCAGTCTTGAGTGTTGGGTAGGACACGATTATAAAATTAGTTTGTAAGAGGTGCCTCTTTTTTCTTTCGAGCCAGTACAATGTCATACTTCGAATGAGGGGAGGGGCTATCGTAATGCCAAAATGACAAAAACAAGCAAATTAAAAAAAGAAAGAAAATAAATACCAATGAAGATCATTTTTACAAGTTTAAGTCTAATATGCATTAAACGATAATTAGTCTAGGAGTAATTGAGTTTTAAATAAATTTTTGAAAACATTAATTTTTTTTTCGTAAACACCCTGTATTTTAGTAGATAGTGGGGATAGCCCCTCCCTCTAGAATAATTTTTTTCTCCTAATACATCCAGGAATCACGCCTGAAAATATTACGCACGTAGTCCAAAAAATGATTTATTGAGGGTCAATGGCAATTGGTACGGGAAAATGTATATCTTTTTTAGTAGATAATCGCATAATCTACAAACTCTGCAAATACTATTTTATGATAACACTTATCGTTTAAGAGGTATTAGTCACAAACGAAATTTTTTTCCCTAAAAATCACGCTTTTTTTTTTAAATTTCAAAATTTCGGAAGAAGCTCGAGAAACGATTTGAAAGCAAATAAGGCACATTTCTTATGAGTCAAATATCAACTTTTCGTCAAAAAATTGGAAGTGCGAGACATCAACATAATAATAGGTTTAAAACGGGGTGTGAATCCTGTTAAGAATTCATTATGATATTGTTATTGATTTCCTTCAATAGACCCACCATTATATATTTAAAAAAATTTAGAGGAGGTGGTGGGAATTCTTTAATTTGATTCCTACATAAAAACATAAAAACAGTATAAATGCATTTTTTATGAAACTATTTCTAATTAGTGGTCCGTGGCCGTATATTTATATTTTGCAATCCCACCTCGCCTAATTTCAAGTTGGAAATTTTGCTACTGCAAAAGAAGTAAGAAATGTCTCTCCAGTACAAAACTTCACTCCCTCGAAAAATGTAAGAAATGTCTCTCCATCCAATTCGTATTTACAATCTCACCACGACTCAGTTTAAATTGGATATTTTACTTCCGCAAAAGAAAGTGAGAAATGTCTCTCCACTACGTAATTTACAATCACACCTCGCTTCATTTATCTCGATACACGCTCATGTACCAGTAGGACATTATTTTTGAACCGGGACATTTAAAAAGACGGAGGCCTCGGTACAATTTACATCGTATAAGGGACAAATGGACTGCCCCCTTCTCCCAGACTCCTTAGAGTCGTTCCACTTCCGTTTAACTCTTAAGATCGGCGGCGGTACGACTCATTTGGATTATCGGCAACACTCTCTCTTACCGTTTCAACAACTTCATTGGAGGGTCGCGGATGCGGTCGAATAGGACGCTGGCGAGTGGCTACAGACCCGTACTCATAGAAATTCTACACCAAACTAGGAATTGTGTTGTCTGAGGGCGCCGAATTTCTCCCATATTTTTTACGATAAGCACGCACAGTTTTCACAATTGAAAGATTGCTTTCTTTCGGTGTGAATTGACTCATATCTAAAATGAATCAGAATACGGTGCCGGGCGGGCTCTCACCAACAGTGGTAGGGGAAAATCACATTGACGGAATCATTGGGCCCCGGCAGTCAGAATCATGTGAATTTGTCGAAATCGGCTAAAAAATGTCAGAGTTTTTCAATTGTAGAAATATCGAAGGTCTAAATGGCGATGAAATGTAGATATAGTAAAAGAGACAGAATAAAATTTAAGTAGGAATTAAAAAAGAGACCCAACCTCCGCTGGAAGGATGTCATAGACCAGGACGCTCAGAGCTTACGGATGCCAAACTGGATGACATCGGCTCAGAATCGGGAGCGGTGGTGAGTTGCGAGAGGCCAGGACCGGATCCCGGTTGCAGAGCCGTTAAAGAAGAAAAAGAAGCCAAGTCGAAATGTGCCTCGTCACTCATGATGATTTTTTTCCGAAAAGTGTCAATACAGAAGAATTGTCTATACCCGTTCAGTGGTCGGCAGACCGTCGATCGCGATCGACCGGTCGATCTTTAAGGTTTTCTTGGTCGATCGGCAAAAATTTTCCATAACATATATTTTTCTATTCTAGACAAAATTTTGACTGCATTTTGCAATTTTTATCATTCTATTTTAAAAAAAATTATACCCGAAGAAACGCATGTTCTATCCTAAAAATGTTGCCTTTAAAATGCAGAATTTTCTACGGGCAAATAATATACCATCATAATGAAAGTAACCTTCATTACCGTGGCAAAAGCCCACCATAATGAAAGTCCAAAATGAAAGTATTTTACTTTCATTTGGACTGTAATTTCGATTAAGTGACATCTGTTGGAAAATTGGAAACTACATTTTAAAATAAAATAATTTGATTTCACGTTAGTTAAGCAACAATTTGCAAATATATTTTCTTTACTACTTTAAAAAATATTTTTTAAATATTCCAAATTAAAACAGCTTACAATTAAAGCAAAAAAACATGCAGATTTATATCCTCGCTTGATATGCCAGATGCAAATGAAAGTAAAATGTAATGTGTCACCCCATCATTTCCTTGACCATCATAATGAGAATTACCATCATAATGAAAGTATAATATGTCACAGGTATAATGAGAAATTTAGTTGAGACACAACCCATTTAATAAATGTGTACGAAAATATTTAAAAAAGTTCTCATTCGATTTGAACATGTGAAATAAAGTGTAAAATAAAAATGTAGAATTTGATGTCAGCAAAATTCAAAATATGTTTGAAATGACTTGTTGATACGTTAACCAGTAGGCTTTGCAAATTTTAGTTTTAAAAAAGTAGTTGAGCTTCTGCAATCTTCATTAGTATTCATTTTATATTGAATTAAGGCAGTGTAGTGTGTCAATTTAAAAGTTTGTTTTGGTAACAAACAAAGATCGCGAGACCTTTTGGCGATGCAACGCAAGAATATTGCCAGAATCCTGTCAATAATAACGGGATACTAGCCAATTGGGCAACATGCAGCCAGATTGAGAATTCCGCATAACACCCACTGCCGCAGCTGCGGAGAAGAACAGACCAATGAGACAACTGAACATTTTCTTTGCGAATGCCCAGCTCTGGCCAATATCAGACACCGTGTATTTGGAAGCCTCTTCTTAAACGATTTGGGGGATGTTTCGAAACTTAAAATCGGAGATTTGATCCGGTACCTAAATTTGACGGGATGGATCTAAATCCCTAGCTCACTACTTCTTTCACGCAAAAGTTTTTCACGAGTGCGGCTACAAAACGGCGCACCTTAGCGCCAATTGTGTCCCAGCCTACGACTTGGATGGGACTGCCGCGCCTACCTACCTACCTACCATGTTTTGGTTTTAATCGTTAGAATAAATTAATTTATGATTTTAAAAAGGTGGTCGATTTTAAGACTAATTTTATCTGAGGTGATCTTACTACAGAAAAGTTTGTCGACCACTGCTTTAGATGCTCCATAACAAAATGTTATCGACTATTATCCCCAACTGTCGAAGCCATGATTGCCCGATTCATAGACAAAGGTAACAAGAATGAGAGTGATATTTCGCGCTGGTGAATTTAGTTGAACTTAGTTGTGTCTCGGATGAGCCTTCGTGTAGCTGATATTGGATGGGGATCTCATGCAAAACAGCGAAGTTCCTAAAAGCTCACGAGACTCGATCGAGATCGAGACTCGAAACCGTAGCTTTTAATCAGGTATTGTCATATGTCTTCCAAGTTTGGTCTACTGATCTGGCATTAATAATGGCGAAACAAAAATGATTTTGATGGCACAGTGTTTCGCAAAATTTGCAAGATAAGCGCCAGCTTCCAAGATGCGCAAAGCATTGTCTCGGTGGGAAATGCTACACTTAATACACCTTTTTTCTTACATCCAAATCGCCTTAAATGTTCGACAATAAATCCGCAAAATGTTCCTAGGAGAGTTATAAAAATAGATGCTACTTTTTTTATAAATGGATACTGTGGCAAAACTTCTCTCGCGTATCTATAAAAGAGATTCCATAAACTTAATTTTATTCCAAAGTCTTAAAAGATACCAAAAATGGAACTCAATAAAACTCAATACAATGTATTAACGGAAATTTACTATAGAACGTCCCTACAATATCTAAATTCAAGCCAGCTAAACTCCCAGCTACAATGTAGCATTTTCAAGCAGAATAAATGGAATTTTATCAATATCGCCACATTTATCTACCTCAGCGATCAAGATAATTTCATTGTCACAACTAGAGACAGATTTTCGCTTGCTTTCGACATTTTCACGTCCTTAATGCCTATCACCTTGATCTTGAAAATTTTCCACCAGGATGTAATCCAGCACCGACTTCTACAGCGCAATAAGTATACGAGCCTAGCACAGAATCCCGGGAGCTCCGCAGCCGAACCGGGCAGTCGGCAGCAGGTACATCGCCTTGTATTTATATATAGTATATTTCGATAGATCCAGTACCCGAAGCTAATGCTTCTGTAAGAGCGGGCATATATCACACGGAAGCCTTCACCACCCTCTACCCCAACAAAATTCGCCCATCAGACATGCCGATTGTCGTCCAAGGGCTATACTTGTATGTATGTACTCGGGCGGCACTTGGCCAGGATACGGGGATGCGATTGGGATGAAATTGGGAAGAGATAAATCTCGAGTACTTAAATCACTGTCAGCGATAATTTACTTCAGGACGATGTTGTTTATTGTTTCCCAGCGTCTTCCAGCGGGTAGGTATCCGCTATCTGTAGTACATCGGCTGTCGCATACCTCGTGCCCGGATCGAGGATTCCCTGGCTCCTGCGCACAGTTTGATGGGAGCCACCACCGTTCCTCTTTTGGAGCTGTCACTTCGCCCCATTCGAAGAACGGCTTAAGACGAGATATTTCGAAGATTTATCATCCCCGATCCGATGACGACAACAAACTGAAGGGAATCAATACTGTGTAAGGAGTTGAGATCGATATGGACGTGACGTAATTTGTGGAGTTCTCACTAATGAGCTGGATGGATTCAACGGTGGTCCAGCTGTTGCAACAATGTCTAGTGTGTAGTATGGCAGTGTCTTATGAATCCCCCCGTTGCTGGAAATACCAGAAGAAGAGTTTTTCCTTACGTTGTTGGCTGGTTGCGCATTAACAAATCGGTTCCGTTTACCGGTTGATTGTACCTGGACGGTTTCTATTTGTTCTCATCAATGGTGGGTATCTGACCCGTACGAGTCGCATGACTTGAAGAAAAAGCTAGCCGCATTCGGAGGTGATGATTAAATTAACAGAGGCAGCTCTCGCACGGTGATGGTACTCACTCCATTTACATTCCACCACGAAACCAATTCTTAAGTGTTTTCCTTATGTTTTTTTCTTCTACAATTTTGTTTTTGTTGTTTCTCACGAATTTCAGAATGCAGCATCAGTTGCGTCTAGTTTCAAAAACATACAAAAAAAATCTCTCGAAATTTTCATCCAAGAAGCCGATGTTAAAATCCACCGAAAAAAGCATATCAATCGCTTGGATAAACACAATGGAATTTCCACTGTCACTGTAAGCGGCGGCCACGAATTAACCCAAGGGACCACTGTTTGCACGATGTTTTGTTTGTTTGTTTACTTACCTGGACACCAAAATGTTTACCTGCGGAATTAGTTTTTAATAATAGGCCCCCCTTCTTCTGCTCCATCGCCGCTTTTGGACATTCTACATAGATATGGATTTAAAGAATCTATGCTGAAGGCGGGAGGGATACCTGCCGGAATATACCTGTAGAAGCAGTGATAGTTGCATGTTTTTTATTTGATTAGGAAAACAACTTTTTTTTGGACAGGCTTGGGTTACGTGAGAGGTAAGGTGAAGTAGGTTTCATCAATGTCATTCAAACAATACAAATTCGAAGCTGGGCTGACACGCTTTTTGGTAATAATGGGAATATGAATTGTGGATGTTTCATTTCGACACAAAGGACGATTAATTGGTGGTTTCGTGATTGTTATCTAGAGTTTGTTTAGAATTATGATAGCAGAGCTTTGATGTGGGTGTCCTTAAGGACAATGATATTCAATGCTTTACAAACTTTTTTAATGTTATCGCACTGATAAAAAAATTGTCTTGATTCCAGCAATTCGATAGTCTTCGTTTCGTTGTCTTGAATAGAAAAATTTTTCAGGCTTAACATGAGAATGATGACTCAGATTAAGACACTGGAAATTCTTGAGCCAAGCAAAAGTATTTCTTCGCTCAATACTTACATTTTTCGACCAAGATATTTCTTTCTCGAGCTTAGATTATTTACTTTTTTACTCAAGAAACTAAATTCTAAATTCTAAAGACTTTTTTCGGTTAGCGGACTTTCAAGCCCTAAAAATGTATCACAACCATTAAGACCGATTTTAGAACTTGAATTTTTTTTAAATTATAATATCACCGAGTTCGTATTTTTTTTACTTCAAGTCAACTTTTGTCTTCAGCCAAGACAATAAAACCAAGACTATGAGTATTGCTTATCCCGAGACAATTTTGTTTTCGTTATATCTAAAACATGAGTTGCTTGGTTCAAGAAAAAGTGCTTTAAGCCAAGAAATTTTTTTTATCAGTGCGCCAAATGAACCTTTTGCCTTATCTAGCAAAGTTTAAATTAAAATTTAAATTAATATTACTAATCTTGTTTGTACATATTCAAAATACAGCAATCGAAAATATCTATGAGGGTTGGGGCTTTTGTTATAAAAGAAAATTCATTCTTTTAAAGTCCAATTACAAAAATTCGTGGACTTGTGGAATGTCATTTATCACAACCGCCCAGGTCAGTACCAGATGTCAGAGTACACATTGAGTATTGACATCTGCATTTGAAATGACAAAGCTTACCACAAAATAGATAATAGTATTTACGTCTTCATCATCATCAATCAATCATCATCCCTAATGTTAACATAAGTGTCCGAAGCCTCTACTTCAAAGTTATATGAGTGTCCAAACTACGAAATTCCTGTAAATCCGCCATTAGGAAAATCAAGGCTTTTATAGTTTGGAAACAGTTAACCCACTTTCACCTATTCATTACACAATAGGAATTAGAGATTAGACACACATTCATGAAATAGAATGATGTCTGTCACTTAATTTTTAAACAGTCACTATACCGCCAAACGTTTCAAAGATCTGAACTTAGTTAGCCTTCATCTACTTATGCCATATTGGTCGCAACTTGCTCCGAGACACGTCGAAGAGCTCGTCGTAGGCCTGAACAAATGCGGCCATATTACATCCCAAACGCAAAGTGAAATTTGTATGCTTTTCTTTCTATTGCACGAAAGTTTCCAATTTGCTTTTGGATTTTGAAATGTCCTTTAAGCTAGGAAAGTTCAAGGGAAGGAATTCGCCCGTCCACAGATCCGGTCAAGGTTATCCTACGGGAAGTGAATTCTTGTCATTTTTCTTGTGACTGGATGCTTAGAATACCAAAACAGCTGATAGTCACAAAAGCTTGTGACTTATGACTGGTTACAATTTAGAATAGAGAGCAAAGCGAAAACTTCATTTGCAGAAGAATGCATTGATGAACCAACTGTACAAGGATGCCAAATACTGCCTAACGTTTATGCGAACGGAAGAGCGTTGGTTGAATTTGAAAGTCATCGTCGGTAGGAAGCCTGTCGTAATCTACGCCCTATTAACCATGTTCATTGTTTCGTCTAAAATCACTCATTATAAGCGTCTTTCATACAAAAATATCGTACGATCCCCTCGTAAAACTAGATCAGATCTCGTGGTTTCGATCTTGCGTCGATTGGAAAAACGCAAAAGCTTCGGGATACACAAAATCTCCGTACGAAGTTTCCAAGCTTGAGCAACACCGCCCTACTTACAAAAGCAGACAACAGCATTTGATCATATATAAATCGATACAATAGAACCTAATACATAATATCGATAAGCGATCGGCAACCGATTCTCGAGATGGCCGCAAGCTTACCTCATTTGGGACACATCCGCTTCTAGACGTGGTTATTCAATAGGGAGCTGTACCTGCATCACAACAGGTTTCAAAGAGTAAATTGCAATTCACAAAAATCCTATAGTGTGATTCCGTATCGATTTAGAGTTTAGATTTTAGAGTAAAATCTCTAAATTTAGAGTAAATGGTATTCTCTAACAGAAAATACTTTAAATTTAGAGTAGATTTGAGCACTCGAAGTGGACTTTATGCGCCATCTACTAGAAATCAAAAAAACATACTGTTTTAAATTTTTGTACCAGAGCTCCCTAAATTTAGAGTAAATAAGCGGTTCTGTAACGCTTTTTTCCTCTAACTTAAAGTTTGATTTTACTCACAAGTGAAATGTCATGTGAGCCAAATAAAAAAACGGCAAATCTCACTTGAGAAAAAAGAAAAAACGGGAAATCTCAAGTCAAAAAAAGAAAAAAAGCGGGAAAATAGTTAAAAATACGTTATAACTGTTACTTAGAACCGGTGTAGAGTCGTAAATTATTAGAAATGCAAGTACAAACATTTTATTTAATAATATGACATTAATATATTTCAATGTTCGTTTTTAAGTATTCAAAAAATTGCTTTTTTGTTTCTTCCCTAATTTTCTGTGGAATAAAAAAACTTCTTAACTTTCTTCTTATTATTCTCCTTCTCAATTCGAAAATAATAATTATATTTTCACTATTCATAATTTTATTACTTGGAAATTTTTTTTACTAATATATTTTCCAAACCTCCAATGTCAACTGAAACTTAGAGATCGTTAATGAATGTGTTTTCATAAAAATGTAATAAATTCCCAAGAAAATTTACTACTTCGCTCTAAGTTGCATACAGAATAACGACTAATCTAACTTATAGAAACACTTTCGATTTAGAGTTTCTCTAAGCTCTAAACTCTAAATCGGTACGGAATCCCACTACTGATCTTATCTATGTATGGAGTAATCATTGCCCCCCATGGATGAATAGAATATTCTTTTTTGGCATTAGGCCTACCTTCAATTATTCTATATTAGTTTTTGGTATCCTGACCCACAAAACTAGAGACCTCCTACAATTTATGATATAGCATGTGTCCTTAGCCATAGTAGTTTCTCATATAAAACAGGGTCACAGATGAAGCATTTATATAAAAAATTTTAATATATTAGGTACAAGATACATCAACGAAGTTAATCCTAAATCGTAATATTTTAGTGAGCGTCAACCTAGTTTATCCCGCATAAAATACAAGCTTTCAGTGGTTTGATGACTGCACCATGTGTAAAAGTAGGAGTTAACTCTCTGCTGATATTATGATTTTTATTAGTGATTTTCGAGAATAATAAAAAAGATTTTAGTCCAGTTCCCAACCGATATCACCTCTACTTTTTTTCGGCGGCGAACGATTTACTTGAAATTTGAACAGTAGATAAGGAATGACTCAAAAATCAAATTCTACCATATGCCAATGTGCGCTACTTCTTTGGGGGTAGTTGCCACCCCAACTCGGGAGTGGAAATATTTTTGGTCAAAATAAACCCGTTAATCGATAGAGAGGCTAATTTTAAGCAAAAAATGTGGTACAAACTTTTTTTTGTAAAATTGATATTTTTTAGTTATCAGCTTTTGAAAAGTTGCAATTTTCATTAAAAAACCCCACGTTTTCGAACAGTTTTTTGTCAATAACTCCAAAAATCAGCGTTTTATCAAAATTTTTGTTAGGACTAAAAACAAAGCTTATAAAAAAACGAAGAAAATGGTTTTTGAATGAATGCTCTAGGTATAAAACAAAGCGAGTAATGATTGGTCGAAGGGGACCAATTTCAAACCAAATACTCAAAACGTTGTATTTAACGTCGAATAACGGAAAATTTATGCATTTTTCGAAGATAACTTATATTACATTTTTAAAGTGCTTGAAAAGATCTTTAAAATGAACACTGATAAAAGTCATTTGCATGTAAAATGAATGAGTTATGACAAAGAGAAAGTGTACCGTTCAAATTTTCTTTAAAAAAATTGTCAATAAAACTAATACCAGTTCCACCCAAATTCAAATTTATCATGTTCCACGAAGGATTCACTTTATTTTAGAGATATCTATCGGGTCTATATAGTTTGAGCGATTTTCAGGGTGTATTTTTCGAAATGGGTAAGATCAAAATGAAAAGGGGATTTTACGAATTTTACAGATTTCTGCGTTTATTTCAAAAAAAACTCAAAAACTATTGAAGATACGTAAAAAACTGCTGAGTAACAAAATTTAGATTTTTCTTCAACAACAATTTTGGTTTTTTATGTATTGCTGTAGCTTAAAAACTGATGGAGATATATAGGATTGAAGTTTGCTTTATAGTGTAAATACTACCTTACTAAGGGTTTTAATATAATACAATTAACACAGTTTTATAGCCAGTGAAATTACCTACAAAATGGTTTTTGAATGGACACCGTAGCTTGAAAATTGATCCCGTTACAGTAAAAAAACCGAACGACTTTTTTATTAATTTTCAGAGTAAATGATTTTCGGAGCCCTTGTGAGCACATTACAGTATTTCACGTATACATACATGCTACATTTGGTAGCAGGTTTAATATACATTTTACAACAGTACCTCCAAAATAGAAGATATTCTAGAAGCTGGAAGGTATTGCGCAATACATTTGTACGCAGCTGCTAAAGATGTGCAATTAAATAAAATGAAAAAAATTGACGATTTGCAATATTTTTTAGAGCATAGAGTGTTCGGGGGTCGGTATGCCGCAGTGATGCCAGATGCACCGCATTTCCGCATTTTGTACCACATTTTGGTAGTTCAATCCACAATCCGTATTGACTGATGCGGATTCCGCATTTTCCGTTTTTGAGTTAAAAAAACATAAAAAAACAAATTTGACCGACGTCTAATCAGCAAACAAAACAAATAAACGAACAAAACTAATTAGTGGCTTAGAAAAGCAAATAATAACAACATCAATGGCAAAAAACAATGGCAAATATTTACCAGCCGACATCGACATCAGATGAAAACCCTACGGTTGAAACAGTTGAAGAAGACGTAAATGAAAATATTTTGTCTGGTTTCGAATCTTATAACGATCTGTAAAGTGCAATCTAAAATTGCGATTATCTAAAATCTTTAAAACTTTTATTTATTGAATTTTAAATAAAACATATTTTTCTCTCGACAATCTTCTCTCTTTCTTTAAACATTGGTCAGTTTTGTTCGTCTTATTTTTTTGTAACATATTTTTCTATCTACATTCTTCTCTCTTTCTTTAAACATTGGTCAGTTTTGTTCGTCTTATTTTTTGTTGATTTTTGTTAAGTTGATTATTAATTGTATTTTTTAAAAAGTCCGCATTTTTTTGCTTAATTCCGCAATTTCAAACACTCGAATCCACATTCCCCTATTTCAGGTCTGGCATCACTGGTATGCCGCCAGTATGTATACATCCACGCACAGGCACACATACATACACTAAAAAAATTACTAAAATGACTAAACTGAACTTATAACTAAATTTGTGTGTCTCAAAAAGGGTAGACTTTGAAAAGAGTGGTAAGTAGAGCCTAAATCCAAAATTTCATCAAAATCGGTGGACGCCGAAAAAAAGTAGAGGTAATACCCCATTTTTACGGTTCGGGACTGGACTATTTGTCAAACTTGAAAAATGTCATATTTTACACTGTGGGTTGTGCCTTTTTAAATATTCTACATATGTATCGCGGTTTAAGGTAATTTCTAGTTGGAAATTTTTAATATCCCCGTTGATGTTTACGGTCCTTAACTCCCAAGTCCAAGCTTCAATTCTATACCAGAGCAAATGAGATATAGGGATCGAGCAAGAAAGACATAGCTCGATGACATTTTAGAAAATATCATAATTTTAAGAATAAGTAGTTAGAAGGATACAGCTGAAACTAGATAAGCGTGAGAGAGGCATAAGGTGAACAAGAAAAGAAATGGAAATGCATGGCTTGAATAGAAACTTTAAAACTTTTAAGTGCCATTTATACAAAAAACTTTTAAAGGCATAAAATTGATGCCGACAAAAAGGCTGTGTGAGAACGATCATTGTAATTAACCTCTTTTTCAGGGAAATATTTAAGTTAATACAAATATAATTAAATCATTAATAAACCTGATCCCAATCAAGTAAATGCAATAAATTCCAAATACGCTTTACTCTGTCAAATAACACTTTAAATTTATTGAAAGATTTATAAGAATATGCGCGGTCGACTTTAAAATTCATTATTCTCTTTTTGCATAAACCTGAATGTAATAAAATTTTATTGCACCTGATAAATATTATTAAGAAATTTTAAATGTTTGGCAATATTTATTTGCACAGCATTAAAACACGCTCATCCTTCTTCTCTACATGGCCAATACAAAATTGAAGCGAATTACTACCAAACACTTTTTTTTGTTATAACCTCGCGCCAATAAAAAAAATTACTTTTAAAGCCATCATAAAAACGAGCAATAATTAAAATTGTTATTAATAGCAGCTTTTCCATATTTTATTGCCACTAAATAAATTCCCTGAGCATGTAATCAGTAAACAAAGTGAGCCTCAGTTAATGGCCATATAACAGCGGAGCGTCATAATGATCCAAGTTCATCGAAAACCCATTGAAATCCCTGGAAAAAACCAGGCATTTACACCACCTTCAAACATATTCCGGGGATGATATATATCCAAACTGAAAAAAAAATGTGAATAAATCCAGATAAAATTGCAAAAATTCCCAATAATTAAATAAAAACGGACGCGAGACTATGAAAATTCGACAATTTTCACATTTTCACAATTATTTCACTCTGGCAAACCCTGATAAGAGTCGGCCAAAATTGACGCTGCGATTACACAAAAGGACGAAGGACAAAGGATCAATAAAAATTGCAACTTCACGCCCGCTGCATTAATCGATTCCAATTGCAGTCGGGAATTTAAGTGCGCACAGATTTTTCCACAAAAATGTTTTCGGGTTTGTTTTTTGGCGATTTTATTGCACCTCGGTCGGATCAAGGCGTGAATTTTCTTTTTTTTGGACAACTTAAATAATGGAAATCAGCGCTCGCACGGACTGGCATTGTATTACTAGCAAAATTGCGAATTTGTGAAAGGAAAATAAATACTTTGGATGCTTACAGGGTAGGAGGTAAAAATGTGTCAAATTGCAGGCATTTTGAGAAGAGAATGAATAATTTATTTTTTTTTGTATAAACTACAGCGGAATTTCCTGCAGGATTCGGTGCAATGCACATTAAAAAAATGTACCTCTACCGAAATGGTAGTGGTTAGGTGATTCCTTTTTTACTATGCTGGCTTTGAGCAGGGAAAAACCCGCGCTTTACATATCAAAAAATTACTGGCGCGATAAAATCACATCAAAACCGGGGAGATGAGCTCTTCTGATTAAATAACAAAACATGAATAAACATTAACGTTCGGCAATTCATACGCGGATCCCTTTTTCCTAGTATCCTTGCTAGCGGGTGGATACAGAGAATAAATTTTTCATTCCTTAATGGCGAAAGGCAATATTTATATGCAAAAACTACTGTTTTTGATCATTTAAAACTGAATCAAACAGATCCCTACTGATATGTTGATTATGCTGTCGAGCGGAAATTTTTGTAAAATATTTTTTTTTTCAATGTAAAACCATGCATATTTTATAGAAACATAAATATATGATATTTGTTTTTGAGTATTTACCATAGTATTTACCATGTTAGTATTAAAGTCCTGCAGCCTCTTTTTTCGCGCACTCTCCGTACTACGAATTCGTTCCGTTCGTACAACAACTCGACTGGAGAATGGAGCTCCTACAACATCCAACGATTCAAATGCAGTATTCATCGTCTTCTCATCCAACATCTTTCAAACTCTTCATAATCTCAAACCAGTTCCATCCCTCGAACTTAGCTTACTATTAACACATTGAACTATGGCATGAGCAATGTCATGACGGACTGGTAGCATAAAGAGTGTTTCCTAAGCTTAGAACCAGTGCCCGCGGATAGTGCTGAGCCCGGGTGGGTAGTCGAACCAACACACTCCCTCATTGTGAGTCTGAAGATGGGCCGACTGTGCACAGAGCAATATGCGGAGTTCCGAAGGGATCCGTCCTGGGTCCTCTCTACAAAACACAATGTCTACGGCTCTCAAAAGGGACAGTTGCCATTGGGTTTGCAGATGACTTCACGGGTAGTGGTCGTAGGACGAATTGTGAGCGAACGAAGTGATCTGGGAAATTCTAGCGTGGAAAGCTTACTGACCACAAAACTGAATCTGTGGTGCTGATCAGCAAATGGGGAAAACCACTGTCCGTAAGGCCAAGGGCGGCGGAGGGCATGGAGATGGAAGGAAAAGTGCACACGCACTTTCGCTTTGGGTGAGGAAGTCCACACCCAAAATACTTCATGTACACGTAATAACCTAGAACGTTAGAGGACCGTCTCGGCCACTGTTGGCGAAAGAACGTGGTCGAAGGGCTGCACACAAGCAACGCTTTTCATATGAAAACTAAATATATTATATTAGAGCTATTAAGAACTTATAACTGTATATCCTAAGCTTTTCAAACCCCACTCGACTAGAATTTAAAAGGGGGATCGCCTCAGGGCATGCCGAAAGAGGGATACGCTTCTCATGAAAACCCCATGTGGCAAATGAGGGCATGCCGAAAGGGGGCTTTCCTATTAGTTTCCTCACGAACACCACACAAAAAATCAGCGCTGCTGAATTAAGGTATGCCTCACATGTCCACGCCGAAATTCTCAAATTTTAAGTAGTAATGATTTTTCCTCAAGTGTTATGACGAGGCGTGATTGAGGCAAGGCACATGGGGTCCACGTGAGGCACTGGGCTAGCCTTATCTTCAAAATTCTACTCAAAGAATTTAAAACCATAAACTCGCCACCCACAATGATTACGCTCCGCCGCCCCTGCCTAAGGACTAAGGTAGGGAAACATATCATTCACTCACAGCCCACCCTAAGGTACCTGAGACTGATGAGCGACCGGAGGCTAAATTTTAAAGCATACTTGGAGGGCATCGCAGATAAAGCTTCCGCTATTTGCCAGCACAATTTTGTGGGGCCCGTAGACCTGGCCGTCGCCTTCTAATAGTGAGGATGGTTAGCTCAGTCCCGCTATTCGCAGAACCAGTGTGGGCAGCAGCGTTGAACAGAACGGCAACTGCGGAAAATGGAGAGCCGCATACAGACTCAGCGCCTTACGACCGTGCTGTGCATACAAGACCATGTCCAAGGATGCGGCGTGAGCGATTGTGGGGCGATTCCCATTGATATACTGGGAGCCAAATACAGTGCATCGGCAGGTAACGCACTGCGATGCCGTACCGGGATGGCAAGTGAAGTCAGGCAGCGGTCGGTGGACTCACAGACTAATCCCAAACGTTTAGAGATGTGTTACGAGGGAGCGTGGGAAGTGAGTTTGGACCTCACGCAGTTCCTGAGGGGGCATGGAGAATATAGGAAATACCGCCAATGATAGGAGCACCATGACTCACCGCCCGGCATGACCAGGAATCCAGGATAAAGCGAATATAAAGGAACTAGAGGCACCGAAAAACATCGTAGGACATACACATGATGAGGAAAGAGGATGGGTAGAGGAAAGTGGAAGCGACGCTGGAAGCCATACACAGGAAGTAGAGGCTGGAAGAAGCTGAAGGAAAAAGAGAAATTCAAAGAAACACCAGGAGTATTAGCAACTAGATAAACGCTGATCCATCGCTGCGAAGCTATGATAGAAAAACCCAGTCATGCGGGCGAGTGGCAAACCAAGAGCTGTTTTAGTAGGTTCGAGTCCCATATAACCAGCAGGTGGTACTGCTACCCACCATACCCACATTATTCGCGGGCAATGCTTAGAACTGCCACCACATATAAAAATATTAGTTGCAGAGTTTAGAGGGGGAGTACGTAATATTCCATACTAGCTTAATGTAAATACTTTGAGAAAGCAGAAGTAGATTACTTACGATATAGCCCGGTATTGTAGAGTGAATATATGTGGAATAGTAGTAGTACAGGATCCGTAGAACAACGACCTTCACCGATCGAGTAACCGAATGAAATTTTTTTTCATGATAAATAATATGCTAACAAGAGTAGCGGTGATGGGTTGCCTAACGAAATATGTTCAAGGCTATATTTAATAGGCGTTTTTTCGCCATTTTCCGCCTTTTTCTCTATTTTGAGGAGAAACTATGCATTTTGGTGAAAATATCAAAAGAACAAAGTTGTAAAGCATAAAATTTCCTACAAATTTTGTCTTCACTGTTTTTTCGAATTCCGCATAGTTTCGCCGCTAGCGGCCGTTTTGCTCCTTTTTTAAGATTACATTATACTATCGAATTGAAGGAATTGGCTTCATTCAGAGCCGTCCAGATCCGATCAGCAAGGGCCCTCTTCACCAAACTGGTGGGTGCCCCATTAACCGATTTCGAACTGATGGATACAATGTAATTGGTGCATAAAAGTCCCACGAGTATCGCTAGGAAGAGGAAAGTCCATATCACGACATTACGGATTTGTTATTTCTTTGGCCACATTTTAAAAGTATAGACATGGGCCATTACAGTGTATCATATATGAAATATTTTGTCCTGAGAGAGCTTGCTGCTTCTTTACAAACACGGGATTGTTAAATATTATTTTTCATCAATGATCGGCCTCTAAGTTTCGAATTTCGTCTCGAATATTACACTTTAGCTAAGAAATGGTGCCAGCCTTATTCACGTAAACTCTTTCCTTCAAGCAACCCCAAAAAAATATTCAAGGGGCGAAAAATCTGAGGAACGCTTACTATGGTAAGCTTGATTTCTTAGAGATGAGCCACGAGCCAATTGCATATGCGGAAGCAATCCCACAGCAATCCTCACCAATTATTCCAACTTGGTCTAATCTTGGGCGCATAGAGTTGCAGTGTCATCTTATACAAGAAACGAAAACGGAAAAGAGTTTGAACTTATTCACCACTATCTACTGATCGCAGTGCGTACAGAACGTTGCAGGTGCTATTCCCACAATTCCCATCGTGGTGGTGTTCATTGAAACGCTAGTAACCATTATGTGTTTTGGTTTGTCATCATGGTTAGATTGAAAAGCCTCTCAAAAGCGGAGGGTTTAAACCGATATTGGCTTTTATGAGGTTGCTTCCGTAAACGCTTGATAACCTAATGTGGGCAGTACCCCATCAAAGCTTGTGTTTGAAAAAACGTAAAAGACAGCCGGCAAGGGTGCTTTATTATACTTTTGCATCTGTTGTCTCCAGTTTATAGCAATAAACCACTGCTGAGCAATATCAGCTCTTGGGAGCCACACGATCTTCCCAGGAAGTTCCAGAGCCTATCCTACTTGCGAGTTTGAGTGAAAGGTAAAGGACCCCCTAATGTTCCTTCTTTTCTTCTTTTGGGTTTAAAAAAAAGATAAATGTAGAGGGTCCTATACCTCGTTGAATAAATCCTACAAGTTAGAATAGGGTTCTACTAATATACTAGATAAACTATTACTACTATTGAAACTAAGTGCTAGGTGCGGGCGAGTTTTATTTTTACTCGGGAATAAAACTCGCCCGTTCATAGCATGCAGAAGGCAGACACTAGCCTGCATGGCGCCTGCAACTAGCATGCACGAAACCGCCTGTTTATCACGAAGCAAGGCAGGGTAAGTTCACACTTTTTCTAGACTAAAGGGAGCGAAATTGCGGCTTTAAAAATTGTACAGGACGAAGAAACGGGTATTTATCTTGGTGACCATAAAGGGTGCCAATAAAATCGTCAGTATAACGGCTCTCTTTCGATTGAGTAGGTCAAGCAGCATTGGACGTGGTTAGTGCTTAGCTGGGGGACTGCTTTGTAAAACAAGACTCGCGTTTGGAATGGTCTATGCCGATACGGATGCATTTATAAATGTTCATGCCTGTAGCGGGAGCGTGCATACATCAGGCGAATTTTTAGGTTTTCGTGCCTGTGGCGAGAGCGTGCATGCCTGTGGCGAGAGTGTGCATACCAGTGTGGCATTTGCATTTGTTCGCTATGCGTCCTAAGTGCAGCCGCGTCCATGCTTTTAAGAAAATTAAACAAGTAAATTATTTGTACTCGGCTGATGACCAAGTCATGGCTTGGGTTGACTTCGAGAGGCAGGCTGTTTTAGAAAAGAATTAACACTGACAATGTAAGCACAATTAATTGTGATTGTTAAGACATGTTCTGAGAACAAGTTTTTTATTGCAAGGACTAAAGAAAGCGTGTTAAAATCATAGTGTCAAAACCGGCTCACAACTTGCGTAACAAAAATGTTTGCGTTCATATTTCCTTGTACTGTTCTTCCACCTTCCATTATTAATTAAATTTTCTACGCTATACTTTTGTTCTCCTTTTAAGTAAACTTCAAATGTCAAGCTCAGCAAACGAATTTGGACAGGTAAGCTTTGCCTTCGTCTTAATTGTTATAATAGCTCAGCATAAACTGTCATAACAAGTCGAAGACTTGGATTCGAACAGGCCCTACACAAAATTGGGTTTTTTTAAATAATTCATTTTATACCTAAATTATTTTATATAAGTATTCGTACCTTCAATGTAAGGTAATACCTAAAAGAAATGTCTTTAAAAATTTAGGGTCGCATTATCTTGCACGGGGCGCCAAAATATCAAAAGCCGGCCCTGAATGTGGGCCTTCGTATGAAGGTTTGAAAAAGCTGTGCGAACAAAACCCGTTGTTTAAAAGGTTGGAGTATTCCCATACCCACACGATAACGAGAAAATAAAAGTGCGCGCACTCTTTACTACTCCAAAAACGTATGCGAACATAGGCTGTGTCGTGCGGACGGACCATAAAGGCCCTTTTTCATCCCAAGCGCAAAGTGGAAATGCAAATCGGAGCTCTTTTATCGTACAGAAATTTGTATGCTTTTCTCTCTGTCTGGAATCCACGTTCGTGCAATAGAGAGAAAACATGCAAATTTCTGTGCGATAAAAGAGCTTCAATTTGCATTTCTACTTTGCGCTTGGGAAGTAAAAGGGCCTTAACTCTCCACTCTTGTTATACGTTATACAACAAGAGCCTTTGCGTCTGGTTTCATACTGGTTGTCCTTACATTATGTATAATGGGGCTTAGATGTGAACTCACTCTTGTAATCCCTTTTGACTTTTGTCTTTGAGTAAAAATCAACGAATATTTTCAATATATCGAAAAAAACTAATTCAGCCGATGGTAGCCAAAATGCTTGAACATCAAACAATGCAAAAAGTGAGAATTTTCAGGTTTGGGAATTCTCTTTTAATATTGTCGAAAATCCCTACGATTATGTAAAGCTCAATCTCAGCGTCAAGAACACTCCAATATTATAAACGATTACTTCTATGTGTAAAATTACGAATGAGATTTAAATTGGTTGATGTATTAAAATTCTTTAAACGTGAAATGCAGTTTGTAGAATTATGCAGACATGCTTATTTAAAAAACATTTCAGTTTCAATAATTTTTCGAGAAAGATCTACTTTCCGTGTAAGTTAATCAAAAATATTGACTTCACTTTTGTATATCCAAAATACATCAAGAGTTACTTCATAATTTCAAAGAAAGGAAGATTATTTCTATGTTATCAAGTGCATCTATTTATTTATTGTTTACTACGCAGATATTTTCGCATGAAAATCAAGATTCCAACTCGCTTGTCATAAAATGTTTAAATTTAGTTTCGTTTTTGTTAAATTATTTATGAAGCACTAAACCTCTCAAAAATCCTTCACATTAATTCAGCCACTTAACAAAAGTACCAACTTTCATAAATATCCAACTCAAGGTTAAACAAAACGAGCGAAAGAGGAAAGAAATGCTTAAAATAAATCTCCTTGTCGTGACCCTTATTTGTCAGTATTCCCTTTTAAAAGTGGTTTCTTATAATTAAAAATTTCCTCAAAAAAGAAAAAAAGATAATACACCCTCAAAAAAAAATCAACCAAAATAAATTTTTACAACGCAGCTATAAAATGTTTTAGTTGTTTAGTCACTTGGTTTGATTTACAGCGAAGGATACGAATTTCTAAAAATGCCACTTCACACCCAACTTGCCCTTTTACTGCCCGAGAGATGACCGTCGTATATCCTTCCTTCATTTTTTTTCGTTTCATAGCCCAGCAATAATAATAAGTCGTCATAAAAATTAATAAAAGTCCTGACCCAAGCAAACAAACGCTCTCTGGATCCTTGAATCCTGGTCGAGAGTTCGAGAATTACGAACGAGGGACATTGCTCGGGTGTTGGAAATTAAGCATCCTTCGGAGCGCTAGTAGAGTAATAAAAGTCCTGACAAGAGGGATGAGAGATATGCTGATAAATAAAAAAAATTTATGCTGAAAACGCGTGTCATAATCTTAGCATACGAAGACAACGACTACAGCGCCAAAACCAGAGGGGTTGCGCGGGGGTGAGACCCGCTGAAGAATAAAAATGTAAAGACAACGAAAAACGAGGAGAACGTGTACCAGGAACCACCACCAGCGAAATTGGAAGACACTGCAGCGAGTTATGATCGCTCATAAATTGTTTGTTTTATCAGATATAAAAAAAAATGTCGCATTGTCCTGCAATAAGAATTGTGGTAACGTGTGATAAAGTGTCCTGCAACGTTGTAAGGGGCACGCAGGTACCAACCTACCCAAAAATGGCCACCGAACGAAGCCAGCTTATCAGAAGACATGAAGAGGGTAGCAATCTGCAGGTATTGGGATTCGGGTTATTCTGTGTAAATTGTCCTCGGCGATAATGAGATAATGAGCAGGTGCACACCTTTCCTGGAGCCTCGAAACATTTTCGTCTGGCTACTCTTCAGTTTTTTTTTATACACGAATAGAATGGTGCTGCTACGTGCTTATCTAAGGTGCTTCAAGTAAATGATGCTGGTCCGAGAAGACTTTAGAGGATAAAAAAATCAAAGGACCAGCATCAACTTGGTCTTGGTTGGTTGGTATCACACAACTGCTCAATGACAAAGATAAGGGAGCTGAAAGACTAGATAAAACCCTGGAGCTAGATTTAGTGTGGGAATTGCTATCACACATGCCCGTCGAATCATTATTATAGGTCTCAAAGGCTGACCTCACAAGCAATTGCTCCGTTCCACTTCCTTGGCCGAAAGACTTCAAACTGGCTACCAAATCACTGTCAATCGCTCACATGTGGTTCTCATATTTCGCAATAAATGCACCGCGCATTCGCAATCTTTGAGGAAAATCAGAATCTTAAAGGAATTCTTCTTATGGCACTGCAGTCTAGCTGCTCCCAACCGCTCGCTCGCCCGGCAGCAGGCAAATCTAGCTCTGTCAGAGCCTAATGATGGACATATATTTAAGTCGCCGCATAGATCTTATCGTCACCTGACGGTTGTCTTGGCTTAATTGAATTTGCATGTGAAGGACAGATTTGCTCGTGCGATAGACAAATGTTGTGCAAACTGCTTTTGAACGTGTTCAGAGGTGAATTACGAAAAATCTATTTTTCTGCTGCTGCTGTTGCTGTGGCTGTAGCTATATTGCTGTTGCTATTCTCTAAATGTATTTAGTGGCTTATGCGTATCATGTCCCCGCAGCTTACGTTGTTCTCGGGGATATCATGGGGCGAAAGTGAAGGTGTGCTTCCAGATTAAAGGATAAGGACCCCAGGTGGGCTTTTTTAGTTTATGCTAAAGCCTGGGATGGAAACTAATGAGAAGATTTGTTTGAAATTTTCATTCATGTGGAAATGAAATTGAAATATTGCGGCAAAATGTTGCTCGGTTACGATGAAAGTGAGCGAATGCAATAAAATTAGCCTTTTTTGGAGATTGTTTTTTGCAAATTAGTATGAGAATGTGAAAGTTTATTTCGAAATGGAGATTTGTCAGTCAGATAGGTGCATTTCGGTTCAAGAAATAAAACTAGTAAGGAGAAAAACAAGAGTTACAATTCTACAGGAGCTATAATTGAAAGAAATTCGCAGGAATGGACTGTTAGTGGTGCTGTTGCCACCCTTTTGGGTATATCTCTACATAGCATTTGAGTAGTATAGCTAGGGCACTACTGTGCCACCGATTTCACAATATTGCGCAACGAGCTTTTGGTTTGTGTCTTGGGTGGAAACTTTTGCGGTTTGTGCCCTTGGTTGAAGTATCCCTTGTCAGTCTGGTGTATCAGGTATGTTTGTTCTATCTGGTCCGTCTGGTCTACCTGGTCTGTCTGTTCAATAAATTCGCAGGGTACTTGTTCACTAGTTCAAACCATGTTATTAAAATAACATTACCTAGTGATGGTCTAAATATGTAGCTTAGCGCTTGATCTTCAAACAGAATTGTCGTCTTAATAAATCTCTTTTCTGAACAGATTTGAACACTTCTGCTGGATATGTTGTTGATGTTCTGTGATGCGGGTATATCAGCAAGAGTCATCATCCTCGACAAGTCTGGCCTGCGCAGCCAAAGTTTTACCTGGTACTGTGTTCTCCTCAGAGCCGGATTAAGGATCTGGCGGCCCCTAGGCGGAACCTGTGGTGCGGGCCCCCTTCCCAAAAAAAATCCTAATTTGTCACACTCAAAAAACTGCTACATTTACCTAGAGCATCAACCAGGCGACACAATATGAGTTTTGGACATTTGGAACGATTCCCCTTTGTATTTTTTAGCTCCTGCCAATTTCCCTTTGGCCGAGATCATTCTGATCAGATAAACAAGCTAGGGAGCTCAAGAGCACTCTGGGGGACGAAACACTTCTGCTAAGCAAGCCCGTTGGTTTTCCGTCATGAAAGTAAAGCAGGAAAAATGCAACAGAGTGAAAAGAAAATGATGATCTGAAACTCTGAACCTATTAATTTTTGCTTCACCGTTGGTCAAGATTACAAAAATATAATTGAAAATTGAAGAATTCTGCTACCAGGACAAAGCATTTTTATGGTATAGTACTCTGGCAATGGAACTAGTACATGACTTTTCCAAAGATATTCTCTTGGATACGCACTCTACTCGCACGACAAAAGGAAGGAAACTATATAAAAAAAAGCTCGTGCATCTGTAATCTGGCAGTCATCAACGACATTCTCTATACTTTGACGTTATTCTAAACCACTGTTACTATGGGCTAGAACAAGCAACCACAATGGCCTTAAGACAATCTTTCGTTCTCTTTCGCAAACTTTCATTAAGTCTTAAGGCTACGCTCAGAACCGTAGAATCTTAAAGAATCTTCAAGAAAGTGGCGTTTGCGATTGATATTTAATTTGGCGTTTTACAAAAATTAAAGTATCAGCGGAAATATAAGAAAAAAAATTATTTCAAATAAGGTGCTCTGTGGAAAAGATATTTAATAATGGAATATTTGGATTTATTAAAGGATTTAACAACATTAACTAAATTAGTGAGCGAAGTGATGCGAAAGCGTAGTTAGCCCTATATGTACTGCATCGGTAATCAGCCCGGAGCGCCGAATTAAAATGGGGGCAGGAATACATGAATGGCTCAACGGCTCATATACGCTTTTTCGCTTCGATTGTAACAAAACATCTTTGTCCGGTCGTCAAATAACGAAAAGTTCGTTGTTTAACAAACTTTTCATTATTATACGATTGAATCGTACCGTGCACTGTGTGAAAACGAAACTATGCTTCTTTTATAAATTTGAAATATTTTTTCGCCAATTGGCCGAAATCGCAACTTCTTGCCAAGCTTCTCGCATAGCTCGAGTTGTAAAATATATTTGGAAGTAACAATTTCTATGATCATTCTTATGATCAAATATGCGACTCTGCCTCCGCCTGGCGGCAAATTCGGTGTCTTATGTGGTGGACTGCATAAAATATTTTTGTGTGTGGTGCGGGCTCCTTTGTGGTGCGGGCCCCTAGGCGAGCGCCTATGTTGCCTATGCTTAGATCCGGCCCTGGTTCTCCTATACACGTAGAGGACGGCGCAAAAGGTGGAGCTGCACACTAATGAAAACAAACCAAAAGACATAGCTATCCCTTATAGGAAGGGATCTACTCCACAATCGAAGTGGAGGAACATGATTTTGAAGTAGCCAATCCTTTTTACCTACCTTTGCTCCAAAATACCACCCAACAACAGCACGAAGCCGGAAATACGCGCTAAAATCTAAATTCCGGAGACTAGAATAACATGATCTTCTAATCGCGTTGGACTCCCATAGGTATTAGAGCATCACGAGACGGAGACGAGACGATATTTTTAAGACTCTCGTCTCGATCTCGGTAAGTCTCGACCATTTCGGGTCTGGTCTCGACTCTCGGCGGATCTCGCCATCCTAATCTCGTCTCGTCTCGCCTCGTTCTCGCTTAGAAAATGGCATATCAATTCCTAGATTGTCCAGAACTTAGTGATGACTAACCAAATAATGCAGATTAGCAATTGGAAGCGCTGGAGAGAGAAGTTGCGCCAAGCCATGGTTGTAGTGCCTTCTACGTAAGTAAGTCAGCAATATTGCTATATATAACTCGAACATTAAGAGATTTTTTTAATTTACGTTTTTCGACACTTAAAGCGCCATATGCAATATTAGCCCTACGTAAAAAATGATGTTAACAAAAATTATAGATAATCGTGTGTTCTATAAGTCTTACGAAGCGTTTTTTCATGCAGAATAAACCATTAACGAAATATAGTGCAAATAAAGTGATATATGAAGTTTGAACCACTATTTCTCCGTAGATATTGACTTTATACAAAAAAGTTCTAAACAAGAAAGTTAAATCACTTATTTATCTACAAAAAAGATAATATACATTTTTGTCGTAAAATGCATAGTTTTTGAGATATAGAATTAAACGTGTTTTCCTTCACTGTAAGTTTAGCAAGAGGGTGGGCATGACGCCATTTTGAATTTAAACTTATAAAAATATATAAAATCATTTCGTAAAAAAAATCGCGTGCGGTATTTTTCGCAAAGAAAAAGTACCTATTTATTGGACTATTATGACAATTTTAGATCACCCTCCTTTTCCGAATCCCTTCCATAAGTGTATGCCAAACAGCACTCCGCTTCATCCCTTTCCGCTTGGCCTCGACGAAGGACCGCACTTTAGTTCACATACTCTCCTTCACTGGGCAAGCGTCGTCATTTTCGCCATCCTGATCTTTTATTAAACTTGATGCTTCCAGGATAGCCGAGTCAACATTTATGCCAAAATATTTGCCAGTCCTAATCAAGTTAACATCCCATCCGAAGAGGCCCAAGGGCTGAAACTCCACACCTCTAATCTTCCTGTTGAAGGCAAAGCATCGGAGTTGCTGTGATTTATACTGGGGGCTTGTTTTGTCCGAGTTCTTTAAGTCCTGCTTCTCAACATACGGGTCAGCGAACTACCATGGGCCTGACTTCATATCTCGCTAGAGCATTCTTCAATTTACTGAACTGAAATGCACAACAATTCATAATTGTGGCCTTTACTATATGTTTCTCTTCGCCTGTTCCTGCTTTCCAGTTGGTTTAGTGTCGTTTCTGTAGACCTGCCAGCATGGGCGAAACTAGAGAATTTTTCTGGGGGGCCAGGCCCCTTAACAAATCGAACTCAATGTTGGCCAAATTGCGCGCAATTGTAATAAGCCACGAAGTATGGTTATAGTGGTAAGATCAAGCGGCATTAGGGGGTGGTTCGTAGAAACACGTAGAAATAGTTTTGATGCTACTTTTCCCATCCATAGAATAATTTGTCTATGGTATATGTAATATACAAGGTCGGCTCAAAAATAAAGTGACTTTTAAAATTTCGCGGGCCACGTATATTCGATTTTCGATTTTTTTGCATTGCTATGTTGGTACGCATATCAGCCATTTCGCTTATTTAGTTTATTTTTGCCAGCTATAAAGGCTAGACATGTTTTGGTGTGCTTGGCGATTGGCTATCGACAAAAATGGCTCAAAGAATCTGCATTAAATTTTGTACTCCAACGTACTTGAAATGTTGACTGTGGCTTTTGGCACGTCTACTTTGAACAAAAAAATGCTTATACACTGTTCAACAGAATCGATTTTCAAATTTCACCTAAGAAAACCCTTTATAGCATATATGAAGGACATGAAGAGGAGTCATAATCCAAAGTTTTAAACAATTCCATGATAAAAATAAAAAGTTAATAACAAATAATTGTTGAAATTGAAAATGAGAAATTTTTTTTGTACGAGTATATGCAGAATTTTTAGCAGTAACAAGGGGAACAAAACGAACCAAAGACCAATTATTTAAAAAATTTTTTTCGACGACAATAGTTTCAATTAATTATTCTCAACTGGTATCCCGAAAACCAAGTAAATCGGACAACGTTTTTTTCGTTCATTTTCACACTTTAAACCTTAATAACTTTTTAATTCTATCGTCGATTTGCATGAAACTTGGCAAAATGTCATATTTTAATACCATCAATCGAATCCCCTTGGTGTCGACCTTAGGTGGAATTCGCTGTTTAACAGTAAATTGGTACAAGCTCTTCACAGAACGCCGTGAAGATGTTAATGACAATGCCCGCCCTGGACGCTCCAGAACGCCAAATTGTTTTGGAGAATCGTCGAAACACTTTAGAGAAGTCGCTTAGGCTGTTGGCATATCGGTTGGCTCGTGCCATGCAATTTTTTTCGAATGTTTTAAGCATGAAACGTGTGTCAGCAGAGTTTGTTAAGAAAAAATTCGACCAAAAGAACCGTCGTCGCACGAGCATCGCTCAGGAGCTGTTGTCAACGTCGATCCAGAATTGCTCAAAAGGGTCATAAGTCATAACTGGTGACGAAGCATGGGTATGTCTTGGAGCACTTAATTTTATTTTTCATACTCAATTTAATACAGATTCTTTGATACATTTTTTTGATAGCAAGGAAGCTGCTCTCTATACTTTGTCTATTATTTATATTTTTCCCGCAACACAAGATTAGCCTGCTCGGCCCACCCTATACTCTATATACTCTACAGCCCCCCTCCCTTGCGCTAACAATACGGTCAAGAAGTTCCTTTATGAATAGAACAACTCGATTGTGGAATAATCTCCCTCAGTGAGTATTTCCGAACTCATGCAAAATCTTAGAGTTCAAACGTAAGGTTCATCGACATTTCCTTGAGCACCCCCAGACACCCTTAAACCTTTCCTATTCTCCTCTATTCTTCAACCCAAGCTTACTACTAGACATTGAATCATGATCTTAACGACATGACTGACTCGTAGTACAAAGGGTGGCTCCTAAACTTAAACGTAAAACGCGGCATACTTTTTCATGTTTTCCATAGAGCGGGAGGCGAGTTTTGCACATCCAGGCGTTCAGTTGGTTTTTTCCTGCCGCCCCCTAGGTACGTCAATGCCTGCCAGTCTGATACGTATGCTGTCTTCTACTTAAAAGATGCCTCTTCAAAATAATGGTATCCAGAAAACTTCCTGTGACTAGTCTGGATGCGGGGCAACCCCCAGCGGAAAACATCCTTCACCCTTCAGAGCCTACCAACCTAATATGTTAAGTAACTAACTCTGGACACCAGGCGCACTCAGTTGTATAATGTCTAATACCTTATACCCATACAATGTTATTATTATTTTAAATACTTCTGACGGAGTCCCGCACAATAGAATTCACATTGAAGACATGAAAAGGGAATGGCCTTCATCGAGTTGCAGCTTGATTAACCTTCTCAAGCTTTACCATTCGGATTAAACGTGGAAAATTTTAGAGAAGTTTAACAAAACGTGATATCATATGAATGAAAAAATTGGGCCACAGGAAGTCCTATAAATTCCCGGAATGTCTTGTCACAAAAAAAATTTGTTTATAAAATGCAAATTAGAGAATTAAATCTTCCAGGACGAAAGTAATTTCTCACCTCACAAAGCATAAAATCTGCATTACGTTTTTTTAGGTTACCTTAAATCCCATTCTAGACACGTAAACATTTCCATTTAGCTTAAAAGAACCCAACGAACAGCGACATACCACAAGAAAAGCCCCAGAGTCGGCTTGAATAAAGAGATTCTGTCCAATCTGTCATTTTAATCCACTGACAAGTTAATTCTTGCTGTCATACGAAAAGCAGGTCTACTACACGAAATGGGCTCACGAAAAGACGTTCTTCTCTCTCTATCATTACCCAGGAAAAGTTAGGAGTCACCCAAAAAGTCAGAATTCATTCCAGAAAGGTTCCCGAGCACAATTCTAAATGTGGCCCCCCAAATCAAAATTGTTCAGGGCCAACATGTACTTGACAATTGATTGACCCGGTTTTAAAACAATCCCCAAGTCGGACAGAGACGGACAGGCGGGCCCCTAATTAACATGTTCACAAATCCACCTTAATCCAGCTCAGAACAGATAAAAGTTTCTCGTAGACAAATTCATAAGTTCCTCGTCAAAATTTTGTACGTTCACGCTAGCGTGGCTGATGACAGGTGAGAGTCGGTCCATGCGAGTTACGGTTACCTGGATTCTTGGTAGTCAGTCAAGTCAGTCAGCACAGGGGTGGTAGCACGTAAGTTGTTTCAATCGACATCTTCATACAAAAATTCAAAATTTTTGTATGAAGTGGTCGATTGAAACAACTTACGTGCTACCACCCCTGGTATATGTAACGTGTGCTTTTGATTACCGCCAAAACTGAACGACACCCTAGAGAAGCTGAGGTCTTGAAGCTGCCTCGACTGTTGGCATTTGGCACGAAGACGAAATGGCAAGAAATCACTCAAATCAAATGACGTTGCCACAACGTAACTGAGCCTGGTGGAGCCCCTGCGCCTGGAGCCTCCTAGGCATGGGGCACCGGGCCGGCCCGACAAAATAAACAGAAATGCAAGAGCCGGAGGAGTGGCGGTGGCGGCGACCAAGTAGTTGCGGTGGCTCCTATGGAGTGCTCCGAGGTGAAATAAAGTTGTGCTAACATATGGCCGGCATTATGATGAAAAATCTTTTATTTAGCGCAAGCAAATGAATTTCTGGCAGCACGTTCCCCGGGTACTCGGGGAGGGTTTTTACTGAGGAATAAACGAGGCTCCAAGACCTGTGACTGCGCCATGACTGGCCCGTCAGAGGAGCCCTACGAATCATGATGGCATGAAGCAAGAAAGAGTCTCAAGTCTCGCTCCGGCCATAGCGTACGTAACGCCAACGCGTGGAATAATTTCCTTAAGAATAATGAGTTGGCTTTTCTCTATTTCTTATTATTTTTTTTTTTGAAGGGAAATAAAACATTCCAGGGGACGTTCTTGAACTCGTTTGAAATTTTTAAAAGCGTGTACAAACGGTTCTGTCACATGAATTCTAATTTCTTCCGCTTGATGGTAGAGACCGGAAGTCCTAGGTTAAGATCTTCTGTGTTGGGGAATGCACAGCTCAAAGGAATTCGGGACGAGTATGGTTGGTTCTGGAATTTATTTGTTTTATTTGCGTGTGAATTAACTATTAAATTTTAGTAGGAGTATGGTTACCGTGGTATTTGATGTGCAGTAGACTGTTTAGGTGATGATGCCATGTCTGCTCTGTAAAGCCACTAATATCAACAAAATTTTGGAAGCGCCTTCGATGAATAATTCACTAAACTTCTTTCATGTTTCGGGACGAGTATGGTTGGTTCTGGAATTTATTTGTTTTATTTGCGTGTGAATTAACTATTAAATTTTAGTAGGAGTATGGTTACCGTGGTATTTGATGTGCAGTAGACTGTTTAGGTGATGATGCCATGTCTGCTCTGTAAAGCCACTAATATCAACAAAATTTCGGAAGCGCCTTCGATGAATAATTCACTAAACTTCTTTCATGTTTCTATGTCGAAAAACCAAACTTAGGTATCACCCTCCATACTATTTACCACTGTTTAAGCAGGCATAACACTCTACCGTAGAACTTTCTATTGACCACGATAGTTGTATCATCACCGGCACAGTCTGCTGTAAATGAGCGAAGCCCTCATATTGAAACTTGATTTGAACTCGAGGATGTTGTCTGTTGTAGGTCGGATGTTCACCTGCCGGACGGTACACCTCTTTGTTCACCTGGTAGTCTGGTACTGTTGGCCTCACAGCCTTTGTCGGGTGGTTAGCGGGATTCTCTTGTTTCAGAAAGCATAACGTAGGCATGTCGATTCATTCCAAAAAAACTCGATTCGAATCGAACGCACTAAAATCGATTCTCCATTAAATCGAGCATTAAAGGATCGATTCTCGATTAATCGAATCGTAAGTCATTTTTTGTTGAGCCACGGACAACTAATTAGAAACAGTTTCATAAAAATCGCATTTATACATTTTTTATATTTTGATGTAGCAATCCTGTTAGGAATTCATGATGATATTGCTATTACTCCGGGGAAATTACCATTTTAAGGAGACAAAATTCCAAAATGGCTGAAAATTGGTCCACAGCTTCCTTGGGACTTTTTAAGAAAATAATTTCGGAGTCACAAAAAAAACATGGCGGCCGGAGATATCACTTTTTGGCAAAAAAATCACTCACAAACTGGTTTTTACAAAAAAAAATTTTTGTTCAACCAAAACGAAATGTTATTCCCTACAAAAAAGCCCTCTTGTCATTTTTTCGGTAAATCGGATGGGCTTTCTCGCAAGCGAAGTATAATAACCAACTGTACTCCACAATGTTGTTGTTTTTTGTCTAAATTCTCTTTTGCCTACTGTGATTTCCCTTTCTTTTATGCTCCTAGCAAAAGGGAATTTCAAAAAAACAACAACAACCACATAGCTGTCAAAAAGTTGGCTGAAAAATCCATTGAAAAAGTTGGTTGGAAAAATCCTCTCTCGCCCTCTTCTATACAAAACGATGTTTTCAGCGTGTGGTAGAGCCCAATGTGAATTGAGCACGATCCGAGGGGTTTGTGAATCGATTCACTGAATCGGTTCAGTGTTTGAGATCGATCTAAAAAAACGATTATTTCACTCGAAAAGATCGATTTTTCGATTAATTGATTTTAAATCGACATGCCTAGCATAACGCTCCGACGAGGCTGTCTCCTGCTAACCCCGACAGCAAAGCCTATCGTCTAATCGAGGCGTAAGAGCCGTATTTCACCGGGACACCATGGCGGCGCAACCAGCGTGGCGGTGCGACCAGTAATATTCTGTGCACCCGTCTTTGCTGGTCGCGCCGCCAAATTGGTTGCGCAAGCTGTATACATTTTGTTGGTGGAGGCGACTGGTTGCGCCGCCATGGTGTCCCGGTGAAATACGGCTCTAAGAGTAACGCAGAATATTGTTACTGGCGAAGCGAATGTTGAAACCCGATGGAAATTCGTTCGAAATACTATGACTATTTGAGGTATTCCAACAGGAGGAATGTAAAGAGGGAAGAAGAAAGAAGGTGGGAAAGGCGAAGGACCGTGGGCCTCTGCCGGGATTCGAACTCGGGACCTCTGGTATGGTAGCCAGGCGCCTTGCTACCTACCAACAAATACGTGTCGAAGTTTCAAAGTGCTCATGGACGACCTGCCGGAATAGCATCGCCCACGCAATTTTAATATTGGTGAGGAGAATGAGAGCGACCTATTTCAAGGCGCTGGAGGAAAGGGGAGCAGAAAAAAGGGCACAACAAGTGGCGGAAGCCGCTACACAAACGGCGCTCACTGTGCACCTCGTTAAGAAGTTCTAAAATTGACCTTACAGTGGTTGCAAATCGGTCGAGGTAGGTCACAAAAACTCCGTAAGCCTTCAAGCGCCCTAGAAGCCGGGTGGGGTGGTACAACTCTAGCAAAGGAACCTAAAGAAGAGGAAGGAGAAGGAGAGGCGAAAAATGGCCACAGAGAGAGATCCTGATGAATGTGCACCGACTCCCTCAGAGGGTGAAAAAGGGTTGGAAGGAAGGGTCTGCCTGGACTAAGGTAAAACGGAAGAAGCGGAAAAAGCGAAAAAAAATATGAAAAGAATAATCTAGGGAACAGCATAAATTCGCACAGAAAATTAAACCGGATGTACTTATCATAACTGTGGCAAGTGGGATATCCTACGCGGAGATCCTGGGGAAGGTGATATCGTACACTTCTTTAACTGACAGAATAGGTCACCCCTATCACGCAGACACCAAAGGGAGATATTTTAGTGAAGCTGAAGATGGGAGAAGACAAAACAGTGAACCTCCAGCAGAAGATTAAATCCTCGCTAGAAGAAACAGTGCAGGTAATGGCAAGCACCAACAAGGCAGCGATCGAGATCAAGGACCTGGACGAGATCACTTCCATAGAGTGTATGAGGTGTTGCAGAATCTAAATGCCTAAAACAGGTGACAACTCCGGGATCTGCAACCAGACGGTAATGTCAGATTCCTACTGACTAAACTCACCAACGCTTTTCCATGACGTTTGAATCCAGACTTGGAAGAGAACCCTATTAGCAGAGGCCGTAATAACTGGGAAATCCCGGACGGAGATGATAGCTGTAGCACAAAACAGAGTCCGTTGGAGGGTAACTGGCTCTGCCCAATGTGCCATGAAGGATTAAAGGAGCATAAGGAAATAAGTAAGTTGAATCCAAACGGGCACGAGCCGTTAAGGCATTACTTCGGTCTGGAGTCATCAACATGACCTTTACCAGGTTTCTTCGAAGGGATGCTCACCAGAGCCGGAAGAGTGTTGCATACGGATTAGCGACCTACCATGTATGCTTTCTTTGCGAGAAGTAACTTGGATGAAGCTCGCAAGCCAATTTACTAGTTACATAAGTGTCCGTAGGTGCATCGGAAAGTGGACAGCATTCTACTGAGAAGCATTTATATATTGGTTCTGGGAGTCTCTAACTCGGCCTAGAAAAACCACTCTTTTCTCATTTTTCATTCTTCCAACGTTACTGGCCTACGGCATTGCGTCACGGGGCTGAATTAGCTATCTTGCTCTTATCTCTCCTGGCATTTCTTTGCCTTTCGTATCCTCTGAGCCTTACATTGCTTAAGTGGCTGGTGGATTGCAGTCAGAATCATTTTCATTCACCTTTCTTCACACATCGTCCGACTTCCTCATCTGGTCCTGGATGTTCTCCGATGTTAGTTGCATTTCGGCCGCTGTTTCCAGTATAGCACAGGACATCTACAAGATAAAAAATTCAAATTATTTAACCATTTGCTTCATTGTAATCGCCGTCTTTTGTTTCAGTATCCAAGGCATGTAACATGTTCTGCAATTAGTGATGAGCAAACGCAAGAACAAGACAAGACTAATATAGTCTTGGTCTTGTCTTGTTCTTGCTCAGTCAGCCTTGTTATTGGTCTTGCGAGCATAGATAAGCCTTGTTCTTGGTCTTGTTCTTGCAAACATAGCTAGTCTTGGCCTTGGTCTTGCTAAATGTGAAAGACCAAGACAAGACAAGACAAAACTGCAAGACCAAGGCTATTTTCGCTCATCGAGTATGTATTGTATGTATTTTTATAAATTGGTTATTAAAAAACGAAACGCAGAAATCTTAATTTTTGTATGGTTTTCTTTTTAAATCCTGATAGATTTAACAGGAGAAGAACTCATTTCCTAGACACCAGTAATAGAAGGAAAGTAACAGAGCACCCAATTGATTAAAAAAAGACTTGATAGCGTGAAACATCTACCTTAATCATTTCGGAAATTTTGCTTCGAAATGCTGAAATATTGATTGTGAATCTCGTTGACGCACAATACATGCAAAGTCGTTATGTACTTATGTACAAACGTGAATAATTGCTTTTGCAATTATCATACTAAAAAGTAAATATACAATACACACATATATTTATATCATAATTACTTGAAATTCCTAATCAATTTTATATTTTTTGTTGCTAAATTTGCAAGACCAAGACAAGACTGCAAGAACAAGACCATTTTTGCCCATCACTATCTGCAATATCCTAGATATTTTCATATCCTTTCTTCCTATGGCGCTACAGTCCAAATCGAGCCTTGGCCTCCTCTAATGATTTCGGCTTGTTTTCAGATACGGTTTCCTAGAATCATACCTGCGTCTGCTGTCGTTCGATCTCTATCTCGGTGTACCTAGTGGTCTATCACATAGCATATACCCAAAAACTAGTTTTTTGGTAACCTAGTGAATTCTTGCAATATGCCCTGCATACCTCAACTTATTAATCTTGATGTAGATGGCTAATTCCGGCTCGTTTATATTTAATTATTATTATTATCCTGTTTTACCCCTCTCGGGAGCATAGGGCTCCCACAAAGCTTCTCCATCGGACTCTGTTTTGAGCTATCCTCTTGGTCTCAATCCAGGTTTTGTCAACATTTTTTATTTCTTTCATTACTGTCCTTCCCCATGGGTTTCTAGGTCTACCGACACCTCTACTTCCTTGCGGATTCCATTCAAGTGCTTTTTCTTTAACGAATTATTTTCTTTTCGTAGCGTGTGCCATATCCACGTCCATTTCCTTTTCTTTATTTGTTTGATAATTAGTTCTTGTTTTGCCAAATTCCATAATTCTAAGTTTGATATTTATCTGGGCCAGAAAATCTGACATATAATGCGAAGAGATTTATTGACGAAAACTTGTATTTTGTTTATATCAGCTTGGTTTATGAACCAGGTTTCACTACCATAGAGTAATATGGATTTCACGCAGGAGTTTAAAATACTTAATTTTAGATTTCTAGATAGTTGTGGCGATGTCCACACTTTCCATAATCCGTTGAATGCACCTCTAGCTTTTTTAATCCTATTCAAAATATCCTTCCTTGCACCTACTTCCGTAGTAATTATACTCCTTCACGTCTTGTATTGTAGTGTCTTTAATTATTATTGGGTTACTATTTACACTAATTTACTAATTCTCATTGATTTTGTTTTTTGTACATTTATTCTAAGACCTGCTTCCAATGCACATATTTCTAAGTTGTCTATCTTTATTTGCATGTCTTCTCTTGTATAAGCTAGAAGTGTTATATCATCTGCGTATTCGAGATCTTCTAGCCGTTCTACCAATCCCCAACGAATTCCTCTTGATTCTCTGATGGCTTTTTTCATTATTTCGTCATGTTCAGTAATCAAGAGTAATGGCGAAAGGGGGCAACCTTGTTTTACTCCAGTTGTCGTTGTTATTGGGTCACTTAGTTGTTCATTATGAAGGATTCTTAGTTCTGCTTCGTCGTATAGCATTATGATCATTTGGACTAATTTTGTTGGTACTGCCTTCTTTTTCAAAGCTTCCCAAATAGCTCCCTTATGGATTGTGTCAAATGCTCGCTCGAAATCTACGAAGGTAATGTATAACGGTGACTTCCATTCTAAAGATTGCTCGACTATTAATCTTAAGGTGTTTGAGTTGTCTATACATCCTCGACATTTCCTAAATCTTACTTCTTGGTGTCTTAGCTGACAGTCTATTTTGTCTTCAATTCTACAAACTATTATGGAGGCCAGTATTTTCGCTACCATATTATGTATTGTAATACCACTCCAGTTTCCGCATTCTTTTATATCTACTTTTTTTGGCAAGTTAATTATTATTGCCACCTTCCATTTATTTGGCAATCTTTCTTCGTTCCATATCTGCTCTAAAATAGGATGTAATATTTCTGATATTACTTCAATGTTTGCTTTGAGCAGTTCAGCTGGAACTCCATCTGGGCCTTTTGATTTCTTATTTTTCAGCTTCACCATTGCTTCTTTCACTTCTCGCAGCGTTGGCGAATTTATATTGAATGATACCTTGGTCCGATGTGTTGCTTCTTCCGTCCATATTGACTGCCATTCACCGATCTCTCCGTGTGGGTTTCGCTGGGTATAATATTGACGCCATCTTCGTATCTGATCTTCAGTAGATGTAAGTAAGTGTCCTTCTGAGTCTAACAAGGGCTGTCTTCGTCTCAATCCTTTATTTGATAATTTCCTGATGAGGTCGTATAACTGATGCAAATTGTTGTTGTTCGCTGCTACTTGTGCTTCCCTGGCAATATTTTCATAGATTTTTCTTTTATCTCTTCTTGCAGCAAGTTTGACTTCTTTGGCTTTGTGCCGATAGAGCGCTTTCGCGTGTTCTAATTCATGATCTCTGGTATTGAGTAGTTTTGTCCTTAACACGTTTCTTTCTTGGATCTTTTTCCATGTTTCGTCTAAGATCCATTCTTTCCTTTCCGCTCGAGCATATCCTGGGACTTCTTCACCTGCTTCTCTAAATATATCCTGTATATTTTCAGGGGTTGGGGTGACATTTGTGATTTTTCGTTGTATTATTGATACAAATTCGCATTTTGTTCTTTCTTCAGCCATTTTGGTTATGTCCAGCTTCTTCTTTCTTGCAATCTGTCGTCTGCTATATGCAACAGGTCTCAGCTTTATATCTTATATCTTATAAATTTGATACAATTCATCACTGTATCTGCTTCTCCATCTACCACTTTCGTTAACAGAACCTTATATATACTATGTATGTATCTTAAGACTTTTCTCTCAAATCTATTGACTATATTTTCTGATTCTTGCGACAGCGTCCAAATTTCACTTCCGTAGCAGAGACCGGTCGAATAAACACTTTATATAACATCAGTTTTGTTTTCCTGTGCACGAATCTGGATTTTAATATCTCTTTCTGGGCAAAAAAGGCTAGAATACGTCTATATTTCCGCCTGTTCCTCATTTTTTCAGTAATCATGGCCCCTAGGTAAATGAATTGATCAACTACATATATTTATATTGTGATCTGCGATTTGAATATTTTCTTAGAGTCTTCTGTTAGATCTGTATCATAGCTTTGGTTTTGTCCTTGTTTATTTGTAGTCCTGTTTCCTCACTCGATCTTTTCAGGTCTTCGTATGATTGTTGTACTATTTGCAGTGATCGTCCTACGATGTCCAGGCCCGCCACAAAAAAGGGGGGGGTGGGCAGCTGGGACGATTTGCCCCGGGCCCCAGGTCAGAGCGGGCCCCGAGAATAGATTGAAATCCAAAAAGTGAAAACCTCTTAGCCCTGGGTACTAATCGCTTAGGGGCCTCAAAAAAACTAGCTTGAAACCCAAAAAGTCAGAACCCCCCTATCCCTGGGTTATTGTCAAGCAAGCACTAATCTAGAAAGCTGTATCATATCCAAAGCAGAAAAGCAGAAGAGAGTTCTGCCGCTGCTTTTTCATCTAAAATCCTAATTTTGCTGCTTTGCAAAGCAGAATTCTTTGACATTTCAAACACATCTTTCACTTTGCAAGTTGTTTTTAAATGACTAATCAATTTATTCTAGTGTGATATTTAACGAAGAATTTATTATTATTAAAAATAATTTATAAAGGATTTACTGTCAAAAAAAATTCTGACGCTGCTGCTGCTTTATTTGGATCTGATTCAACAGGCAGAATTCTGCTTCTGCCTTTGCTTCTGCTGCTGCTCAAAAAGTTGGATCTGATACAGCCTAGAGCCTAAAAACCAAGCATGCAGCACTCTACACAATATTTTATGTTTGTATGGATATGGATTATTCTACTTATCATATTAAAATAGTAAACATTTTCTTGCTTTCATTTCAGAAAATTTGTAGATGACATCGTCATATACCCTGGTTACATGACGCTCGAAATTGATTTGAAACGTATTTGAAATACATTTCGATCTTATGTAAAAACAGATCGATTTGAAATAGGATTGACTCGATCCGATACGGATCCGGAAATTCTTGATCGAATTGAAATTGAATCAAGAATGTGCATGTAAACACAAATTGAAATTAGATCGAATTTAATTTTGACGTTTTTGGGTTACTTGGTTTTTTTTGTTTGGAAAAGTATTTCGTGTTGTGAAAAGTGCTTTTAATCACGACTAAACGAAATATATGGACAAATGAAGAAACAACATGCTTGCTTCTATTAACATCCAAAATCTCTAGGGATTCCTCGTAGGAATGTTTTGTAGGGCAATAGTAAGCATGGCTTCCATGATTTTAAAAAGTTTTAAACTAATAATTTCCAACTTTTTGGATAAATTAAAATAAATTGGACAAAGTCTCCTTCTTCTTATTTTCACATGCTGATTATGTATTTTCAAAATGAACATTAAATTATTGAAATAAGCAGAAAAAGCTTGCAAAATTAAATAATTTTCTTCACTGTATTCCATTATTCCAACTTGGCATTTGTCATCTGTCAGTTTCAATCCTATTTGGATTTAATTTCAAATCAGTAACTCAATCGAGAAGAACCGAAAACACAGATCGTATTTCAAACCACTTTCAAGTTGAGCTTTCGATCGCCTCATGTAACCACGATAATATAGTCTATATTTTTGCCAGCTCTCGTTCTATTGATAATATCATGCAATGATTTAAATATGACTCTCCCATACATGATCTTAGATAATTTTTTATCATGGCGGGAAATGGAGCGCTGCATTATCAGAACTGAGGTCGTTTCCCTTCGTTCTACATTAGTGGGGAGCACTTCTTTTACTGCTGCTTTCTTTAAAAGGGTTTTTGAAGCAGTCACAAAAGTAGAAAAAACTTTCTAACCCTTCAATTTATGTTATAGCGCATGTGGATATGTGAAACAACTGCTGTGTCGAATAGCTTTATATTTTTGTTCACCTTTTGCAATTACCTGTTCCCAGTTTTACCAAGCGGTCCCCCAACTAAGTACCAACCAATCCTATAAGCTGCTTGACCAACGCGTCGAACGAAAACTGGTCTATGTTTGCCGGTTTTCTTCTTATCGTAAAATTCCTGAAAGCTCCAATCGGAGCATATTAACAGTGCTTAGTAGCGCGTCGATTTTTTCCCGCTGGGATAGCTTCTGGGTTGATTCTGCCAAAAGAAAGGGTAATTTCCAAAATGCATCACTGCGGTATCACTGCAGAATTCAGCAATTGGTAGTCTGCAGCTGAATTCTGCAGTGATACCGCAGTGATGCATTTTGGAATGCACCCAAAGATGAGCCCAGAGCCTGTCTACATAAGACCTGTTCCGATCTAGGCTGCACTAAGTAACTTTAGGTTAGGTCATTCTGCAATATTCAGCTGCAGACTTCCAATTGCTGAATGCAGAATGACTGCAGTCGTGCATTCCCGAACTCGCACTTATTCTTATCACAATTTTTTTAGTCAAAGATTTTTTGGAATTTCAATATCCTGGAAGGGCCCCAAACATGTTTCAGCCCCAGGCCCCGCAAGGTGATGTGGCGGGCCTGACGATGTCCACATCGTCAGCATATCCTAATAGTTGAATTGATTTCCATATTTTCATATACTACATGTGATTCCCCCTATTCCACTGATGGCTGACCACCTTTAAATGACCATAGATGAAGACCTCTCTTAACTATTCTTTTCATCTTTGCATGATTTGATTTTCTTCCCTGTGCATCTTTCTATTTTTATCTCTGCATCACATCATCCTTGCTTGATATCCATCCTTAACTTCATTAATTGTCTTATAAAATGTTCTTGTCCTTCTATTTCATCTAATTGCTAATTTTCAAAGCTTCTTTCTTTCTTTCTTTGTGATGTCCGCATTTAACAAGCTACTTAAAATTCCGCCATCTTCAGCACCCACCGCAACTAAAAAGAAACGAACAATTGTTACTGAATAGTTTCTCTAAAAGAAAACTTTTTTAATTGAAGTTACTTTTAATTCATTTCTACTAAAGGATGATGTATTTTCTAAAGCAGTAGTTGTATTTTTTTTCGTTGCGCCTTCTTCCAAAAACAAATTGCCTTTATTATTAAAATTGACCATTTCTTCTCCATCAAATCTTGGCTGTGTGCTCTTTCTTAAAAATCATTTTGCCATCGCCCATTACCCCAGCAATCAATTTTTATTTTCGAGTTAGAAGAGAGTTGATTTACAGAATTTTTTACTCTTAATGGATGTTTTTAAGAGAGTTTTATCCCCACTTTGAAAAAATCAACGAATTCTGCACAGTTTCAAGTTCTCTTGACTGCAAAAGAAATTCTGCTGTTGTCGTTTTACCATTGACTTGAGTTAAGAAATTGAAAGTTTGAAAGAAGTTGGAAAGATACGCAATAACTTTGCGGTGGTGTGACAAGGATGAATGGAACGATTATTTGAATTTTTGTAATTTGAAGAGAGTCAGATTTTTTTTTACAATAAAAGTGGTGTAAGTATTGTGCAGAAGCAGCAGCCAACAGTTTCTGTTTAGCATTAAAGTAGACCCTTTTTATGGAGAGATACGCATGTGTCTGTCCAACTGCAACTAGTATGTACTCAAACCAACGTTACTAGGCCCTAGTTTGTGAGTCAGAAAAGGACAAGGCGATATTTTTGTCGTCCTCTCTTTGTCTGTCCTTAAGGGATTTTTAATTTTATTTTTATATTTTTATGTTTTGAATGTTTTGATACTGCGCGATCCCTAGAAAAACCACGTGCTTCTATGGTGTCCAACATAACTGCAACTAGCCTTAAAGCATGTTCGAAGGTTCGTCTTGCAACAAGTTGACCCTACTCCTATATTATCCTTGTTTGAAAGGATTTTCTGCGCAAGGATAATAAATGCAAGTAAGCCTTTATTTTGTTTTTTTTGGAGGGGGTTTTTTGGATGGACTTGAAAGAAAAAAAAAGAAAAGTTCGTCCAGGACTTCTTAACGAAGACGACACTGTGCGCTTTCTATTAGTCAAACAACTGCACACACACCCATACTTATAAAAAAAGCGAGAAAATCAAAAATCAGGATATTCGTGTGTACAGGACACACAGCAAGGACATTGGCAGGGGACTGTTTGATGTCGGCAAGAACCGGTTTCAATTTGTTCGATGGTGTTGGGCCTCCGGTGGGTTCTCGGTTTGCCAATGTTCAATTCTGGTTCTAGTTCAAACTTCATCCGCCGATGGACCGGGAGCCACGGGCGAAAGCGAGTTTTTAAGCGTAGTTCACTACAGCCAGTTGCTTCAGTCTTTGGCCGTCTTCCGAATTGATTGGCTGTGGCATAGGATTTTCGCTCCGATTTTTTTTCTAAAACCACATCGAAATATTTCGCCCATGTCTCAATTCAGTAGTTGACGTCTTCACGATCTTTTTTGTAACACGGTGTGTCCATAACACGTGCACGATTAATCTGACAGTTTCAGCGAAATTGTTCAAAAGGAAATTTAATATAAAATAATTAACAAAAAAAAAATTAATACGTGAAATTATAAATTTGTTAAATACTGTTTTATTTTTTTGTAATTTGAATTTAAAAAAAATATTTTCAAAAAATTTTGTAACTGGTGCGAGGTTTTTACGCGCGAAAAATTTAAGTGTTTTTGTGTGAAATATTTTGTTTTAAGTTTTATTTTACGTTATTTCATCAATTTTAAGTGTTTTTTTTAGTTAAATTTTTTTATATAAAATAAATTTATATAAATTAATTATTTTTATAAAAATGGTGAACTTTAGTGTACTTCTTGCTTTTGTTAGCATGATGCTTGGATTAAGCAATGCTCAAGGAGTTTCCAAAGATTTATACAGGTGTAGGCAGATATGTTATACTAGGGTATGTATAATTAATCTATGTTTATTTTATTTTAGAAATTTTATTTATTATATTTATTAAGAAATTAAATTATCTTCAGTATTTGAGTAGCGCAAATACAAGGGATTTTTTAGATGGTTGTTTTAACTTCTAATAAGACTTGTGCAGTTGTAGTTTAAATTTATTTTTCCTTGTTTTTGGGAAGTTTGCTTAAACGGTTTTTAGAATAAAGTTGTCACTCAAAATAAGAATAATTTATTCGAGTGATTGTAGCATCGCAAAGATAGTTTTTGTTAATTTAAACACAATTTTATGAATAGTTAATCATATTCGGGTAAATAATTTTAGTCCCTGTCTGTAAAGGCGATGAAGATCCTTTCGTCAAAAAAATCATGTTTAGTCTTTTCTGTCTCAGTAGTTTAACTAATATAACGATCTTCGATTCTACACGAACTAATGGCAATCCAAAAATATTAAGTGTGTTTTTAGCTTGTCCAATCAAAATTATGTTGTTTCTTAAAAGAAGAAATTTATCATAAGATATGTTACTTACATCGAAGATCTTTGATGGAAATCTTCTATAGATATCGGTGACATTATACATGATATCAAACAAATTTCTTGTATGGCTATCAAGTCCTAGTAGACTAACACCATATGCATTACATAGAGAAGCGAATACTGCATACTGCCTTTCCAAAAAGCCTTATTTTTTCAACGATCGGCGTCGATCGGCAGTAATATAATTTACTTATATCGAAAGGCATAACGACGCAATTTTTAAGCTTTTGGTGAATTTTTAGACTAACATGTTCCTTCAAAGAATGAAGCGTGGCGATGCTGTTCTTATTGGTACTTGCAGTGTCTAATCGAATTCTAGCTAGCTGGCGTAATCAAGTCTATCAATGTCACTAGTTCCACAATTCTATTCGCCTTTTTTGTACAGTCAAAAATAAAAATTGCTTTTTTGCCGAGCTTTAATTTCGGCAAAATTGCATTTTTATCATAGTCCAAATTTCAGACCAAGTATGAAAATGTTCTAATGGATTTTTAAAATTTGGAAACGATCACTCGGTAATATCGGTATTGACCGGTATAGATGAAAATAACATACACTATTTGCAAACTACTGGAAACATTGACGACACTTACTACTTCTTCATAATTAATAAATCTGTGAATTCCTTTAAAGATGTAGTTGTTCAGTTATGACAGCTGAACTTTTGTTTTATAAGTTGAATAAATATATTATTTTATAACAGACCAACAAGCTCTATAACCCTGCCCCATAAATTTGATTTAAATTTATGAATTATATTTCTTAACCGATTTATAATATTGTCCAATACACGATCGAATACTTTAACTCATCACAAATTTTCCTACCATTGCCAGCGGTCATCTTCGCAAATTTCATTGAAACGACGTTACGCCATCGTTTGTGGTATTTTATAAAACTCGAAGGATACGCTCAATTTTTTTACTAGACTCTGAAAAATTTTGCAGTTGAAAATCAATGACGTTTCGTTGTTTCATTGATTTTCAACTGCAAAATTTTTCAGTCTAGTAAAAAAGTAAGCGTAACCTTCGAGTTTTATAAAATACCACAAACGATGGCAGTGTCTCCGAACTTCTTCTTCAATGGAAGTACTTAATTTCTGTCATCAATCTTGGAATTTAGTTGAATTTGTTACCAGTTTCACACTTCAATACACTAGCCTTTTAAAACAAAAATATCATATCGTCCTGCCCACTATGTTGGTCGCAATTTTTTTAACATCACAGGTACTGAAGACTCAACGTGCCCAAGAAAAATTTGCATCTTCAAGGCCTAAATACACGAGGATCTATGAATCATTAGTCCAATACGAAACTTTTTCCAGTTCCGCACGCCTTCCTTCCTTAAACAAAATGTTTGCTTCATAAGCGTGCGTCCTCGTATATTTTTGGCTTTACAGCATAATTTTCTATGTGCTTTCTACTAGATTTAAATTATGTGCAAGGCAATGTTATCATTAATTTCGGGTAATCTTGGTTGGTTCCATGTTTGCTTTAATTGTTGTAATTACACTGATAACACTTCAATCATTGCTTTTGAGTAATTTAGTTGGTACTCTATTTGGGACATGTGTTTTCTTGTTTTTCGGTTTTTCGGTTGTGATCTTTCTCGCAACATTGTTGTACTTATATTAAATGATATCCTGTTCTGTTTTTTGCTTCTTCCGTTTACATTAACCGTCATTCACTGATCTTCCCCTGTTGATTTCATTGTTATAAATAGTATTGCCACCGAATTTGTGTCTGATCTTGCATAAATTTGAGTAATTGTCCAACAAACAAACAAAGGCTGTCATGTCAAATGTACTAAAATAATTGAAATTAATTTTTAAAGAACAATATGCCATCCTATATATAAATGATTTCAGTCTTAAATTTTTCACATTGAATGCCGCAATTAAAGTAACCACCAAATAAAAAAGTTGGTAGTCAAAAAAAAACGTCCTCGTCCTTGCCTTCATTTATTTTCCGGAGATCGAGCAATAGTGCCACCTCAGAAGGACCAAGACCTGCTAGAGCTCTGTCGCCATACGAACTGACAATTCGTCATAGGTCATGATGCAAATGCTCACCACTCTCGTTGGGCAGCACTGATCTAAATGAGAGAGGTGAGCGTCTTCTAGAATTTCTTGTTATGAATAACATAAATCTTGCAAATAGAAGATGCAAACCCACCTTTGTCAGTAGTAATAGTAGTAAGAGGGAGGTGTTGGACCTCACCCTCACTAGTATGCTACTCTCCGACAGGATCTAAAGCTGACGTGTTCTGAACAAGGCGCCATTTTTGGACCGTACATCAGGCTCGCCATTCGGGTAACCAACATATCCGCGCCTCTTCCCCCTCTTCCCTCTCTTATTTTCTAACTTATTTTGTAACAACACTTTGCAGCTAAAATCTTCATTCAAAAAAATAGATTAGGATCAGATTAATCGTTCTGAACGTTTATAAAACATTTACTTTTTCTTCGTCTTCGAAAGAGGAATCAGGTTCAAAATTATCGTGGCCACCAATTACAACAAATTCAGAATGCAGGCTTTTGGTTAGTGATTCGAAGCTCAGATTTAACTGCGCTCGGCCTTGGGAACTAAACAACTACACCTTGTTCCACAAACGTAAGCGGAACGTAGCGGAACAGTGACGAAAAACAGGATAAACTCATTACTCCTCGAAGAAAAGTCTTGAGATGGTGTCCTTTGTCCTTCCAATAATCGATAAATTAAAGTTTGAGGTAAAGTCCTGTGATCAAGCTAATACGATTGCCAACATACTTTTTTTTGGGGATCAACAATTTCCTGCTTCTGTTGCGGGACGGCACCGGAAGAAACTGCTTGGAATTGGCCTAATCAGTCATGAACCACTTTGTTTCATCAAGCTTCGATCGCCAAAGCTCTCTTCATTCAGCTTGTTCCGGGCTGATAAATACCGTGTCAGAACCTTGTCTAGTCAGGCCCAACATCTTTTAAGTGCCTTCGGAGCGGTGATGTAGCATTCATACAAGCGTAGCAAGATTGGTAATATTCAGCTCAACAATGGCTCGCTGTCAGATCCAAACTACCTTAGAATTGGTCCTACGGGACCTTATCGCTGTGGTTGTCGCTTGACTATCAGAGAAGATAAAAAGACTCTTCTGAAGTATTCGTAGGTGGAAGCCAGTATGTTATACACTTCCTCTTGTAAAAGGACAGAAGGTATGACGCTCACGCTAATCACTCTACTAAACCGAGGTCTTTCACTCCAGATACCTGCACCCATATCTTTATAATCAACCGCCCGAGTAAAAATAATTTAGTTGGTTGGGACGCCACAAAAGTAGGCACGCACCCGCCACAGGGATGCACGCTCTCTCCACGGCGATGCACGCTCCCGCCACAGGTAAGAAAATCTAAAAATTCAAGCATGAACATTTATAAATACATCCGCATTGGCATAAACCATTCCAAACGCGAGTGTTGTTCTAGCAAGCAGTCCCCCAGCTAAACACTAACCACTTCCAATGCTGCTTGACCTATGCAATCGAACGAGAACCTTTTAACCCCGGGTCTCCACTGGAAATAAAGTATTGCATGCAATTTTGAATTGCAATGAAATTGCTCGTCGAGATGCCCATATTATCTCTGAAATATTGCATGCAATTGCAATATGGGTATCTCGACGAGCAATTTGATTGCAATTCGAAATTGCATGCAATACTTTATTTCCAGTGGAGACCCGGGGTTACTGAGTATGCTATTGGCACCCTTTATGGTCATCAAGTTAGTTGCCCTTTTTCTTCGTCCTCTACAATTTTTACAGGCGATTTCGTGCATCCCTGTGGCGGAAGCGTGGATCCCTGTGGCGGTAGCCTGGATCCCTGTGGCGGGAGTGTGCGTGCTAGTTTTGTTCCCGAGTAAAAATAAAACTCGCCCGCCACAGGGATGCTCGAAATCGCCTGTATTGCTTTAAAAAATTGTAGAGGACGAAGAAAACCTTAGTAAAAATGTGCTGTGCGCATTTGTTCGCTATGCGTGCTAGTGCGTACCTGATGCAGGCTAGCTGCGGGCTAGTTTTTATTTTTACTCGGGTTGACACTCTGGGTGCGTAACAGCTGCATGCTAAGTACGCCTTAGTAAAAATATGCCGTGCTAGCTATGGCGCCGTGCGTGCTAGTGCGTACCTGATGCAGGCTAGCTGCGGGCGAGTTTTATTTTTACTCGGGCGTGTACTCCACCCTACGGTGCTTTATAAAAACCCAAGTTATCTTTCCTTCCATCCATCCAATAGCGCTACAGCCCAAATGGAGCCTTGGCATTCTTTAGAGCATTTCTCCAAGTTTGACAGTCCTTGCAGCTTGTCTCCAGATCCAGATGTCGAGCATTGTCTATGCACCAGCCATCACAGAATCTAAAAGCGAACGCAGAACGCCCGTTCTGTTGAGCATTCTGACGTTCCAAGTTCGTAAATCGAATTCCATATTCCGTTGTCGTTTGTGTCGTTGGTCGTTGCCATTGTGTCCGTCCTGTCCAAGGCAAAGCTTGAGGATTCCTGGAGGACCAATCCGGTGTTTGCCTCGTTTTGAGGCGCGAAACACTCGCATTTTACCATTCTCCGTGTGTTACTCTTATATAGATAAGAGTATCTAGGGCTTACCCGATGAAAATTCAACATCTTCGGAGAGGTGGCATTACTCCCGGTCCCGGTACCACTAAAGGTCCCTGAGGCCGATAATACCATTTGACCCTCAATAGCTTGTCTTGACTATGCGTTAAAGCACTCTTAAACGTTGAGATCTTAGCTTGAGATCAAAAAATTTACTATAGATTATCGAGTATCATTATAACCCATTTCCGGGTATTAAAGAGATAAATATATAACCAATATCGCGGTCAAAGTGTATTCAATCGACAATCCTGGAATTATCAAATAAATCCACGATATTTCTCAATACACTTTGAATAGTTCTTTATCACATAAAACCTGATCATAAAATTTCCACTGTAGTTCATTTCATCGTTGCATCAACTAAAAAATGACAATAATCACCAATTTTATAATTTATCAGTGTCCCACAAGGTTCTATCCTCAGTCCTATCTTATTAATTGCTCTTTCTCTTCTACACTTCTACAATTATAATTCAGTATGCCAAGACATGATTTTCTGAAACAGGCTTAATTAAAATTAGGAGTGATTTGCATAATATTTTTAGTTTGGACCCCTTCAAGCCCGACTAATCTCAATCCTATTAAGTCTCTCATGGGATTATCGCAGTCAACCCTTGCACTTCGCAATTACTCATTTCTTGTTTACGAATAGGGTAACGCTTTAATATGTATATATATAAGTAGTTAAAAGTCAAGGTAGTGTTTTGGGGTGGTTTTTAATGAGAGAGAGTCTTTCTAGTTGTATGATCAAATAAGTTTTGTTCTTAGTAAAATCTATTGTTTTCTTCACGAATTTATTTTTGAATCGAAAAGCAACCTATAAATGTAAAAATAACGGTAAAAATATGAAATTTATATTTTTTGTGAAGTTAATAAAGTTTATCCCTTAATAAACAAAACTTCCGCATCCAGTATACAAAACCCACACGTTATTTTTTTTTTCAACATTAAAATTTAAATCGCATCAAAAAGTTAAGCCCTATCGAAGCGACAAAATCACGTTCTGATCCTACTTAAAATGTCCTTTAAAAGTTTTTTTTTTTATTTATATTTTATTTCTGTATATTTTTTCTATTATTTTTTTTGCTCCTTCGTTGATTTTTATTGTCATCCGTCAAAGCTTATCATTTCTGATTCTCCTTTATATTCCTAAAAAAAAACCCCCATACTGCCGTACATTCACTTTTATAAACAGCAAAGGAGGAACGTTAAAGACTCTACGCAGTTTATAATTCTACGCATCCGTAACAAATGAAAAATTAAAATCACAGGAAATTGCCATCCCTGGGACTGGGACCAAGGGCCTGGATCCCTTCGGTATGGGCTTTGCCGCGCACGATGAGTTTTTGACTGATTTTCCACGGTTACTTAACTTTCTATGCGGCTCGCACACCGGGAACCAAACCGAGGAGGGTTGGAGATATAAAACAAAATGCTTACAATCATCCCGAGATCCTCACCTCTTCACAGCCCATCCTTCTAGCGTGCCGCATTCAACTGGAGGTCCTTCGTGTTTGTCTTTTGGGAAGAAGACTTCACCGCGATGGCAAAAAGAAAACAGGAAAAACTGGATACAACCCAGGGAAGAAGGGATGGGGCTCCGTTTATTTAAGTTCCAAGCCTCCGTATTTAACTTTGATTGAAATGAAACCGAAGAAAAAAATATATACAGGAGATATTCTCCCCGGTCATATTGTGCGTGTATATCCTCCTCGGCATAAGGGGGAGGCCACATTAATTTCATTGAATCGGATCTCACATTCACATGGACAATTTGATCGGAGGGGGAATAAGAGGGTATTCCTTTTTATATGTCCGCCCCAGTACCGGTACAAGATGCATGTACCGCTGAGCGTAGGGCTTTTTTTGGGGTACCACCGGATCGAATCAGAGCCCAAGAGCTGACTACGATAAGCCGATTATGATACAACAGAAGAAAAAAAATGGAGAAAAAAAGGCACAACAAAACTGTGCTGCGACTGGGAGAGAGAATCAACGTTGCTCGGTAAATTAAAATTTTTATCAAATTATTTACAAACAAACAAACACACAAAGGCAGGAGACAGATATCAAAGGGAATGAAGCGATTTACAGGGAGAGATATGGCACCATGCAGAGGTAATTGCAGGGCTGGATGCAAGGGTTCCATTGTTGGGATCGGGCTTAACTCTTATTTATTGGGCACCCCGAACAGTTATGGGAATAAAGCTGAAAAGTCGATTTAATAACACAATAAAATCCTGGCGGCATTAAAATATTAGAAACAGCTTCCTGTATTTAACGACGATTTAATCCCTGCCCAGTGAGCAGCCCTGTGCCCCTTTTTTAGAGCTGCTATTGTCGTCGTCGATGCACTCTCTCTCTATGCCCGTTGGTGCATCAGCACCGTCTACTCTCTTTCATATACCGGTTTTAATTAGTTTCGCTATATCACAAGCAAAACTCGTTACTCCCCAAGCATTTATATAATAATGTATGAAGGCGCATTTGCTGCTCTCAAGTCACTGTAAATAGCATCATAAATTCAAGCCATCAAACTGACAAATCAATTAAGAAAAAGTAGCAAACGATTACATGGAACAGCCTCCTCCACTATCGACTAGAGATCCTCCTACAACCAACCACACTCTGCCATGGCAGCCAGCAATCAGTCCAAGTCGTGATGATGATGGTAGATACTAGAGATATTAGATGGATAGCACGCGGCCAGTCGGGGAAATATCACTTCCACTTGAGGAATGGATGATGGCGTGCCGCAGCCACTTGGACAAGGAATCCGTCCTCTATGCTATATATGACATGGGGCTATGGAGCGCGATCCGAAAGAGTGCTGGGGAGGAAGTTGTCAATCACGGCCAAATAGAGACCAGATTTGTCCAATCTAAGGAGGCACATGTTACCATTGGAGACTAATCAATAAAATCCAAAAATAGTTACGAGGTGGAAAAATGGCTTTTAAAAAATTCTATTTTTTTTTTCGTTTTTGGTTTCGTTTTGTTAGAATGTCAGAAATTATAGGTTCGAAGACAATGTTTTGATATTAGTTTTGACAGTCTATAAACAATTATATGTTCATAGATGAAATTATTAGTTGCCCATCTTGTTTTTTGATAGGTTTAGGAATTTTTGGATAAACACAGTCATTAAAAACTCTTACAAAATTGTCTATACTCACTCAACCCAAAAATGTATCAAGCTCCATTAAGCTCCGAAATTGAATCTATGATTATATAAAACGTATACATCATAATCGTTTTACACCTATTGTTTGTTTTACAACATGTTTGCATTAATCTCTGCCTTTTCGTGTGATCATGCCAACTCTTCACGATCGATCAACCGCAAATGATCGATCATGCATGAAAAGTCACAATTTTTATATAATCGCACTTTTAATTTTGTTAAGTAGAAAATTGGTTAAAAAGTTTTGATTGATGATTTTTTTAATTATTCAGAGAGAAATGCATTGCATAATGTACATGTGTGATCTTGTTCGAAAAGGGTACGAAAATGACGATCATGTATGCAATTTTTTTTATGATAAACCCTGGGAAATTCGAAATCATAATAGCTTTGTACTATTGGAAGCAACCGATAACCCAGCGAAAAAATGCCTTATATGATCAGAGCATGGTTTTCTTGATATCAACAAAAAATTTCCAATCGGTTCAATTCCCGGAGATTGAAGATCTATTGAAAATTCATTCTTCATTATTAGTGTAATTATTTACTTACTTATTCCCTTTAATCCCTGATGGGAGATAAGGTGGAAATAGTTGCCCTGAAGCGGACCAGGATATCCCAGTTGTTGCCGCCTCTGCTAATAGGGTTCTCTACCACATTGTTCTCGGTCTTCCAAGTTCCTTGCGGGTTCCAGTCAAGGGCCTATTTGGCTAGATTCTCGTTTTCGCGTCGCAAGGTGCTGCCAATCCAATTCCATTTCCTTCGCTTGATTTCGTCGTCTATCCTCTCTTGAGCGGCGCGACGCCATAGTTCTTCATTACAACGCCTTGTGATGAATTGGGTGACTTTCGTCATTCTGAGAAATCGAACCCTAATATCGGCGATGGTAGTCGCACATCTTAACTCTTAGGGCCGATTCACAATGAACGCTTCAAGCCTCAAGCTTCAAGCTTCAAAAATTTAGGATTATAGGAATTATGTACAATGATTCACATTCAAAGCTTCAAGCTGCAAGCTTCAAATGAACTTGTAACTATAGAAAAAAAATTTGAAGCTTGAAGCTTGAGGATTGAAGCGTTCATTGTGAATCGGCCTTTAGGCTTCCTAGCCCAGACCTGTTTCATTTTTGACATTTCAATATTCTGAACGTCTGAAGATAGGTTTTGATGAAAAAATCATTATAAATTTTTCTTTTCTGAAAAAGGTTTCAGGTCCAAAAGTGTCGCGGGTACCAATTAGACCATAGCACCTATACCTTAGACTAGCCAGCCCGGACAAAGTTCAGATTCCAGAAATTTGCTGAACTTTTTTTCTGACCCGCATTTTTTATGAGGGAATTTTGAATAGCCTTCATTGGGTCCATGATCAAAATAGCCTCACGTTAATTGCTGGAAATGAAACCAAGGTGGACACTTCAAGGCAGTCTTCTTGAATGTTGGCTTTACTTAGCTTTGGAGATGTATTCCCTGGTGGCTGTCTTTCATTTCTGGCTATGTCTTGACGGAAAGCTTTGTGTCAGTCAATGACGAGAGATCGGCTAGAAAGTGTTTTTTAGCCTTCTCAACCAATCTCACCGCAATAGTCTTCATGAACTCGGCCAGTCCAACACGCCTGCGCAGGTTCAGAATTTTACCTACTTCAGTAGTCGCTCAGGCGGGTTAAACAACGAGATCCTATCGCAAGACAGTGGCTAAACCTCTTGGCGAGATTCTTGGCGCAATGTCCGGTAATCAAACCAACTTCCTGTTACCATGGTCCTTACGAAGGTGGTGCTTATCTAATACAAGTATTTCACTTGTGAACATTGTCTCTGCAACAGGCCCCTGGTCTTGTCAGATGTTTCACATAGAGTTTGGCATTTAGAGTCACCCTGAAGTGTTTGGCCTGTTGTGAAAAATCTGTCAGTAGCAGGACTGGTATGGTACTAGATCTGTTTTGTCGAGATTGACACTTAGTTCTACTCTAGTGTACCAGTTGGATACCAAATTAATTACGTGCCTTCATAATTCCTCAATAAAAAGATCCGAATCTTTTCTGGCAAGCAAAAACTGATCTAAATACAGTATGATGCATGGCCGTAGCCACGGGGGCGCGGAAGGGCGCGCAGCGCCCTTTACGTTTCGAACTTTTAATTGCAATGAGAAAAAAATTATTTTGTCAAACCGTAAGAATTTCTGGAAACATTAGCATTTATTGTAAATAATCATTTGATTTAAACTTAGATCGATTTAAATTTTCTTCCGAAATAAATATTTCTTCTACTTTATGTCAAGAGTTTATTTGTGGCTTAGCATTATTTTGTCAAATTCAAATATCATTGTATAGCCGTTGTAGGAAAGACGTTGTGTGTATGACTTGCAAGATGGACGGTATTAGGCGACAGTGCATGAAAACAAATGGTCGAGCGTATTGTTTACTCGAGTGAAGTCTTTCGAAATATTCTTATCACATCAAGGCAACAAAAATGATAAAAGAAAACGGTAATTTGACTTTGATGAAAATCATTAAAATTCATTATAAAAACATGTATTCGTATGGTTTCTAATCAGGCGATGGATGCTTGGCTGGTTAAAAAACAAAAACCATCTACGCTAGCTGGCAATGAAACTGACCAGCGATCAATTTCAACACATAAACAAAATAGAGTTGATCATCCAATCAAAATGGATTAATACCTTTGAATCAGAAATATAAACTAACATGGAACGGCTGTGTCGTGTAAAAACCCTGTACGTGAGCGACCACATTAAAGGTAGCTTGTTTAAAAGGACAGCAATAGTGTGCACAAGTGGGACACAAATTGCCGAATTGTCAGGGGTAGCTTCTTGAGTGAATGGTGGCGTGCCAAGTCAATATCCGGGGGCATAGATTTTATGCCAGGAATTTTAATCGCCCGCCTTTAAAACGTCCCTCTTATTATTTCTGCATATTTTGGCCTGCACTGCCTGACCACTACTACGGAGTGAACTGAAACACATCAGGAATTGTGGTACGCGTAATCTGGCTTATAGCCATTCCGTGTTTAGTTTATATTTCTATGCTTTGAATAGATTGATTATTCTAAACAAACGGATAAAGTATACTGCTATGTTTGTCGTCAGTTTTCAATTATTAACGCAAACGAGGTCTTCGCCTCTAGCAAATTCAATGCATGGAAAACTGCATTAAGTGCTGGGAAAGGGTTGAAAAGACATTCCGTCCGCTAGCTCAAATCATATCGTTTCTATGCTCTCATGGAAAGAAAATCCGTCAAGAATGAATCAAAATTAGGAGATATCAACCCTTTTAAATGAAACAGTGCTAGAAACACGCCGATATTATTTCAAAGCTATCGTTAAAACTATTCTGTTTTTAGTAAAGAGCGCGATAATTGGGATATTGATGAAAATATTGAAATGGGCATCTTTCAAAATCTATTTCAATTACATTGGAACACGATGAACAATTAAGAAAATGTCAAGAGGCAATGCCTGGAAATGCACTATATACATCACCCCAGATACAGAATGAATTGGTTCACATTATTGCGAATGTTTTGCGTGAAAATATTGTAGCAGAAATTAACAAATCGACATTAGGTTTGTTCCCGTACTTTCTGCATTCTGCCACTTACTGCAAGTTGCTTATTGAGAGGTGGGGATGAAGTACAGAAAGTACAGGAACATGTTTCTGCAGGTTTCTGCAGTTTTAACACGGGAATGACAGTTCTGACATTGCCATATTTCAAATATCTAAGCTGCAGCAGGTTACAGCAGCTCGTAGCTACTGCAGGTTTCTGCTTCTTACTGCAGGGTGGGGAAATGAGTATGGCGGCTGCAGTAAAAGCACGGGAACAGAATTCTGTTAAGTAATTCGAAGCAACTGACAGATTCTGTACTTTCTGCAGGTACGGGAACAGACCTATTTATGACTTCGATAGCCGATGGCACAACCGAAAAAATGGGAACGAGGTGTATTCAATTGTTTGTTATTTGAAAAATGAATTACCTGTGGAAACAGTTTGCACGATTGAAAAAGCGGATGACATTTCTGCTCTTGAATTTAATAAATATTATAAAATTGACCTGAATTGTACTCATTAATTTTCGTTCTCACTTTCAGAAAATGTTAAGTATAAAACCAGCCTCAAGGTAATAAAAACACTATTATTTGCATCTTTTATTTTTCCGAACTGTTGTTATTTCGGGCGCCAATAATTCTGCCGTGCAAAGGACAAATGACCTATATGCATTATAGGTCAAAATGGCTTTGTATGCATTTTCTGATATAAAATATTCATATTTATCCTTAAAAAAAATTTCAGACTGATTGTACTTTTTAATAAAAAGTTATCACCGTCAACAGTTACTTTATTTGCTTCGGTTTCATGTATTTTGAAAACTTTGATCGCTTTTTTCTCGAAATGAGCCTTTTGCAGATACGTCTTTTGCCCTTTGCACGGCAGAATTGTTCGATGAGCGCCCTTAGATATTCGGAGCTGGCTACGGCCTTGGTATGATGTCAATATTCTTCATGATAAGACGGCTCCAGACTCACGCCTTGAACACGCGCGAACAAGCGTGAACACGTGTGTGGATGGTTTTCGCGCCTAGTTCGCGACTTGTTTTCCGTTCTGAGTGGATACGGCGGGAATTTTCGTAATGAATTCACGGCGCGAGTGTGGAGCCGTCTATAGGCTGATTAATTCTTTTTTAGATAGGTCATTCTTAAAAGGGTACAAAGGCAACTCGTACGAGCACAAAAGCTAGTATTTTAGTCCGGTCCTGTAGGAATGATCTAACTTTCGACAAGAGGTACCACAGCACATCTTCTAATTCTAGCCATCTATTGCATGAAATATTTTTTCATAGACACCTTTATTACACTTTGTTTCAAAGCAAGTAAGCCCTAATATTAGTAACAAAGTCTGGACATTAACATATGAAGATGTTTCGGAAATGATCTCCAAAATCTTACTTTCTCACCCAGAGTGCGAAATCATAGTTATGAGTGATTTCAACGTTCACAATATAAATTGGCTAGATTACCTACTCACAATACTCTATATTTCTTAAGAGATGGAAGTTTCTCCTTCAGCTAGTATCTCGGGTTACAATCAATAGGTCCAACATTAGATCCTGCCTGGAATACAATATTCATTAAATCATTTATCTCGACTGCGTTTTTTAATCCCACTAAACCACCTTATCGTGACTGGATAAAGTGCAAAACTGCGCTATAAGTTTCATCGGTGATAAATCCATCTAGTCCACCTTATACACATTGACCCATTGTAGGTATAAATGTTCCAGCGTTTGTTGTAAAATTTTGCCGGTATTACCATAATGACTATTTCACAGAAATTCACGTCCTCCCGCCTGCATGACAATATTTTTTCCGTAAGAAAACCTAGCCTGCTCAGCATATTCTCACAGCATTCACAGTATGTATCTACTCTTTTCGCCCAAACTACAGTCTTGGTCATTCATGAATAAAACTTCTTGAGTGTGGAACAATCTTCCACAGTTACTATTTCCGAATTCCTGAAATATCCAAAAGGTTCAAAATCTTCCTTTAGCACCCTCCGGAATTCCCTTAACCCATCGTTTCTCAACCCTTTTGGTGTTGCGACCTACTGAAAAGCTAAAAAATTAAGTACAAAATCTTGCGACTCCTTCACTATAATATTGATTGAAATATAAAAAAATCCAAGCATTTGGAGCGATTTTCTCAGCAAGAAATCAAAAATTGAGTCTGATGGAGACGACAGAGAAAACAAACGTATTTTATCGGATTCCATCTTCTTCCGTCAAATCTGTCGTAAAATTGAGTTATTAAGGTCGATCCACACATTTCCGTGACGGCGCGGCACCGATGCTTTCCGTTTCAGTGGCTTCCGTGATGAATTTTTCACTGACATTCTTTACTTGGAGATTTGGACACTGATCATGGAATTTAGCGTGGAATGTCTTGCTGCAATTGCATTGCTGTTAGACCAGGGGAAAAGAATTGAAAAGAAAGTGGGTTCATCCCAAGGAGAGAAAGAAAAGAAAAAATGTTTAAGAGCAAATAATTTAAAAAATGGCTAAAAATGGTCAATTTTGAATGGCGATTTTTCGGTCACCGTTGGTCGTATGGAGATTTTAAAAAAAGCAGTTTCTACATTTTTTTATAACCTTTCTTTTCTCTGAACATTTATGTATACCCAGGATGCCGTAAAAAAGATAATATAATATACCCAGGATTAATAAAAAAAAAGTAAAAAACGTGATTTTTCGAAAAAAAAAATAGTTTTGTTTTTCGATTATTTTTTGAATTACAAAAGGTAAACAAAAATTTAAAAAACCCCTTTCGATGGGAAATTTAATTTTCTACAAAAAGCATTGTAGTAAAAATCTCGAATTTTGCTTTGTTTTCGAGTTATTTCGAAAAACCGGTATTTAGAGCCGGCGCTCAAAAACGCACCCCTCAAAAGGGGGCACTTTGTGTTTTTATCATATTTAGGTGCTCAACTAACATATTAAATAATAAAAACCCTTTAACGCAATTGTTCCTTACTATCTTTGATTTTTCCTTAATTTTACTAGTCTAATTTGTTTCTCGTCCGGGATAAATTAAAAAATATCGGTAGCAACGTATTTTTTGCGGTTTTTGCGGACGTCTGAAGGGTACTGAGAACGTCGGTACCTAACTGCGCCGGATGTATCAGAACATGTCGCGCTTTTCCCAATTTGTTTCCATGGAATTAAATCGTGCCGATATATTTTTTTTCACTGATGCCCCAAGTACTGCACTGAAGTCTCCGTCACGTCACGGATATGTGTGGAAACTTTACCCCGAAAAGCGTGTCTAAATTGTTAGCTTTTATACGGTTGTTATTGCATGGCTAGCTGGATTATAATTTTAAAACACATTGTTTGTTAAAATAATTTTTTGGATATATTGCGACCCCCTTATGTCTAATGGCGACCCCCAGGTTGAGAAACCATGCCTTAACCTATCCTATCCTCTATTCCTTCAAAACTAAGCTTATTACTAGACTAGGGATCATTCCTAAGCTTAGTTTTTCACATAAAAAATGTGACGTCCTGATTAAGTTAGAAAAAGGTATGTTGACTATAAGATGGAAAGAGAGGTAGCACTAAACAGAAATGAATGACCGAAGCTAACGAATCAAACCAAACCTTAATCCGAGCTGTAGAGCCACAAAAAGAAAAGTTAAATCTGTCTCCACATCAAAACTGTACGAATAAATTGATTCAAAACATCACTATCAATTATTCATTAACTCCCAATGTTTTTCGTAATCCTCAGTCAGAGCCTTATTCACTTAATAATACTTATTCACAATTTCCCAAATGAATTAGTTTTGGTACAGCAGCGTATTTTTTCCTTTTTTCAACTTAATTATTTTTATGTCAATATGAGGCATTGTTAAAACGTTTTCTTTCTCATTAAAAAATCATTAGACCCCGCAGAGTAAGGACTTGATGTCTGTCCTAATTTAGAAATTTTATTTACTTCTCCAAAACGAAAATATCCTTATACCAAGGAAAAAAAATTAAATATTTTTTTTTAGTAAAAGCAAATAAAATTCTCACTTCAATTACATCCGTGCATAACTAAGTTAATTTTAACTCAAAAAAAACATTTTTCGGGAATCTGAAAGAGGATCCTTAATTTTCGGCCATCATCCGCCAATAAATTATAAGATAAAAACCATTAAATTTGCTCGTTTTTTTGGCAGATCATTAAAAACGTTTATAGTAAACAAAACACAGAAAAAATAACAACAGAGAAAATAAGTTAAATTTTATCCAGTAGCTAATGAACATTTTTAACCCATCTCGAGATCTTTTTATTACGATAAACAAATCCTCAATAAATATGAGAGAAATTTACACACTCACACCCGAAGTCTCTTTTTCAAGAAAGATAAAGATCGTTTCAAGAAAAGCTTCAAAACGTCTTCACCGTGAGGAAGACGAAATTCGAGTTTTATGTAAATTCTTGCAAAACACTAAACAATCATAATAAAAAAAAATAAATACCGACACTTTTCTGGCACTTTTCGAATCGAAATTGGGTACTGAAAATAGTCGTAATTTATCTTTTAGCTTCTCGGCCAATGGCAATTGATCATTTTTTTAGTGCCTCCATTTTTTTTCGTGTTCGAAACTGCCTCTCCTGGTCGCCCCAAACAAAAACACTTTCGAACAAGGTGATAAAAAAAACGTTGTCTCTAATAAATCTTTATCGTCTCCTCTTGACTCTCTGGTGTCTTGTAAAAATGCTAATAATTTCGTGTCAAGTTTTGGTGGATGTTGGCTTATGATGTTAGTGGATAAAAACAGCGGTTATTGGATGTCTGTCTACTGGTGTATCGGAGAGGAGTATTTATCTAATCGCTTTATCGGCAGGAAGCTGTGTTTTATGTGAATGGATTTCGATAATGGGAAAAGGAATTTCTTCTTAAAAAAAACTTTGGGAATAATACAAAAGTAATATATTGGAATTTATTTAAATTTTTCGATAATATAAAATCAAAAATTGTCAGGTTTTTGATGTGTTATTTATCTTATCATTTAACAGTTGAATGGAAAGACACCAGACGAGTTTCAGCTCCTTTTGTCCAAATTGCAAAGTGGAAGCACTGAAATAAATTGACAGTCATTTGTCTAATCTCTGTAGACTATAAAACGCGAATATACGTCTTTTTAAGAAACAATCATAAAACTTGTTTCTTTTTTGCAGGTTGTTATAATCTTTTGCAACTTATCTCCTTGATACATACGTCATCGAAATCTGGATAAACAAACTTAAACAAACTTTTAAATGAAAATTACACTAGCGAGCATAATTATGCAATGTACCCCATGATAGCTTGAATGACGTTGCAATACAATACCCTATCCATGTCGACGATTGCATATTTTCCTTTTCCTTTTCTATTCTTTCAGCTAAATATCGGCTCCAAGCAGTACCGCAGTCGCAACTTTGGATCTATTAAGGCCCATTTACATCCCAAAGTCAAAGTGAAAGTGCAGCTCTGGAGCTCTTTTATCACACAGAAAATTGTATGCTTTTCTCTCTGTTGTACGAAAGTTTCAAAAGTTTCGTGCAATAGAGGGAAAAACATACAAATTTCTGTGCGATAGAAGAGCTCTCGAGTTGCACTTCCACTTTGATTTTGGGATGTAAATGGGGCTTTATACTCTCAGCAGTGTCTATTAGGGATGCTACGAATGGTCGCTTTCGCATTCGCTTATGCGAATGATTCGCATAATTTTAAACCTTCGCATCGACATTCGCATTCGCATCAAGTAATGCGAATGTTTTGCGAATGCGAATGCGTGTAGATAGTGTCGTGGCTCGTGGAAAACAAAATTCAAATACGACAAATCTAGCTCGCAAATATCTGAGCGCTTCACCGGCCAGCGTTCCGAATTGTTCAGTGCAGCCGGGCTTATATCCTTAAGGCCTCCATTCACAACAGGCCGCCGGCAGGCCGTAGCCTTTTAAGCCAGGTCAACACGTACCACCCGATGAAGGCCATACATTACTCAGTCTGACTGAGGGATGAGGACTTGAGGCATACGTCTGACAGGCCGTGAACTGCAGCCGTCCTCATGATTCCCTACATACACACACGCGAAGACAACAGTTTAGCGTAGTAGCTTGTTAATTCAAGTGCAAAAATGTTCATGGTCTCAACGAAAATTTTAGACTGAATAGAAGTTCAGATCTTCAGGCACGGACCGATGATAAATACCCATACACATAAAGATTTTTGTCAGTTTTTTTTGGACTGCGGGCCCAGTAGGCCCCTTCCAGTTGACGGTATGGGTGAGTTAGTGTGTAGTTATACTTGGCCTTAAGGCGGGGAACCTTCAGACCATGGCCTGCCGGCGGCCGGTATATGAATGGGGCTTTAGAAATCGCCTCATGGAAATATAATATTCATCTCTTGAACTTTGACTATAAAATACGAGAAGAAAGAATACCATTACTATGTTAATGGCTGGGCCCACCCTTCCCCCCCCCCCCTTAGTTACGCCAAAGCCTACAGCATTATTAGGAAGCCATTTTCAACAATAGTAATAACTTTTCTTCGGCCATCTGATAATTACTAATCACTTTTGAGTACTGCTTGGATATCGAATGTTTTTGGAAGCAACACTAAACCAGCCTAATGCTATGGACACACATGTGATAAAGAGTCTTTCAACAAGAGATGTCATTTTAAATCTCGCGCCATTTTTAAACTGTCAACACAAAACTGTCAGTACGACGTCATATTACAAGTAAAAACTAGGAGGTGTTCAGATATCGACAGATACACACTAGCAAAATGCATTGAAATAGTTCAAATTTACTACAAAAATTTTGAAAATATCGCGCAATCGTTTCATAAAGTTCGTACTGCTTGTGGTCGTCATCAAGCTCCTTATCAAGTATACTAAATTCAATTAATAAATTTGAATGCCTCGGACAATTTGATGATGTGAAAACTCCAACTCCTGCTCGCCCGGCTAGAGCAGCTGAAAATACCGCCGTTGTAGCTGATAGTGTGGCTGAATCCCGAGATTTGTCCATTTCGGTACGATCAGAGTTAAAGGATTGCGTTACCGAACAATGTCGACTGACTTTTTTGGCCTGAAATTGATGCTTTGGATGTGAACGACGTTCGTTTATTTTCAGGAGGGACCTGTGACGTGAGTTCTCGAAATGGAAACTTGAATTGACTGCTGAGATCGTGGAATCTAACACCATTAGAATGCTTCAGCAATGATACAAGTACTCAAAGTTAATATTAGAGCTACTATTGGTGAAAGACATTATTCGAAAAGGTGATGAAAAATTTCATAAAAAAATAACGGTTTGTAAGAAGATCAGAAGTGGACTGACAGATACTGTGTTCCATTATTAACATCAGTTTGTCCTTCAGATTAAAATAAATACATCATAACTTTTTACAAACAAAATTACGCTTTTCTGTTGATTTCAAATGACATATTTTGTTGAAAGACCCTGAATGGTATCGATACCATTCTATAACTACCGTACGTGTGTCCATAATAGAATGTTTTCATGGTATAGTATTGCTTTAGTCAATGGTGCTTCTTATCAGCCTTTAAAAGGAGTATACTTATTTCGATATCAATTAAAACATTAAAGTAAATCATACTTCGAACTCATATTGAACCAACATCCAATTATTTTCATATATTTGCCTAGTGTCTAATATAGCCTAAGCCAAAATTTCTATTAAAGCGATATATTTAGAACAAATACCCGAAATCCACAATTAATTTAACAAAAAACCAAAACAATAAACCTCTAAAAATATTTGACAAAAATCTCTACTAAACGTCAATCAAAACACACAACGACCAACAAAAGTCAGGCCACGTTAAATACCTCCCAAGTGAACAACATTGTCATCGAAAAAAAATTCCATAAATAAAAATTCCCCATTCAAAGCCATCTTAAAATCAGTCTTGAAGAAAATCACACCAAAATCGCACCAACTTTAGTCCCGTATATCAACAATTTCCAATTCAAAGTCGTCGTCGTCTTTTTTCTACTCTTGACACTTCCATACAAGTTGCCGCATAGTTGGTCGCCCATTTCTGGCTACATGTGTGTCCCTATTGTTACACAGCCCAGTTCCAGTTCCCCATAGTGTCGTAATTCTGAGCAAGAAGAAGTTCGGCTGTGAATTATGCTCCTTTTCTCCTACCGAATTCTGGCTCCTGTTCTTGTCCTTTTTTCGGTACAGGATTTGTGAACAACGAGAAATGCACGTTTATCCATGATAAAAAGGAAAACTATAAAAATCGTAAAAATAGTTGCTGTTTTACAATGCGCTCCTTTTTTTTGTCAAAAAATAAAATAGAAGTCCTTTCTTGATGCTCATAGCATTATTTTCTTGAGTTCCATCGTCCTTTATTTTCGGGATACTGAAATATCGTTCTTGGTTGAAAAATACTCGTTGATTTTTTTTTGTTTTGTTCATCTCTTTCTTTCTTGGCGAATATACATCATGGAAGAAAGGAAATGCTTTAAACGTATAGAATAGAAAATGTAAGGATATTGCCAGGACATTTCCAACAAAGGCAATGACTGAGTTGAATAGGGGTAGAGTAGGGAGAGGTGGCCCGACACAATTATGAAAGTGACATTTCCTTACCGATCCACCCTTCGATTTTTAAAGGACACTAGAAACAGGATTAATCTGGCAAATTTGAAAGGGCATTTCACAATTTTTCATTATTAAATTTTGAAAGGACTTCGGAATCGTTCGTTTTTCTTCATCTATAATTGAAGTCAATATTGGTGAAAATATATTTCTTTTAAGGGCTGGTAGAGCTTCTTTGTATGACGGAATTTGAATAGGACATTTTTTTCGGTGTCATTGGTGTTTTCTGCACCAATTTTACGCTTAATGACACAGGAAATTTACAGGACAATTTATCATTTGGATAGTTTGCAATGTCAAGCGTTGTATTTAAGATATTTGAAGAAGATTGACGGTTTTATTGAATGAATTTAAGCGTAACGAAGTTGGGTCGTGTCTTATCTGTGAATGAAAAAATTACGATCCGAGAATTTTTTTGTTATTCATGGATACTTATCTCACCTCAAAGGTGTACATTAGATTACTTAAAAATGTAGGAAGGTAAGTCGCTTCACGCCTTCGCCACAGGTTGTCCAGTCTTTGCTGGATTTGTACAATAATAAAACACGGAAACACGACATGTGGCAGTGAATTCCAGATAAGGAATCATAATCGTAAGAGGCTGATATGCAAATCAACCACTTCAACTTTTAATCAAAAGGAAAAAAATCATCTACTATTGTTAAGGTAGTCAAATTTAACAGACAGAATAAAGGTTTATCTGAAGCTCAGCGAAAACTTCACTCCAACATTATAAGCGCTTGCTTGTATGTAAATATGTAACCCCAATGTACGCTTTGCTTCGCTTTGACATGCTTTGTTATGAGCTAAAACCAAATACCAAAGCGGCTAAGGCATATAAATTCTGAAAAGCTTCGAAAAGCTCTGAAAAGCTCAAAAGCTTTCAAGCAAGCGAAGCTAACATTCGGGTTGCACCGCAAAGGAGCGTTTATAGTGTTGGAGTGAGCTTTACATTTAGCTCGAGCTTTACATTAAAGTAGAAATAGGAGCAAGAGATCTGCGATAAAGAGGTCGGAACTCGTGATACAAAATCCCGCTCTGAAGTTTCTAACATTGTAAATAAATTATGCACGAAATCATTTCTTCACATGTTAAGCTGCAATATAGTTGTTGTAATTTGATGGGAAAAGCTCTCAGGTTTTACATTACATACAAGTATCCTGATTTCGAGATTTTACACATAGCAAATGCAGTGTAAAGTCATTACCCCAAATCTTGGATTTTACTCGGGATAAATTAGGTTGTTGTTTATGATAAAATCGCGATTTAGGATTAGATTAATTTGGTTGATGTATATGGCGTTAAGAGGTTAGAGTGATTTTTGGATCAATTTTTGAGTACTGGTAACACCACAGCAGCAATTTTGACGCTTGGATTTGAAACGCTGTGTCAAACTCTGATGGACTAGATTGACTTTTAGAAACAATGCGTGTATTTTTATTTCGTGTTTTATGCAGTTGTCGACTGCTACTGATAATGACCAGGCGAGATAAAGATTTCGCATCGATTTACATTCATGGTCCTGAAACTTGAGTGTTTTTTTACGTTTATAGATTAAGTAGAATGTCGCTGTTGTGGACAAAGTCCGGATAACTCCGGTGGAGGAAAGTCTCTGAATTTTGCTTAGAAGATATTAAGCATGGTTTTATGTCAGCTTAAGTTACTTCAAGTCTTATAATGATGGTATACAATGTGGACCCATAAGCTTTGCGGTAGTCCCACACATATTTTGCTGACGTTCTGATTGGCATAAACATACCGTAGAATTATTGAAAGGGCATTTAATTCCATTGTAGAAAGAATGTTGATATATAGAGCAAATATTTTAATTTTGTTTAATACCTGAAGTCTGCAATCTTCTTTCTTTTTTTATAACAAAATTTCAAAAGAATTGGTTCTGATTTTTGAAACTTTTTTGTACAAAAAAACCAATCAAACCCATTTCTTTAAGATGAACGTAGTTATACTGTCCAGCACACCTTGAAAATGAATTCTCTTCTATGCTTGTTGTTTGATAAAATTTCTGAATTTTTAAGGTTTTAATTTTTAAAAGAACCTACTCCCCCCCCATTTTTAAAAATCCAATCACTTCAAAAATCATTAATACCTAAAAACTTTTGGCTTCCTCTCTTCTAAATAATTTCAGACGAATGCGGCGAAATCATAAAAAATGCGATTAATTAAAAGGAAATTTCCAAGGAAAATGAAATTTAAGAGAAGAAAACCATAAAAAAAGATAGCAGTGGTGAAAATTAATTTGATCAAGAAACACCCCCACCACGAAACTCCCAATTCAATCCAATCCACCCGGCCCCCTCCCCTCCTTATTTCAAGCAAAATACCAATAAAGACCGGATCTTAATTTTCCTTTGTATTTTGGCCGCAGATAACTACCGAAATTCCTTTAACTTACGACCTCCGAAAACACCTATTTTCGGTTTTTATTTGGCATCATTCAGAACCCACACAAGGAAACTGGTTAAAACCAAGCAAGCGACTCTGTGGCTGTCCTGGCAAGAAAAGAAAAAAACAATACCAACCAACCCCCGCCAGGACCCCAACTAGGACCGAGGAAAAATTATCCCCGCGCCGTTGATATCAAGTTGAGGGATAAATGTTCATATTCTTTTCCCGCTGCGCGGCCCCCGCCCCGACGACTGGTGTTTCCGCGCCCCCTGGCTTTCCTAATTCGAGTCCCAGGATAATACTAGGATGCTATTCCTTAATCAAGTAATTTTAATTTAATTAAAGATTCGCAGCCTTTCTTGCCACTTAGCTTTTCCCTTATTCGCAGTCATTTTGGGGATGCCAAGGAGCATTTTCGCTGCTTTCGAAACGAAGGAAATTCGCCCAATATTCGTCCTGTTGGAGCTATTCCTGCGTGACGCCGCCACATCACGGTGCTGTGTCCTCACCCCCCCCCCCCCCGCACAGCACTATATCCACCCGAATTGTACAGGGCGACTCAGTTCTCAGGCACTGTCGGATTTTACGTGTCCTCGGATTCCGAAAAGTCCTTGGGTCCCTTATCCCGCGGAAATGGGATGCGAAATTTAAGATTAGCACAACAGTGAAAGTAATAAAGGATAATAGATACTGTTAACAATTTTTTCCCCCTTCGTCCTGTTTATACGGAGGGATTACAAGTTCAGTGGATCTAAAACATGAAAGGGAGTAGCTTTTACAGATTAGGTAATGGGTGGGAGTGAGAGTTTTGGTGAGGATTGAAATATATTACGATTCAAAAGGATACTCTCTACACAGAAGCCGACGACCGACGACGGGGGCGCGGGTAGGCGGACTTGTGTAGTGGTGTGATAGCTTAGTTTGTTAATCGCTTTTAGGGAATAACAATAATCTTCAGTGAAATAACAATTAGGCAAAAGATTTATTCGTTATTTTGTTAATTAAGGCAACGCTTTTTGGATTGATTGTTTGCTTTGATATTCTCGGTTATTTTTTTTCTTCTTCTTATTCTCTCTTCGGAAAATCCCCATAATTTTTTTCCCATTCTTTTCTTGTCTTTCGCAAAAATAAATTATTTTGTTACTTTGCTCTCAGTTTGAGAAGCTTCGTGGAATTTTAATTATTTTAATTAGAATTTCCTTTAAACAAAGATTAAACTAAAAGATTTTATGGAGCGTTATTTTAAATTAAATTGCCGAAAAATGGGGAAGTAATGGGGAAAATGTTGAAGATTTTCGTCGATAAGAAAAGGGATTTAATCGGAAGGTTTAATTTTATGTCTGCCCGTTCATATTTTGTTCATGTATTACTTGAGAAATTCAAAGGAGACAAATTGGAGGAGTGTTAAGATGTTGATACTAATCGCACGATTTGCTTCTTGGAATTATTTATAAATAAAAATTAAATATTCTTGAATTTGTTAACATATTTTTACTGGTTGGTCTTTTTCATTAAAGGAAATTAGATTTTTCGAATAAAGTTTGTAATTTATGCAACTATGATATTTATGCAATGAGCGAAATAGTCGCGATGCCTAATCTATATTTGCTTGTGCTGTGAAGTATTTTAAATGTATTCGTTTCTTCAGAAAAGTATCGAAATATGAACAAACGTGATGGGCTATTGCCTAGCCAGCCTCGGCAGACCCTTACATGAAATTGTTTTCCGAAAATAATTGGGAGGTGTATTCTCTTCAATAAAGCAACATTCATTAAAAAATATTGAACGATGTACTTTTAATAACAATTTCAAAAACAAATCACCATATGGGTCACCTGTTACAAAAGATCTTTCTGTCCATTCACTTGAAATTTCATATTTGTAACCTGTTGTGATGTGAATACATTTCTCTATAGCATCTACCTTCGATTCGTTATATCTTTATGATTTACAGTATTATCTTCTTTCGCAGCGTATATACTTGTATTATTCTCGCACAGAAAACGCGATTTTAAGCCAATCTATCATCCCGTCTTCTTATGTATTCTATTTTTAAAAAAATAAACACAACCTCAATTCTTTTAGTTTGCCTGTTAAGTATATTTTGACGTTGATTTGTTTTATTACCCTTTTATTACCTTTTTTATTACCGCTTTATTACTTATGATTATAACCATGTTTTGTAAGAATTTTTATTACAATTTTTACACTAAAAAAAGTAAAGAATTGGGAATAAAAATAATATGAGATTTCAGCATTTCAGATAGCTAATATTTTGTGAATCATTATTTACTTGCCGCAACCCCCACAAGGGAAATCTCCAAGGTGTTAAATCGTAAGATCGCTATGCCTCATTCACATCACTTAACCTATCCTCTCCTTTTTCTATCCGTCACATTGCGCCCTGACGTGAACGAAATGACTTGGTGGTAGTTGTTCGAGTGGCTATGTGGGATGTGACGTTGTCTTGTTGAAACTAAATTTTTTAAGTCAATATCGTCAATGTCGCTCAACGCGCGTCACCAGAAAAATTAAAATTACGTCGTGGTAGCGCTGTCCTTTGACAATGGCGGTCTTGATCTGGATCCCTGACTTTAATCAAATGAACTTGCCTGGGTTTAAGGCCCCAATGAAAAGTGGGGAGGTGGGAATTCAATTCCTCACAGAGTAGTCATCTCCTGTTCGATGGCCAGTGTTTTCACGCGATAGTATTTGAAAGGAGGCGGTGGAACAAAACCACATTTTTGGGGTGGTATTGTTTCATTCTTCTCTCTACTACTCTGTTCGTGACTAAATAAAAAAATGGTTAGGAAGACTCTGGACTTAATCCGTTTGAGCATATTTCGCTGTTTTATAAAATTGGGAATCCCGCCGAAGTTCCCGGTAATCCAAAATCTCGAATTTAATATCAAAATCTTAAATTTTTTTTCTGAGAACATTTTTTTGGCCAATGTCTTTATAGTAGATTTGTTTAAGCAGGAAATAAAGAACAAGATCAGTGCCACACGTTATCTGATCGTTTAATAGTTTCCGAAATAAAATTTTGTATATGCAGCTTCACACGATAAAGTAAGAGATACAATCCTTCACAAGGCGACCCAAATTCAGACTTACTCAGGCGATATCGATATTATTGGTAGAGTAGAAAACCTATAGAAAAGGCTTTCAGAGGTCGAGTAAGCGACAAAAAAACTGTGGCTGTACGTTAATGGAAACAACGTGGTAGCCCTAATAACCCGTCTCGTCGGCTTTTAACTGTATATACCCTAAGGGGATTGTCTCAGGGGCTTCCCTGTAATTTCCTCATGAGGACCCGATGAAGCAATGGGGCATGTTAAAGGAAGGCTTCTCATGAACACCACACAAAAAAAATCAACGATACTGAAGTGTGGTATGCCTTATCAGTTTCTCTTAGCCGCCCTATGAGGCAAACCAAATGAAATCTGCCTTACGTATTCGGAAAGTTTTTAAGAAGCTTTGAATTAATACCTTTAAACTTTAGCTTTACTCAAACAAAGCTTTAGATTTTGTTATTACATTGCTGTATATTTCAGGAAATTATGTTGGTGACCATGAAGGGTGTTATTCAACATGCTCAATAGAATAGAGCATTACAAGACCGAGACAAGACAAGATATTTAAGATTCTCGTCTCGATCTCGGTAAGTCTCGAACATTTCAAGTGTCGTCTCGACTCTCGGCGGATCTTGCCCACCCTAATCTCGTCTCGTCTTGTCTTGTCTCTTGGGGCGAATATAAATTTATGAGCCCATTAAGGCTCTTATATTTACTGATTCATCCTATACCTATCCGGCGAGACAAAACAAGTGGCAATGTGCATGAGTACCACATCCCAGCTTTGAAAATAAGGCCTTGCGCGCTTCATCAGATACTTTATTTTACCAGACTTGTTTGCTATTATTTTGCCGACGAGATCTCGAGCGACCGACGAGATCTCGAACAGATAATCTCGTCCCGACGAGAATATGTTTGTCGAGATCGAACTTTACTCGCGTCTCGTTTCTCGAGTCGAGACCAAGACGAGACTCTCGAGTTTGTCGATATCTCGTGATGCTCTACAATAAACCGGTTCTGGTTCGATCACAAAGATCAAGCAACATTGGACGTGATTAGTACTCAGTTGGGGGACCACATTGGTAAAACGACACTCGCGTTTAAAAATACATATAAAGTTTTCGACAACGGCGCTGTTATTACTCACATATCCACGCCGAAATTCTCAAATAAATAAATTGACCGATTAACATTTTAAGGGTTATCTGCTCCCGTGCTCCCCACCCACAATCATTATGCTCCGCCGCCCTTGCATACCGCCATTACACAATCCTGGAATGCCACTCTTTTTTCGCATATAATTGTTTGCCATTTTCTTAGAATCATGACGCAATTTCGATAGTGCACTCTTAAGGCGGTGCTTTAAAAAGGCCATAAAAAATTGGAATGACCCTTTTTTCAAAGGATTTTCTTTTACAATTCTCTGAAATTCTGAAAAATAACTCAAATGAGTGTGCATCGAAGATTGTGCAATGTGGACGGGCCATTAAGCGTATCATACGCAAAGCAGATGATGTGTGAGTGTTTATATTGTTGAGAGCTTGTACTACTTCCTTCTACGTTAGACATTAAATTTAGTAAAATTTCTTTGCCCGCCCCACGCAAAACAGAGTAGCTACGGCACTGTACCTACACTCTACCGTATAGCTTTAATAAATTTATTCCCTTGTTAATAGAATCCAAATGGTAATATCAAAGTTTGGTGTCTACACTTAAAGTTTAGTAGTAGTATACATAATAATCAGATCCATCTACCCTAATTTTCGTAAGAATCCTTCAAAGCTAATAATAATCGCCAACACATTTTCATGTTCCTGTACACTTGTTCTTACTTCTCAGAGACTACCTCCAACAATATCGCAGGCGTATCCCCTAAAGCTCTAAATACCGTATTTAATTAAATACTTCTTTAATATTATATTTATTCAATCAAAAAAACCTTAATCAAGTTTAATGCCATCTATTTTAAGAAACCTTCCACCTACAATTTACAACGTTAAAAAGGAAAAACACCAATCATCATCAGTCACGGAATAGCATTTAAAACTTTATCGTTTCAAGTTCTTTAATTATTATTTACCTTTTTAGTCAATTAAATATCCTTCCCCCATGGATAAAAGTATATGGTGCAGAACTTTTCACACCTACACAAGTTTATGAATAGCCTTATTCATACCGAAATGGATGCCGACATACGAAATTGCACCCAAAGAATGTGTAAACCATCTTTTCAAGTAATTGAATGAAATTACACACAAGTTACAAAATTGGTCTTGGAATTCAATTTTTGTAGAATGAATACAGACAGAAGTAGAATATATAAACAGGAAAAAAGTTGTTGGAGAGGTATTAAAAATTAAAGACGAAATCTTCTTCCTTAAAACTCTTAAGAAAGAAGAAAAATCTTAAAATCACACAAGGCATGAATGTAGAAGTAAAAAAAAGACTTTGAAGTAAAACTCTCAAAACATACACGAAAATCCAAAAAAAAAAACTTTATAAAAACGAAAGAGAACAAACCTACGTTGTCCAGAAGAAACCTGTTCTTCTTTTTGGTGAAGTGATTAATTTATAGCGTTACCGCGTACCGATTATCTTCGTATCTAACCGCATACACCGGAATGGGAGTCCAAGATAAGCCCCAAGAAATGAAGATGATGGAACAAAAAAAATATACTAGACATCATTTCTTTTTTACCTGAAGATGTTCCGGTAGAGGTGAGCATCACGTTTAACAAACAAATCGTTCGCCCGATCTTACTAAAATCCACACGTACTCGAACACTTTTTGGAAGGAAATGATTCAAGGTATGGATCCAAAAAAAAAATATACAAGAACGTACCATCAACGGACACCACCACCAGAGAGGGTATGTGGATAAAATCCGAAATTATAAGAAAAAGATAAAATCTATATGAAAACATCACTTTGGTGTTCAAGTAAAAATTTCGAGAGAAAATTGTCGATAATTGAAACGGTCGTCTGCTAATTACCGGCCCAGAACCAAAGGTGCACACCTTGGCTTACCTGAACGCACCTCATGACTTCATACACCGGGGCTGGCCAAGGCTGTATATGATTAATTTCGTAACTGACTGTATTTTTTTCCTATTTGGTAATTTTGTATCGACGTTATTTTTTTTTTTTGTGTAGTTTTACCTGGTCGTGGTGCTGCTGTGTATATTTTTATTATCACTCAGGTGCAGATGGATGATCTGAATTTATATTTACGGGACTGATTATTAATTAATTTTTAGAAAACTTTCTTGACAGCACAGTCCCGCACTAATCAAGACCTGTTAACGGTAGCCAGTTGGTAGCCACATAATGAGGAGGAAGAGGAGGTCAAAAACGCTTTCTGAATCGTGAATAAATATTATCAAAAAAAAAAAGAAACGAGAATTTGGGACACGATCGACTTAAAGATTTCTAGAGACTCTTAAGCATCGAACTAAATGATTTGACATTGATTTCGTTAGAATAAATAATTAATAACTAAAATTTTTTTTATTTCTTGGATTCATTTTGGAGTTTTTTTTGTTGTCATTGTGTGTGTCGAGAGAGATTAAAATGTTTTGTGAAAGGGAAATTAAAATATCGATTTTTCATCTACAATTATTTTGATCTGTATCGATTAATTCTGAAAATGATCTGCAAGGTTATAAATGTTTGCTTAGTTAAGATTTTGATTGATTGTCTTCAATATATATTTTCACTTTTATTAACAAGTCTCTCTCTCGCAGACGAGGTCAGTTATTGGCATGAAAAATTGGCCAGTGATCGATGCATTGAAATGATTCCGAGAGTGCAGAGTGATCAGCTGGATAAAGTCATAAATCTTTGTTTATGCTGTGGGCGTTGTGTAGACACAACAAAATTTTATTTCTTAATGTTTAAGGCAAGTTATCCATAATCTTGGCTACAATGTAATGATGACATCGGAGAAAAAAGAGGTACTGATCTTGAAAAAAGGAGAAAATGGCATACGATGTTTAATAAATAACAATTCTGCGAAAACACACCAACATATAGCTAAACAAACAAGACGGGGAACAGGTGTCACATGAACTATTAAGCTGCATATGAAGAAATAAGAAAATGTCCGCATATTGAAAGGAAATAGCAGTTACCGTTTATGAAGTATTTGCGAAAAACCATTTACGCGACCTTTGATCTTGAATAACTTTTTTGGGTCAACGACAAGAATGATATTTTTTTTTTAAATTGAAGTTAAAACCTTATATTTACTAAAACTCATGGGGTGCGGCGCTCGGTCTGTGGCCTAACCTGGTGTGCCAGGGTTTTTATATAATTTTTTTGTATGGCAAATTATTAAAATCACGATATCTCCCGAACGGTCACTCGTAGAGGAAAAAGTGTAAAGAGCTTTTTTGTAGAGAATCACAAAATCTATATTTCTGGCCTTGACTATTTTGCAATAGCACGTACCGTTTAAGAAATATTTGCAACCGATTTTTGCGACATTTGACCTTTAAATTACTTTTTTTGCCCACACCATTTCGCAATGAACATTTAATTACTTTATTGCTTGCGTACTCCTTTTCGTCCATAGTTGAAGATGATTATGAGTACTAATAGAACCATTGGTTCGAAATCCTGATACATAAACAACTTCTATCAAAACATCATAAAACCCCTGTGGCAGGACATTTCCTTACAAAATGTTTTTAATTAAAAACTCATTTCGAATTTTGCGTTTCAAGGAATAATGTGTTAATAAAACTTTCAAGTGACCAAAACGAAAAATAGATGATGATGATTAAAAAATGTATAAATATGTATGTAATTATAATTTTAAATTTCAAAAGTAGTTATATACAGGGTTTACCCGCTAAGTTCCAAAGCTGTCGGCTGTTGATAGGTTTTGGTTAGACAAACAAAAAATCGTTGGGGGGGATGGTAACGGTTTAGCCGCTAGGGCATTTTGAATTATTTTTGTTAGAGTTTTACATATCACCCTGTATTTTTGTAACCTTATAACCTATTTTCATGAATGAGGTATCAGTGTAGACAGAATACTCGCACTATCTATGACAGAATACTCGCACTATCTGTGCTTGTGTATACTTCAATTTAAAAAAAAATATCCTTCTTGTCGACAACATAGGTTTGGACTAAAAAACCACCACTAATATTACATAATTTCTCACCTTGGGCCACACTTTAGATTAGGCACATTACGCCTAAAGTATTCTCCTATCTCTAATGTTACTTACAATATGTTTTGTTTTCTTCTTGCCGATAACATAGGTTTTTCAGCGGTCGGCTCTCGGTCTACCTGCCCAATATACATATAAGAAAGATGACGAACTCAGCTCTTAAAACTATAGGAGCGAATTTTTTAAGGGTAATCAAGCGCATGAGAATTAAATACAGAATAAAATTCTGCATTTCTGAAAATTTTGAAGATCAACCTAGGGTTAGAATAAATAGATCAACAGTGGACCAATATTCAGGCCTATTCTGAACTCCGCTGGAATCGATTCCGCTGGAATTTTCTTACAATCGGAGTTCAGAATAGGCCTGATTATTTTCGGTAAGTCAGGCTTTTCCGAAAATGGTGAAAATACAACATCGACGTATATCACCGTATAGTCAATTTCGAGCAAGTTATACAATAGCGTGAGCATCGAAAGGGAAATGATAACCAAAAATACAATGTTTATAATTAGGGTATAAGACTGGAGGATCCTTTCTCAGTTGAGGAAAGCTTAAAGTTGATGGGCTGCCCACCAATTGTAATTCGAAAGAATGAACAAAAACTATTTTATCAGATCTTCTTCTTCTCCTTTTAACGAGGTAGTACCGCGGAAACTCGGTTGCCCTATTGTATTACACCCCTATACCTCATATTTGTAGGTCTGTTTATTAGTCAGTCCTAGAACGATCTAGATCATCCTAGAATAGAAAAGTACAGGTTTTTGAGTTCATTAGTTTTAAAACTTTTTATTTTTTGTTCGAAAGTGTTCTAGTTTAATGTTCATTAAGTTGTTCTAAAGTGTTCTAAGTTTTACTTTTTTGTTCTAGATTTTTTTCAGAACAATTTTTGGCAAGATTTGTTTGTTGTTGTTTTTTCTTAGTTTTGACAGATGTGCACATGAAATTATGAGAACAGAAAATATAGAACAAAAAAATACAAAAAAGCGTTAATTAGATTTTCTGTCCTAAGTTGCTCTAAAGTGTTTGACGTTTAATTGCTTGCTGTTCCATTCTCTTCTATTCTGTTCTGCTCTGTCCAGTTCTGAAAACTAATATACAGACCTTGTATATCAGACCGCTTGAACCGGTTAAGCAGGCACCACTAGGCAGGGTTGGTCGCTTAAAATTGAGTGTTCGATCAGGGTCTTGTTGAACAACGTACCACTGACATGGTGAGAGGCATTTGCAGAAAATTTAAAAGAAGAATCTACAATAGGATCATATGCGAGGTAATCACGTATAGATGTAAATTTTAGATTATTTCCTAAAAATCTGCAGATTAACTGGACTTTTTTGATAAGGAGGATCCTTTTTGAAGTGTATACAAATCGGCCAATAAAAGTAGTGATGGAGAATGCGCTATAATAGCGAATTGTATTACTTGGGGTATACAAGTTTACTGTGAATTATTATTTTCAATAATACCGCTAAAAAGATCGCCAACTTTCAGGCAGGAATGAAGAACTCCTAACATAGTGATATTTCACGAATTTAACCCTCGATTATCTTATCGATCATTTCAAGCAATTTTAATTTATTATTTGAACTGTCCAAGTTTACTTGGTTACTTATTAAGCTCTACAACCGGAAACCATTCCTGGCCTCTTGTAACTGCTGCCTCTACCGATCTCGATTCTGACACAACATTCTTCCACTATTCTTCAACTTAACGATCGTATCCTTAAAAACCCTACCCTAGAAGACTTTTGGAGCAGATTAACTACTCTTCTCTTATACGAGCTATAGATGCTCTGCCCAAGTAAGCTAAATGTGCTTTGTTCTTTTTACATCTATGTCGCGATAGCGCTCCTAGATCTCTTCATCGTAGAGTTTTCGGGATCGTCTGCCCTACGTTCAAGTGCCAAGTAGTTTTCGCACCACTCACCTAATCTGACTGAAAGCGTCTTGTGCAACCCATGATTACCTTTCAATAAAGTCTATGTCGTCTACAAAAGGCAATTTTAGGGTGGACTTGTGGAAAGTGGTGCCTCTTGCTGTTACAGCCAAATCAAGGATCATTTTCTGCATCGCTAGGCTTCAAAGCAGGAAGGCCAGACCGTTCGCCTGTCGGATTCTGTTATAGACATTGATTGATCTGAGTTCCGGATATCTTTACTTGGTTTTCCATACTGGTCAAGGTCAACCGTGTTAATTTGTTGGTGATTCCGAATTCTCCTAAGGCTTTGTAGAGTTCTTCTCAAACTATGCCGTCATAGGTAACCTAAAAAAGAGAGTTGGATTAAGTTTTAAAACTCTAGATATGGACTCTATGGCAAAGCCCCAAAGCTTTTACTTCTCTTCCAAGCTCTTTAAATTTATTTTCGCGTTCCATTGTTCGATGTGCAGTATTCTTCCTTTCAGTCGTTAGCTTACATTCATCATTGAACCAATCGTTCCAATCTGTACGACATCTACTTAAAGATGAAGTTAGAAGTGCTAACGTATTTTTAATACATGTTCATTTCGATGCAAGTCATTTCGTCTTCAGGACTTATTCTTCCTTCATTAAAGTAGACAGCTACGTGATCACCAACAAGACAGCAGCACGAGTAGTAGTTTTCATAAGGACAAAAAGTTACAGGCCGTGCTTACAATAATGGAGAATTTAGTTGCAAGTGGCTCCATCAGGGGATGTTTAGGTGTCTTATAGGTGTTCCTAGTATTCGCACAGATCATTGATCAAGTTATTTTTTCCTATCATTTCTCTGACCTTTTGTTCATGCTCATTAACATTCTAATGCAACTGTGTACAGGCCGTGGTACAGCCTATTCACGTACTCCGTGCGCTCATATATCCCAAGATGAGTTTTACATCATAGCAGACATTAAGTTCCCGTTCAGCCACTTCGATTCTTCTGTAGGTGTGTGTTCATTTATAAGTTTATATTCTTAATGTTACCTCACACAAAAAGGATGCTTAATCGTTCGATTATCGCTTCAGAGTTGATCATCATTTTGGTAACAATAAGACATCGAATTGCATTTAGAAACGGAAGTAGTATATTGAATAGACCGATTGTTGTTCCATCACTGAAGTCAAGCAGCATTAGGTGCGGTTAGTACTTATATGGGGGACCACAGGGAAACTCCGTGTGCTGTCAGCATTTCTTGTTAGTAGGTAGAAGAGGATCTTGCAGAAAGTAATACGATTTGGTATAACTCGAAACAGTGTATTATTATTATTAATATTTGACAAGGTTCCAGCTGTGGCACACCTCCAGATTAGGACAGAAGAAAATTTGGAAATGGCTTAGTCCTTGCTGACAGTTTCTTGCTTCGTAATATAAGGTTTTTGTGTGAGGTTATTAGTCTCACGCAAATTAGAGATTAGCTCGATCATAGTTGTCTATCTTATGTCTTAGGGCAACTACCACTAGTCACCACTTGGTTATGCTCGTACTTTCACCAATCCAGAATGGTTACGGCAGGTAGATAATGTTCATATACCATGTGTTTGTCCACCTGTTCCTCTGATGGTTGATCGTTACTATCAGTATAAACTAAAAAGTAATCAAAGTCATCAAATTCCGGACCTACGTCTATCTCTAAGAACTCTGATGGATTTCGTCAGGTATAGAATTGCTTTGTCGCTTTTTAGGTTGTTTAGGACAGATTTTTTTTATGTCAAAAAACTAAGCTTAGGAATCACCCTTTGTACTACCAGTCGGTCATGTCCTTTAATTCATGGTCCAATGTCTAGTATTAAGCTTAGTTTGAAGGGTATAAGAGAATGAGTTATTCCCGGGAAGGTCTGCGACGTATTGGAGCAGGTGGTGATGAACTTTACGTTTGCACTTTTTGGATAGTACAAGTTAGGAAAAACTTATTGTGGGAGATTGTTCCACAGCTAAATTATTGTATTTATAAACGAACTTCTAGACGTTAGTAAAAAGGGGTGTTGCAAGATGTGAGGATGAGGAGAGTACGCTAGTCTTGTTTTGCGGGTAAAATATTGTTGTGCAGGCAAGACGGAGCAGTCGTTATGATAATGTCGATACAACTTTGACAAGGCTGCTACATTCCTGATGGCTTATTGAATCAATGGGGATGCAAAAGCTGCTATTTCTGATAATTTGGATTTAGCTTCGTTTGACGGAGAATTTTGCAATTTTGTCCCTTTTTAATTTTAAAGGAGCTCCCTTCGAGATTTGAATGTATCTGGTGAAGTGTAGATTCCGCATTACTAAAAATTCTATTATTAAATTTGATATCACTAATTTCCCATTTTCTTTTTCATTACAGTTCGTCCAGGATTGGCATCATTGCATGGATTACGAAGAATGTAAAAATGTAAGTGTTATAATTAAATTATAAAAATTTTTCCGAAAAACAATAATAATTATTGCTTATTAGTTTAAAATTATATTATCCCAACAAAAATGTCGTGTTTAGAGTATGTGTTTGCTTCATACCCGAAGCAGATGCCCCATAAAAATGCTTTAAAAAAACCCCCAGTAGCTTGACATGAAGGCATGTGAATCCAAAGTATCAATGTCCATGCACACAACCCCCGTACTTAACCCTTTTTTTGAAATTTAATTTTATTTTTTTGAAACGAAAAAGAAATATGTTTTTTTTTTAATTTATGCAACCATAAAACGGACAGCCATTCCACATTAATGTAACTTTAAGTAAATTACTACGGACATTAACCAGGCAACCATGATGCCATATAAAAAACTGTGCACAGGAAGAAGGCCAGGTAAAAATATATAAGAAAAACCACTAAAACATCAGGAACAGGTAAGAAACCGCATCAGCCATTGAGAGGGACTGTTGAAAGGTTTCACACTTTCTGCGCTTTCGAGCCCGTCCTCCTTTCTTCGATTATTTTTGTTCCTTATTTTTCTTACTCCACCCATTTTTCAGTTCCGGAAGCTCGGTACATGCCATAAAAATTCAAATATTCCCAGATATGTCTTACTTCTCCCGTCTTAGGCGCTCCTTTTCTGATATCTTTAAAGATTTGCGCCTATCTCTTCACCACATACACTCGCGCACAATTTACATAAGTATTTTTTTTCTCGTCGTCTTCGCGTGGTAGCTTTAAATACATTCATAAAATAAAAAAGGAAAAGTCGCGCGATGTTTTTCACGACTTCTCTCTTCGTAGATATCACTCTTCTGAATCTTACCTTGATGGTTTGTCGTTGACAGTCACTTCCCATCCAGGTGAAGATTGACTTCCTTTTTAGGTGCCGTATCGGTTCTTTTCCATTTTTTTTTTCGTTCGTCTCTTGCTCTTTTTTTTTTGGTATACGTATGTATACATTTCTCACCTTGGAGTTGATTTATGAATTGAAAATGACACCACGTCTGTCATGTTTACTGTCAAGTGGTATCGATTTGCAAATTTTTCACCATCCATAGACTGAAATGTGATCGAAGGTAAATTGTCCTTTTGGTATTGAAAATGTAGATTTCGAAGAAGGTATCTGTCTACAATTTGAAAGGTGAGAATTTATTTTAATCTCTGAACCTATTTGAATTATTAAGTAAGAGAGAAAATTGAAAAATGAAAGATGTTTTTCGCATTTTCTTGTTGGGGTATCCCTTTTTTATGGTAAAATAATAAATAAGATTTTCGAAGTGACACGAATATATAAAAGAAAGTTTTTGTTTATGTTTTTAGTTTACTTTTTGTAACGGAAACTTTTGGGTTAACTTATAGGCTTTCTTTTCTTGTTCTTTGAATCAATAGAAAAAGTCGTTATCTCCTACTTCTTGTTCTTTTAATTAGGTGTAGGATGCACAAGTACTGGGCCCACAATTTGGACTCTTGTGCCTTATATTTGCCTTTTTTCCTGATAGAGTTTTTAATGGCAAAGGCAGGACGGCCAAACAGCGCGGACAGAAGGCCATGTACAGTACATTGTACTTCCATACAATTCGGGATTTTTAAATGAAAATTGATTTTTTTCTCAATGTAGATTAATCAATATTCATTAAATAATTATTTTCTTTCAGATTAGTTCTTATTTTAGGATCCAAAACTAACCATCCAGAAAATTAAAAGGCCTTTCCGCCAAAAGCGCGTGGGATCTAAGTCCGCGTAGTGAGGACGGGCCTTAAGAGAACGTTATGGGCAGAATTATTAAGACAAAGCCTAGAGTTTGGTCCTCTCCCCTCCGATTCTCTGTAGGTGTGGTAATTTGGGGAGCAGTGTCCATTACTCAAGCCTAACTGTGTCCTACAGAGGTTTGGACCTCCAGCGTTCGATATATTTCGTCAGATGCCGATCGTCTAGGACTGGTGGGTGCCCGCCCACGAGCCGATTTCGAACCGATGAATACAGTTCCAAAGTCCTGTGTGGCAAGGGCGTTCGTCATTTCATTGCCTTTGAAATATAGTCCGGGGAAATTAGCAAAAAAAAAACGCACGAAAAGAGACAAAATTCCAAAATGGTTGAAAATTGGTCCACAGCTTCCTTGGGACTTTTTAAGAAAACAATTTCGGAATCACAAAAAAAAACATGGCCGCCGGAGATATCACTTTTTGGCCAAAAAATCACTCAAAAACTGTTTTTTTCGAAAAAATGTTTTGATCAGTCTATACGAAACGGTATTGCCTACAAAAAAGCCCTCTTGTAATTTTTCGAAAACCTTGACCTTTCCGAATTATTCAAGGTGTTTTTTGGCCGAAAAGTGAGTTTTGGAAACTTTGATGTTGAATAACTTCGAAAGCGTTAGGTTTTCGAAAAAATGACAAGGGGACAAGAGGCAATAACGATTCGTATAGACTGATCAAAATTTTTTTTCCGAAAAAACCAGTTTTTCAGTGCTTTTTTGGCCAAAAAGTGATATCTCCAGCGGCCATGTTTTTTTTTTTTGTGATTCCGAAATTGTTTTCTTAAAAAGTCCCAAGGAAGCTGTGGACCAATTTTCAGCCATTTTGGAATTTTGTCTCCTTAAAATGCTAATTTCCCCGGACTAATACTAATGGCTCGAGTCGCAAACAAGTACCTATTATCGAATTGAGAATACTTAGTTCATCAAGGGTGCGTAGCCAGGGAACACAAGCTAAACGCTCTGCTAAAATTTTAGTTTTCGTCCCAGATCGTGCCACCCAGACTCCTGTCAATCTTAGAACATCAGTCTACCACACCAGTCCACTTCGAAGTATCTTAGGAAGAACCCTGAATAGCCTATCTTTTATATTCACCGAAGGTGGCTTAATTTTTGGCGAGCAAGCAAATCAATAGCATATACTAACGATTGCAGAATGCCGCCTAGAAGACCATCACCCAGGTATCCATTTAATATTTGCCTCGGTGCAGTATGCAGCGGATGAGTATATCTACTTCAAGATGGAGCACTATGAAGTCAGAGACAAACTCCAGCGCTGCAGGGGACGAGATGTGAATAGCTTCGGTAATGGAAAGACAAGTCATTCTTTTAGTCTTGATTGGTCGTGAGTTGTATGCCACTGCACTAATTCTCCGTATGGTATCACTCTTATGATGGTGGAGTATATGCAATATATGTGTTTTGGCGGTAGACTCAAAAAAGATCCACTGACTCTGCGGCAAACTCAAACAATTCTGTGTGTCCTGCTCATCAGATTTTCGATTCGTTGGTTCCAATTAAGTTTTGCAGTTAATGCCACTCCTAAGAATTTGGTTTGTTGTGAGAAGTAAAAATTTTTGCCAGCTAGGACCAGTTCCGACATTATCGGAAGTGTTCGATTCAGTAAATAATACCAAATCGATAGAACACTCTTTAACAAGCGTGCAGAGCTCCCCTTCCCATAACAGTTCTATATCTTTTTTAACATTGCATATCCGCAAAAAATACCACTCCTTTTAGTGATGCTTTAAAAGAGCTTTTGAGACCAAAAGTATAAGAAATATTTTTAATAAAGAAAAGCTTTTATATTTTTATTCGTTTTTTGCAATTACATTTCCGTTCTTCCAAACGCTAGTGTCGACAACGATTTTACTAAGCGGCCCCCCAACTAAGTAGTAGCCACGTACAATGCTGCTTGACTTCCGTAATCGAACGAAAACAGGTCTATTGAGTATGTTAATAGCGTTTTTTCGTCCTATATAATTTCATAAAGCTCCAGTATTATTCCCTTCCGATCATATTGGTAGCACACCACTCTAAATTTGCTCCGCTTAGTAGCGCTCTGAATTTTTTCCGCGTGTTAGCTGAACACCAATTCAAATTCTTGCTGCATTCGCCTTGTCGTGTTGACTCTGTTTTGAATCTTATCACGATGATATATTTGCGAAATCTTGGACGAAAAAGGTAACGATGAATTGACCAGACTTGGATAAAATCTTGTAGACACACTAGTGAAGAATGTGCAGAAAGAAATGAGTGTGTGACGAAGAGAGATATCGTTATATAGACAGAGACATCCTTGCAATAGTAGCCTACATATGCAGTAATTTAACATAATGCTCCAACTAGGCTAGAAAAACTTAGCCCAACAGGCTGGATCTGAAGTCACGTCAAGCACACTGCCATATCCTTTCGAAAAATAAATTTGTAAAATGGTGCCCTTCCAGCCCAATTTTGTCCCTGCTTTTGGTCCAGTGAAGGCTATATGGTATTTGGGTATCAGCAAGTTCGAGAAAATTAGTCTACTGAGCTTTCTTTTTGCTTGATTTCCCATACATTTTCACATTTCGAAGTCAGGAAAAATAAAGTCTGATTTCGCCCAACAGAACCTGAAATCAAGCTTGAAAGTAAAAGCTCGATCAAAAGAGAGTAATCAACTGGAATCGTGGAATGCCATTCCCGAGAGCTTTTGCATTTCTGACTTCTGGCGAAAAAGCAACAACAATTTCGAGTACTGAACTCGACTTTAGCCGGTGAAGCCACTTATGCCTATTGAAGTGAACTGAGGCCGGTGAAGCCGAATTCGTTTATGAGTCGTTTACGAGTCCGACTTCGAAGCAAGCTTTCGCTTTTGGCAAGTCGTTCTCGAATCGTTTCCGAATCTAAATGTTTGCAGGGATTTATTATGATGCTAAACTGTGGGAAATAATTGCACCTGTGATTCCAACGTTGAAAGTGGCATTGATAAGAAATTAATTATGCTGGCGGCCCTTTTGAAACTAATCAATCACTCAGTTTTCAATGACATTTTTTTATTTTTTTTTCAATTTTTTCAATTTTTTCTTAATTTTTGTTTAAAACAATTAATTTTTATAATTGTTTAACTCTAGGAAAAACTGCTCTGGGTGTGCATACCCCATACCCGGTTCCGACGTCCCTGACCCCATTTCATCCTTTTAGGGGATGAGAATGGAAAAATCGCAAAAGTGAATGTATACGTTATTATAGGTATGCGCTGTCAAAATTTTAGCCCCTTAGGTCCAGCGGTGTTTGTTAACCCCATTTCACCCCCCTTAGGGAATGAATTTCGAAAAATCGCTTCCTAGTGGATGTCCACGTCATTATAGAGATGCACTCGTCCAGCCCCGAGTAAAAATAAAAAACGGCCTTATAAAGGGCGAACACCGGCCGCTTGGCTTTTTAAGGGGCATATGATGGCCGTAGAGATTTTAACCATTTTTAATGGGAGCACATACGGCCTTACGACGGCCAAATTTGACCAAAAGATTTAAAAGGCCAAGTACTGAGCTGTAGAAACGGGCATTCGACGCGAAATTTCAGCCAAAAAAAGAATCTGCACCAAATGTATTGTTGAATGTGTTTTATGGGAACTTCATCATTTTCGTTATGTACAATGGTTCTTTCGATTTATCCTACTTAAAGATATCGATGCACAAGAGAAACGAGCTCGGTTTGTTGTACGTGAAGTGTGTGGTGCGTGTTGATTTATATTTTAGTGGGAAATTTTGTTATTTAACGGCTTGAAAAAAAACACAACCGAAAAAAAATCAAACATTTAATTGCAGTGAAATATATTTTCTTATAGGAGGGCGAATATCCACGTTGCTGCCACTGTACCACAGTCGTATACCCGTAATAGCAAGCATACGGCCACCGTACCACCGTCGTATGGCCGTTATTGGAACTGTAAGGCCGTTTTATCACCGTCAGTCGTCCCCTGTACGGCCGTACTGTCCTGCAACGAGCCTTCTGTTAACCGCCAGATGGCCGAGGACTATGTTTCAATCACAGTCGCTATTTGCCCGTTCTAAGGCCGTCATTTATTTTTACTCGGGGCGCTTTGGGCTGTGCGTTGTCTGTCAGTCACTTACTGTTTTATATAAGAGATTTGCAAACTCTTAAGTTAGCTGCAATCACTAGAAAGGGCGCGTTTTCGTAGGGCACGTTTGTTTTTAATCCAGCAGAAAATTCGGTTAGTTTTGTTCGTTTTGTTAATTTTGTTTTTGTTTTTTTAGGAGTAGAACATTTTTTCCGCCACTTTTGATTCCGTGACCCCCCCCAAACAAAATTCTAGATCCGCGCCTGGGGTGTGGATTCGAATCACGGACCTCTGGGATGGAAGTCGCGCGCCCTAACCCCTAGGTTTCGGTGCAAGGACTAGAATCTTCAATCTCATCTTGTACTCAATCAAATCAGATCAGAATGCTAAGCGGAGTGTCCGTAATAGATCACTTGGGAATATATTAAAAGTCCAACAGAGCCTTAGGAGATAAGCTTGTTACTTTCACACAATATCGTAGGCGTTTTTTCTAAATATAAAAAGCTAAAACCAAAATCATCTAATCCATCCCATAAACACGAAATTATTCGTTCCAGGATATAAAAAAAACCGTATTCACAAATCAACAAATTCAATAATTTATGAACATAGAAAAATTTATTCAAACCCGTACAATCCCTTCTTATATTAGGGATACTACTAATACCCATCAGGGTCAACATGTCGAAAAACTGAAGCTAATCAGATTTTTGTCGCTTCATATATTGACACAAAAATGAACACGTGCAGAGTAAATCCATTCTCACCTCCCCCGACAAAATTGTAATCTTTTTTGGTCACATCCACACACACTCCCGACCCACGACGACACACGAGGGTATTTTTGGCAGAGCTAGGAAGAGATATATCCTTGGTCCAGTCACACAGCTAAAAACAGGACGAAAAAAGCCGGTTCTGATGACAAAGATGAGTTGGGACGTTTTTATTACTTTTTTTTCTGCTGCTGCTATTCCTGCCAAACCCACACCCCCCGATATATGCTATCAGGATCGAGGTCTAGTAAATGTACGACTCTTCAGCTGTAGACCCTTTGCCCTCCCCTGGGTATTTTGTGCCCATCTCTTATCCATAAAAATTTCCTTTTTTTTCTATACTGAGATATTCGAAGGATATATTCAGTTAAAGGAGCTTGTATAGGAGGGTGGGAACGGAACGGAACAACATGTTTCGCTTATTGACACGTATTAGACGGAATCGCCTGTTGTTAGTGGGGGTATAGGGGAAGGGGTGGAGTTTTTTTTTCTTGGTCCTTGTTTTGGTGGGGTGAACTCAGAAGGAAGGTGGGTGAGATCAACTCTCTTGGGATATCCATCTCTAGAACATAAAAATTTATTATTTCAACATTTGTCTACGAAAGAAAAGTTTTTTTTTGCGAGGGGTTGAACAGTTGCCACATATGTAAGGTCCTTGTAAGGAAAAAAGTAGCTGCCATGGTAGCACCAGCGACATACTGGGTGGGTGAAAAGCTCACAGCCAGTGAAGAGAAAGCGATAAGCGAAAGCTTCTTTATGGCCGGAGGTCATTCGACCCTGACAGATCCTTATAGAGTCAGGATGTTGTTATATTTTTTGGGAGGATTTTCGTACCAAAATGAACGGCTTTTGATTTCGTTCTAACTTTCCCTTATGTGTGGTACCTACATCACCCGTACAGATCTACCGTTGATATTGAAGAGGTCGTCCAGGACTCTATGTTTTTTTTGTTGTTGTTGTTGTTCCTACTCCTGTTGTTATTGTAATACACTTTTTTCCCGCAGTTGTTGGTGGTGCTTTCATTTTTATTTTCCCTTTTTGTTTTCTCGTGCCTTGTTTCTTAACATTTGATTTTCTTTTATACGTGATGAAGGTATACTTACAAAAATTCTAGTGCTCTCCAAGGAGAAATCACATACGAAAAGCAAGTTTTAGACGAGGGGCACCGGCTTTGTACAAGTATATACCTACATATATATAAATATATCCTTGCATTTGTAGCAATCGTAACGAAATGAAAAGCGAAAATGGAAGATTTTGTTTAGATATAGTGAATGGGACGAAGGGATACAAAATCGTAGAAGCAGACAGCCAGGATAAATGATTTCTGTATATTTTTTTCTTCTTTATTTTTTTGCTTTGTATATATATATACATATATATTTTTTTCGCTTGGCATTATATTTTTTTTTGTTCAACATTCGTAGGAAAGTGTTCCCAACTGGATGGTCCATCTCAGAGTCTATTTATTATTCAAAATGAATCCAATGGGATTTTTCTCACTTTTTATCTACAAGATTATATATATATATATTTTTTTGTGTTGCCCTTTCTCTCATCTTATTTTATCCTTTCATTCTTTGAAATAAAAATCGCGTTTTACATGTGCTGAAGCCATCAAATTCAGGATCTCTGAAGATATTTTAAGGATTTCTTTCTTTTTTCTTATATATTTATATATACATATTTTCATTCTTCCTGTTTTGTATCTACAATGTTACATATACAATGGGGTTAAAAAGGGAAATAAATGAAATAAATTCGATTTTGCGACCCTTATGCAATAAAAAGGATGGTGAAATTGCTAAAATAAAAAAGAGGATGCTATGGTTTTGAAACACCTAAGGATATGTATTTTTTTGTTGTTCTGTGTATATGGTTTTTTTTTTATTTTATTTATATTCCTGTTGGCTGTTGTATTTATATTAGGATAATGAAGTGTAAACAAAAAAGTTTTCAAATGTTTTGATACGAATTTTTTTTTTTCGTATGAATTGTTAAGATTTTAGTAATTTAATCGGTTGTTCTTCATTTTATTTTTTTGAAAATGAATAAGTTTTCTTGGGTATTTTTAAGTAATTGGGTTCATCGAACCTGGTGCCAGTTGTACTTTTATTAATTTTTATTTTCATAAATGCATCTACTACATTTGGAAGGATATTAGTCAAGATTTTTGTCCTTGGTCACATCATAGAATCTTAATTATAAATTTCTTACTTTGATTACAATAGAGCCTTTATAGACAAAATCTTTCAATGTAGAAAATTGTGATAATTCATGTGGACGTACCTACATATATTTATATCCTCAAAAATCACATAAATAGCTCTTCATAAACATTCCTAATAGTATGTTAAAAGGGAAGATGTTTTGTTTCTTGCAGATTCTTTACAAACGTTCTTCGTACCTATTTCATTGAACACATTCCCCATTATGGCCAGAAGAACCGTGTCGAACTCAATGCTTTCACTCACTAATTAAATGTACAGGTGTCTCAAAGAGTTTGAGGTCAATAAATCCACTCGTCCTAATAATAATTACCCACTATAGTCCTTAAAAATAATGCCTCACCTTTTGTTAAACCCCCGCAACACTCTGGAGTTTGTCCAATAGTTCTATAGCTGCGATGTGTTTCTGTGCGCAATTTGGCAAATTTCGCTGTGTTTCGCGGCTCGCACCAAGTAAAATGAACTACATTTCATCTGTTTTTTTTAGGACTAATTCAATATCAATACCTTCGGGTCAACAGAGCCCAGTACCATACTCTTTCGAAAGTTTTGTTGATAACTATCGAGTCCTCGGTACCCTAGTAGTTAATTCACAGCCGCTTCCATCCCAGAGGTCTGTGGTTCGATACCGCGCAGGTCCTTCGTTTTTCTACTTCTCCTTACCCAGATAATAATCCTCCTTTATCATTTATCTTCAGTAGCTGCCTTACGATCTCCATCTAATAGAGATCCTTGGTAGTAGTTCTTCTGCTTACCAACATCGTACAGATGGCAGATGCCATCTTCAAAAATTCTCCTTTTTTTCACCTGATTCCTGAAACTTGCTCGTCCTGGGATTATTACAGTCTAAGCAGATTATGGATTATGCAAATGTTTAAAAATTTCTGCCACTAGTATTTAACGGTTATTTACCCCTAACAGAACCTACATACGCAGCGGTAGAATTTTTTTTCAACCATTTACAATTTTTTACGTTTTTGGTCAAATTTTCGACATTTTGACGTTGAATTACTCAAAAATGGCTCGACCAAAATGCGTGCCACTATTTTTCCGTCGATGTAAACAAACAGAAAATTTTCCATTTTTTTAAAATCTGGTTAGGTCCACTTTTTTTGGAATGTTTTATTAATTCACACACGAAAAAATGGCCCATGCATTTTTTCTGCCACTATTTTTCCGGGAATGTGAAGTATGTCCTTAAAGTAAATTAGGTATACCGTCAAAACCAAGTGGTCTATTTTCGTCTATTCTCAAGATGGGTTCACTTCCCGCCTATATATCATATGATAAAAAATGCTCGAAATTACTTGAAAAGCGTACATATATACCAGGCGGCAGAAGGTTAGGACGAGATGGTCACCTCCCCTACTAGTATTAGTGTTCTATAATACCCCAGTAAGGAAGTGAAGTAGTTCTAGGACTAGTAGAATACCTACTTTCTAAGGAGGGAGTCGTAGTTCTCAGTTGCATACCTTATAAATGAAAATCCAACTACTTTTGTACAGCGTTGTCCTACGATTGAATCAATTGCCCCCCTCTGCATTACTTCGAGAACTAATTCATTTTGAACTACTGGGAGAACTAGTTTATTTTGAAGTTCTTCGATAACTAATTCATTTTAAAGTTCTTGAAGAACTAATTCATTTTGAACTAACTAGAGAACTAATTCATTTTCAACTACTTGGAGAACTAATTAATTTTGAACTTCTTGGAGAACTAATTCATTTTGAACTAACTGGAGAACTAATTCATTTTGAACTACTTAGAGAGCTTTCATTTTGAAGTTCTTGGAAAACCAATTCATTTTGAACTAGTTGGAGAACTAATTCATTTTGAAGTATTTCGATAACTAATTCATTTTGAATTTCTTGGAGAACTAATTCATTTTGAACTAACTAGAGAACTAATTCATTTTCAACCACTTGGAGTACTAATTCATTTTCAACTACTTGGAGAACTAATTCATTTTGAACTAACTGGAGAACTAATTTATTTCGAACTAACAAAACTACTAACTAAAAAACAAATTCTTTAGAAAAATCTTGTGAGCTTACCACTAATATCTTGATTTGAACTAGCTCCTCTCAGGATTACTTTGACACCAGTGCTGGAACTAGCCAATTTCCCACTAATAGGTACTAAAATTATTTCTATTTTCTAAGTAGGCAGTTTATTCCGATTGGAACCTTTCGGTCACTCTCATTTGCGGAATCCTTTCCATAAACATTGTGAGCTTCTTGATCGCTCTGACGTAATGTGCCCACATTGGGTTCTCGACTAAGAAATTTACTTCTGAGCTTGTTATCGAATGATGACTTGATTCTCCTGATGGTGGGTTTGGAGAAATTTCTTGCTTTAGTGTATTCGTGAAGAAGTGACTCGTTTGGGGAACGCCTGTACTATCTATAAGTCAATTCTTTACTTTTTATTGCGTTTTAATATTTCTGATTTGGTCTAGGATTTCTAGACTTGTTAGAATTGGCAGTATACAAACGCATACCTAATTGAAAAATTCTGGTCATGTGAATATCGATCGAGGTGGCTGTCTTACTGCAGAAACACATAGCCAAGTCGACGGCTTGTCCTTTGCTGATTCATCTATCCTATTCTAATAATTTGGCCGCATGCGTCATCTTCTTATTCCCAAACTTGAAAATGTCGGTTGGGGGAAAGCAATTTTCAAGCTTTTGAACCTTCATACTCTTTTGAAAGACCATTAGAGCAGTGCAGTACCAAGTATTTAGAAGTGGAAAGAGATTGTGTTTGAAAATAGAAAAAGAAGCTTATGCTTTCGCTTTTAATACACCCTTTTTACTTTTTTTATTGAAACATCCTTGCATAAACCTTCATTAGTACATATAAGTTACTTCTCTTTTAATATCTTCAGACAATATTTTCAAAATTATAAACATTTTTTAGCATTTCTGATATGACGAAATAACATATTAAAAAAAAATATGATAACCAAACTTTTTTTTTATCAATTCACTTTCTTTATCTGTTTAAATAATATCCAAAAATAAAATTTGTTTATCTTTTCTTAATATCCACCTCTAAACATAACCCAAATATTTTGAAAATAATTTCCACGTCGTCAACAACAACACACAGAGAAGAAAAAATATCACCGATAACATCGCAACCAGCTCTAAACTGCTTCAGCGCTATTAGACGAACTCAAGTGCAACACGAGACGTTTATCTCTCATATTAACCCCTTCCTTTCGCCATTACAATAAATTAAAATACTTTATTATCAACACAAAAATATTAAATAAATAAATGTTTCTTATCAATTTTGTTCCGTATCACAATCAGCAGCTAATGAGATCTCCTTCAACTATTATAGTACACGCATACATATATATGTATAAAGAGACGACTATCTCTAGACCTAGAGAAAGGTCTCTTTTGATACCTTCGTGCTTCATCGGTAGGGTCCACAATTGGTATCCTAAAAAGACCACTTGAAGACTGGAATGGAAGGCCTTCAGCATAGAGAAGTGTCTGGCCACAAAATTCACCATCTGTAAGTCATAAAACCGACAATTTGTTGACATCAGACTGAATTGGAGTGTGTAACACAGTTTCCTTTTTTTATATGTATAGAAATATTTTTTTTGGTGTTGTATTATATCTAAGATACCTCCCAAGGGAAAGCGAATTTCTCCTGACCACTTAAAGTGACAAATTGAAAGATATGACAAAGAACCTGACATACGACACCCAGATATGCTGCCAACGATGTGAAAATTAAGGAAGTAGAAAATTAAGGAAGAGAGAACAAAAAAAAATTTGTCTTTTAAATTTATGACACAAATCTTGAGTTTTCAGGGGTTCCTTTGCAGGGTGTACGAGGGACTTCAAGCTAAGAGGATTAGACTCGGCTCCTTGTGAAGCCACCACGGAGACGGGCGATGAAGCTCCCTAGGCCAGAAAAAACTACTTCAATTGGGTATTTCCGATCTTTAAGTTCGTCGCCGTGTCTACACTAAGATGTTGGGCAAGTCTGTGGCCTATAAATTTAAAGATTTATCCAAAAATCTATGACATTTAAAAATTCAGAAAATCTTACCAATCGGAATTTTTGTGGGATAGTTCGACACATTTCGAGGTGATAAATATCCTAAAAACGTCCATTAATAATATTTCCCCCCCCCCCCCCCCCTTCAAGAAAATAAAATCGAGGAAAACAGTCATCGATATTTATTGCACATCGTTCCCAATTCAAACGAAGAAAATTTTCTAGTAGCTCAAATTTCTCGGCTCTAGCTTCTTATCACCTCCATTCCCCGATGATCAGTCCATAGACTTTTCTTTCTAATGAGCCTAGACTAGACCAAATCGATCTGTGACTGTGGCCGGTGTGTTACACAAAAATCGATTCCCTCCGATTTGCATCTTTGATCGATTAGAGAAAATATTTCTTCCCCTTGAGAGATATTTAAAATCCCGATATATATTTTTATCCGATCGGTATTCGAAGCCATGGCCCCACGATCGCTTCTTTATTAGCATATTTTTGCCTATAATTTATGGCTTTATCTTACATTGATGGATATTTTCGATAATTTTGTTAATTTTTATGGCTTGCAACCATTTTACAGATACAGTAGCAACTGGTTCGATAGAATGTCCTCCTTTTTTTCCGCCACAAGATCGGTAGGGTGTTTAGCGAGATTTTTTGAATATATTTTAGCGAAATGGATTTTTATCTCTTCGACGGTTATGCGGGCATTTTCAAGATAAAACAAATTTTTTTCTTCATGTTTTCTTTTAATATTTTCATGTTTTTTTTGCTTTTCTTAAATATTCCTAGTTATATATCCATACAACAACAAAAAAAACACATCGATAACAAATCAGCTTATTTAAGATAAAACAATGAATTATTGAAGACTTAAAAATTGTGATTTTGGGTAAAGGTTTTATAGTTTTAGAAGAAAAAGGCCGAATTTTTAAGCCAACGACTAATTTGGGAGATTAATAAATTCTCCAAAAATATCACATAAATCTCTTTTTGTGACAAATGTGGTTTCCGTTTAAATGGGATTAACTAAAATTAGTTTTTTGTTGTTATATTTTTGCTCTTATTAGTGTAGGCCTTTATATCTAGAATAGGCTTGGAATGGTTGCCTTTTTTCGTCGCTTACAAAATGATTCACTCTCTTTCTGGGAGATTGTCCCTTCTGTGGTAATTAAATTCATTTTAGAAAATTGATTTATAAAATGATATCAGCCATTCGAGGCGAATATTTTTTAGGAGATTATCACCAAGAACCAAAAAAAACTGTTTTAGTTTGGAATCATCGCACACGCATTGTATATGTCCTGTTTCTTCGACTTAGAATCTTACGCGTGCCCATGTCTTCCTTGCACATGCGTATACATATGTTCCTATTGTTTTACAATTTAAATTTAGATAAAAAATGGTTCATTCTAAAATATTATAGCACAATCCATCGAACCCGTCTGTCTTCCATAAGCTAAATTGCATAGAAGCTCTATAACAGGGGTGGGCAAGCTTAATATTGGTACGATCGACATTAATTTTTCTTATTTATGCGCGATCGATTTCGAAAAATGAATTAAATTAAAAACAAATGAAAATTTAATTAAGAATGGTTGTCAAAAATCGGCTTGTTTCTGATAATTTTTGTAAGACCAACTCTTCTTCAGTCGCCAAATTAAGTATGAGTTTTCGTGAACTTGACAGTTTCGTGATTTCGCGGCATGAACTTGCAGCACGACTTTTGCCGCAAGACAGTGGCGTGGTTTTGGCCTGCTATGTGGAAAGAAAGTGGTGCGGCAGTTGAACGGTGGCGGAGTGGTATCAAAATTATTAAGCAGGCATCGAAATGGCAAGCAGCGTATCGCGTAAGTGATTCAACATCATCTTATTACTAACGACAAGTGCCATCCACTGCCACTTACTATTTAAAAATTAAACTTGTCAGAGACTAGTGGCAATGAAGTGATGCAACGCCACTTGACAGATGCCACACCATCGCGACTCCTATTTTATTTGATTTTACGGGAATAAATTTTTCCGCTTGCCAGTAGACCGCCACGCCACTGCCACATCACTGCCACACCACTTTAGTGGGCGCTGAGCCTAAGAGAGAAAACAAAATATTAAATATTTTTCTGACCAATCAGAGAATATTGAAACATTCTACATAAATTGTTGTTAAAAGAAATAAGAAATTTCGATGATTTTTCCCTTTTAAAATGCTTTTTGCAACAATTACAAATGTTTATATATTAAAAATGCAAGGTTTATGGGGGAAAGAAAAAGAAATAAAAAGTCACTATACCCATCTAATTTTTGTAAATATTCTGACATTATTTCAAAGGAAAAAAATGAAATCAGGTATGGCAACTTTAATACCGTGCAACCGTTGTGGCGATTTTTTCGCCGATAAGCGATTTCGCTTAAAATAATTCCAGAATTTTATTTACCTTTCTTCTTTCACTGCAAAGATAACAAAAATTGTCGTATTATGTAGTTTATTGAAAGTGAAGAGTAAAAATATTTAAGAAAATGGAAAAGTGTGCAGTTTTTGAGTGTCGAATTGTCAAATTGTCATTGAATTTCAAATTGTGAGAAATGTCACTTTCAAAATCAATTGAGAAAAACCTCACTTACACACATCAAGTGAGGACAATAATTGTCACTGAATTTGCCGTTTCTCGATATCAGTGACAACTGTAATTCACCGTATCTCACTGAAATGTTACTTTTTTAGAGAATCATAATACCATTTTGGACTCATTTCGCCATTTGTCACCATAAGTGAGAACGATAATAAGGCTGACTATCTGATCTGAGTTTTGCCAGTGAATGCACTGAACTCCTAACACGAAATTGAACAAAATTAGAGTTCGATGACAAAAGGGGCTTATGGATGAGCGAGAGGACGATACTTTTTGGGTCCATGAATTTGTATGTAAATATTTCATATCCATTATTACCGCAAGCGCTGTATTGAGACAAGGTGTATAGTAAAAATTGTAAAAATAAAAAGTGCTTACGCATACGGTAGAATGAGTAGAAGGGAGTAGAAGCACTGCTTGGGAATTAGTCATATCAGTTGTAGAATCGATACTTGTTTAATTTTAAATTCATGTTTCATCGTCTGCTAAATTTTTAGTACACATTTTAAACTAAAAGATATGAGATTAGCCTAGTAAATTATTTAAAATGTCGGAGATCGATCGTTTGTCCACACCTGCTTTATAACAACAAACTAATTGATCGTCGGCTTCACTTTCTTCTCTTCACTTCACGAGTGGGCCAAAAGTTCCTTTCTTATTTTAATCCAAACACAATACCGGATCACTAGGGTTGAGCTGTTGGACCAACTGATTTTGTAGAGCTGCAGATCTTTCTTCAAAATCCGACGAATGGTGCCACGCGATATAGTCAACTCTATTGAACGTCGCCGTGTCGGTGTGACGAGTGTAGGGAATGACCCTACTATTTTTTTTCAAAGTACCTAATTATAGCAGAGCAGAGCAAGTTTCAAAACGGCCCTGAATGATGTGAAAACCGTAGTTTAGATACAAAACAAAAAGTTTTGTTGATCCAAGAATGAATTCAGTATGTCATACATATTCATTGCGCGACAATAGAAGTCATATGTGTAATAGGGTTTTCTTGATTGGCCGGACAGAATTTCTCATTTTTAGGAAGAACAACGTTATTTGTCCAGAAGACACAGTCGAACACGAACTGTCATGATTTGGGGAGCCATAACATTCAATGGTAAAATCAAGCGGAAATAATAGAGAGAAGCCAGATTTAATTAACACATAAAGGACTTTTGTAACGAACAAAACAAAAATTCGTTCAAACCATGAATGGAGGAGATTGAATATTCCAGCAAGATCATGCTACAATTCACACGGCTAGAATCGTCACGAACTGGTTTGTGGAACAAGATGTTAGGGTTCTCGCGTCGTGAGTTATTTGATTGGCTTAAAAAAATATTGGTTGTTATTTTAAAATTTTTATTTATTAATCAAACGCATCTCAAAAGACGAAATTAATTTCTAGTATTACTACTTACTTACTTATACGGCTTTTCAACCGCGATCTATTCCAGGATTGGTGCACCTGTTTCGGTTACTGATCTCGATTTTGATCCGACATTCTCAAATTTTATAAGGGAGTTCATCATCGGCGTAAATAATTCTCTAGATATAACCAAAAGTTATTTTTTTAGTCGAAATTATCTTCTTTTTATGTAATCGAGAATTAAAATGCACTTATTGCTTCACTTTATTTTATTTTAAGTAAATATCCCAAAATCGAATCGATTGATGTTTGAACCGTGTAAAAGCTTTCATTATAACAAGCAAAAGTTTTGAAAAATCTCTAAAAATATGCGCTTTTAATGCTTTAATAAAGCTTTCTTTAAATTCTCTTGTGATATGAGCTTAAAGCTTTATATTTTTTGAGCTTTTGTGACGTCACTTGTGAAAAAATGTCTATAAAGCCCGATTTTTTAGAATGGCGTTAATTTTGAAGTAAGAGGGCCTAAAGACTTTTTCTTTTTAAAGAAATGTGTCCATTTTCACACTACTTGGATTATATTATTAATGGATTAATATTTTTAAATTTTAAATTTTAATAGGACTAATTTATTAAAGAAATCACAAAAATTGTAGCTTTATGGACAGACAAAAAAATTTGCACTAAATGTTTCCTCTGGAAGTCTTCGCTCTTGTCTTTCGAGCAAAATCTTTCTCGTTTGTTAAGATACTTTTAGTACAACATAAGATCGAAAAAATGTTAGTTCTCATATAAAATTACTTTTGGACAACTTTAATTATAACAAAAATGACAGATTTTTCGAACTTAAATAAAACCAGGAATAATAAGGATACAGCTTTGATGCCATAACAATAAATGCTTAGGCGGACAAGTTCTAACAGAATATAGCAAAAAAAATTTTGCCCAGCACTTTCACATTTGCACCAAAATATGTATGAAACATGGATGATGTTCTTTCATAGTGCAAATTGAAATTAGTTTGTTTTTTCCTTGGCAACGGTTATATCCTGTGCACTGTCTGGTAGTAAGCTTAGACGAAAATAGAGGAAATGCAAAATTGGCTGGATAGAGTTTGGTAGGTGCTGTAAGAGAACCGCCGGATGTTGTAGGAGTTTGGAAATACTGACTGCGGGTGGTCGTTCTACAGTATAGTTGTTCTATTTATAAATTAATTCTTAGACTATAGTGTGCGCGAAAAGAGGTCCTGCAGACTGTAGCAATGAGTTGAGTGGGCTAGTCTGGTGTTACGAGAATAATTGTGCAAAGATATTTCTTATTTCAGTGGTGGCTCAATGAGTTTTATCAAATAGTGTTATCTCTGAAGAGAAATAATCAAACAAACGCTCCAACCACAAACAGTGATAGTTTGGGGCGATTTCTGAGCTGGCTGTGTAATTGGGCCTTGATTTTTTGAAAATTCTTCTGGTTACAGTGAATGGAATGCATTACCAAACGAATTTGACCGATTTTTTTTGGTTTGAAATGGATGCCATTGCCGATCTTTATTTTCAGCAGTACGGCGCAAACTGTTACACAACTCGCTAAACAATAGCTCTATTTATTTCTCTATTTGAAAGACCCTGTATGTATTTTGAGATCAGCTACGTAAAAGATATTAGAGCTGATATATGCTAGATTTTCAGAAAAAAGGGAGATAGAATGTTGGAATAGAAGAGGACCCTGATGACCACCTTGCGGTAGGTACACCGGAAAGTTACTTCGATTTCATTTCAGGGAAATCCTTGGCATCTGTTAATCTGTATTCGTGCTTTAAGATATGATTTTATCCATTCCAGGGTAGAACCTGATTTTAAAATTTGAATAGTTTTTCAAATATAATATTAGGCTATGACCGTGTATAGGCCTTGCTGAAGTCGGTATAAATAGCATCAATTTCATGATCGTTCTCTACATCAGAAAGCACTTCAGAGCTTCAGTTCATACGATTTGAAGTGGTCGAAAGTCTTTTTGTTTTAATCGCTAAGGGGGTTGCTGTTGTGGGAGTTCTTTTATGGTATTTGTAGCATTTCAATTTGTTTTTTTTTATTTCTGTAGGTGAACCAGTTCTGACGAATTATATATATTTTTTTAATATTTATATTTGCGAGTATTATAAAATTGGTACACGATCATAAATATATTAATAGATTTGTAGCTGACCCCACCCTCATATTTTTATGATTTTGTTTATTTAAATTTTATATATTTTAGAGAAAACTTATATCAAAATAAAAATAAAAATTTGCACGTTTATTCTACCCCCAAAAAAATTTGTAAAATTGTATTTGAAATCCCATTTTGGAATGCTTTGCTTGCTGCATAAAAAAGGCCCTAAATTAAAAATAAAAAAATGTTTTTTGCTTGAAAGCTTCTTTTCCTCCAAATATTATCCAAAAAAAAAATCAAAATCAAAATTTTTTTGTGATTTGTCCAAAATACAATTTTTTTCAATTTAGTACTTAACAATGTACTAAAACTCGTTCTTTTATGTTACAGATGTGCATCACTCCACCTAATATCAATAACTATATCCCAGAAGCGTTCAGTTTTCTGGTGAGTTTTGTTGATGTCTCTTGGTTGCATCTAATTTAAAAAAAAATACAAATTTTGAAAGAAAAAAAAATAGAAAAAGGCAGTAAGAAAAAGTTTAGCGCCAAAAATAGATAAAAAATGGCCATAAAACAGAGGAAGCTCATTTGTTTCTTCTTATGACATTTATTGCTCAGGAATTTTAATTTTGTTTTTTTATCCAAAAACGCGAAGATACCAAAAACACTTTTTTTTCGTGAATATTTTTACCTTTTTTGGGGATATTTTTTGTTTTTTTTTGTTTTGAAAAAAATTTATGCGCTGTTTGCTAATTATGCATAATTTTTCGTTTTTTTTCGTGAGGCATAAAGAATTTTTGTGTCCAATTATTATCTGATGAATAAATGAGGTTGACTATATGAATATGCTTTATATGAAAGATACACCTTAAGACAAAAAAACTATTAATAATATTAAGTTATCCGCTATTTTCAAGCTAGTTTGTTTTTTTTTTGGAAAAAATCGTGTGGTTAAATTCAGGTTTTTAAATTTTGTTAAACCTAATTTGGTTAACTTAAGCTATGACACCATTTATATGATGATTTTTCTGTGTGGTGTTTGTTTTCATTTTTGGCGAAAAGTATGGCGAATTTTATTATGAAAATTTTTTTTTGTTAATGTTATACGACTACTGTGCAAATTTTGTATTTTTAAGAGGATTAAAGCTTTTCCGTTACACAAAAATTTATCACACTTTAAATTTTAATAATTATTCAATATTTGAGAAAAGTTAATTGTTATTGTTTCACATATTTTGTTTTAAATCAACAGATTAGTGTCAAATGGTTGACAAATAAAGTTTGTGTTACACTTTATGTCTATGTTATATGTGGGTGGTGATATTTGTTTTAAAGTAACACACGCGAATTTTGAATAATAAAAAGATACTTTGTTCCATTTTTAGAAGGGAACAGTGTATTAAGAGCCCACTATATGTATATTAGAAAAAAATTAGAACTCTTCTAAAATAGAAATTTTTACATAAGCAATTTCCATTCCCAATGTTTTTCATTTTAGTTCGAAAATTCAAGAATAATTGTGAAAATTTCTGCCAAATTTAAATTACATTTTTTAAATCATTCAAGTCATTCAATTCAATCATAGTAATGTTGGAAGTAAACGATCGGACCACGATGTTATCTGTGTTGATTTAAACTCTGTTCAATCCGGGAACTGTCCATCTTGATGCATGGGCTGCTCTGAAGAGATTGCGACCAAATGGTATCCTAGGTGACGTTCTTCCAAATGGTTACGATAGACGATGGTGATATAGAGAAAATTCCAAAAGTGGGAAATTATATGACGATGAAGATCACAAAAGGCCTCTTTCGTATATGTTACGTACATACAAAATAAGCATTCATCAGCTTTGCCTTTGCCCACTCGGCTCACTCCCTCTGCCTACAGGTCCCCATTTCGCGAAAAATGCAAACACGGAATTCGTACATAAATAGAACAACTCGACTGTGGAACCATTTTTCTTAGTTACAATTTCGAGCTCGGATAACATCCAAGAATTCAAATGCAGAGTTCATCGCCCTCTCCTTTGACGTCCTCCAGACACCTCATAACCTACCCCCCCCCCCCTACCTAAGCTTACTACTAGACATTGCACCATGACGGAACCAACAATATGAAGGACTGGTAGTACAAAGGGTTGTACATAAAAAAAGATACCAAAGGATTGACTTGTATGGTATACGGAGAACTTCAATACAAAAGCAGTGCTGCACACAAGACGAGACTTGTCTCGAAATCGTCTCGTCTCGTCTCGATTTTTGAGACGAGATCGACACGAGATCTCCAGATTAAAAATCGATACGAGACCGAGACTAACATTCGAGATCTCGCGAGACATCTCGAAGTCTCGAAATCAAATCGTTATTTTGAAATCGTATCGACACCAACTATTTCAGTATCTCCACGCTGCGCTCTTTGACGAGTAAAACATTCCAGTACATGACTTGAGCAGGCTGCGGAGACAAGGCGAGGAGTAGTACGCATTCCATAAGCATTTAAATGCAGAGTCCATTCCAAAACAGAAGAGGTATTTTACTGTCATTTCATTTCATTTCATTTCAACGCATTTAAAATGAAATGCGTTGAAATGAAATGAAATGACTGTAAAATACCTCTTCTCTTTTTGAACGGACGCTACGTAAATGTAACTCTACACATATTAGAAATTAGCTTTCGATTCATTGATCCCCTCTACTCCGCCCTGGTGCCACTGCAAAAGCCAGATTTACGTGTCTACGTCTGGGAAGTGACTAGCATGAAAATATAAGGCATATTTGTATACAATTTCATTAATATGGCACATATTGATAATTCTCGAAATACAGAAGACTGAGCAATTTGTATTATTGACAGTTAAATTCGAGACTTTTTGAGACGAGACGAGACTTTTCGAGACGAGATCGAGACGAGACCTTCAAATACCCATTTTTTCGAGACCGAGACGAGACTGGGCAAAATCTCGTCTCGTCTCGTGTACAGCACTATACAAAAGTAGATGGGAATGCCAGAGCATGGAACCAAATTCCTAAACTTAGTAGAGTATACAGTTTGACTACTGTCTTTCAACCAGAGGTATAGGCTCTATAAGCATGCGCCTAGGAAAATTTAGAAAAGCTTACAACTGCATTTCATCTTCTTTTTTTGTGAAAGTCTAGAGTTTAGAACGAAGCCTATTTGTACTGTCGACGGTTCTATTTAGACTGCAATGTTGAACGGCAATCTCCAGTCGGAAAAATTAAGTAGAGAGAAAACTGAAAAAATAATCAAGGCCAGCTCACGGTATTTTACTACACGGCTTCTAATGCAATATGTACTACTGTGGCAGGAAGTTGACTTCGGTGAGCGAGTGGGAGATGGTTCCTTCGCTTATTATGCTTGCCGACGATGGCAGAAGATATGGCAGGGAATTGATGTAACGAAAGAACATAAGAAATAAGGAACATTATTAAGTGGAAAGACGGGAACCGATGGTATGAATTCGAACCACGAACCTCTGAGTTGGTAGTAGAGTTTTTTTTTAACCTCTAGGCTACCGAGGACTTAAGCGGTAACAAGAGGAATAAAATCACGTTGCACTATTTAAACTAATCTGTATCTACCAAAGTGCCTTCTATCAGCTGGCCATTCTCAATACCCGTTCCCGCTTTGTAATCCCGGGTCAACGAGGCTACCAAGGCAACAAAAAGGGTAGGCACACGACTCTGAGACGAAACTGTATTCATGGCTCCGGAATCGGCAATTTCATGGATTGGAGAAGAGATCCCTTAACGATTGGAACGTTGAGAAAAGCCTTATTGTTGCTTTTTGGAAATCTAAATCTAGTTTGTTTCACTCGCCATCCACAAGTCTTTTTTTTCAATTCTACTTTTAATAGAAAATTTATTTTTATATAAATATTAAAATATTTTAATCTTACATAGAATTTTTGGAAAGAAATTTACTACCACAAAAAAATGTGATTCTAGCCTTCTGTAAAACGTTGTCAAAAAGTTCATGCAATTTTGGAATATACCTTTCCGAAAAACTTAAAATGTATTATTTTTACATTTAAATAATTATAAATATTCATTTCGTAGCTAAAAAAATATTTAAAAATAATTGATTTGAATTTGCGATATTTGTAACATGTTCAACATGGCGAGCTGAAATTTAACACATGTAAAATTAATACGAGAAATTATCATCTGGATTATGCATATGTAAAATTAATCATGGATCGTTTCACAGAAATAGTAATCATGCAAATTTTTTTGTTACGAAAATTCATGTTCTGTTACGGAGTTTGTTGAAAATCGCGTGCCGTCTAAATTTCGCGAAAGAGATGATGTGAATTTGTTTGAGAGATCTTTGCGAGTTAAAGTCATTGGACTTCTTCTTTTAGGGTAACTTTGCAAGGGGAAGGTCTACACTTATTATTCACAAAATATGAAACACCTTTAATGGAATATAAATGCCTGTGAAATAATTTGATGACTGCCATGAAAAATTGTACACGTATTGCAGATACGTTTGGGACACCGGATATTTTCCATTAATTCACTTTTTCGTAATTCAATTTTTAAAATAAATATGACAAACTTTTCTATGTTAAAAAGCAGAAAAAAATATTTTTAATAAAAGTTGGTAGTTATGGGTCGTCAAAAAAATCTACAAGCAGCTGTTGTAGCTCTTTCGCCATATTCCATCGTCTCTCGTTGGGCAGATTATGCACTTGAGGAATTTTCTATTAAACCTGTTGACCCATTAACTCGGCTTCATTAGCCAGTAGTATTCGTTTCGTTATTTATTCCTTTTCATCGTTTCTTTTTGTAATTGTGGAACCAAGTTAGACGGTTTTATCGACTACTTCGAGGTTGTGTTGGTCGATCTCTTCCCATTCTAAGTTATCGCTCGGACTATTATATCACCTATATTTTTTCATCGTTGATGTTCAGGCCTTTGTCCTTTGCTGCCTCTTTTAGTTCGACATTTATTTTTTTGCCAAAAAGCACCTTCCCACGATATTCACGTGATCTGCATATCCACATAATTGTACAGAGTGTCTTGCGCATATGCCCTACGAGAGCAGTTAAGGAGCTCAAAACGTGAATGGAAAAAATCTTTCACTATTTTATCACCAGAGATTTCGAAATCACAAAAAAAAACATGGCCGCTGGAGATATCAATTTTTGGCAAAAAAATCACTGAAAAACTGGTTTTTTCGAAAAAAATTTTTGATCAGTCAATACGAAACGTTATTGCCTACAAAAAAGCCTCTTGTCATTTTTGCGAAAATTTTCGAAGTTATTCAAAGTCAAAGTTTCCAAAAATAACATATCGGCCAAAAAATACTTTGAATAATTCGGAAAAGTGAAGGTTTTAGAAAAAAATTCAAGAGAGGTATTTTGTAGACAATAAATATAAACTGATCAAAATTTTTTCAAAACAGGGAAGAATGGAAGACCACCGAGTCTTGCTCATCACTACCGCCTTTGGCGGAGGCCTAACACTCCGGCGATTGAGGATTATGAACTTTGCGAAATCGGAACCCCGTTACAAAAAATGTTTGTTTTGATTTTTGCTACATCCGTGCAAATTGTTTCTCTTCACTTCTAACGATCCATTTAAAGGTACTTTTTTCAGTAGAGAGAGACAAATTATTCAGTTGTAGTACGAAAATCAGCGTCCTTCGAGGAATGTGTTCCGTGCGCTTACAGTAAGTTACGGTCCACAAATCGGCTTACCGCACGCACAATTCCCTTTACTATGGCAAAAATGTCCACCAAAAATTCATTATTTGATAGTACAGGACCAAAAAGACCCTATCCAGCCTGTAGTAAATAAAATATAGCTGCTGTAGTTGAGAGTGTTTGCGATGGCCATGAAGAATTAATTCGTCGCCGTTCTCAACACCTTGGCTTGTCGTATGGAACGAAAAACTTAGTCTATTTTACGTAAGGATCTACCAAATAGCCACCGTTTCAGGGTTTGGGACCCTTGAAAAACTTGAAGAAGATCCAAATCATACATAGCTTCATTTGGGCTATATTTGATGTTGCAGCAAAAAAGGAATAAAAATATTTCAGACCAAAAATGGTTCAACTATTATTCAGAGCAAGATCGGAACGGACAAAATCTTAGAGCAAAAGCGGGTTAACTTTCTAAACCGTTTTTGCCCTCTAACAAAACTTAAACCTCTTTTGCCCCCAGTTTTTATTTATGCCGCAGTTGCTTACATTATTACTTGGAAATCTATATTTAGACAACATTTTCTTCACTTTACTAGAAAAGACAATGCAACTCAATTCAAAATTTTGAATTTTTTGGAATTTCCGCGCTTGTAACATAAATTCTTTGTAAGTGTGAAGTGTTTGTAATTATGATAAATTTTATGTTTTTGCCATTTTCCCAATTTTGACTACTTATTTGGAGATTTTTGCATTTCTGACATAAATTTTTGTCATTTTTATCTTTATAGTAACAGGTAAAATAGGAAAAATAGCGGAAAAAATTAGGTACAGGCTGAAATTTGGCAGAGAGCTTCCTTTTAGGGTTACTAATAAGGAAAGTCATCGTTTTAGGGGGTTTTAGACCTCAAAATGGGTATTTTTCGATTTTTCTGCTATTTGCTAGTTAAAGGCTAAAAAGGGGCAGAGATCTTCCTTTTAGGGTATTAAAGTCTCACGTATTAAAGTCTCACGATTTTCCACGTCGGGAAACCCCTTTTCTAGGGAATTTTAACCGCCAAAATCGGTTTGTTTCGATTTTTTTTCAGTGTTTAATTTTATCCTAATGATATTTTTTTATGCAATTTCAATTTTAAATGTTATGAAAAAACGAAGGTTTTCTCTTTTTTACGCCTTTGTTTTGAAAAACTGTATCTGCTTGAGTTATTGAATAAATAAATACATATATAAGATACACATGTGTTGGTACATATAGTTCTGGTTCTTGTTTAGTTTTCATAGTCTCGTAAAATCCATTTCCAGTTCCCAACCCCCCCATTCGCTTGGATTTTTTTCATTCCCAAGCCAACATTGTACCTGTTGGTATGCCCTAAATGAGTGAAACATTGCTTTCTCTTTCCGAAGGGACTGTTTAAATGCATTATATCTTTGTTCATTCAATGAATGCTTTCCAGTTTTATAAGAATTAAGTTTCACCGGAGTTTTGTAGTTCTTCATAAGTGGATTCGACATTATTGAATACATCTAAATTTTGGTTGGATATTACCACTTGTTGGCTCAAAAAATAAATATCATTTTGTGTTGGAGTTAATGCAGTTAAAAAAACAAGTAGATCAACATCGTCTCCTAAAATAGTTGCTTGCATTGCATTCGATTTTCAATTGCAGTATTCACAATCAAAACCTGCAATTTTGTCTGACATTTCCATCATAGCTTTTTCTCCATGAGTTTCGGCCAAAACCAAAAAAAAACGAAAATCTGCAAAAACATCGAAAAATATCCATTTTGGGAGCAAAACACTAAAAGGAAAATCGGTAGACATTAATACCTCTTATTGAGAACCCTAAAAGGAGATCACTGCCCATTTTTATCCTTTGACTAACAAAATTGCAGAAAAATCCAAAAATACCCATTTTGCGGGCTACAACCCTCTAAAAAGCGGGCTGCCCTGGGTAGAAAATTGGTAGACTTTATAATCCCTTATTAAGAACCCTAAAAGGAAGCTCTCTTATTTATGCTTTTTCGCTTTTTCGGCTTCATTTACCAGTACTATTATTACTACCTTAAATTTTTGTAATGATTATATTTTATGAATTTTTTCAATTTACGTTTTTTTACATATTGTAATAGTAGTAGTAGAAAAAAAGTTCAATTTTTTCAAAAATTCCGAATTTTTAACTACATTTCAAAAATTGCAAACACCAAAGTCAAAAACTGCAGATATTATTGTCAAAAATGCAAACTTATTAATATTAAAATGAAAAGGGCAATCCTTTTGAAACTGAAACTGCCATATCCAAAAATTAAAGAAATATAGCAATTTTTTTTAAAAATTAAGGCCATACAAAAATGGCATGACTGAACGGAAAAAATGTAGAACATTTACCCTAAAATTAAAGATAAAATTTCAGAAAGTGGACAAACTAGAACTAGAGACAAACTATACTATGTATAATTTCGAAAAATATGAAAAACGAAAATTTCAAATATAAAAAAAATGTTTTATTGTTGAAAAAATTAACCTCAGAAATGAAAAAGAAATATTGTAAAAATGCAAAAACTATAGTGGAGCCTCATTAATTGCAAGGGACTGTAAAAAATCTTCGAGTTATGGAAAATTCGAGTAAAGGAGGTTGACGCTTTGGTTAGGCTTTTATTGGGAAAGTATAAGCAAAAGCATTTTTAATGAAAACTGAGAACAAAAGCAGTTCAAATTTTAGTTCTGCCGAAAAGCGGTATAAGTTTTCATTAAGAGCAAAAGCGGAATAAAAAGTTAACCCGCTTTTGCCCTCGGTTTTTTGATACACCGTTCTTGCGCTGAAGTATAGTTATACCATTTTTGCTCTAAGTACACGAAGATATTCCTGTTTTGCGCTAAAAAAATTATCGAACCGTTTTCGCTCTCTTTGTTATTTTAACCCGCTTTTGCTCCGAGGGTGTCATATGAGATTCACCATTACATAATATTTATAACATTAATGCGATCCAACACAATTCTTTCGATTCTATCCGAAACAACTCTCTGTATTTAACTTTGATTTGCCATCCTAAGAATTTGGGTATTTATAATAACATTTCCCAAGAAATCTCATTTCATATTCAAACAATCGGACCGGACCAGTCTGTATAAATAAAATCAAAATGAGAGACTGTTTTTAAAACATTTTCTTTTTATAAAATTTAATTTATGCCCAAAAAATTTACAAATTAATATCCTAATCCAAATATATAATTATTATTTTCCCTGAAACGAGAAAGAGTCTTGCAAAACTTAAAAACTCTTTCAGTATTCGGGCAAATATTTAAATTAAAATTGTGGAAATTTCCGACTTTTCAGAAAATATATGCGTAAAAATATTACCATAAAAAAAAATCTTAACTTTAACCACCCTTGCACCACCACACCCCACACACACGTCTGGACTGTGTGTTACACACAAACATGTAAAATCACAATTCACGTCTCCTTTTTCATCCGCATTAAAGTAAAAACAATATTCTAACAAAATTTAAACTAAGCAACTTTTAATAAATCCCTGAATTTATTCAGGTTTCCCCCCCCCCCCACCACTTTACATCATCAACAGGAACAACTTTCGAATAGAATAACATTTCTGTGAAAGGATATCACTACCTTTCCGGAAGGGTGGAAGTAGCCCGCTTTCAGGATTTGTGGTGGTATGGATGGGGCCCTTGGAAGTACGAGGAGGATCGAGGACTAAGGGCCCAAGGAAGATGTCCTCCCGTTCTATGCCCCAATCCGTTTATTACTTCACTCGAAATAACCGCCTCATGTTTATGCAGCTGTCGAAAGATAATTCCATGAAGTAGAACGATAGAGTTGTCAGGATAACGATAATAGGAGGAGACTTTAGGGAGCTGCACCAGCCACTCTATAAGGTATATATATATACAATCCATAGATGGTGGTATATATATGTATGTATGTATGTACAAGGATATCGTTGTCGGGGCTGATGGCTTTTAACGAGATGGCAGGACTCCTTTATGCTAGACAAAGTGAAAAGTTGTTTTTGGGTGAAACAAAATCACTATCCAACAAACGTTAAGTCAAAAGCCAGGAAACCGGTCAACCGATAATCGAATAGCTCCCAGCGATGCAAAACACACACACACACTTCAGTAGTGGCACACAAATTAGGATCCGGTCCGTAATTTGAATTTATCTGATGGTTTTTAATGTGTGCATTTGCATACTGAAAATGTGCATCAGCAGCAAGCAATTAAGACAATTAAAAGCCCAACGAATGATTGATATCAAGGCTCGGAGCTTATTGAATTGCGAATCGGTTTCGTCACATACCAATGAAGCCCACAATACCCCTGGGTCAGTGCTGTCCAGACAGGAAATCCTATTATGCAAATACCAAATTAATCTCTTGTGCGTTTGCAACCTCTTAGCCCCATATCAAGGCTCCTAAGCTCTATGAGATCAATTCTGGCTGCATCTAGAGACAATGTCCAAATCACATAATCTTATCGCAAATCGGTATCGGCAGTATCGAAGAGAGGCTTCCGAATTGTTACATTAGATCAGATTTCGCCATATTTAGCAACATAATGGCTGGAAGGTAGCAATTGCCAAGACTCACGAGCCGAGGACAGGGTCTGGTGCGATTGCCATTTCTGTCCAGGTCGTCCAGTGTATATACCACGGTGGCAGAGCTCCCCTCCCGCCCAACGTTCATTAGGAAACTTGAGGAATACCACCGCGACCATATCACCCGGCTCCGATTCTAGATGGCATCTATCTCATAATCGGTTCTCCTCCTATCATGAGTTCAATTTTCCAAGCTGCCAGCTAACCTCTGACACAGAACCAAGAAGGCAAGTCGTGATCGATTTTTGCAAAATACCTCCGGGGACCTCTTCCCCAAGTGTGGCCACCGAGAGTCTATATACTCTATAGAATGGTCCCCCAAGTCTCTGTAGATGGCCCTCATATATTCCTTGCGTGATTGTTAACATTTGTTTTTGTTGTTAATATCTTTGTTGCTGTTGTTGTTGTTGTTGTTAATAATTTTAATTCATAATTTCTCTTCTCTTTTTCATTTTCAGTGCTGGAATAGTTGCGATGAGACTCTTGGACCATTCCCACTCAGCGTAACATCAGCCTCACGGCAAGGATCCCTCGTGCTAACAGACATCGCATGGGACCAGGCCGTAACCAATGCATCAAAACAGTGTCTGGTTACATGGGAGGTCTCTGGAGGCGGTCTGATGGGCAACCTATTGACTGATAGTTCTACCGTTGAGTTATCCCTCTGGCCAGACACGGTATACCACGTTCAGGTTACGTGCAAAAATAAGGTGAGTACCTCCAGCAGCATCTAGCTGAATCCTAAGTCCCTCATCCTCGTCCCATACTACCATACCATACTTACAAATAAAAAATTCATACTCTAAGACCGGGAATGTGTACAACTTGCGCAGTAATTGATGGTCAGAGTGTGAAAGTAACACTAATTGGCTAATTACACTGTAATTAAGACGTGTTCTAGGTACCTTGGGGGTGCTGTGCTGTGTGCACCAAGGCTCGACTATACTATAGCACGATATGTTCATTGTGGGGCCTCAAAAGTGAAAAGATTCTTCTTCTTCGCATAGCATCGCGTGCTACTGGCTAGCGTATCCAGTTGGGTGTAATGAAAAATTTCTGCTGACCCTCTAATAGATAGTGAACATATATACTCTATGTAGCATTCACTTCTGGGGTCTTCCTGCATTCACATTCATACATACATACACACAGATATGTTCCTGAAATTGTCAGATGGAGACTAGTTCGGGAACTGGTTGGGTAACCAAGAATTTATCAACAGGTTGTTACCAGAGTTTTCTACTGCTGTGAATAAACCAACTTCAAAGTCTTTATGCACGTGAGAAGTGTTGAGATAGGCTAATTGGAAATTTTCGTGTCTAAAGTTGTTGATTTATGAAATTAACTTGCTTTAAGGTTTACAACAAAAAAAATTATATGAGAAAAGTATGAGAGGAGATGAAACATTATATATGAAAGTTTAGAAAGATTAAATTATTTTGAGAAAGAAATTAATTGAAAATTGTTTGCCCTTTTTTTACTGGTTATAACTGGGAATATTTTGGTGGTATTGGTGATTTTATTAGAACTGTAAATTTTCGTGTTAAGGAAATACAATTGGCAGTGAAACATTTGGTTTTTGTGATTATTAAATGAATGATTTTTTTTGTAGCATCTGCTGTTTTGTACCATTTGATAGCTTGATGATAGAAGGCCGATTTCTACTCAAGGGAGTGCAGTTTTTTCATTGGCTTAAAGTTTAAGAAGGCATTCAATGCAATTAATGGAAAGTTTAATAAAAATAGTTTAATTAATACGGCAGTAGATCGACCTCTAACATATACCTAAGCAAAGGAGGATGCCAGAAAATTTATGGACTTTGGTACCCACTCCAATAGCTATCTGTAATACGTCGTTGGATAGGTATTTTTGAGCTGAATATAAGTTACTATGGCGCCTAGTTCGAAATCTTTGTCCAAAAGCTGATAAGATAGAACCATCGCTTTTACCATCAGTGGTGGAGGAATTCTGCGTTCATTGGTACATTATTCATGAAAATAGGTTATACGGTTACAAAAATACAGGGTGATATGTAAAACTCTATCTTTGTATTACTCAGAACGGACAAAGATTTCGAACTAGGCGCCATAGTAACTTATATTCAGCTCAAAAAAACCTATCCAACGACGTATTACACATAGCTATTGGAGTGGGTACCAAAATTTGCATTATCCTTTAAGGGGGAGATTCTAAACGTTTATTTGGGCTGCCGAGCTGTATTGCAAGTTCAAGCTAACTATCAGGAATTTTAGGAAAACTCGTTTTAAAACCCCCGAAATTCCGACTCTCAGAATTTTTTCATTAGATTCAATAGATTATTGCACCTGTCGAATATACCGTACTTTCGTCAAAGGTTTTTTGATCTCCGGTTGCACCTATTTTATTCCTCCGAAGGAGATACCTGTGTCGATAAACTTATCCAGTAAGCAGCCGATCGCTTATTGTAGGCTTTGTTTAAAAAAAATTGTATGTGTTAAAAAGGTTTTGATTACACCTTAACAATTACAGCATGTTTCTCCTTGTATTATGCAACAACGCCCTTAAAAAAATTAGTTAATGAATTTCATACACGCTGGTTTTCATACACTTGAATTTCTTAGTTCTGTTTAATTTTTAGTAGTGCGCTCTTCGTTTCATGCAAGAATGTTTCAGTTAAAATTTTTAGTGGTAGATGCATCTTGTCTGTCAGTCTTGTCAGTCACTTAGCCATGACGAAAAATTCTCCTTCAATACTCTTTTATATAGAATATTGTCTCGTCTACAGAATCCATATTTTTGAAGACGGTGGAATAAATGACAATCAGATGAGCAATGTCTGCCAAATATAGTGGTTGAGTCATCAATTCCCATTCAAACTACTGACTTAAGGCCAGGTCCCAGTTTAGATGGCCGAAATTAACCTATTTTTGCGAAGGGATTTTATTTATTTATTTATTCGCCAAACAAGGCACACTTAAACTAAATACAACAGAAAATGAAACAAATCACTGGCGTATTTAAATTACTTAATTCTAAACAGTGTTAGTAATTAGGATGTCAGGAAGGATTTAAGTTTTTTTTTATAGGATGCTTTATTTATAGAAAGGGAGTAACATGATCTATAATTGTTAAAGATCACACAGCATCTGTTGACCGGCTCATTGCTTCCATACTCAGTACGATGTGGGTATTCCTTTAGCATTTTCGTATGTCTTGTAAGTCGGATGTCTTCATTGAACTTGATCATATCCGACAGAAACTGAACTTTAAGGTTGCCGTTAAGCACTTCTAAGGTGAGAGATGCGATAAGAAATTTTCTCCTAGCAGAGAGCGGCAAGAGATCCAATACTTTGAGCCTGTCCGTGTAGGGTGGTAGTCTTATAAAGTCACGCGGGTCGTGTAGACTTCTCAGAGCAAAGAGGATAAATTTCTTCTGAATTGATTCTATCCTATTGCTACTTATGAGAAATATGGGATCCCAGATAGGACATGCATATTCCAGGATAGGGCGCACTAGAGAGCAAAAGAGAGTTTTTGTGACCCATATATTGTCGAATTCTGTGGCTCTTCTCTTTATAAAGCCAAGAAGTTTGTTGGCTCTGGCGGTAATATTATCATAGTGCAAATTGAAATTAAGTTTTTTGTCTAGGACGACACCTAGATCGACAATTTGATCGACTTGATTCAACACCCTGTCGTTGAGGCGATAATAATACTGCTGTGTGTTATGTTTACGAGAGAAGGTAATCGCTTGACATTTGTTGGTGTTAAGATGCAATTTATTAGTGGTGCACTAGTCTTGTAAAGCATTGAGATTCGACTGAATAAAGGATACGTCAGTTTGGGATTTTATGACACTATATATTTTGAGATCGTCCGCGTAAAAGAGGTGCGGGATATTCTCCAATTTCTTAGACAAGTCAGAGATGAAAATATTGAACAGAAGAGGGCCAAGATGACTGCCCTGAGGAACACCGGAAGTTACTTTGATTTCATTTGAAAGGAATCCTTGAAATCTGATAACCTGTGTTCTTCCGTTGAGATATGATCCTAACCATTCAAGGGCAGACCCTGTTATTCCAAATTTTGAGAGTTTAGCAACCAAGATATGATGGTCTACCTTATCAAAGGCCTTGCTGAAATCAGTGTAAATAGCATCGATTTGATGGCCCTTCTCCATACTACAGAGCAGTTCGCAGATTAGGACCATGAGGTTTGAAGTGGTCGAACGCCCTCTTCTGAAGCCGTGTTGCTGTTCATTTAGGTGTGGGTCGATTAAAGGCGAAATCTTATCGTGGACGAGTTTTTCAAATAGTTTGGGGATTGATGATAAAATGGCAATACCTCTGTAGTTATCCACTGAATGCTTATCAGATGCTTTATGGATTGGTGTGAGGTAGGATTTCTTCCACAACGTAGGAAACTTTCCTAGCGATAATGATCTGTTAAAGATAAGATGTAGAGGGAATGAGATATGATTTGAGCATCGTTGCAAAAAACTAGGAGGCAGATTGTCAGGTCCATGACCTTTCTTCGGGTCAAGGTTGTTTAAACCGGTCAATATATCTTCAATCGACAGGGATAAATCATCTATGAGAACTGAAGTGTACGCATCAGTTGGATCAGTGTGCCTTGGAACAGGGTTGGCACAATAAATTTCGCTGAACCTATCAGCAAACATGTTACAAATTACTTGGGGGCATGAGGAGTGTATTCTGCCATTTGTCATTGTTGAGGGATAGCCTGAGGTCTTTCGTTTTAAATTAACGAAATCGAAAAATATTTTGGGATCTTTTATAATACTATCTCCAACAGAATTGATATATGCGGTATAGGCCTCACGTGACCTAAGATTAAATTCTGAGGCTAACCTATTGTACTCCAATTTCAATTCCTCGGTTACATTGGTGTTTTTTTTGATTAGGTTATACAATTTATTCCTCTGATTTCGAAGAGATCGAATGTTCCTGTCAAGCCAAGGCTCAGATAATTTGTTCCTTTTAATAATCTTGGGTACATATTTGTCAATGGTATTAAAAATGATGGTATAGAAACAAGATACTATCTCGTCAAGGTCGTTGGCAGATAGCCTATGTTCCCAGTCTACTAGGGATAATTCGGAGCCAATACTTTCAAAGTCCGCGTTTTTAAAGTCATAGACAATAGTATTGTTGTATGATGTGTGGTGTTTAGGGAGTGAAGAATTGAGTTCCAGGACCCATGCAGAGTGGTGAATAGAATTACTGAATAGGATTTTAGGAAGGGAAATAAATAACTTAACCAAATACAGTTTTGGGAATACTCTCTTGATGACAACTTGACTGTCCGAAAAGATTCTAGTGTTGGCGCCTTTCAAATTTTTCTCGAGGTTTTAGCCTAGCGCAATAGCATATATTTCAGTCTGGCAAATAGAGAGAAACTTACCCATTGCCATCGAGACCTTGGAGATGGGTCCTGCGACACTAGCCTCTGTACCATGTTCTATCTTTGACCCGAACGTAAGATTTTATTTCAGGTGTATTTTTCGTAATATGCTTTGGTACAACATAAGACTACTCTAAAAATCAACCTTTCCAACTTCTGGATTTTAACCACGACAATAACACATCTTATTAATCTCTTTGCCTACTTTCAATAAAGAATGAAAGATTGGAATGTCTTAAAGCCGATATATTGATCACCTCGAGTGGCGTTATACCCTGTTATAAAAATATCTTTTTTTGATATTTGCAAATATAAAAACTGTTTTATCTAATAGATCTGTTCGATTAAAAAAACGTTGTCGCAGGTTACTTGTTGCGCAATGTGGTGACGAATAACGCTGTTTGTCTCACTTTTACTTGCCTACGTTGCCATATATTAAAAAAGTTAACACCAATTTAAAAATTCTCCGTGAACACTCCTGCAATGGTCTCGGGTAAAGCTAATGTTTACTCCAATTCTTTCATGACTCATCAGGTTGCGTATTAAACTATCACACAATTTTGTGTTAAAGTTAGTGTTCAGCTGCCAACACAGCTTGACGCAATTTTGAACTCATTCTACAAGTGGCCTCGTTCTTGCCTCCAAACACTAAATCTCCAAAAGAGTATAGATCAATTTCCGAAATGTTTAAAAATTTATCCCATTCGAGACATATCGGCTTCAACAGCGAATCCGCAATATTTGTTGTTATTGAATATATCTCCCTTTTTAGCGTACCATTTAAAGTAAAAACAGAACTAGTTGCCAGACTCCTCGGTAAACACCGGATCAGGGTAAATACTTACTATCTGCCGGCAAACGTAATAGTTAAACGGTGGTTCCATCGGCGACTTAAAGTCGCTTTAATATTTTAGTTAGGGAGAAAGTTTGGAGCTCGGAGTTAAGACTGCCTGGTCGTGGTAGTTGGCATTCGGACGTAAGGTAACGCGAGGCATAACAAACCGATGAAGTTGTCTCCCGCTAACCCTGACGCGTGCCAAACTCAGTCGGCTATTATTGAGGATAACGACTTTGCAAAATCGAAGCCTCGTTACTAAAATTTTTCGTTTTGAGTTTTGTTACAGTGAGCTCAGAGCAAATTTCTTCTCTTTGGTGTGAGCTTCTAGAATATCCAGGAGTTCAACATTCTCCTTTAGCACCCTCCAGACTCTTATTATCTAACATGTTCTCTATTTCTTCTTTCGAACCAAGCTTACTAATAGACATTGCACAATGACGTGTACGACATGGTAGACCGGTAGTACAAAGGGTAACTCCTAAGCATGGAATTTCAAATAAAAAAATAAAACCCATTCTCAGCAATAAGCACGTTTTGTTTTCTAGTAATGGAGAGCGTACACAGCTACGTACATAATAGTCCGTTCAAATTAGTCAAAAAAGCGCTGTTTTTCAGAAATTTTTCCCACAGCTATGAGACCGGTGCCAAATGAAGGATTTCGGTCGTCTAAACATGATTTTCACAACCCGCAGTTCGAAAAAAGGGTTGTTTTTGAGAAATATACAAATACATGATGGTTTTCGCCTTTTTTTCTATTTTGAGAAGAAACTATGCATTTTGGTGAAAATATCAATAGAGCAAAGTTTTAGGCCGTAAAATTACCTACAAATTTTGTCTTCACTGTTTTTTTGAATTCCGTGTAGTTTCGGGGATTCAAAGATTTCAGATTCAAAGCGACCAAAGAAAAGCCTTTGAAAAACTGCATCTACTACTTTGATCTCATTTAATTTTTCATACAAAATCATAATTTTGGCGCAAAATCTAACTCAGTCAAATATTTGGGAATAAAGTTAGACCAGAGACTGAACTGGAACGCTCAACTGGACTACGACACTAGTAAAGCCACTAGGGCCATAAGGAGATCTTACACCACAAATGATGTAATGGATGTACAATGCGATCGTTAAACCTGTATTCACTTATGCCGCTATAGTTTGGTGGCGCAAGACTAAATAGGTTACGTCCATCCTCAAGTGCAGCAAACTGCAACAGTTTGCGTGCCTCTCCATTATCGGAGTTATGCGGACCTGTCCGACAGCTGCGATGGAGGCAATCATTAGATTGACCCCATTGCATATCTTTATTTGAAAATCCGCGGCCATAAGTGCCTTGAGACTTCAGATCTCATCCAACTATACAGTCAAAGAACACATGGATATCCTTGACAATATCCCAAACATTTCCATTTGCCGCGTATCCGACCATATGGTTGGGTACACTGCAAATCTCAGATTTTGGTAGTGTGTTATTTTCACACGCTTAAAGTGTGTTATTTTGACGTCACCCATTTGATTAACATTGTAGTCACTTTTTACACGTTTTAAGTGTGTAAAAAGTGACTACAATGTAAATCAAATGGGCGACGTCACAATAACACACTTAAAGCGTGTTAAAATAACACACTACAAAAATCTGAGATTTGCAGTGTAGTCTATTCCGTTAGTTGGGTATGTACACAATAGGCCTAACTTTGCCGCAGTGTTCACCATATGGGTTGCCCCCTCATTTCTTAATAATAATATTAATAAAGGTAAACCATTTAAATAACACATATTTTTTCTTTCATTTCCTTCCAGGATACTGGCAGCATGAGAAGATCCTTCAAACTAATCGTAGATACTAGAAAAATCAGTGGAGCATCATCAACAATTCAACCAATTAGCATCGATTCTAGTATGAAAACTCTACAAGAAATTTTCCCAACCGAAATTGTATCAACAGACTCCGAGGATCGCCTTAAAATCCTCAAGGATAGCTCAAAGGATAATACCAAAACAAAATCCACAACAACAACAGAAACAACAACTGATAGTAAAGTTCCAGCACGAACACCAACAGTGATACGAAGTAAGCTATCATCACTACCAGCAGATTCATCCGAATTCCTGTCGCGGAGTATATTGTTCGCAATGTTCGGATCTTTAGCGCTATTCTTAGGGATTTTAATTATTTACGCAATAACAAGGCAACGAGAAGATCTTACAGTCGATAAGGAAGGACTGATTAAGAATGAAATATTGCCAGGAACAAGGACACTGCATGTGTAAAACATACACTCCAAAATTTGTTTTTTTTATGTATGAATTAGAAGAAAGCCGGCTTTAAGTAAAAAAAGGCTTTGTGTAAATATTAAAACCGCTGTAAATAGTGTAAATAATTTGCCAAATAAAAATATAACATATAAAAAATGCTGTAAATGCCGGTGGTTCAAGACGGGAAGTTTTGAAGATAAATTAATAAAGAAAAATGTTTTTCTTTTTAAAATTGTTTTAAAAATTTTCCGCCATGTGTCCACCTTACGTAAGGGAAAGAGTGAGATCAAAAACAAAAATAAAAAAAATATGTAAGAAATTAGAAAAAAAATAAAAAAATAAAACGTGAAACGTGAAAAATCAAACAAATTTTTTCTAGTCCATGAATGTAGGAAAAAAAACATGAATTTAAAAACACCTTTAAAAATATCAACACTGTCGCGCGCCTATCAAAATACTAAAATTTTTTTCTTGTCTGTCCTGTTCCTTTTCCGGGGCTGTCATGTCTTGTTATTGTGTAAACATCCCGGAAACTCAAGCTCTATTTTTGGATGTAACAAGATCATAGTTTTCATTTTCACTGCCACGCAATCGTAATAACGTAAATTTCTAAGCAATACATGAAAATAGATATCAAACTAAAAAAAACAATTTTTTGTCAACAAAAAAATGATAAGAAATGAAAATTTTGTTTAGAAACAATTTTTTTAAGAACTTTATTGGCATCCTGTAAATCAAAAAAAAATTCTGTAAATATTCTATGTAATTCTTGTAAATAATTAAGAAAGTAAAAAAAAATGATGTAGGCAAAACACCCCTTCTCCACAGATCGCAAATAAAAATCTCTGCATGTGTTTTTAGTTAACAAACTACAACAAAAAATAAAAACAAAAAAAATAAAAAAAATTAAAAAAACGCAAAAACTTAAAAATTGTTTATATTAATTATGGTAATAATTTTCCTATTAATTTTATTTAATTTATTTATATTTTTCGTTCTTAAACAACAAAAAAAAACACACACAGTCAAAATAATTATTAATTATTAAAAAAAAAGAAAAAAACATATAAACAAATAAGGAAAACAAAAAATATCGTAGTGTTAGTGAATTTTTGTACGTTTAGGTACTGTTTAAACAAAAAAAAAAGATTTCATAAAAAAAATTTAAAAAAATAAAACTTCTTTGTTAATAATTTTTATTTTTATATATATATTTTTTATTTTTCTCGAAATGTAATCGTTAGGTAATTTAAAAAAGCAAAACAAAAAAAAACAAATTATACTATATGTTGCTAAAAAATGTATCAAAAAGCAATTTTCTTTCCTTTGTGAATATTATTAATTAATTAATAAATCTAAAATAAAGTTAAAAGAATAAAAACAAATAAAAATTGAAAAAGGAAATATATAAAATTAAATAATAAAATAAAAAAAAAACATGATAATGAAGCACACATGCAAAGACTGATGAAAAAAAAAACAAACGAAAAAATTAAACATTTAAATTTCTTTTTTTGTTTTGTTATTTGTTTTCTCTTGTATATTTGTCCAAAAAAAAATAAAAAATAAAAATTGTGAAAATGGTGAAAATAAAAAAATTTGTAGAGAGATTCATATAAAGATAAAAGAAAATTTATTGGATAAAGAAAAAACGAACGAAGAAAAATTGTGACGAAAAATGATGATGATTATGAAGAGATTTAGAAATAAATTTATTTGAATTGAAATTGTTTTATTATATTTTTGTTTGTTCCTACTTTACCAATTTATTATGGAGATGATATTTTGATAAATTATGGAAGCTTATACTCTTTTCTTCAGTGTAAGTCTAAACGCAAGGTTACGCAAATATTGTTGTCATTGTCACTAGTCAAAACAGATCTTGTACCATTCTCCAGGATCATTCATTCGCCCGGAAAGTTTGACTTGACCATTACATAGGTCATGAGATCAGCACTTCAAGAAGTTAAAAGATCCCAAATAAAGGTACGGGTCCAATGAACGCCGCGCCACCGAGCTCGCCTTGACAGGCCAAATGAACTGTGTGTTTCCATATGGCAGTGCGCCAAATAAGAAAGGCGAGCACGGCGAAACGCGGCGAGCGTAGCTTCGATTTGCGAAGTTTTCATATCCAAAGGGGCGCCGCGGTACGCCTTGACAGTTGTCAATTCACAGCTGTTTTATATTTTCAGAGAAAAGCGCACGTTTGTGTCGGTTACGGAAATTATAAGTAAGTTATAAGTAAAATATAAGTAAGTGCATTTAAGTTTATGTTTGGCTTATGGCTTATAGGTTAATGTTTATGAAAGATGATAATAAAAATTACGCATGTGAATCGACGACTAAACATTAAATAGGGTGCGGTCAAAAAGTCAGCATCAACATCAAGTCATTGCGCATTTAGCTGACATTTTGACCGCACCCATACAGTGCCAGCGGATCGTGTAGGGCCCCGAGTGGGTAGTCAGACGAACACACCCCCTCCTCCCAAACTGTTATTAAGTAACAACGTTTCCTAAAAAGGAAAGAAAGTAGCTCCCTTCATTGTGAATTCGAAGATGGGCCGACGGTGTACAGAACAACTTGTGGTGTCCTGGGACCTCTCCTGTGGATCACAATGTATAATGATTTGCTGAAGCTACGCCTCGATGAGATCGAATTATGCGCCAACGAAGCCATCTGAGATATTAAAGCGTGGCGAGAAAGCGCTGGGGGTGATGATCTACCAGAGGCTTACTTTTAAAACACTCTTCGAGGTCATGGCGGATAAAGCTTACGCTATTTATGCAGCATTTCCAAGAATGCTGCCCAACGTGGGGGCCCAAACCAATCCGTCGCCTCCTGAAACAGATACGTGAGTGCGTGCAGTGCCTGCGGTGTATGCGTCGAATTTTCGTTGACAGACAGTTGCGTGCTTGAGTTCCGCCTAGTCTCTTACAAATAACCAAAAAATCTAAGCCACTAGTGCATGTGCCTGTATTTGAGACTATGGCGAATGCGGCAATGCGGAAAAGTAGGAAGTAGACTAACTTTTGCATTGCGCGCGTTCCATGACAAATTCATTGCGGCGGCGGATGACACACTACGAGTCTGTAACGTAATGGCAAGGTAAGTAAGACGTGTCTGTTAAGAGTCGGTGAACCCTCAGACTTATCCCAAACATGGATAGATGGGTTACAAGGGAGTGTGGCGAAGTGTGGTTACAGCCTTACGCAGTTCTTGAGTGGAAATGGACGATATAAAAATACCTCCATCGTTTTGAGCACGATTGCTCAGCTATGTGACTGGTATGACAAGATATCCAGGATAATGCAGAGCACGTTTTCTTTTATTATATGAGATTCGGCGAATATGGGCCGGAACCAGGGGCATTCTTCATGTCACACGCTCGGTTACTCTCAAATTCCGGGTGTGTATTTAACCTACCAGGAATTATCCGTGTGGGTACTGCTACCCACCATACCCATAATATCCGCCGGCTATAATACATAGGGCCCATTTTCCATAATTCTGTCGCGGAGATAGGTCCCTATGAAGAAAATCCCGCGAGCGAAGCGAACGAAAAAATTGTTTTACACTCTCTGGAGCCTCTCGCTGAATTTTTGCCCAGAGCCTGAGATTGTCTGGCCGCGGCACTGACTGTGGCCTTTCGATCTCAGCCTCAGTGTAGCATTCAAGCGCGTAGGTATTTCTTACACTTGAAAACAGATATATATCCTATCTGACAGCCAAGCGGTAATCAGATCGTTAAAATCCCGTGGTAACTCTAGTCCAAACCGAACACTAGAGGAACGTACCTTACCTGGTGAATTTCAAGCGGTTTATTCTTGATTCGGCTCGCAAAGCGGCTAGACTGGTACGCAGCAAAAAGGATTTCAGGGCATTAGTAAACTTAATATTAATACACTGTGTTTTAAATTACCAGCTATGGGCTATTGGAAGGGCGGAAGACCCGCCTGCATGTTCAGTTTTGAGGAGGACGAATCTATGCTTCACGCCATTGTCCCGCGATATCAAGGTGGAGGTTATTGGTGTTCAGCTCAACCTTGCTGGACGAAACAAATCTAAGAAGCCTGATTAACCTGTTCAAACTAGGTTCAAGTTGCAATAGGTACTCTGTGGACCCGACACCTCATTCCGAAAGAACAATTGCTTTAATTTGTAGTTACCGTTTGTACTACCCTTACCATGGGCGGCGTTTTCATAGGTGCGAATGGTGCACTTGCACCGGGCGCAATTGGAGGGAGCCCAATTTCCGAAACTAAGATTTTTAAAAAAATTTAAATCTTTATAAAAAAATTGAAAAAGTTTTTCTTTTTTCTGTCTTTTTCCATGGTCTTTCACTGCGATCAAAAAATGAACAGCTAATGGGGCGCAATATGTCATACTGCACCGGGCGCAAAAAACATCCCAGCGCCGGCCTTGACCACTACAGTCAAATCGCTCACGTCATGGTGCAATATCTATGTAGCAGTGTGTGTAGAGCGAACAATTAATAAAGGATGGGCTGGGCCATGAAGAGTTTTGTAGGAGCTGAAGGACACAGGAATAAACTGTGCTTTTGATCTCTTAGCTATAATAAAAGTAGTGTCTATGAAAGTATGCCGAGTGGACTAGTCTTATTTTACTGGAAAGGGAATGCTTTGGAGGTCTTGCACCTTGTCCGGCCACTTCAAGAGCCAAAATACACAAGGACGCATGCTTATGAAGTTTAATTTGTTCAAGGAAGCTGGCGAAAGTGGAAAGTTTTGAACTGCAGCGGAGATCCGTTACACACAAAAGTTTTTGATTCAGAAGCATGCATCCTCGTGTATTTAAGCCCAAGGCGGTTGTCGTGGTGCCATATAGTGGGTCAAAATTCCAAATATGTGGATATAAATAAAAACAATCTAGTTATGAAATTTAAACTTTTTGGTTACCATCTAGAAATTTTGGGACAATAAGATCCCGCTCCCGTTTCTTCCGAAGGTTGTATTCCGCACATTTTGTGGGCGACGTTTCACGCTAACCAAAATAAAAAAAAACTAGTGCCCGGGTAATGTAAGATCAGCCAGGTAATTACCAAGCCCAATTAAGTTGTACAATGATATATTCACTATTCTCTGTAATCCGTGGCGGAACACGTGGAAGAGTGTAAAGGAAATTTATTTGCCGTCTGTTAGTTTGTACTGCCTTTTGAATTAAGTTATAGCGTAATATTATTTTTTTTCACTAACAACAGCTATTGTTTGCGATTCTTCAATATTTTAACAACCTAGCAGCGCACGCATTCCTTTTTTGCCTAGTTCACACTTCTTAAGAGAGCTCGAACCAAAAGCTTTTGTTGAAACAAATCTGGCAAAGGTTGAATGGCCCTCCATTCACTTGGCCGTGACGAAAAATACTTCTCAAGTAACATTTTGAATCCATATTTTTCCCAGGTGATTTTGTAGACTGGGGAACAAGTGATAATCCGGCGGAGTAATCTCTGGTTAATATGGTGGATGCCGCATTAGTTCGCATTTAAACTCCTCTAGCTTCTGTTTTTGATGTATGTTGCCGAACATTGTCTTGATGACCTCTTTGGTTATCCAGTGGCGGATTTGCAGTATTGGCCGCCCTAGGCCGTGTAGTACCAGCCGCCCCTTTCTCAGCTCCCCTCATAGGCTATGTTTCCACTATCTCTATCAGAACTCTAGCATTCCTTTATAATGATTGGATAACACCACTCGACTCGACTCCGGTGGAAACATAGCCATATATGTAGGTACTACATATTAATTTACTCTCTTGCCAACTTACCGAAGTAGATTCAGAAATTTAGGTATGTCGTGATAAAATATATATGAAATGACAATTGTTTCATTCCCATTCTCATCGCAGCCCAGTATACTTAAAGGGTTGTCGTGGATATACAAGATACAATAACTAGTAGCCCTCTTCGCTTCTGCCCTGCGCGTTTTGTGCTGTTCACATCACTGTAACCATCAAAAACCACCGTGCACTTTTCACCGTAATATTTCTGCAATGGCAAATTAAAGTCCTCTTTCCACTTCATTCGGTGGAGAAGGAAACCACCGTCTACCACATTGGTGCTTTGGATTAGATCGAGAGTTGCGTTGTCCGCTACTGGCAAAACATCGTAGAGGAATGACTTCTTTCTTTTTCGCATTCCGACCTCGCTGAACAGAGCCAGAGGAAAAATTTAATTCATATGTCAAAAGCTCTACAACATCTTCGTCCCTTTTTGCTATGACAGTTCTTTGGAAAATTGTCAGAGGGTTGACAGTAACTGCCTCACCATTGATTTTAATAGTACCGCTCATACTGACTAGTGACAAAACCACATTTTTCTTAGACTGCTTCATGGAACCAAATTTGCATGGTTTTGGTTCCAATGTCCAGGGCTTGGTGGCAGTTTACTATGGAATTTGCCGGGATGCCCGTTGACAGCGACATGAGCAAATTCAACTTTGGAAAAGGGGGATGGTCATTGAACCAATCTTAGCTCGAATCTCTCTTTTGCCGTAATACCGTAACGTGCTGCTCTCCACTCCAGCGAACTTCTCCAATGATGTGCAGATGGCGGTGCCTCCCGCTGATCCACTTGGCGCGTTAGGCCACCTGAACTTTTCATGGAGCGCATAACAGTATGTTCTATGACCATATCCGACCAAACTCCTGCCCAAAGGTGTACCTGTGCGATTAATGGTGAAGAACCCCTTTTCTGCAAACTTCTTGTATGCCTGGGGATGGCTATGTTGTATTATTGTATTATGTCTTGCACATACAGATGGGCGCATTTTGCGTACTTGAAATGCCCACCTAAGAAAGGGATCATCTCCTGTACGCACGCCAAGTGGCCGTCCCAATAAACGAAATATCACCACGTCTCTTAGAATTAAGAATCAATGAACTTCTTCATCAGGGTAACCATATTAAAGTACTGCACCCACAAAGTAGCGGTAGGCCCATGGTCTTTGAGGGACTCTGGATGATTCTAGAATTTCGTCAAAGTTGATACCAAGGAAGCATTCCCTTCAACTTTGTCTGGAGTAAGTTCCTCCAACTTGGTCAACATAGTCAAGTTCTCTCTCTTCTCTTCCTCTGAGACGATCTCTCTCTTTCTTCCAGAACGATTCGACCTAAAATAAACTGAACGAGTACATTTCCATTCATTGCTTATTTTTTGTATGAATTATAAAATACTAAAAAATGATCAGCACTGGAAACCCTCAAAAAAAGACACAGGAAATCGACAAGTCCTGAATGTTATTCGTTTTGAGTAGGAAAGAGTCATAAACCTAATGAGTTTACGTCAAAGGGTACCGCAGAATCGCCCTATTTATACCTGAATCCATTCTATCGTCAGGAAACTTGATTTTTATCAAAAGAATAATTTTGTTAAAAATTTATAATTTTCCCCTTCCTTATCTCCTTAAGTATTAATCCAAGCGGAAAAGTGTATATAGCCTTTTTTGTAGAGAATTTCATGTAAATTAATTTAGTATTTCTTAATTTTTTCGCTAGAGGCCGTAGTTTTCAAGTTGTTAACGAAAAACTGAAAAGGGGACCTTTAGAGCGCCCCCTCCGTTAGCTCCACCCCACCACCCGATATTTTTAGTATGTCGTTAAGAACACCTTCCCCTACAACTGCGCCAAGATTTGGGTAGGTACGCATTTTTCCATCTATTGGGCATTTTTTTGTCTTCATTGCTTGGGCTATTCCCCAATTGCAATTATTGCCGATGAGAGGCGGCGCAGCGAGGGTGGTATGATAGCGTTCAGGAAAATACGCGAGCGCGAGAAAGGTGCGACGAGCATCGACGTCTTCCTCCGCGTACGCCCGTAAAGCCAGCGAGCGAGCGATCGTTTTTAACATAGAATGTAATATTTACTTTGAGTCATATCTTGTTATCATCAGTGTATTTTTTGCCACGATTGGCCGCCCTAGGCCCGGGCCTACTGCGCCTTATGGCAAATCCGCCACTGGGTTATCGTCTGGTTACTGTTTAAAAGTTCATAGATTAAACCCTTCATATACCACCAAAAACATAGCATCACCTTACGTTGGTGTTTTCTTTGTATATCCACTGCCCTCTGGGCTTAACATTTTTGTACAGGATCTAATTTTCAGCACCAGTGACAATTCGGTGCAAAAAAGACTCATTCCTGAGATGTGACAGCTCACTCTCTGCTCGCGATTAGACTCCGAAAGCTGATAAGGAAACCATTGATCTAGCTTGCAGACTTTTTCGTTGGCATTAACGTGTGAGATGAAAGGTTGATGATCTAATTAAAGCTTCTCTGTTAGTTCGTCAATGTTGGGGGTTTGTTCCGAACAGGGTTTGCACGACCTTCTCGTCAAGCTCCACAGTTCTTCCAGGGCGAGACCCATCTTATAAGCTCCGGAACAGAATTTCTTGAATTTTCATTGCCACTAGCTTACGCTTATGTTTCTTTCTTCATTTACTGCATTAACATTTCTTGCACTTTCGGTTGCATTGTTGCCTTTATTGAACTCGTTAAGTAAACAATGCTAAATATTGACTTTTGTCGGTTCCATTACTAAGTTAAAAACTACAATTAGAACTAGTAGTACAAAGGGTGATTCCCTAGCTTGACTGACCATATAAAAAAAATTAGAACTGCACTGGGATTCCGTAAAGATTTAGAGTTAGATTTTAGAGCCAAAATTGTAAATTTAGAGCAGTTTGGTATTCTGTAAGCCTAAAGATTCTAAAATTTAGAGTGCATTAAGCAGTCTAAGTTGGCAAAAATGCGAAGGCAGCGCCATCTACCGCAAATTCCGTTTATTAATTTTTGTAGTAGATGGCACACACTTTTGTACAAGAGTTCTCTAAATTTTAGACGAAATTTGGAATTCTGTAACACATTTCTTGTCTAAGTTAGAGTTCGATTTCATTCACATATATGGTGTCTTGTGAGCAAGGTTGGGAGTTTGCAAAAATGTAAGTTTAAACTTTGCAAAAATGTAAGTTTAAACAAAATCACCCGGAATTAGCAAAAAATCGTTTAAATACTAGCGAAGGAAAAACCCTGTCGAAGGAGTATTTTCTTCAGCAAAAAGAAGCAAAGAAGAAATATTAACAACCTAAAAAAATTTAAATAATATATATAAGGACATCTGTAAATTTAATAAAAATTATAAAACCAAAAAACTACAATTATTAGAAACAAAAAATAAGTATTTAAAATTATTCGAAGGTGAAAATACGTAATATAAATGTTTGTTTAAATTCTAAAGAAAAATACTTTATTTTGGGTTTAACATTTTAAATGTAAATAGTTTAAATTAAAATTGTTGTTAAAGGGGGTCATAAATTTCAAATACTTCATTTCTTCATACTTATTTACATTTTTGATGTGAAAACGTACTATCTTTTCTAAAAATCGAGTACATCACTCTAAAACGCTTACGGAATACAAACCCACTCTAAGTTAGAAAACTTGTGTGATTTAGGAAAACTCTAAATTCTAAATTCTAAATCGTTACGGAATCCCACTGCTGTACTACACACTTCAAACTTTGCACTAAGAATAAGTACAAGGTAAATGTCTGTGTTTTTCCAGCGTTTCTTTTGAAATTAATTTCAAACAGATTTCCACTAAAACAGGCATTATCTAACTGCTTACCAAAGAGGTATACGGCAGCATACCTTGTCTAATTTAATATGTCTTGGCAGCAAAACTGGAACCTCTTGAAACAATCGAAACCCGTCATTAATTTTTCTTGAGTCTTCATTATTTTCTTATTCATTTTTTACCCAAACAAAATAATATACTATAATTTATTTCCATAAACCCCTGTAAAAAGTATAAAACTTTACAGTTATGTATATACTTGTTGCCGTATATAGAACCAGGAACCAATTCTCCTCTGTCGTCTACATTTAACCATATATCTTCTAAAATATATCGAGCATCCAGTAAAAGCTTCACTTTTCATCCTCCATCCCCTTCTAAGTGAAATACAACAAACATAATGACTGATCCCCACCTTAATTTGTGTCGTCCTTTGACCTTTTATCATGCAACGCAACGAACACAACAAAAAAAAGAAATCTTTTTCCAGTCGTCTTCCATAAAGATTTAGGATATCAATTCCTTTTAATGGCCAACACTTTTACAAACGCAATATATGTCACTACCAATCTTTGATTTCATAAAATCCAAAAGTCCATTTGTTCTGCTTAATTCTGACATCGTATTCGAGTCAAACTGTGAAAGCATCCATTTGGCTAATGCGACTAAGAGGAGACCAGTAGAACCTAGATATATAGCACAATTCTAACATTTTATACATATAAGTATGAACCTCAGTCCATTAGGGGCCGAAAGTGTCTCAATCACGATTACGGGAGCCTCCCACCTCTCTAAGTGCTTGTGTAATAGTTTATTTTATCCCCGAAACGAGATTTCTACGGCATAGGGGTGGTAGCGGGAGACAAATGTAACAGCCATGCAGAATGGCCTCCAATAAGTGTCAAGACAAATGTTTTCCGCAGAGGAAGCCCCAATAATGATCCGAGCACAAATATGCTTCCAGCAGGCCGTCCTGAACAAGAATTAATAGTACTCATACATTGCAAGGACCCTCCCCCAAATACAAGTGCTCATCCCGATACAGGCGTTCATATTAGTGGTGCCTCCTGGCTGGTTGGTTGGCTCCCACCATCCTCCACACATCCTTGGCCAAGAAAGTATGCAGGAAATGCGAAAAGAATTGCTGATACCCACAGAGAGCTTTCTGCGAGAACTGAACACCCCCACACCCCGCCTGGCACTGCTTCACCCTCGAAAGCTAGCTTGCCATTTAAGGGTGTCCAAGAGAGCTCTATATTTCGCCAGAGTGGCAAAAGTATTGTAACTGCTGTTGTTAATGATAATTGCCTTCCTGGCAACTAAGTTGAATGGCAAAGTTAGCCCGAGTTGGGGAGGGCTATTTGTAAGAATAGTGGCCCACCCAGGAGAAGATAGGGCTCCTAACATGGAAAATAACAACCCCCGTTACTAGTTTACAAACAATGGCACCGCCTTCAAAAACATCAGCAGCCAGCAACTGGGGCCAGTTATATATACGGAGCGTTCAAGATCCTTCATTATATTCTAGGGTGTTGGAGAACTTAAGTAGTTCATATAATCTGCATCCTTGTTTTCGTTTGCTCCATTTCTGTTAGAGTACCTGAGTCAACTTTGGCCCTGGTGCCCTGCCCGCATGAATGTTCCTTAAGTCATAAACAGCTGATTGTTTAGTTTGCTATTCACATATCAGTCTTCAATCGATATGCATGCAGTTCTGTGTGGTAAATTTGTGCAGTCTAGGAGATTTAGTCCTGCCAGCATGAAGTGGCCTAATTTCCTTATCGCATGAAGGACTTAATAGACTCAGCAGGATGTGAAGCATTAAGATTAAGCAAACAGACAGATTTTAAGCTTGGAAATTCTCTTATAATAGATTTTGTAGAGGAATGTAGAATGCTTTCATGCGTTTTACAATGGTAATATGGAATTGTCGGGTACTTCCTTTTTTTAAAAATAATAGAATTGCTTCGTTAAAATTTTTATTTTTGTGCATTTATTCAAGTGCTAAATAGCCGAATTGATAACTGCTATGGTCCCTAAGGCATGTGGCTTCGCAACTTTGACTAAACCTTTGCGGGAATTCTACGTCTTATAGCTCATCTCTGCAGTCCCCCGACTTTTGTAAACTGGCCCATGTACAGCCCATACCAAAACAGGTGACTCCAACTACCGTCCAATAGAAACTACTGCTATTCTCTTCAAAATTATGGAAATAATAATCCATAAAAAATCAACGACAGGCAATACAGCTTGGCAAACCGCATAAAACTACTTGATAGTTTCTTATGGTCTAACGGAACAGCTCCACCAAAATCTCAATCGTTTTGGTAAATCTGGCCAGGATATTTCGGAACCTGTAGTCTAAACTCCAAGCCATTGGTATCAAATAAGCACCTGCCAAACTTTTCTTGAATGATTGTGGCCTCATACCCAACTCTATGAACAGGTATGTCGAACTTATTCTTGACACCTTCCCCAATCTCTCTTCTCTCCCAGTGGCCGGGGTCGAGTTTATGACTGATCCGTCTCCATAGTAACATTAATCGAGGATTTACGGTGGAATGATCCCATATTCCAAATTTTAAAACAAGTATCCTAATCTCTGAAATTTCTTAGGAGATGCAAGGATCGAATTTAGCCAGTAGTCCGGGCTGCAATTTAAAAAACCTATATTAGGCCCCTTGGCGAATACAACTTGTTTATATGGGCTTGTGCCTCAAAAACATCTTAACGTGGCTGGTCAATTTTCAAAACCGTTAAAATAAAGCCATCGGTAATATCCCCTTTTGCTTCTTCTTAGTCAATTCGAGCCACCATCGCAAGGAAATAGCATCACTATTACCATAGGGAAAGCTCCACTGAAGTTAACACTCTCCTGCTTGCATGGCATTATTTTTTCCGCTCATCATCCCTTTAATCCTCTAAACTAAAATTACTACTAGACAACATTTCGGAGCTGTAGTACAAAAGATTATTCTTAGACCGCGTAAAAACAATTATTTTAACCATTCACATCAAATTTAGCAAATGCTTAATTGTTCGCGATATTCGCTTAATTTGCGATAATAATTGGGCTGTCACGCAAAGTTGACACTAGTCTGTTGAAAATTATGAACCTCTGGCACACAAGCGGCAATATTATTATTGGGTTTTATTCATCCCCGGATAAACAATTTAGTGACTTTAAAAGTAAAAAGCTTTGTTGTAAAAAGCTTTTCCATGATTAGAGCTTTTCGTGACGTAAGCTGGTGAGCTTTTATGACGTAAGAACTAGGTTCTAAGAGTTATAGAGTTTTTATAGAGTTTCATGAATTTTACATTCTGATAAAAAAATTTAAAAGAGAAAATACAACAACAACTAAAAAAAGTACGATAATTAGTTGAGGAGTAGTTAAAGTTTAAATAAATTAAAAAATTGTCCAAACGTTTTTTCTTAAACACCCTGTGTCTCAGTTGATAGAGCCGATAGCCCCATTCTCTAGAAAAATTGTTGTCTCCAAATACATCCAGGAATCACCCCTAACGGATTAACACCTTAGTCGGGAATACCCTGTATACAGGGTGAACAATCTGTATACAAGGTGTATACGCTAAGTTTCGGTTGGACGAACAAAAAATCGCCTGGGAGGGGGCCGGGAAATCGTAACGGTTTAGCTGCTAGGGCGTTTTGAAGTTTTTTGTTAGAGTTTTACATATCACCCTGTATTTTTGTAACCTTACGACATATTTACATGAATAAGGCACCAGTGTACGCAGAATACTCCCACCTATCGAAAACTGTAAAAGTCAACTTCCAGAGGAATGAGGCATCAAAATCAAAATTTCGGTTTTTTTTAACTAAAACCACATTTTTCTCCTATAGGAACAGCCAGTCAGAAAAAAGAGTCCTCATCTCATGTACGGTAGGTATAAGAGAATAAATGTAGAAAATATGGGGTGGCCACTTGCTCTTAGACTATTGTCATTTAAGTTCATTAAAATATCTACAAAATACAGCGTCAATCATCGTTCCAGATCTTGTTGCTATTATTTTATCATTATTCAGCTTTAATTTGAATTTATTATCTAAGAAGTCCATCAGTGGTTGTGCTTCTGGCTCGGCGAAATTTACATTAAAATCACCGCTAAATATCATTGCCATTTCACTGCAATTTTTGTTTATTAAATTTGAACCTTCTGTTGTGTATGAGAGTTGTATTTCGTGTATGAAATCTATTATTTCACTAAATCTTTTATTTGGTGAAATATACACCCAAAGGTGAAATATACCCTACAGAACCCGCTTTTGTCCTTACTAAAACTCCAAAAATGGATTTGGAAACAAAACCACCTTTTGCTCATACTAAAATCCCCAAAGGCTATATTTCCCCACAGAACCACCTTTTGCCCTAACTAAACCCCCAAAAGTAGTTTCGGCAACAAAACCACCTATTATTTAAACTCAAATACAGACCCAGCTTTTGCTCCAACTAGCCCCCCTCCCTATAAGCAAGTTTTCCTACAGAACCAGCTTTTGCCCTAACTAAATTCCTAAGTGGATTTGGCGTATTTCACATCAGCCTGCCTTCTCTGTCAATTGCCTTCAATTCCTTTCATTTTTCGTGACGGTCCCATATCACTAAGCATAAACTTACTGCCAGGGTTTAAATGGCTGCAGCAAGTCATCTCGGTCCTCTTCTTTTTAATATCTTCATCTCCGATCTCTCAGAAAAATTAGTAAATATCCCACATCTCTTCTATGCAGATGACCTCAAAATATATAATGTCATTCAGTCCCAAACTGATGTTTCCTACTTGCAGTCTAGGCTCAACGCCCTACAAGACTGGTGCAACACGAATAAATTGCAACTTAACACCAGCAAATGTCATGCAATTACCTTCTCCCGTAGAAGAAACACACATAAGCAGTACTATTATCTCAACGACATGATGTTGAATCAGGTTGATCATATCGTAGATCTGGGTGTATTCTTAGACAAAAAAACTTAATTTAAATCTGCACTACGATAATATTACTGCCAGGCCTAACAAGCTTCTTGGTTTCATAAAGAGGAGGGCCAAGGAATTCGACAATGTATGGGTCACGAAAACACTCTTCTGTTTTCTAGTGCGCCCTACCCTGGAATATGCGTGTCCTATCTGGGATCCTATATTCCAAGTTAGTAGCAGCAGGATTGAATCAGTTCAGAAGAGATTTGTCCTTTTCACCCTGAGAAATCTACATGACCCTCGCGACTACCAAACCCTACCGCACTACCTGGATAGGCTCAGAGTGCTTGACCTCATGCCGTTATCAAGCATGAGAAAATTGCTCATATCTTGCATTGCTTTTGACGTCCTTAGCGGAAAGCTTAAAGTGCAGTTTCTGTAGGACAAAATCAAATTCAATGATGAAGTCCGACAGACCAGACACACTAAATTACTTAAAGAATACCCACATCGTACCGATTACGCTAGGAACGAGCCCGTCAACAGATGCTGTATGGTATTCAACAGTCATTCGTCCTGTTTCTCCCCTTCACTCAACAAGGCATCCTATAAGAAAAAACTTAGATCCCTACTAACATAACCCCACCTTTCCTGACAATAGTAGCTTAAGTTTTCAATAGTCATTATAATTCTATTTATAATAAGAACTGTTGTACTACTATGTATTTTAATTTAAGTGTGCCTTGTTTGGCTTAATAAATAAATAAATAAATTTCACAGCAAAGTATTTTAAAGCCGAAGCATTTGCAGCCGGAACAGTATGCTCCTGAATGATTTATGTAATTAGAAAGCAACAGCATTCGCAGCAATATGAAACAAACAGCTTTCAGAGTCTACAGCAAAGTAAATTTAAAACATGTGCTTTGCTTTAAGTTTACTTTGCTTTCAAACCCTGAGTTACTCTACCGCGACAAAAATAAGTTTCACTTCAATAAAAGCTTCGTGATTTCGTCCAAAATTATTGATTAGAGTCATTAGAGCTATCGTGACATAAACGACTGTTTAAGCTTTTGAGAGCTTTTTTGATGTGGAAAAATTTTTAAAACTAGCTTTTGTGACGTTAGAACTAGAGAGCTTTCGTGACGTAAGAAACATGAATTCTTATAGTTTTACTTTCTGATATAAAAATCAAAAGAAAAAATGCAAGAACAGGTTTTTCGGAAAATTAACAAAAACAATTTATTTTTATCATAAAATATTCACTTTATGAATTAAAATCTTCAAATTTCTTTATAGTCAAAATAAATTCAATTAAATCAATAATTTTACTTTTACAAAGTCACTTCTATGATATAAAATTATTAAATTCAAAATTATTCACATAATAACGAAAATTTCAACGTCAAAAGTTCAATTGATGTCATCTACGAAATAAAGTCTAGAAACTGAATTAAACTAATCAAAAAGTTTCAAAAACTTTTACAAACTCTCATTAGTCTTCAACAGGAATGGAATTTGCAGATATTCGGTATCAGTTCAACAGTTCAACTTGCAGTTTGAAGCTGCATCCTTTTTCATCCATCTTCTGAATTCAAGATTATCTTCCACCAAACAAGCAGACGGAAGAATTCCTGCAAATGGTCAACTTGAAAAGTTTAAGCAAACGCGTTGTAAACATTTCACAGAAACATTTCTCCTCTACTATAGATATGAAAGCTTCACCCACATCCTTTTATAGATATGCTACCCACCCACATACCACCCAAAACTGCATTCATCAGCTTAATACTATCGCAGACAAAGTACCCAAGTCCAGAAGTCCTAGAAATCTTCTCTCTCTGGGGATTTTATATCTTATGAAAAAGCGACTTCAGCAATGGTGTGTATATTTAGCAAGATTTGATAGGGCCACGGGGTTGAGGGTAGAGTTGGTGAAATGTTTGAAAACTTGGAATTAGATTTTCATCAATTGGAATAACTAAGTGAAGGTTTAAATACCTAAAAGTATACACATATACTTTTGAATGATACTTAAACTTTTGGCATTGAAATTTCTTTACATTCCTTGTGAACAAGAAAAGGTGTTAGAATTGACTCTTGCGGTACTTCCATGCATGCCCATGATATTGCTGCTGTTCTAAAATTCTATAGTATTACATTTCGGGGCAGCTTACCATGTTAACATACAGCCATTGGTAAGTTGTGAAATGAAGGAAGGTGTGTGCTACAAGCTCTTTAGATACCAATTTATAATTCAAACAGTTATCACAGCCTCAGGAATTCTCCTGGCAAATTTACTGGAATTTAATATTACAGAACAGTGAAAAGCTCCATTACAACAGCTGCAGCTCTATAGAGACGAATAATGGTGTAGAGCTGTTGGTGGGGGCTCTGTTCAGCTTATGGTGGCTGATGGTGATGCCGGTGGGGTAGGGGGAATGGAGGAGGGAATGGAAAATAAATTATTTATTCTACTTTTATGCAAATTACTTCCGGTGATTTTGATAAAACCTTTTGTTTAAAATTTGATGCGAAAATTAATGTTATCGAGATATAGTATATGCCTGTTGGATTATTTATTCATTTTATGAGTTTTAATATTATATTTCAAAGAAAGAACAGGGTCTGTGAATTTCTGTTTCAGAAATATAATCTTTTTGAAATTATTTATTCTTCTTATCATTTTGGTTTAATTTTTCGTTGTAGTTCAAAAAGGCAAACATGTTCATACTTTAAAGGTTTTAATATGAGAGCGCTGTAATTGCCTCTGCTTCTATAAATAAAAAATTTTTGTTACTAAAATCAAATTGTACCGAGAATCTTTAATAATTCTTAAAATATTCTAGTAAATATTACTCGTAGAACATCCACATTTTAGATACACTAAGAAACTATTTCTTCAAGTTCATAGGGCATTCCAAATACAAATAATGTTTTGTAATCAAATTGTAATTTTTTTTGGAGCATGACCTATCAGCTTTATTCTGAATAAAATATCTCTGAATTTAACCAACAAAAAAGAGCTTTAAAGCTTTCAAGATTTCATACTAAAGCTTTTGTGACGTAAGAGTGCAAAAGCTTTTTCTGGTCCTGGGATTGCGTAGTAAAGCTTTCGTGACGTAAGCCTCCGAAAGCTTTTTCTGGGCCTGTGTGTATGTCATCAAAAAACTTCTTGTTGCATTTCGGTGCATTCCAGGACTTTTTTCGTAAAAATGTCATTTGTATTCTGAATAATTTAAAATATATTTTAACATTAAACTGAACTGGCGAATGAAACAGCTAAATCATTATATTTTGTTCAAACATTTTATATGAATATCACATAACAATCATATTATCCCAATATTCTTACTAACCAATAAATATTTAGTTTGGCAATGTCATTGACCTTACCACATCGTTTAAGGGGTTATATCTATGTGACGGTCAAAAATCAAAGCTTTTTTCAGGATTTTTTTTTGCATTGATTTTGTGAAAAAGGTGTTACAAATAATATACCAATCGATAAGACAACTCTTCAAGAGTACAAAAAAAAATTTTTATACGAAATTTAAAACAAAATGGCGGCTGTAGATCATGGTAACGTATGTAGTATTTTCAAAAGGTGTTCCGCGGCCGGACACATTACGCAGCCCCATTAGCATCTGGAACAATAAAAAATTTTTTTTCATTATCTTCATGAGTTTTGCTAGTGAAGTACCCACGATTATATTTTTAGAATTTTTTTTCGCAAAATAGCGGCGGTTTAAAAAAAAAATCGTTTTTTTGACGAAAAAAATCGATTTAAATTGTTTATAATTTTTTTTCTTGTTAACCAATCGCAAAAATCGTGTGTACTTCACTAGATAATCATATTAAGAAGCTACAGTTAAAATTTCAAGTCAATCGGATGAAAACTGACGGAGTTTGGTGTCCGGCCGATTTCACAAACATGGTTTCGAGAAAAACGCGTTTGAAGTTTTAAAACGTTGTAGATCTGTGAAATTTCAATTATTTCCTACATGGGGATGGGGGCCTAAAGAGTGTATAATATGTGCTATATAGTATACAGTGACATCTATACTTCAATTTAGAAGTCCATTATCTATGATCGATAAGTAATAATTTAATTTACGACCGCCGAATTCAAAAAATCAAGAACCGCTGAAAAGAGCAAATTTTACGTTTTTCGAGCGTTGGAGTTGCTTCAGAAAATTAATTCTCAAAAATTATCTGAAGTAAGTATATTAGTATTTGGACTTTTTTTATTCCAATTCTAGGGATGTTTTGGCATACTTTTAGCCAATAAAAAAAAAATCGAAAAAAATTTTTTTTCACATAGATATAACCCCTTAAGGCATTTATGTATCAAGTGAACTTCAATAACGAGGCATTAACACCTTTAGGGTGTAATACAATTCTAACATATCCTTAATAAGCTCATGTATCATGGCCATTACCTGTTAATTGCATAAACAGGTCGAAGGTTATGATAACACATCCATATCCTATTACAAGTCGTTCACACTCATAATCTGAAAATTTCTTACCATAACTGTTCACCTTTCTCGCTAAAATTACTGCAATAACCGCAAGTTTCACACTTTCAGACAGTCATCTTCAATTCAAGTTCCGTCATTAAATTCCCCCCACCTATCCAGTATCCACCAAAGGCTCTAAAAGAGTCCTTGATCCTTATATTTCCTTGAATCATGTCAAAATATAAACATTCAACCCTCGATCCTCCACCTCTATTCCAGGCAGTTTACTAAAGTTGGGATACTGAAAGCCTTAAGGGTAACCTACAAGGATATTTTGCCAGGACGATTACCACACTCACCCAATCGACTAGCTATGGTGGAGTGGGTCTCTTGGGAACTAGAAATATGGTAATTTGCGGCATCAATGAGAGCCTGTTTTTAGGCTATTTATCCCTCCCCTTTCCCCCTTTCTCTGCACACAACATAAGCACATTTAGTGCCAAAACACGTTCATGCACTGGCTAATACATAAACATTCACACACATATAAATATATAAATTTTGTGTACTATATGGAGGTCGATGTTTATTGGATGCTTTCTTAGAGGAAAATTACATTCCCATACCAAGAAATAATAATGGTGTGCGTGAGTAACACCCTGCATATCCGATAACGGGAAAAAGGCCTACATTCGCATATGTCTCAAGGATCTTATGGTAGGATCAAGACAAAAAAAAATATCAGCAACTGACGACACTTTATTGAGTCGCCTGACGAGTATACGGAATACGCCAGGATACAGTGGCACTTACAAACAGAGACAAACAGCTTAAAAGGATAAAATATGCGAATGGTACAGGAAAAACGGATTTCATTTATGAGATGAAAATGTACTCGCCAGATACGACGAAATTCCCTTCTCTTTTTTTTCGTTTATTTTTTTTTTGTTTTGGGAAAGTAAGTTTTACTCGTAAAATACGAAAAAAAAGTTGTCAGTTTCGATGACAAAATCTTTAGCAAGACGGAAAGGAGACATCAATTCAAGAAAAGATTCAGGACGAAAGCCGAGAACGAAGAGAATGAGATATCATAAAATCCTTCACAGCTTTGGATTGAATTTCTTTATAAGTCAAGATTTATATCGTATTTCATCACAATTTGCTGTAGGTACGGAAAAACAAAAAAAGGACTTTGATATTGCTGCAAATATTTCAGTCATCGTCCATAGAACGAACAATTCTTGGGGGCGAAATTATGGCCTGAGATTGACAGTACTTGTTCTGAAATCTAAATTGTTTTGCGTTTCATTGTACGTGGATCGTGGTACGTAATTTAGTAACATTGTTTTCAGATTGTTAAATTGTTGCTTGTTGATTAGATTGAGTTTTCCAGAGAAATTTTTTGACGTTTGTGATTAACCACAGATAACAAATGTATGATAATCGTGACTTAGCTTGCTATGTGTAATACTGACATCGAAAATATATCTCTGTACTTGGGGTTTCTTACGAGGTGCAGGTTTTTCTTCCAGACTTCGGCCTGTTCTGTAATATGCAAATCCTACATTCGGCCTTTTCTCGAATACAACTCTCTCATTTGTGGCGGGACTTCGATAAAGTACAAAAAAGAGAACATCAAACTAATCGGTGACGAGGCAATTTGTACCATTGAGCTTTTGAGCCATCTTAGGAATGTAGCAGTCCTTACAAAATTTTATCGCTACTATCTTAGAAATTGCCCCACAGAAATAAACGCTTTCCTGCCTCCACGGCAGACTTATACTCGCAACACTAGATTAGCCCGCTCGGCTTATTCCCTCCACCTGCAGCAGCTTTTTCGCGCACTCTATAAACTAGGATTTCGCTTCTATATAGAACCAATCAACTGGGGAACAATATATCTGAATTTCTACAACACCCAAGTCTTCAAACGCATGGTTCATCACCACCTACTTCAACACCTTCCAAAATTCTCATAACCATAAGCCTTTTCTATGGCCCTTACAAAGCTTACTACTACCCATTTCACCGTGATGTAACAAACTACATAACGAGCAGGTAGTACAAAGTTTGCTCCCTGAGACTCGAAATGTCACATAAAATACTAATAAAAAATACTTCTCTAAAATAATGTACTTGATAAACCAAAAAGGTATTTATCTTAAATAAACACCCAAAGCTTACAAAAGCTTTCTATTTCACAAGCTTCCATAAGGCCATTATACACGAGGGACCATGATTCTGCAAGCTTTTGCTCCGGAAGCAGGGTCCTCGTGTATTTAAGTCCTAAGGGTATCAATTTCAAAAACGCTCAAGAGCTTTCAATCTCAAAAGCTTTCAAAAGCCATCGAAAGCTTTCAACAGCTTTTAAAAGCTTTCAAAGCTATTAAAAACTTATTACAAAAGCTTTTAATTTCAAAAGCTCCATATGGCTTTTATATTCAAAAACGTTCAAGAGCTTTCAATCTCAAAAGCTTTCAAAAGCTATCGAAAGCTTTCAACAGATTTTAAAAGTTTTCAAAAGCTATCGAAAGCTTTCAACGGCTTTTAAAAGCTTTCAAAGCTATTAAAAAACATTACAAACGCTTTCAATTTCAAAAGCTTCAAAAGACTCAATTTCAAGAACGTTCAAGAGATTTCAATCTCAAAAGCTTTCAAAAGCTATCGAAAGCTTTCAACAACTTTTAAAAGCTATCAAATCTATTAAAAAACTTATTTCAGAACAGCTTTTAAAACGTCATTTAGAGACAGCTTTTGAGCTTTACACTCAAATTTATACCTGCGATCGCCTAGGATTATTTACGTAAAAATATTTGTTAGTGCAGCTTAAGACAACTTACAAATTTCCTCATTGGGTGAAGCCAATAAATAACAAATAATACTAAATTTTCCAATCTAATGTATAATAATAAGCTCGGTGCAAAATATCTACTCCAACGTCCACTAATGTGATCATCATTGACCTTTATAAAACGATCGCCATCAGCAAATCGTGCGAAAGAGAAGACAGAAATAAAGAAAGCAAGCGAAAAAATCGAATCCCGTTACCCTTAAAGGATATAGCATAGAAACCTGTTGGAGCTTTTTGTTTTTTTTGTTTTTGGTAAGACCTCTGTTGGAGCGTTTTTAAATGGTCTCTGTTTGGTCTGATGGTGTTTTGGTAGGGTAATTGGATGTGATTTTGGTAGGGTCCACTGGTTTTTTAGGAGGGATATAAATATTGAATTTTTTGTGGCTGTTCTGGAGAGTGTGATAAAGCCTTACCGCCCTCGGCTTCGTAGCGTTCAGATGGTCATACTTCTGATGAAGCCTTGGATGATAAACATGTCGTCCGGAAAGTCATATGACAAACAACAAATTGTTATTTAAGAGCTTTTTTGTTGTGGAAGGAGTTTTTAAACTGCGAGATAGTGATTGAGCTTTTGTATTGTAACGTAAGAACAAGTTTCTAAGGATATATAGAGATTTCGTGACGTAAGAAATATGAATTCTTCTAGTGTTACGTTCTGATATAAAAATCAAAAGAGAAAATAAAAAAACAGGTTGCTCGGAAAATTAACAAAAAACCATTCATTTGAAAATAGGTGTACATTTAAAAGTGTCAAGTATGTACTCCTAATATCTAAATGTGGCATAGTTAAGAATAGCTATTGAGACAGAATTCACCGGTTTGGACACCGATGCATTAGAAAATGTATTCCGAGCCAGAGTGAAGGTCACCTGGAGACATATATTGAATAATTACTAGTATCGCCCATTAGTCGAAATTCGACCCTCTATCCCTACTCTTCTCTCAATCCGTTCCGTTAAAGTTTGACGTCTACGCATTTCAAATAACTCAGTAATAATTTAATTGAACTATTACCACTTTTTAATTTCTCTATCAGTTCTAAACAAAAACAAAAAAATTGTTTTAAAAAAGTGTAATTAAAAACTACATTATAATCTATCGCATCTTTGAACAAAACTTTCTTCATTTAAAAAACATCATCGCTTACAGTGATATTTTGATAATAATTTCCACTTTGTTTTACTTTTTATTTTTTTATTTTTTTTTATTAAAATTTGCCGGGACGGTAAAAATCTCCACAGAAGGAAAAACCTTTTCAATATAAGCGGAATGACGCTGACATGCAATCGCACTACGGCAAAAAAAGTGGCACAACTCAAAAATTGGCTGTTTTGAGTTATTGTCGCCAGGTGACTGTTGGCACTTTTCTTACCGTACTGCGATAGTATATGCATTTATTTCTAATCTAATTTGTTGAAACAAAAACAAACAAAATTTTGAAAGGCCAATTTGATTTGTTTAAAGCGTAGTGAAAAGGAAGTACGGCAAACTTTCGCTCAGCAATCTAGGCTCATGAAATTTAGTCTATTCACAAACCTAAATTTTTATATTCGCCTGTTTATTTGCTAACCGTAGTTTCTACCTTATATTGTTGTTGTCCTTTTATCATTTTATATTGGGAAATGCAATACTCATTTCTGAGTGACAGAATTGATATAAATGAATAATTCTTGTTTTGTGCACATCTTTACGACTCCGACTTCCATATAAAACCAGTTTGAGGAAAATCGCTTTAGTGGAAGTCGGATAAAGTGCTGTACAAAAAAAGTGCTTGCGTATTAATATATATGTAGATGCCCTATAAGAATACCCAAAATTTTGTATAAACGGAGTTTTAAAGTAATTAATTTAATCGATGTCAGAGGCTTAGTTTTAATCCATAGTAACAAAAGGACACGTTTCATAGTAAACTGCATCAAATTCTCTAGAAAGTAATCCCCAAAGGGTTGCGTCAGATTCTTGTTTCAAAAGACTTTGAAAAATCGCTATGACATAACAATGTTTAATGCAAGTAATTACTATTCTCTCATCCAGAACGCTCCATATTGAATTTCTCCCTCGATTTAACTACCTTTTATCTTCCCTGTATATCCCTTCAATATTAAACTAAATAGCAAACAAATAACAAAAATGAATTGCTCAAAGAAGTAAAATGCCACAACTCCACCCCGTAACCCAAATTAAATTTGGTCCACAATTTTCTCGAACTTACATGAAAGGAACTGCGATTCTGCACTTTAGCCCTTCAAAACATGCTCCAATACAATCCTGATATATCGGTTAATCCATGCACTTTACCCAACCCCCTTCCAAGTGTTCCACTTCATTAGATTGAGTTGCTCAGCCCTACACACCCACTGCCACCCTTCCAGAAAAATAAGGATGAGAGGAGAACTACCAAAGAATTCTTAAGCCAAGCTAAATGCATTTTCCATGTCATGCAGTCGTTTTCTTGAGTCCTTGTTATTCTCGTTTGCTTTTCGGCTTTTTATATTCAAGTGGTTCCCAACATTCTCACAAGGATTCGGGGGTTGTGTTTTGCCCTGAAGTTCACTGGGGGTACAGCCAACACATGCATAGCTTTTGATAAACCGTGGTTGCCTGTTATTTTTCCTACTCTACAAATAAAATTTCGTAATTTTTTTATACGTAATACTCGTACCAGAAATTGCAGCGGTATTCGCTTATAAACAAGCCCCAGGAACGTAGGGTTGACGTTGTGGCGACATGGTACCACCCTTGACAAGAAATATTTTTGGGGTAAATTTTGTGGTAAGTGATTTTATCTTTTTTCGGTTAGGAAGGGTGGCTGGGGTGTGAGTGGAGTTGGAGATGCCGGATTTCTGTTTATTTGGCTTCAAGGAAGCATGGTGACCTCAATTTCAGTTTTATATATCTAAATCATCGTGCTTTGAGCTCTATACATTTCATATGCAGACGTCCTTCTGAACAAAGCAAATATTATATTAAGTCTTCATCCTTCAGATAAAAATCAGTATAAAAAAAACAGCTTCCGATCTAAGATATATCTTAAAAAGAAATTAACTCGACCCCAAAAACTTGTGTTGTGGGGGCCAAACGAGAAATGTCATCCCTTCATAGTCATGCCAGTGATATCTTTACGTTTCAACGGGAGCATTCATTCCACGACATTTATCCTGAATTCCGCTGGATTATAACTCATGGGGCAGAAAAAAACTCCGAGAGCCTTGGACCGGGCGGCAACCCTCCTATGTTCGCTCTGCGTTCTTAACATTTTGAAAGTAAAAAAAATTTTTATCGGCTAGAGCCAGGTATTAAGGATCTCCTTTCGAGAGTGAAACCAACCCTTGTATAAAGAAGGCCAAAGGTTAAGGGACGAAAATTCAATTAAGGGATAAAAAGGACTCGTTCAGATCTTCTGCGGTGATAAGGACTCACTCACTCAGCTTATGAGCTCGAAACGTCTGTTCAGAAAATAAAAGAGAAGGAGAGAGTGAGAGAGAGAGCCAGAGAAAAGGGAAGAGAGGACGAAAAAAATTCAAAAAATCCTTGTGGGTGCCCTTTATTTCCATCATCTTGAGTGGCTATAGAGGACAAAGATGGACGCCCCTGAACTTAGCTAAAGGGCACTATAGGACCCGCATTTTTTCCTTTTTTTCTCCTTTATTTTTAAAATTTTTTTTTTATTTAATTAATGACACTTTGAAGTGAGAAGTTTCACCCTTATCGGGGGAGACTCATTAAAAGCAAGGAAGGACCGCAATTAAAGAGATCCTTAAAGGCGGTCTAGCCAGTTATTAATAGGACTCTGCTCTTTCTTAAAACAAATGATCAGGAGTGGGTGCCCTTTGTCCTTTTCCGATTTATTTTATTGGCCAGTGACCAAAAGAAAAGTTCAGGAGGCTACAGAACAGGAAATTAATTTTTTGTCCTTTGTCCTCTCTCTCTTTTTTGCCGTATCCTGGGCCCCATATTGGTTAAATTTGATTTAGGATCTTACTTTGCTCTCTTGTCATCAAAGGAATCGAGGGAGATGCCATTTCTATATAAGACACAATGACATTTTTGTTAACTACCTAACTAAGTAGTGTTTTGTACTTGTTGTCAGTATAAGATTTATTTGTTTCCTTGATCTTTTGTTAGATTGGAGACATTGTTCTTTGTGTAATTTAGACAGGAAATAATTTGTTGAAATGTAATTAATAACTGTGCTTGGATATAAAATATTGTTATACACATATAAAATTATCAGAAGAAATTATTCAAGATCATTTGTAAAATAATACATACAAGTAAAGTGCATTTTTGATCAAAGTTGCCTTAGATGTTTTTGGCACCTGCTTTATGAAGATCAAATTTTTTGCTGTATAAGTCCTCAAAGTGGTGAACGGTTGTAATCTACGGTCGCAGCCACGATCATTCGATCAATATCACGTTTGGATCAATATCTATTTGTCAGCCACGATCATTACATCAATAGCTCTGTGATTTGACAGCCATGGTGATTGGAGTAATATTAAGAACATCTGTGCCAACATAAATGCATTCAAGTAATATAGTGAGTCTACAATCGTTTAGGAAGAATTAAACTTTAAAAACAAATTGGGAGGAAATAAAGCCCAAAAAGTCGACCCAATTGTCAAAGCAACCATATCCTTTCAGCTACAGCGAAAAAATCGTCCGTGCTCTGATTGGCCAAGGATCGTTTCTGACAGAGACGATCATGCAAGGACAACACATGGACGCTACAAATCAAGGATTGGGAAACAAATATACAGGGTTATCCAATTCGAGGTTGAGAAAGTAAAACCCTGACACCTGTCAAACGTAAACGTCATCCGAAGCGTGTTTTTTTTGTTGAAGGTTTGCCATTTTGGAATATGGATCGTTTAACAATTGAAGAACGCGTTAAAATTATTAAATTTTACTATAAATATGGTGATTCTGCTGTATCCACGTTTAGGGCTTTACAAGCCGATTACGGTCGACATAATTGACCCACACCTCAAACAATTTTGAACACAGTGAATAAATTCGAAGAGACTGGATCGGTTACTGATATTTCAAGGCCTGCGCATCATCGTAACATTCGTTCAGTTGAAAATATCGCGGTTGTTGCTCAAAGTGTGGAGGAAGACCCGAATTTGTCGTTTCCTCGACGTGCTCAACAGTTGAGATAAGCAAGGGCAGATTAAACACAAATTTTTTGCATAGGTCTCTGAATAGTAACAATTTCAGCATCGGAGTGTCCAGAAATTTGTGGAGGTTATGCCAATGCAAATGATTGATCGCCAGAACTGGATGACCTAGACCACCTTGAACATGCAGAGCCAGACTGCCATCTACTAGAAAGGATCAGACATCAACAGTAAGACCCTTGGAGGGTCTCAAAAAGGGCCCAGAAGAAAGCCGCATGACGCAAAGAACTACACTGGGGTGGATGCTCTCTGCCGAAAACCAGAATCTAGGCCAAGGTTCAATCCGCATTCAGAATTTTCATATATGCATTGATCTCGTCGACCACTTGGAACGCTTTTCAATGCTAGAGGAGATGCAAGAAATACCCGTCTATACAGAAAAAGGAAGGTAGTATGAAGTTCTGTTTGAATGCACTACGGCGCGCTCACCAGACAGACGCTACGACGTGCACTTGTCGCTTAAGGCGACAAATGAAACATACCATTTGAGTGAATAGGAATGGAGCAGTCTCAAGATTATTTCAGATGGAAAAACGATTCCTTAAAAATTCGAAACATATGGAATCATGTTCCTTCTAAGCAACACGAATTTTGCAAAGACAAACCCTGGTGGAAGGGACCGGACTGGTCATGACAATCTGAAGACCAGAGGACAAAGGGAAGACATAATGAACGACGGTACTGGAACAAAGAGAGATCATCAATCTACTGGTCAGTATCGAACATAAAGATCTCGACTCGAAAGTATTCGTCCCTGACAAAGCTTATTTGCCTGTCGCTCAACGAATAAATGCAGACCTAAAAACGGAAGAATTAAATGACAATATAAGAACTCTCAAGAAAAGATAACTCTCCAGTGAAATCAAAGCAATCCAAAAACAAATGGAGACAGAGTTCCCTATTGAAATTGAATCCATTTATTGATATAAAGGGCATTTTACAAGAGTTGGAGGAAGATTACAATAATCCGTTCTATTATTTCACGAAAAATTCCCAATAATACTACCAGATAACTACCACTTTACAATACTCATGTTCAACAAGACCCATCGAGACACCATATGCATGGACGTACACAACTCATGCTGCAAGTCCTCTCACAAAAATATTGTCTGCTCAACGCAAGGAACACAATACGTCTTCAAATCCATAAATATATAACCTGATCGGGGTGGTCTCTTCCAAGTAAGGTTGGCGTGAGGCTAATATATTTTCCAGTAAAGGGTCTATTGCCGAACGAATAACCTGCCCCGCAACAAATAACAACAACCACGTTAAAGAAAGCGACTATAAGGGTAGGTTTAATGGTCCGTAAAAGAATAAGGCCCAGCCACGAAGAAACAGAAGAATTCTTCGAACTAGTTAAGTGGAAACATCATGTCTTCGTCAGAGTTTACGTAAAGTAAAAATCACTGATCAGGAGATCGATAATGCCCAGTACGGCTTCAGTACACAGCTGGTATGAGCTAAGTAAACTAAGTTAACTAATAACCATAGATAACGAGATACAGAGATGATACGAAACTTCGGAAATTAATATTACCTGGCGAATGACGGTAACAACGCTAGATACCGAGCAATGTAGCACTTTCAAATAATATGGCCAGGCGAAAAAATATGGGAGAACAATGTATGAGAGAAGAATATCATACATGACCAAGAGCTCCAGCAATATCTGATGATGGTTCTTCGCTGCCACTGGACAAAATTAGCAAAGCCTTAAAACTCAGGTCCATTCGTTAGCCGTCTCGTTGCCCTCTATATTCCTGTGACGAGAGCTCGTTTTCACAGGGTTTGACCAACTTGGACATTATATAGGTAGTAGTGGAGTGCACAGTGGGGCCAAATCGAAAAAACCCGGACAAAAGTCCAAAAAATTAAAGTGTTTGATGGGGATTTTTCTACTTAGAATTGACTGAAGCAGTCCCTGTCCGCCAAATTGGGTCCGTCATCTTGAATTTTGCAATTCTGAGTTCAGCTTTGTAATCAGCGACCCAAAAAATCCCCTTATACCAATCTTGGAAAGAATCTACATACATTTTAAAAATCTTGTCCGCCATATTGCATCCGCCATCTTCAATTTTTCAATTCTGAGTTCAGATTCGTAATCAGTGACCCCAAAAATCCCCATACACCAATCTTGGACAGAAGCTACATACATTTTAAAAATCTTGTCCGCCATATTGGATTCGCCATCTTGAATTTTGCATTTCTGAGTTCAGATTCGTTATCAGCGACCCCGAAAATCCCGAGTTATCAATTTGAGGGCGATTGAAGGCGATTATTTACCTTTTTGGAATTTTTTTCTAACGAGAAGCTCCTGACTCTCGGTTCTGTAAATGTCTAGCCCAGCCTAAGAGGAGGAGTGATAGACAGCGACCTTCAAGTATGCATCACATGTCCATCACTCGGGTTCCCTCTGGGCAATCCGTTCTAGGCGCAGCCGACAGTCGTCTTCACGAACTTGATTTCGAAAACGTAAGAAGTGGGATCCCTCCTCAAAGGCGACGTTATCATCTAGTCCAGGATGTTTTTCGGTGTTAGATGCACCTCGCCGTCTGTTTGCAGCACAGTCTGGGCAGAACGGTGAATCGTCCAACCAATATTTCGTTTGGTGTCCATTCCTTTTTTGGCAATATGCATGATTATTGCCAGCCATGACCAAAAGCTAATCGGCCTACAATAATTTGCTGCTTCATGCCTGTGTCCACCTAGCTTGAGAACGACTGATGTATATCTGTAGATATCCATTTTCCATGGTGTTGGTACGTCAGACTTCTTTCCATGTAAAGCCTGAACCAGATATGACGTGCCGTACAGTAACCGTACATAACGTAACGTACGAACATGGGTCTTTATATGGCACCGACCTAAATTGACTTAATGAACTTGCCGAATGTTCGTTAAATTCTCGAATGGTACGTACCGTACGTACGGGTGCCGTAAGAATGGCACAAAACCTTAGCATCCGTTAGCTATTGAAAAAATCTGTTCACATTTTAACAATTTTTTAATAAATTTGGAGCAGTAAATGACATAAAACAGATAAAGAAAGTATTGAAGGCCTTCTAGATTGTTTAACCAAGAAACTATGACATATGAACAATAAAAATTCCAAGTTTTTTTTATTCATTCTTGTGTGAATAAAAAATTGTGCTGAATCCAATTTCTTTATTTTTAGAAATGTGACACGGTGGCTGTTCCTCATTTTGTTGATTTCGCGATTCTTTTTCTTTTTTTTTGCCGAGCACTTCTAAGTTTTTTATACTCTGTCCACAACTTAAATATATCAATCAAATCACTTAAATCTTTATTTATTCTCTGCATTTTCACTGCGGTGTCACTGGTCACTTTACACTTCCATTTAGGGCTATCTGTCAAAGTGCCGTAACTGAGCTAGAATTCGTTCAGTTTTCTTACGGTCCGGCACGTCATAACTGGTTCAGGCTTAACTGCTATCTACGGCTGCACACTTTGGCATCTGATAACTTGGATCATTTCTTCACAATCCAAAAAGTGGATATCAGGAGCGGGATCAGGACACTTCCAGAGGAGCCTACTCGTTCACAGTTTCAAGAACAGTCATAAAATGGTTCGAAGGGATAACCTAACAATGTAAATTGAATGATACCAAGAACTTAAACTTGTTAATTTTTGCGCTCATATAAAACCCTCCAACAAAGAACCCCAAATCTGCTTAGTTTAATGGATTTATGCGATTTATACGAGCACAATATACGAATCCACAGAACAATTTAATTTTCACCACATTTTAAAAGATCACACCAGCATTAACCAGGAAAAAAGAAACCCTTAATAAAATACCGATTTGTTAGAATCATTCACTCAACAATGGCATCATTAACCAAAATATATTTACTTCCTTGTACCCTCATCTTTCAAGTTTTTAACTGTCAACTGGCAGTGACTTTTATGTGATTTACTTCCAAACATCGCCGCACCACCATAATTCACTCATTTTTCTGAAGAAAACCAGAAAAACACAAAATCCACCCCTGAAAGGATCAATAAATGTCAAATATGCTACCACCACCACCACCGTCATCCGGGAACAAAAGAAGCACATATCGTCGGCGGTGTAACAAAAAAGGTTCCTCCAGTATTTGTCCGAAGCTATTTGTCCAGTCGCGTCAACTTGAGCAGAACCGCATTCGAGCGAGCGTAAATTGCGTTCGGTGCGTATAGGATTGCGGCCTACTGGGCCTTTGTGTGGGTTCTAGTTTGTCTCCTATACTATTTGCACAGATCGATCTCATGCAGTTTTGTAAACAGGCTTAAGTGATCCTAAAACAACACGACATCGTATAGAACATCCCTTGGGACAACAGAAAGATTTGACGCTATGATCCTTTGTTTGTACAATCATCGTAGGACAACAATCTATTTTTTTTGTGTTTGTCTCTCGTTCGGATATTCTAGAAATTAGGATGCGTCTGACATGTTTAATTTTTGTCCTGCCACCCAAGCGAAACATTTGTTAAACCAAGGAAATGTGAGCCCATACGGAAGAATAACAACATAAGGGCTTGACTGTTAATGGACAACACTTAAGTCAATATTTTTCTGTATTCAAAAAAGGACATAAGGAAATCCTGAGTGCACTTATGAAACACCCTTAGCAACCAGATGCAGCATGAACAAGCTATCAGACAAATTAGAGAAATCCGGTTCAAATAAGGACTTGTCTGCTGTAGCTAGGACTCGGACTCAAAGGACTTCAATATAAATTTATTTAAAGTTTATTTTTTGTTGGATAAAGGACAATGTTTATGCCCACGAGATCCTTACGCTCTTTCAGCTTTATATCCGCTCTTCCCGGGAACATCCTGTATTATTTTATTATCTCCCGAAAAAGTTGTTTTTCCATTTCTGGGAGTTGGTTAATAATTGTTTTCGTTTTATTCTGTCCGTCGTCCTGTGCAACATCCTGCAGGATTAGTCTTGCATTTTTGTGGCCGCTTTTCCGGCGATTGCGTTTAATGTTCTTGTTTTCATGCTGCAATGTTTGTATGTCCAAAAGCTTTTAAGCTGCACGTTTTTTATGGCACATCCTTTTCTATGAGAACGGCCAGCGCTCTGCTCCTGCGATGAAAGCATAAAATCGCAGCCCGACGGAACCAAAGCGAATGAACGACTGTTATTTTTTTTTACCTCTGAAACTCAAGTATTGCCAGCCACGTTTTTTTTCGGTGGCGGGGGAAAATGGGCAAAAAGGGCTTTCAAGGCTTTATCGCGCGTAGATAATTTCCATGTTTTTTCGTGATTGCCTTTTTGGCCAGGAGGAGGTGGTTATTGTGTCTACGGGATTAGGCTGTCCGGTGGAAGGTTTAACGAGGACTCTGTTAATTGAAGATTTTTTTTTGCTGGTTTGGAAGGATGATGGGTATAAACAGGTGCTGGAATAATGTGATATGGAAATTTGTATGATGGGATTTGGTGCGAATTCGATGTCTGGCGAAGGCAGTTAAGGGCACACTGAAAAACATTGTTCGGTGGGTTGTTCGAGTGGAGTTACTCCTTGTGGACAAATTTTATGCCCAACAAAGGACTACTATAGTTGATTGCATTGCAAGTAGTGAACTGGTCATGTGTGGGACTTCGGAGATTGTCAAGTTTTTTTGTCATTTGAAAGAAGGTCCTTTTTACAATAACCCAAACAATGAACAAAGAATGTGTAAAAGGAAAAATTCTTTCGAAAATTCAATGATATTGTTTGACATCTTCAAAAGTCAAGTGGATATTGCAACAATAAAAAAAAACTACGAACTCAAGCTGAAACCACAAAATTAAAAAAAAATTCAAATATAAAAGGACTAAAGTTAAAACTCCCCAAACCTCAATAAAAACTGAATGAGAAAGTTTGGTGCTTGAGGAGAGATACTATTCAAGCAATTTATTATGGGTAGACTACATTCATTAGTAGAAAAATTGTGCAAAGGATAATAATGTAAAATAAAAATCAAAAAAGCACTCAAGTACTCAAAGTTGAAATAATCCTTGGGGGATTTATTACGAAAAATTACATAATTTGGATAAAGGAATTTAACTTGAATCGTTGCGGCTGTAAAATTATTTTTAACTCAGATCTTAAAATAAAAATTAGAGATTTTGTATCGATGGGTTTAGTTTTGGGAATTCTTTGAATATGGTTCTAGTTGTAGTTGTAGTAGCTTTTTTTACACATAATTGCTTTTATTTTGCAAATACCTAGGCATCACAAAGTTACACAAACCAGATTGCGATGAGGACAGAGTAATGGATTGTGTAATTGGACCCTTTTAGAATTAAGCCTGGCGAGTAGGTTGCTTTAGACACTTCATTCTACAGGGTGTACACCTTTAACCTTACAAAGCGGCCGGCTGTGGATAGGTTTTGGATAGACGAACAACAAATCGTATGGGGGGGGGGGGGGGTAAATCTTAACGGTTTAGCAGCTGGGGCGTTGTGAAATTTTTTTTGGTAGAGGTTTACATATCACCCTGTATTTTTGTAACCCTTTGAGCTATTTTCATGAATAAGATATCAGTGTACGCAGAATACTCCCACCTATCTAAAACTGTCAAAACCTATCAACTTCAGTTCTAGCCTATCAACTTCCAGAGTAATGAGTCGTCAAAGTCAAAACTTTGGTTTTTTTCACTAAAATTTCAACTAAAACCACCTCTTTCTCGAAAAATACGTAATTAACTGATATTTATTTTTGCAAAATTGGAAAGCTTGGACCATTTCCTATTAATAATGTCTGGACAATTTTTATCCTGCGGCTTTATTTTTGGAGTTATAAGCAATTTTAATGCTAAAATTGCCTATTTTTAGTACTTTTTCACGTAAGCTTTGCCAAAAAGTACCCAATACTATAAGCACCAAATAAGGCAAATTTTAACATCACACTTGCTAATAACATCAAAAGTAAAGGCCGTAGCGAGTTGTTTGTGCCCTCAAAGGTATCAGATTTTGGCTTAACTTCTTTTGTTGGTACACACCATGTTTTGATAAGTCATTGCCAACGTTCTAACCTATTGACGTAACAAACGCAGGGATGTGCTCAATTCGCATGTTCCACTATCTTGTAGCTGCTTCGAGAGCGCATTCCAATACAGGAAAGCTTGTCATACCCGAACAAAGCCCTCACTTAACGTAACGACTCATACATTAGAACTCAACCTAATTGATGAAGGGAAAAGTTCTGGAGACTCTCGACTAGAATTTAAAAGGTGCATGCCTCATGTAGCGGGTGTGCCTTATGTGTGAAATGAGGGGCATGCCGATAGAGGGAAAATAAGTACTTCATGAAAACCCCACAAAAAAAAATCAGGTCCTTATTAGTTGCTCATAGGGTCCTATGAGGGAAATCTCATTACAAATGAAATCGGACAATCTTACTATCTGCCTTATGTATTTGGAAAGCTTTTACTATTAAGCTTTAGTTTTACTTAAACAAAGCTTTATTTTTTTGTTGCCTTGCTTCATAATTCAGGCAATTATGTTGGTGACCGTGAAGGGTGTTATACTCAATAGACCGGTTCTCTTTCGATTACGGAAGTCAAGCAGCCTTGGACGTTGTTAGTACTGGGTTGGGGGACCGCTGGGTAAAACGACACTCTCGTTTGGAAGGACGAAATGGCAATTGCAAAAGAGGAACAAAAATATAAAGCTTTCGACACTGCCACAGTTATTGTTGACATATTCCTATTTTCGGGATCGTGTAGCAATCATTTTCCCTCACAGGGACCACACGCATGGCGATAAATGCCCTTTCTGCGCCTTATAAAGCAGTCCATATGGGGTCCCAAGAGGCAATGTGGCTACCCTCGTAGGGGTCCAACTGCAACCACCAACAAATTCTAGTCGGGCGACATACCAAATTCTGTCATTAAAGGTAGAAACAGAATGGCACGGAGACCGTGGCGGAGTCCGCCGCTCAGAGAGTTTCCCATACATTTATTTTGTCCGCGCCGCCTGGGGAGAAATTAAATGTATGGGAAACTCTCTGAGCGGCGGACTCCGCCACGGTCTCCGTGCCATTCTGTTTCTACCTTAACACTGCTGACGTAGAAATCGAATCGACTGGTATTAGAAAAGAACAGTACAGAGAGCGAAAAAGAGAGCAATACTTATCACATGGACTTTACATCAACTACAAAAGGGGAAGCTAACGGGGAATTGTTCTACACGGCCATCATCAAGCTTAGAAAAAGTTTTGCAACAGCCAAAAACCGAATAGAAAATATGACCGCAAGTGCAGACCTTCCCAAGATAACACACGATATGGGTACCGGGATCAGATTTAGTAGTGCGTTCAGCAGCTTTGGATATATGCTAACATGCAAAATATTATCCTATTTGACAGCTAGGAAGCAATATGAGAAATAAAATTCAGTAGACAAGTCAAAATTAGTTTGGGAATACAACATGCTTATGATAACCTGGGGCAATCCTTAAGTTAGGCCCCAAGCGAGCTGGGGTAGCTGCAACTACGCCGATGTGCGCCCAACTACTCCGGAGTTCATACTCCAATGAAAATGAAACGCACATACTGAAAAATGAAGGCCCACTCTGCCGAAATTTCGAGGAACTTGTTTTTTGGCGTCGCTTTCCTTGACGAAACAAGTTGGAGTGACACGTCTTTAGTCAGACTACGAAGCGGTCTCTCTTACAAATTTGACGTATAGGGGGCTGCTAACTGTAGAATAGGTCCAAGTTGCTATTACGGTACTCCTTGGATCCAATATCTTTGTCTAGAATTACAGCCAATTTCCCGATGTCTGGAAATGCACCAAATTTCCGGCACGCGCGCATCGGTGGACATGTAAACTTTTGCCATTATCAGCAATTAATTACCTGTAAAAATGCTTTCACATTGATTCTCAAGAATTGATTCTTGGCCAGTTCAAGGTTCAATTCTTGAGCTTTGATGTGTAAGCATAATTTGTAAAATATAAAAGAGCATTGTAAATAAATCAATATTCAGTCATTAAGCAACAACCATAAGCCTTTTTTCTTCGTTACTCAGTGTGAGGCTGCACTGAGAAAGTCTTCTCCAAGTTTGTTTTCGGTTTTGCATTTTAACAATTAGATAAAAGAATCTAATTAACAATCTTACTAAAAGAAAGAAAAATAAAGTCCATAGTGGCCTATACTCGACTAGAAATTTTTTGCTGAACATGATCAGGACCCGATCAGGCGTGATTGTCCACGACCGTGTAAGGCATGTAAAGCAGATGATGCATAAGGACCTGATCAGGAATGCCTGATCAGTACCTAATCAGGTTTACCTGACCAAGACATGACCAGGAACTGACCAGGATTACTTGATTTGGAATCAATTAGGCTCTTTTAATTTGAAATTATGGAGTTAAAAGCAGAATTTAAAAAAAAATATTATATTAATATAAGATGAGTTTATTTGTTTTTTTATGACTTTGGATGGGAAGTTATGGCGGCTTGAGGGCTTCGGGAAAAGTTTTCAATAGTACCAGTAAGAACTATATTTCATTTATGCGGGATGCGGTGCGTAGGGTTACCATATTGGAAATATTTAAAAAGAGTACAACACAAATGGTTCTGAAAATTCAAAAATTCCTCGGAAATAGGTTACTTTTTTTTAATTAAAAACATAAAAGATAAAATTACAAAACAAAAGTTATTTATTTTAATTCAAATAATATATTAAATTAAAATTAAACAACATATTAAATTCAAGTTTTTTCAAAAACAAAACAAAAATACAATTTCCAATTGTATAGAAAATAATAATAAATAACTTGATTATAATGATTATATGTATATCTTATTCAAATTGATATTTAGCTTTATTTCTTATTTCTAATAAAAGCTCTTTATTATTTAAGCAATAATTATAAAATTCCCAGCAGTCCAACATTTTGTAATTAAATTGCACCATTAAGATATTTTTTACCGATTCAGGTAAAAGTCGGTTTCTTTCATCGGTCCACTGTGCCTTCATTAGGCTGAACACCCTTTCTAAGTTAGCATTATGTGCTGGTATTGCAAAATAAAAATTGCATATTTTTAAAAATTCTCCGGATGTGTTATTATTTTGACTTTTAAAATAAGTTGTCCATTTATCCGCACAGTGTTGTTTTGAAAATTCTTCACATAGTATATTTTGATCTAAAAAATTATTTAACCTTATAGATTGATCAAACAATAAAGATTCATTTATATCTATTCCTTTTTTTGATAAATATTCTATAGTTTCTTGGATTACATCCCACTCTGGCTTACTTTTTAGCAACATCCATTTAAATACTTTAAATTCATTCAAAGAGCATGTCCACATCTTTAAATATTTCAATGCTCTTTCATATACATGAATTAATTCATTTTTTACGACATGGCTTTTCGGTAGATCATTATTACATCTAATAATTTCTTTAACTTTTAATGGAATAAATTCCTTATCTCGTCTTTGTATTAATATTTCTTCTATGGAAAATAATATTTCACTTATTTCCATTAAGCAATTGTTTTCTTGCTCCATACTTTCTATTTTTGAATGGAAAACATACATTAAAGAATGGATAAACCATAAATAACACTCATTAAGAGGATTTTCGAAAAACATACTGATTATTATGGGGGTCTGAGTTTGGGACAAAAAATAAGATTTAAGTGCTGGAAGCAGTTGTAAGATTCTATTTACTGCAGGAAATAAAGACAGCCATCGCGTTTTGGAGTGAAATAACAGCTTCTTATATTCAATGTCAACGAAATCACAAAAATCCTTTAATGCCTCTGTGCCAACCGTATATATAGAAAAATGATTATATATCTTTAAAATTATTGATTCCACATCTAAAGGTAAGCCATCCAATGCATGCTGTACACAATTATTCACAATATGAGGTGGACACCCTACTCCAACGATATCCCTCCCTAATCCGTTTTGTAAACGACGAAAAACATTGTTCTGACCTCTTCTTTCGACTCCACCAAAATTTGTGTTACAATTATCTCCAGTGAAAGCAACACATTTTTCGGCTAAATTATCTTTCTGTAATGTAGTTGTGATTAGATCACAAATTGTCTCAGATTTCTCATTTTGTACAGATTTCATTTCTAATAAACGATGTATAATGCCAAATTCCTGGTCAAAAAATTGAATTAATACAGGGAACAATTTTAATGCGCCATGATTTGAGCCGTCTGTACATACGCCTATGTGCGAAATCCGTTCATCATTTATTTTTTCAAGTGTCATCTTTAAAGAGTTAGGTGCTAGAACATTGTTTACTATTGCTTCTGTTTTTGTTCTGGCAAAATAAATCTTTGAAGCCACTTCAGAGTCGGCAAACAATCTGCGATATAATTTTGTTGAACAGTCGCAGGATTTATAACTGTGGTGATGTTTTGCAGTGTGGAAAGCCAGAGTAGCTTCAGCAGCTAATATTTTTTCTTCTGCCTTACTATTTTTCTGTATGAAAAATGTATCTAGTTTTACACTAGTACTGCAAGCTTGAATTCGTGATCTGTGTTTTGCTGATTGTATATGTTGATCCAAGTCACATTTCCCCTTATTTGAAACCGAAACTATAACTTGGCAAATTTCACAAAAAGCTTCATGCTCAAGTTTAGCTTTTTTAAACATTGGATATTTGTTTTCCAAATCAGCACTAAATTTACATTTGCGACGTGACATTCTTAATGGCTAAAAATTTCTAATAATTAAAAATATAAAAAGAAGTAAACATTTTTTTTACCAAATTGTCCAAATTGAAACTGAAAACTGTTTTAAATTGGTAAGTTTAAGGTAGTTTTAATTTAAACTGGAGTTTTAAGTTAAGACTTAAGAGTATAATCATGAACACTGCAAAGTAAATTAGAATTAAAGACTTTAAATGAATGTATAAGTATCTTTCTCTAATATGGAATAAAATTTAATTTCTACGTACCTTTAAATTTTGTTTTCTTTTGTTGTAAATTTAGTATAAAGGAGAATGGGCGTTTTGTCCCCAGGCTGTAACAAGTTGTGATATATATCATTGGAAAGGTTATAACAATAGCTTTATTTTATTATATGACACCAACAACGATTCTTGTGCAGGGGAAGAGCTATGAATATTATAAGGTGTGTTCGATGACTGCTCCATCTCAAGCTGGAGCAGGAAAAATCAGCAATTTGCGCAGGCAGAGCAGCAAAATTCTTCTTCTTCTTTTTCTTTTGACAATTGTAAAATCGAAAACATGAAAAATCGGAAAATTGATTTGTGAAAGATTTATTCGGAAAATACTTGGAAATATTAAAACTTAAACATTAATATTTATAAAAATAACATTTCGATATTGTTCAGTTGTTTTTATTGGCATATATTTCTTCTTCTAAAATTGTCATTCGTATCTAACCTCTAAAAACGGAATTTAGAGCAAAGTTGAGCAGAAAAGTGTTCTTTGAGATTGTTGCTATTTTCTGATTTTTCTGCTCTGACATCAATTTGGCAGCTGCTCCCAACTGGGTTGCTCTGCTCTGCTCTGAACTTTTTAAGCAGTCATCGAACACACTTATATTTTATCTTCAAACAAATCTAATTTTTACTCAATTTACTTTTTATTTATTTTACTTCACTTTATTACAAACCGTTCGTGTACGGCGATCGGTCCCTCGTAATGTACTCCATGGGTCCCCCACTGAACTGCCACCTACGCAATTTCTGACTCACACAGTCGACTGCGAGGCTTGCGATACGTTCATCATTTGCACTTTTGAATTGGAATTTTTATTTACGTTAAACGTACCGGACTTTTCGGTTAGGATTAGTTTTAAAATGGAGCATAATATGAACCATTGTGCTACATGTGGCCGTTCTTTAGCACGCCAGCGGACACGCCATCGGCTTGTAGGAGGAGATTTAAAAGCAACACTTGGATTTGCAGAATCTATATTTTTTTACTTCATTTCACATTATTAATAGATTAAGTAATTTATTTTTCACCTAGCGTTACACAGTACAGACCTTTATACTGCATTGTTTGTAATAAAACATTGCGAGGACCACACGTTTAACTGCTAACACTACCGTTTATACGTATTTAGTTGATAAAATGAAGCCAAATAAATATTACGTTTTATTTGAAAATAAAACATTTTTGTTAATCATAGCTCCTCCCCTGCACAAGTGTCATTGTTGGTGTCATATACTAAAATAAAGCCATTGTGATAACCTTTCAAATGATATATATCACAACTTGTTACAGCCTGGGGACGGGGCCCATACAAAGTTGCCCATTCTCCTTTATAGAAAATTCTAATGTAAGTTTGTTGGGAAATCCAGTATATGATTTAAAAGAAATGAAATGTCTTTCAATATTTTCAATTTGAAAAATTTCTTTTTCACTTAAAGTCAATTTAAAGAATAACTATTTGAATTTGACAGTTAACTCAAAGCAATAAATTATTTAAAAAAAGTTGTTTGAATTTTATATATCAGTGCTGCCATTTTGTTGCAACTTCGTTATTTTTATTGCTTTTATAGCCATTTATTGCAACATTGCGATTTAATGCCATCTATTGCAATTAAAATGAGATTTTTGGAAAGAAAAAAATTATACTTTTTTTAACCGCAAACTCAAAATTGGCAATTACAGCACTGTTTACGCATTTTTGAAATGTTTTTTTTCTAAAAATTTTTATGTAAGAAGAAAAAGAGTACTTTTGGTGAAAAATTGAAAAAGAGATAGTACAAAAGAGGAAAAGGTTTAAAAGAGTACTGTACTCTCTAAAAGAGTACGGTTGGTATCCCTAGCGGTGCGGGGATTTAGTCTGCGTTCCAATTCTGGATGGAGTTCGCATATTAGTTTTGGTGTAAGCATACTTTTAAGGGTGCTGATTTTTTTGTTGATTTTCCGCAAAGATAGCGCTACGTAAAAAGGTTTAATGCCAATTGATGGGAAATATCGCGATCTTTAATTTTGATTATTACCACTTGCCTCGAAAAACCAACGGTTTCCGAGATAATCGCGAAAAACCGCGAAAAACTGACTTTTTCTCCTTTTAACCAAAATAATGCCAAAACTACAATAGTCCAGGCGCTAGAGCAGTGAGACATAAATTTGGCTTTGGCGTGATGTAAAGGACTTTTTTTGGTGGAATTGGTCAGGAATGGCATCCCCAACAATATCTAAGGGGTGCGCAAACATGAAAATGCCTGGAAAACTTATGGGAACCCAAAAACTGAAAAATTCACGAAAAATTCCCTGTCTTTATTGATAAATCTCTCTTAACGAAAGATTCTAGGAGAAAAGTTTGTTGAACAAGTTTTGTTCGCTATTGGGTTTGTAAACCTTAGCGTAAGTTTGATTTTTGAAATTTGAATTTTTGCATTTCCAAATAACCGAAAACTGCGAAAACCTGTATCCTCACTTTAAAGTTATGCCAACAAAAGAAAATACCATTATTTTCAATGTAATTCTGGAATTAGGTAGTTTAAGGTATGTTTAACTTATATCTAAAACCCTATCAATGTCAGTCAAATGGTTTTTACATAATGGATTTTGCAATTACGTGATTTTAAAAAATTAAATTTGTTGCAGCGCCAAAAAAAAACTCCCATGTTGGTCCTAATTTTTTTACTTATGCTTTAAGACTCACTTTACAATATCCAATCATAAAATTATTGTTTTTTTAAATTTTTTAAATGGTTTTTAATCTTTTGAAAAAAAACCCCTTAGCTGCAAAATAGCGCCAGAAATGCTCGGCGCGTTTCAAATTCGCTCGAAAAACAGCTAAATTGGTGCAATAGAAACTGAGTCCTTTTTCGAGCGAATTTGAAACGCGCCGAGCATTTCCGGAGTAATGATATTTTGCAATTTTTTGAAATAAATAAAAACCAAAAAAAATTAAAAAAGAGTAATTTTCTGATTAGATATTGTAAAGTGAGTCTTAAAGCAAACGTAAAAAAATCAGGACCAACATGGGAGCTTTTTTTGGCGCTGCAACAAATTTAATTTTTTAAAATTCCACCAAAAAAGTGCGTTACATCACGCCAAAACCACTGGAAATGCTCCAGCGCCTGGACTACAAGTCCTATGAGAAAAAGTATTATTACCTTTTTGATGGAGACTATCCCGAACTTTAATTTTGATTATTACCACTTGCCTCGAAAAACTAACGGTTTCCGAGATAAAACCGCGAAAAACTGACATTTTCTCCCTTTTAACCAAAATAGCGCCAAAAATACAAGTCCTATGAGAAAAAGTATTATTACCTTTTTGATGGAGAATATCCCGAGCTTTAATTTTGGCCCTAACCACCTGCCTCGAAAAGCTCAAGGTTTCAGTGATAAGCGCAAAAAATTGAAATTTCCTAATTTTCCTAAAATTTCGCTATTTTCTCCATCTAAAGGAGCACGATGTCGACGCACTCTTTGCCGACCAAGTTGCACGCCTTGGCATTTTCGGCATTTTCCACTAATTAAAAAACACCAATGTTTTCCACAAACTGTATTAAACATTGAACATCCAATTTTTTCACAGACCTTATTACAAAAACACAAAACCAATGTTTTACACAAATTCACACCTTTTCAGAGCAAGGAAAACTCGTGATTGTCACTTGTCATTTTTAACAAGCAAATGAAATTTACGTCTTCTTCTTTCTTGGTTTTCCAAAGTTCCATCTCCAAAAACTTTCAATACTTTTCCATTTTCGACGAAGGTTTAATGCCAATTGATGGGAAATATCGCGATCTTTAATTTTGATTATTACCACTTGCCTCGAAAAACCAACGGTTTCCGAGATAATCGCGAAAAACCGCGAAAAACTGACTTTTTCTCCTTTTAACCAAAATAATGCCAAAACTACAATAGTCCAGGCGCTAGAGCAGTGAGACATAAATTTGGCTTTGGCGTGATGTAAAGGACTTTTTTTGGTGGAATTGGTCAGGAATGGCATCCCCAACAATATCTAAGGGGTGCGCAAACATGAAAATGCCTGGAAAACTTATGGGAACCCAAAAACTGAAAAATTCACGAAAAATTCCCTGTCTTTATTGATAAATCTCTCTTAACGAAAGATTCTAGGAGAAAAGTTTGTTGAACAAGTTTTGTTCGCTATTGGGTTTGTAAACCTTAGCGTAAGTTTGATTTTTGAAATTTGAATTTTTGCATTTCCAAATAACCGAAAACTGCGAAAACCTGTATCCTCACTTTAAAGTTATGCCAACAAAAGAAAATACCATTATTTTCAATGTAATTCTGGAATTAGGTAGTTTAAGGTATGTTTAACTTATATCTAAAACCCTATCAATGTCAGTCAAATGGTTTTTACATAATGGATTTTGCAATTACGTGATTTTAAAAAATTAAATTTGTTGCAGCGCCAAAAAAAAACTCCCATGTTGGTCCTAATTTTTTTACTTATGCTTTAAGACTCACTTTACAATATCCAATCATAAAATTATTGTTTTTTTAAATTTTTTAAATGGTTTTTAATCTTTTGAAAAAAAACCCCTTAGCTGCAAAATAGCGCCAGAAATGCTCGGCGCGTTTCAAATTCGCTCGAAAAACAGCTAAATTGGTGCAATAGAAACTGAGTCCTTTTTCGAGCGAATTTGAAACGCGCCGAGCATTTCCGGAGTAATGATATTTTGCAATTTTTTGAAATAAATAAAAACCAAAAAAAATTAAAAAAGAGTAATTTTCTGATTAGATATTGTAAAGTGAGTCTTAAAGCAAACGTAAAAAAATCAGGACCAACATGGGAGCTTTTTTTGGCGCTGCAACAAATTTAATTTTTTAAAATTCCACCAAAAAAGTGCGTTACATCACGCCAAAACCACTGGAAATGCTCCAGCGCCTGGACTACAAGTCCTATGAGAAAAAGTATTATTACCTTTTTGATGGAGACTATCCCGAACTTTAATTTTGATTATTACCACTTGCCTCGAAAAACTAACGGTTTCCGAGATAAAACCGCGAAAAACTGACATTTTCTCCCTTTTAACCAAAATAGCGCCAAAAATACAAGTCCTATGAGAAAAAGTATTATTACCTTTTTGATGGAGAATATCCCGAGCTTTAATTTTGGCCCTAACCACCTGCCTCGAAAAGCTCAAGGTTTCAGTGATAAGCGCAAAAAATTGAAATTTCCTAATTTTCCTAAAATTTCGCTATTTTCTCCATCTAAAGGAGCACGATGTCGACGCACTCTTTGCCGACCAAGTTGCACGCCTTGGCATTTTCGGCATTTTCCACTAATTAAAAAACACCAATGTTTTCCACAAACTGTATTAAACATTGAACATCCAATTTTTTCACAGACCTTATTACAAAAACACAAAACCAATGTTTTACACAAATTCACACCTTTTCAGAGCAAGGAAAACTCGTGATTGTCACTTGTCATTTTTAACAAGCAAATGAAATTTACGTCTTCTTCTTTCTTGGTTTTCCAAAGTTCCATCTCCAAAAACTTTCAATACTTTTCCATTTTCGACTAGATTTTATTTTTCATATGAGGATTTCCTCATCTGGGCCCGACTTGTTCCCGACTACGAAAACCTCATGTATTTAATTTTTCATAAGATGAGCATATCCTGATCTGGCCCCGACTAGGTCCGGACTAGGAAAACCTCATTTTCATAAGATGGTCCCGACTAGGAAAACCTGGTGTGGCATGCCTTACCACTGCCTGTTAAGGGTTTTCCTCAGCTAAATTCTAGTCGGGTATACTTATTTCACAATTGCAATCTTCCACCTAGGTTGGTCAGTAGAAGAAGCCGATAACAGCATATAAGCAGAAATAAAGCTGAGCTAACAACGCTTACTTTAGTCTGACAAGGCTTTTCGATTCTAAGTATCTAACAATGGCATCTAAACATCAGTTATTGTATAAGACAATGGTTTTATGAAAGACTTGGGTGTTTAGCGAAAACCACCCAGCGGGAAATGAAGCGATTCAGAAAAGGTACTGAATCGCTTCTTTTGAAGCAGAGGAGTGCTTCTCTTAGCGTTGCCTTACATTTCTTTTTTAACATTGCATGTCCTAGCGGAGAAGCGATTCAATTAAGTTTATTTGTAACGATTCGAAAGCGATTAATAGGAATGCAGAAGGAAGCACAATTGGCTCGGTTCCCTTATGGCAGCTGGGAAAAAGCTTTTTTTAGATTTGATTTCCTACTGCTATAGTTAAAAGTCTTTATAAATTTTATTTTGCGTTGACGTCCATCCCAGTTCATTGATGAAATGACTCTAAAAAATATTGATTCTCTCTCTGGGATAACATGTGCTTATGAAGAGATTCCTTTGGCAGTGGCATAAAAGCGATGCTTTTGTGCTTCGGTTGGAAGCACGTCTAATATTTCCCGCTGGGCACTTTAACTTTTTAGCCGAGTTCAAGCAGAAAATTTTTGAGGGAATTGGTGATCCCGTATGTAAGGGAGAACGTTTCTGATGATGTTATTAATTGCGCGATTGAGTAAAGAATTAAGCTGGATAGGCACGGGATTTTCTATTTCGTAAAAATTAATGGGATACGACAAAAGAATACCAAACTTCTGCTAGAAGGAAGGCGTAGACCGAGAGGCTTAACCCTTTATGGCGCAATGTCATTATTTTTGTTAATTACCTATATCGATACTCGGTGGTAAATGGGGTATTATTAACGGGAAAAATAATTAAAAAAATCTATTTATTTTTTCAAAAAAATCTATCTGTTGCAGAAATGCAACATTACATCAAAATGCTAAACAATATTATGTAAGTTACGAAATATGAAAATTTTTGAAACAGTTGTTTTGCTTATTATAACACAAACTTAACCCACATTTTTCGCATGCTGTTTGCGTATACCCACTGCAGCCTGGAAATTTGCACCTCATTCGTTTAGCCACCCAAACTGGCCAGTGCGCGTATTGGTCCAACCTCACATCTTTCGGAGGAACATGTTGAGCTGGCCCTTTCTTCTTTTTATTTTGAATGAGACATTCAACATTACTTGTGCGCTTTGTACGGTTGATTGTCTTATATTTACATAACGTCTCTGCTATAGCTAATCTGAAATTTGCAGAGTTGAGAGTTTTACTGGTACTACCCTTTTCAGCATTTATTCTTCGGTATAAAAGCCATGAATTACACATAGCCATGTCTAGGAAATGATAAAAAATTCGTAGATACCAACGTTTACTACGGAGTTTAATTTTGTAGTGGCCCATAACACTATCTAATAGGTCTACACCACCCACTTTCTCGTCTGGCAGCTTGCAATTGGGAATACGGTTTCTTCTTATAGTTCCTAAAGCCAAAATGCGGCGACTGGATAAGTATTCGATAAGCGGTATCGAAGTGTAGTAATTATCGAAGAAGAGCTGGTAGTTCTGATTGGTAGGCACATCGCGGGCAAGGCGAACTACCACATTAGATGATGCCTCTAACTGAGGCTCGTCGGCTGCGCATCTGTTTTCCTGTCCACTATACACTTCAAATTTATATCCATACCCAGTTACACCACATATTACAAAAAGTTTGAAGCCCCATTTATGGGGTTGGTCGGGTAAATATTGTTTCAGCAGACTTCGTGCTTTTGTTGAACACATTTGTTCATCTACAGATAAATGCGCTTAAAAAGGAACTTTTTTGAAGTTGTGGTTGAGTGCTTCTATCAATGGCGGGATTTTATATAATCGATCAGAATCGACGTGGTCATATGGTAGCATTTTACTATTGTCGTTGAAGTGCAATGACTGCCTAAGTAATTCGAAGCGTTCCGACGGCATTGTCTCTTGTACCGGTGCAAAACCAACATTTTGAGACCAATACATTTTTACATTTGGCATACGAACTATTGACATGTAATAAACCATACCAATAAATTGGCGTATTTCTTGACTAGTTATATTTATAGGTATATTAGCATCTCTCTGAACAGAATATAAATTAGTCTGGTCTCTTATAAGGTCGATAATGTCCTCGGTAAACAGAAATGAAAATACCTCAAAAGGAGTATCCAAACGAAGTATTTCTGGGGGTAACGTGTCAGATCCACGAAAACTTAGTTGGTCGTCATTCAAACTCAGGCTTTTTGTTTTCCATGTGATATTAGTCCTAGGCACACGATTAGATCTAATTGGAGCTGCTACAGAACTACTAGTACTAGGATAACGGAAGGCCGGACTTGGATCCACTGCAGTACTACTGAACTGAGTATTGATGGATGTAGTTGCTAGAGTGCTGACAACCTGGACTTTATTTTCCACGTCAGGTGGTTCTTCTGGGTCCTCATCAGAACTTTCGTGCTCATTCAGCTGGAAGTTATACATTGGATCGGCAACATCGTCGTCGTCGGAAAAGTCAAGGGCATCTTCACTATCTTCCCATTTTCTCAGCAAAACTTCCAGCTCCTGATTAGTCAAATTACGCAATTTACGACTCATTTTGTTCCTCAAAAAGAAAAGTTCATATTCAAGTAAAAGGTAAAAAAAAGTCTATCACAAATGCGCAATGTTGCATTTATGCAACAAAACAAAATCAGTCCAAAAATAAAAAAAAAACTTGACTTCGCAAAAATAAATTGTTGATTATTGAAAACCATCCTCTTACCTGTTATCCACATCAATTCAAATAGCCAATTCACAATACTTCACCAATAAATCACTTTTCGAAATCGAATTGAAGCAGCGCGAAACAGATTTCGACACGTTCATCACTTCAATGAAAAATAAATACAAGTGTTGCCATGTAGTTAGTTTTTTTGATACCAAACTGTTAGAATACTCTGTTGCAGATGCACAACATCGAGTAAAGTCGATCTATCAGCTTTTGCTGTAATTTTATCTGAATTCAAATGGTATGTTGCAGAAGTGCAACATGGCTCCATAAAGCCAACTAAGCATGAACTGTAATTTTGTATTATACTATTCAATTAGTTTTGTTACCAATTGTTAACCTTTTTGATTGGAGTTAAAACGCCCCATTAGTGCTGTAACGCACGTCTAAGATTTACATGTTATACTAAAATCAGTATAGATAATCCCTTTCTAGATCCTGCTGTCAATGGGGGCCCTTTGGCATTGTATCTTAGGCAATTTTTAACCAAAAATCCTAACTTGAATTTTATTTCTAACCAATTTCCTTAAAATATTTTTAAAATTGAACGAAAATTTTATTTTAAATGAAAAAAATTAGGTTTTGCTCCATTTTTTCAATAAAGGTCTCTCGCCTCCTTTATTATTAAGTCCAGTCAATGAGCCGTAATCCGTAAACATAAGCAGGCTCTTAGGCACAATTCACTGATTTACATCCTCAATTAATACTGAATGTCATTCAAGATGAATGCGATTACATCGGACAAAGATGCGAACTGATGGCCCGTTTAAATTTAATCCGCCTCTAATGACCCCAGCCTCAAGAAACACAGAGCCCCATTGCTAAGCCTCCTTAGACAGACTATGAGGCAAAACCAAGACACAGTGTGACCAGAGACTTGTAATGAGGCGACTTATCCGATAGATATTTGGCCTGATGAGGCCCAAAAAGATGCTATCGGGGCAGAGATGACTTGTAATGATCATAATCCGAGACCATCCCGTCACATCATCTCTGGCGGACCAGGAGGAACAGGTTCTCTGGTCCCGACGGACCCGACCAGGTTTTTAAAGCTCAAAAGCGCCCAAAGATTACTGCCGCCGCCCGTCGTCGCAACAGCCATCGCGTTGTCGCTGTCGACGTTTCTTTCTTTGTCGTCACAGTCGCGGCCAGTGAAAAATTGGAAGGAAAATGAAATGGAAATGTGGAAAGCATCCTTAATTAAATTACTCGGGTGATGTAATGCGATTACTGTGATTAATCGCCGGCCCCGAAGGCATTCAATTTCGAAACTTTTTTCCATGGACTCTCGGCCAGACTAGGGGCAGCCGAACCGCAAAATATCATGGAGGTCTTGCGATTATCTCGATGATATGACGTCTATGAATCATCTTTTCTTGTTTGTTCATCCTCTTGATTAGTCACCTTATGTCCGACGTCATCATAATTTTTATCTAGTGGTGATGGCTGGCATTTTTCATTTCAGTTTCCCTAAGGTTAATTAGGTAAATTTATGATGTTCGTGGTTTCTGCGGACGAGGCGATGCGGTGGTCACTGGGATGTCAGGCTCACGTCCCCAAGATATCTAGCTGCCAGGCCCCAGAGACACGACAGGGTAATCATAGGTAATGAGAAATAATTTACAAAGTTTCCTCGTCAAGTTCCCTGGAACACTTCGTGTCCGTCTTGAATAACAAAGTTTTCTCAGAAATGTTACTCAACTCAGTTACGAGCGTCTCATTATCCTTCCAGGGCCATAAACTTCAAAGTGGGGACTTAAAATCTCGGCTTGCACCATCAAAGGAACGGAAGTCCTCCACAAATATCCTCAAGCAGTTGAATTACTTTACAACTAGTAATTAAGGGATAATGACCAATCAGGTCGTATATCCTTAATGAAAATATGGGTACCAGCAACTGGAGGTCCAATCCATTGCCCTCGGATGTTTCACGTTCCAGGTGTAGTATAGCCTCGTCGAGTCCTGCCAGGCGAACTTTTCAGGTCTGGCTTCTAAGTCCTTTATACTGTGTTCTATCGTCCTTGTCTGTCCTTACTGATGCCCCGTGAAGGTCGCATGTGAAAGTGAGTCATTCCCAGGGTTTTTACTGCATGCCATCCTGATTTTATGATCCGCGTGCCTTATTGTTCGCCTTTAAACCGGAGGATAATTGTTTTATGAAAGCTTTTGAACAGCGAAACTCCCTTTGGTTTATGAATCTGGTTCAGTTTACGACGACTTTCATTATTTTCGTGAGACCCCAGAATAATGAGCTTCCAGCTACTCGAAATTCGCTTTCGCTGGTTTATATTACACGGAAATTAGGTTCCGTTGGCTCCAATGACACAAACGCTGGAGGAGGAAACTTTTTATAGACACAGGATCTGAGCTCTTGCATGCTAAAATCGAAGACGGTATTTGGGTTTTTACCTTACGTAACCTGAGAATAGAAAATTGATGGAAAAATAAAGGTTTATATATTTTCGGAAATGACCCAGTTTCTCTCTCTTTTTTGGGGCGGGCGTAAAAACCGGTATTGTTACATTGTGTGCTCTCTCCTGGTTTATGGGTAAAAAATGTGGAAATTGCTTTTTTGTGCACATGGCTGATTTCTAATTGGCATTTTGAGTGTCGCTCTTTTATTGATGCCAATTTGCTTAATTAAATATTGAGGATTATTAGCCTTTTACAGATTAGCGTTAATAAGGTTTGCGTGACATACGTTGACATAATACGGAATTACGAGAGACGATATTAGCTTCTAGTGTAATGAGCACTGGGTGACATAATCGTAAAACAAAAACGTTCTGCAACTGTAGCAAACAAAATTTACTTTGGCTTTTTCAAATATGGGGTATTTTAAATAAAAGAAGGTTATGAGGGGCAGTAAAGCTCGAGAGCTTTAACTTTTTGGTTGAATTTGCCAGTGTGTAGGTACCCTAAAATATATTCTCCATGAAATATGCCCATTTTACACGATGAAACACGAAACAAAAAGTTTCCTGCAACTTTGCTCGATTTAAGGGTGAAAGGAGAGAGAGAGGGCTTGAGGGAGCACGTGTTCCCTCAAACCCTCTCTCTCCTCTCAGCAGCAAACCGAACACAGTTGCATGAAACTTTTTGTTTCGTGTTTCATCGAGTAAAATGGGGCATTCTGTATTGCTAAAACATCACCCGATCGCTGATTGGAAAGAACGTGTGTCGGTTGAGTCCGAACCGAAAACAGATCAATGAATGGTGAACTACTCAAATACTTCAAAAATAAAAAGGAATCTTAATGCCTACATACACGAGCCATCCAAAAGTCCTGAGCCCATTTGCCTCGAGTGCATTGGCCCGAGTCCCAAACTATGGTCCCATTAATGATCGAGCCTCAAGCCAGTCAGTTTATTCAGCCTGTGCGCTTTATTTGTGAGCTTCAGCTTTATTTGCCTCATTTTCATATAAATCCTACAGTTTTAATTTTGGAAGCTTGCAATCTTGAAGCTTTTATTGTAAAGCTTTTATTGAAACATACCTTGTAGTATTTGTACCATGGTTTGGATCTGGTATTGCATACATACGGTGAGTTCAGTGGCTGGCTCGGAACCTTTCAACTCTGGGTTCTCTCACTCACGAGGAAGAAAATAAATGATTATAGGCCTACCCTAAAGGTACGTTTCCACTTATACACTTTGGAGTGGAAGTGTAAAGTTCCACTCGCAAAATGTAAAATGTATACGTGTAAAGACAAGTTCCATCCGCTACACTCGAATGTATATGCACTTTTTAGTCTACATTTCCACTAATAAGTGGACAGGGGCGGTTTCAGAGGGTAATTACCCCCCCAAAGAATTTTCGTTCGCTTATTTATTTTTATTCTTAAAAATTACCACAATTTCAAACAAACAAGATAAGTTATGGTGAATCTAGTCGGCGATATATGACGGAGAATTTTTCCAAAACTGCTGGAGAGACTTCCGCTAATATGGCACACTATGGCTGATTCCACACGAGCGTACACAGGACACGACAAGAGTCGGCTGCAAAGTGGTTTATAAAGAAGAGGGTGAGAGAGGACGATGGGGAGGGCACACAAATTTGAACGATCTTTTCAGCAGATTTTTGATCTGTGTTTTGCTTGAATATCTGACCATTTTGTAAAAAAATCAAGATAGCGGTTCCAAAATGGCGCCCGATTTTTGCAATTGTGTTCCCCGACCCAACGACATGGGCATCAAATGGAAGGGCATGACAGATAGAATACAATTAGTTGTGTCGCGTCATTCCAAATTCAAAATGGCGGATTACTTTTCTCCTCACAACCCCTTCAGAATGGGTATCAAATGAAAGGGTATGACGATTGTAATGCAGTAATCTGTCTGACGTCATTTTGATTCTAATATGGCGGCCATCACAAAATGGCGACAAACATATAATAGACTAAAAAGTAGGAAAGAAAATTTATGTTTTATCAAATCAATATAAATAAATATATGGGTTCATTTGCTTCCTTTGCCTATCTATACTATTATATAAAGAGATATTTGATTGTTTGTTTATTCCGGATAAACTCAAAAACTACCGAACCGATTTTAAAAATTCTGTCGCCAATAGAAAGCTCTGTTATCAGCGAGTAACATGGGGTATACTCGTATATGACCGAAATTCAAAATGGAAGCAGAAATATGGTTGAATTTGCCAATTTTATTCCGATTCCAATGAAAGTGGGTATCTAGAGGTTTTTAAGGTCGCAAATAACGAATTTGCAGTCAAAAATTATAAATTCAAGATGGGCGACGAATTTGCAAATTGTGTTCCGATTCCAATGAAAATCGGTATCTGAAATTTTTTAAGGTAACAAATAATGAATTTATGATCAGAACTTATAAATTCAAAATGGCCGTGCCAATATGGCGGACGAATTTTGTTAAATTTGTTCCGATTCCAATTAAAGTGGATATCTAGGGGTTTATAACCTCGCAAATAACGAATTTTTGGCAAAACTTATATATTCAAAATGGCCGACGAATTTTCAAATTGTGTTCCGATCCCAATGAAAATCGGTGACTGGGGTTTTTTAAGATAGCAAATAACGAATTTATGATCAAAACTTATAAATTCAAAATTGTGGGACCAATATACCGGACGAATTTTGCCAACTAAGTGCCATTTCCCGGTGAACTGTATGTAGGTTGTTCAAGAGTTGGAAAATCGGAAAATCTTGACATTCTAGCTACAAATGGAAAAACATTGAACATAGCGTATCCTGAAGCTCTCTAAGCAATCGGTTCAGAATGGATCAACAAGGTTTTTTTGGTGAGATGGTAAGGAGAAGCGGAAATGTGGGATTTATATGGGTTCCAGCTAGTTGTATATAATTTAAGACAATCGTCGGAGCTGACATGCACTTTTAATTTTTTTTTTGATGTTGATTGTTTTGTATTTATGGAATAAAAAAATATTTAAGTTTTTTCTTTTTTTAAAATTACCCCCCCTAAGCCAGTTGGCTGGAAACGCCCCTGTAAGTGGAGTTATGTAAACGCGTTAAATTGAAAAGTTTAGTTCCACTTTGCAAGTGCAACCACTTTTTTTAGTGAACAGAACATTTTTGTTCACTTTACGAGTGGAGCGAGTAGGCTTTGCGTTCTAATACAATAAAAGCAGGTAAATTTTATTGTGGTTTTAATACAATAAAAGCAGGTAAATTATATTTTAATTTGAAATATTATAAATAAATTGTAACATTATAAATTATAAAATATTATAAAATACATAGGCAGTAACGGATACATCCAGGAAAATACTTTTCATTTTCTTATATACTACATATTTAACTGCCAAGGAACTGAGCCTTCTCGACTGAAGTAATCCTTTTACTCGTCCCGAATTTGTTTAGTATTGCAGCCAGTGCAGGGGCGCACAGAGGGTGGGGCAACTGGGGCAATTTTCCCCGGGCCCCGTGCTGTAGGGCAGTGGTCTCCAAACTATTTTGAACGCGTACCCTTCTGACGAAAATAATCATTAATTGTACCCCCCAATATATGAGCGGCACTAGTCGCACCATATAGGGGTGCACGGGCATACCGTGTCACGGGGCTGTAAGGATACGGAGATAACTTTTCACGAGCCTACACGGGATACGGCTTAATTTTTGGAAAAAATTACCATTTATAAATGACAGTCACACTTATAATAGAATTCAAGTTGGCGTACCAAAGGTGAGGTACTTTTCTTAAGTACCATAGGCGGAATATTGTCAGGGCAAGTAGATTTATTGACGTCAAGCTCTTTAAGACATTTATACACCTCACGAGTCCTGAAGAAAACTCCGTCCATTAAGTGGGCGTTGTACTCGAGAACGAGTTGGCAATTCAGGTTTCGAGTAAAGACGAATTTTAGGCGAACCGAGGTGTTAATTCGGCACTGGTTTTGGTTTCTAGTATCACCTCCTTATTATAATTGATAGAAGGTGTTGTGGAAGAGATAAAATTCTTCTTGATGGAAGTTACCAAGGACCGAGGGGCGTAGTGAAGGGGGATTTTTGGGGGTCAACCCTCCGGGTTTTTCCTTGCAACTCGAAAACTATCAACTTTTCCTAAAAAACTTCGCTATTTCTTACAAATTCCACTATTTCATCGACGACCCGTCAGGGTCAAGGGCTAGTTGAAAATTGTCGTAAATCCCACTTCTGTGGTGATCTTTAATCTGTAAAATTCAAACGAAGCGAAAGAGTACAGCTTCTTGCAATTTTGAATACCTTTATTCGGATATAAAACAGGGCAGGACATTCAGATTGATTCACAACAAGCTGTTGAGAACGCTGATTTCCTAATGATCACAACCGCTCTTATGTTGGCCTAGTCAAATAAATATGTGACATTGGGAGGGAAAAATTTCGATCTTTTGGTGATTCTGATTGGCCTGTGTAGCCCTGACATAAAGAATGTCTTCTTTTTTAAACAAGGAAAACTAAAGGTATCTCTCCATTTTGCTGCTGGGCAAAACCCTTTCAAACCATATATTGTTCCTGGACGACATGATTAATTGTGACACCACTTCTGCATTTTTTAATCAGGCGAAACTGAAACTTCTGAAAGTCCTACAGAATAACGATGACTTGCAACCAGCCATTGACCCTCATGCAAGATTGCCGAAGTAGGAAACGTGTTTCCCATGGCTCTGTATGGAAAAGGACGTGAGAGTAGCCTGAAGGATTTCAGGCACAGGGAATAAATATCTTCATCGTACAAAGGCAAAACGAACATTGACTTCACTGAGAATTTACCTTCAGGTGCAGCAGTGGTTTTCCGGTCAAACCCATAAAAACAAGGAGTGGTCTCGTACCAGTGCCAATCACTTTGAACCCTGCGCTGCAATCGATACTCTGGCACATTTTTTGTAAATATAAAAAGGATCTATTGCTTCCCGATGCGAACATCGTGCGAAGGGTTGTGTGGTAGCATCCAACCCCAACAGCAAGACAGCATTGACATAGAATAGAATTTTATAAACCCCCAAAATTTCTGGCTACACTCCTGAAACTTTGTCAAAGTGATTAAAATAATATGGATGGATCATGTCGAACGAGGTCTGGAACGGAACCTGGCAAAGATAGTGCTGCGGAAAGTGCCGACAGGAAAAAGTAGACCAGAACGACCTAAGTAAAGTATAGACGGCGTCGAGGAAGACATAAGACAATTACTAATAAGAAACTGGAAAAGACGGACCAGAGATCGACAATCATGGAGGCGAGCGCTGAAGGAAGTCAAGGCCAACAATAAGCTGTGAAGCTCCTGATGATGATGAAAACTCAGAAGGCAAGAGTATCCTGGAGCTTCATTTGCTGCTCCATTTTTATACGCTTTATATTAGCTTCACCTGTATGTATGTATGTATGTGTGTATGTATGTATGTAGACAAATCTTGCAACTTGATTTTGACCCACTTCCATATAACCGATCAACTTCAAATTTTGCCCATATGTAAAGCTGGCGTGACAATGCAATCTGACCATTTTGTGAAATAATCAAGATGGCGGTTCCAAGATGGCGGCCGAATTTTGCTATTGTGCTCCCGGACCCCCGACATGGGTATCAAATGAAAGGGTATGACAAATAGAATACAATTAGCCTTATGGCGTCATCCCAAATTCAAAATGGCGGCCATTACAAAATGGCGGATTAACTTTTTCTTTCTAACATACTTAAAATGGGTATCAAATGAAAGGATATGACAAGTGGAACACTATAAGCTGTGTGGCGTTATTCCAAATTCAAAATGGCGGCCCACACAAAATGGCGGACTACCTTTTTCTTTACAACACCCTCGATATGGGTATCAAATGAAAGAGTATGACGAGTAGAATACATTAAGCCGTGTGACGTCATTTTAAACCTAATATGGCGACTACCAAAAAACGGAAGAAGACCAAAAAGTAAAAAAACAAAAATGTACAATTTAGCAAAACTAAAAAATTCGTTTTTATTTTAAAATGATATGAAAAATATTGCACATATCTACAGTAAAAAGCCAGAAATGCAAATTCGATGATTTTGAGTTTATTGCATTTTTCTATTCCGTATTTCCTTCTTTATCATTGCTTTCTTGTCTTAAACTGAGCTGTGCTTGCTAAGTTATCGGACCGGCAAAAGTAATATGGCGGCCACAACAAAATGGTGGAAGATAAATGGTAGACTAAAAAGTAAAAAATAAAAATATATAGCTTAAAAAAACTAAAAAATACGCTTTTATTTTAAAATGAACTAAAAAGAAAAAAATAATTTTGAAGCTTTTATTGCTCCAGCCAGTGTAGGGAACAACCTACCTTTCGAAATCAGGCAAATAACTAAATTAATGAAGTTATTGGTAAAAATTATAAATATAACTTACTTAAATGTAAAAAAAGCGTTGGCCGCTAACGAAAAGCTCCAGTGTTAATAAAATAATAATATATGTAGGTAAAGAGGCCCACGATTTTTTACATTTAAGTAAGTTATATTTATAATTTTTACCAATAACTTCATTAATTTAGTTATTTGCCTGATTTCGAAAGGTAGGTTGTTCCCTACACTGGCTGGAGCAATAAAAGCTTCAAAATTATTTTTTTCTTTTTAGTTCATTTTAAAATAAAAGCGTATTTTTTAGTTTTTTTAAGCTATATATTAAACCCGTATTCCGTGTAGCCCCATGCACCCGTAAAGATACCTGGCCATTTAAAAAAGGGTGGGTTGACGATTATTTGATTTTTTTTGTTCCTGTTAATGTTCTATCTGTTAGTTTAGTATGGATATTATTTTTATTATTTTCTTTCTTTCAAAAATAAGGGTTAAAAACTAAAAATGCGCAACAGTATTGAATATTTGGCGTGCCCCTAGAATTTTCTGCGTACCCTTCGGGGTACGCGTACCACACTTTGGAGACCACTGCTGTAGGGGGCCCCAACGGTAGGAAGATTATTTTCCAAAATGAACATTTACATGAGTTCTAATCGATTCAACGCTCAGAATGTTATTTCCGCATGCATATTACTATAAGCAGTACAAACCCTAATATAAAGCTAACAATACATTTTGATTACATGGTGAATATTCTTCGTAACAAAATGTTTTGTGGTTGGGGAGGGGCCCCCAATTATATTTTGCCCCGGGCCCCCAGAAAGCTCTGTGCGCCCCTGAGCCAGTGTGCTTGGGTTGAAATTTTTTCAGAGATATCAATTCATCATGCTGCGTTTCATCTCGCCAAGATCCACGTGTAATGGTCCCGTCTTGAATTTTTTCATAATCAAATGTTCCATTTGGGGCATATATATCTTGAGATCGTGTCATGAGGAAATTATGTAGGGCACATATGGCCGAAACAATAACCGATACCTTTTGGGGTTGCAATTCCAAAGTTTTTCTCAATACGCGAAATATTACAGAAGCAATTCCAAACACATTTTCAACAATTCCTTTTACTTACTTTGTTCCTACGTTTTCTTCGTCTACGTAAAATAATCATCATTGCAGTTGTAGCTGCTATAACTATTTCATACGACGACATTTTAATTAAGAATTCCAGATATGCGGAAAAAGTGTATAACTTCACTTTACACTTTCAATTAAATGTATAAATGTAAACAAAATTTCCACCTGAATGTATACATCTCAAAAAGTGGAGCAAAAAAAGTGTTATTTTCCACTTTCCATTGAGTGTAATCAATGAATAAGTTTATAAGTGTAAACTCGTTTTACACTTCCATTCGATTCCATTCGCAAAATTTAGTGTATAAGTGGAAACGTACCTTAAATGTGAAGCGAAGTGAAGTGAAGTTAAGTGAAGTTAAGTACCGTTGCATATAAATGTATGAGAGTGACCAAAATGAAAGTGAAGTGTAAGTTTAATTTCGAAAAATTTCGAAAAGTCATTTAGATAAGTAACCGTGCGGTAAGAACCGCACAAGAAGTAAACAAAAGTTAAGAAATTAAGACTGTTCACTTGCTACACTTCTTATGAACTTTTTATTTTGGTTTATATATGCAAGTCTGCAAGTCGCAATATGCATATAATGCAAGTATACAAGTCGCGAATGAGTCCATATGAGTGTTTTAAATCTTTTAAACGGCGATATCTCATAAACGGCAATTCGTACAAGAAAATGTATAATATCTTTTTTTGTAGATAATCGCAAAATCTACAAACTTTGTGAAAACTTTTTGTGATAAAACTTACCGTTTAGGTAGGAGATATTTGCAAAAAACTGATATTCTGACCTTTTGACCTTGAATAAAAATATTTGGCACCGACCGATCGACGGGGGATTCGACATTTTCTTTATAATGATATTTTTAAGGGCTCAATTTTCAGCAACTTCAGAATTATCAACCAGTTTGAGCTTTTTTCGTCTATTTTGACTGGACTTATAGCGCTAGCTAATGCGCGTCGCAGTATCGAGCTGCGAGTTTAATTGATTTTACAATGCTCAGCAACGCCCGATAAAGTTGCGGGGATTTTTTATTGTAAATATAAGTATTCAACAATAACCCCTGCAAATTTTAGCGACTTATCTTAAAAGATGGCACCACACGAAATTTTTAAAAAAAAAATCTCGGCTCCAGAAGATCGGAGAGAAATTTTTTTTTGTAAATTTGTAGAAAAATGTCAGCTATAGATTGGCAATGATGGCAATTACATTGTATGTAATTAAAAATCACAAAGATATTCATGGTTTTTTTGGTTATAAAAACAAATCGATCTTTTGACTGATTTTGCGCATATTAGAGATCGTTTTGTGATATGCGCATTAATTGCACATTGCGCAACTGTTAAAGAACATTTTGGTACCGGTCGGGTATAAAAATATGTTGGCCTGTATGAGCTATTGGACATTGAAAAAAAAGCGTTTTTTTCGAAAATATCGATTTTTGCAAAATGCTTGCAATATTTTGCAAATCTTTAAAAACGCTCTTATTCGAGTTATCTTGGACTACAGTTTCACCCTGGTTCGTTAAAAAATATCGTCTTTTCACGGAGCTATAGGTATTTCAAAAAATTGCGATTTTTTGTGGTTTTTTTGCAATTACTAATTGAGTTTGCAATTTTTTAAGACCGGACCAGGGCAGCTCGATCCGTATTAAAGAGTTACACAACTTTGCCATTTAACTCTTTTTTGTACAACGCCAAGTTTCTTTTTTAAAAGTAAAAAACTGTTTTTCGCCAACTTGAAAAAGACGCAAGCGCGTCATTTGTTTTAAAAATAGTTCATTGAATTCTACGAAAAATTTCCAATTTTTTACATACCTTTGTAGCCTGTTAATAGTTTTTGCAAAAAAACGCGATATTTTCGACAGATTTACTGGACTAAAGGTCAACTTGCAAAAGTTTGCAATCCTCGATACTCTTTATGTGACGGTTCAATTTGATGTCATCAGCGTAAATCAAAAGTCTACAGTGTCTTAACAAGCGAACAATGTCATCAATTGATAGAATGAAGAATAGAGGGCCAAGATGACTGCCTTGAGGGACACCGGATGACGCCTCTATGGTTGCAGATTTAGATCCACGGAAAAGAACTTGGTAGGTCGTGTCAGCTAAGTAAGAGTGGAACCATAATAGAAGGGCTTGCGAAAAGCCTAACTTTCTTAGTTTAAGAATTATAATGGAGTGGGAGAGTTTGTGAAATGACTTTCTGAAATCAGTGTAAACACAATCAGTTTGGCAACCGGAAACGAAGACCACGACAGCATGAGAGGTTGCCCAACTCTATCAAAAGCCTGGAAGATATCCATAACAACCAAACCAGATTCACCAAATCGGTGTATACTTTGGTTGTGGCCGGAAGACATACCTACTGTGTGTCATTTAGGATTCAGTTTATGATAATTTTTTATGATAATCGTCTCCATAGCTTTGGAAAGAATTGAAATAATTGTTATTGAGTGGTAGTTGGAGGAATTGCTTGAGTCCCTTGTTTTCGGCATGGGTGACAAAAATTTCGAAGAGGATGGATAAACTCCGAAAAGGCAGTGCGTGACAAAAAGTTTGTGCAGAGGTTCAGCTAAAGGTGGGGGATTGGTGGTACCATTGTCAAGACCAGCGGATTGGTTAACATCAAGCTCTTTGAGGCACCACAACTCCTGAAAAAGCTCCCGTTCATTGATGACTTGTTTGGGCTTTTATATGGTAGTTTTGAAAGATTTTCGTGATACCTGGTGTGATAAAACATGCATGCTTCAGTGTTGTTGGAAGTAATCGTCCTGTCGATGTTGTTGCTAATGATAAGTTGCCTGTTTCTGCTTGTTATAACAAAAGTGAGCTAGGATTAGTAACGGCTTTGTTCGTTGCACAATTTCAAAGCAATATCCCTCAGCACACTCCTGACTAGTGTTGGGTAGGACACGATTATAAAATGAGTTTGTAAGAGGTGCCTCTTTTTTCTTTTGAGCCAATTTCCTACTACAAATGAGGCGAGGTGCTATTGTAAATCACAAAAACAAGCAAATTAAAAAAAGAAAGAGAATAAATACCAATGAAGAGCTTTTTTACGAGTTTCATTCTAATATGCTTAAACTGCCTTTAAGTTGCCTTCAGTTTAAGTAAGAAATCTATGCCTCCACAATGTATATTTATATTTTGCAATCCCACCTCGCCTTATTTCAAGTTAGAAATTTTGCTGCTACAAAAGAAATAAGAAATGTCTCTCCACTATGTAATTTACAATCACACCTCGCTTTATTTATCTCGATACACGCTCATGTAGGATATTATTTTTGAACCGGGACATTTAAAATAATTGAAGCTTCAGTACAATTTGCCATCATGTAAGAGACAAATGTACTACCTCGTGTAAGTCCGGCTCAACTCTACTCCTGACTCCTCAAACTAAAGATTCAACTCTCTCCTTCGATCTTAGATACTTAGCGTATTTTTGTTCTGATATTTTAATGTAATTATTGGACCAAAATAAATCCTCAAAAATATAATAGAACAGACATTAAAAACATAAAAGTGATATTTAAATTAAAATGATATTCATAATCATTTAAGTTTAATTTGAAAAATAATTACATAAATATTTCTTTTTCACAATTGAGCAATTTTGCAATTTGAATATCTTTTCATTACAATTCCATCGAACTTTACGTAACATTACCAGTTAAGTAGGTTTGGTGTATTCAATGGTTTGAGCTCTCGTTGTAATTGAAAAATCCTTTCAGATGTTCCAGGAATTTTGTTACAAAAATAAAAACGGCCCTTTAAGCTCAATTTTCTAGGAATTATCAAACGTTTTACCGAAGTATTGACTTAACAAAGGAGCTAGACAAGTAAACAATATTTCCTAATATTAATTTCGTACTGTTTCCACACTTAAGTGCACTTTACTTTTCATATACAGACATATGTACATACAAAAAAAAGACTAAAACAATTATAAAAAATCAATTTCCATTGCAGGATTAAATAAACTGAAATAATTCATTTAAAATCGTCTGTATGAATACAAATAAAATTGAATTAAATTGATTATTCAGGAAAAATTAAATCAATGCCAGTTAATTGCGTTTCAATAAAATTATCTATGAAAATTTCGGATTATTATAATTAGTCAATGCACCTAAATCAGAGAAAGGGCCACTCCATAACTATACTCCCAATGCTGGCTGTGATTTATAAACCACCTTATTATAGGTAGGGCACATAAATAGAAATCGACTCGCACATAAATATTTTGAATATTTTATTAGTATTTAAAACGGAGAGCCCATCGCCCAGATCAGTTTCAAAATATTGATGAAAGGTGATGGACGGCGGTGGCAGGCTGAGAACTACCAGTCAAAGCAAACAAATCGACGCACGTGAAATAAATAATCCGGATTTGATCCGGAGAGCTGTGAAGATAAATCTTTGATTTAATCGTCAGAAGTGCGTCTCGGAGATGACAGCCAAGGAAATGCGAGACATAATAAATTCAACAATTTGATGGCAACCCCCGGCTTAACCTGACACGCTTCAGTATCAGCTTACATTACTACAACATGGCACTGGTTTTTGGAGCCCGGTTTGTGTACTCGGTCCAATTCCAGGGCAACTCTGTGTTTACTAAACAACAATCCCCAATGGAGAAGAGAACACCTTCCAAACAAAGTCCCCGGCCTGGATATAATGGCACCAATAAAAGGTTGCCCAATAAAAAAACTGGAAGTTCGGTGCGTCCGGGCGGTCTCCGCCAAAGGGCCTGGCGTCAGAATTGAATCGTCCCTTTGGCGTATTTTCAGTTGCAATAAAAATTCTATTTTTATGGACTAATTAAAGTCCTAAAAGAATTAAATAAACAAAAATGCCAGCGAATATAATGAGTTGAAGCTCGTGGAACGAAGGCCTGTTTTATTGGCCTGTGATGCTAGGTGGTCGGATTAGGCCTTGCCCTTCCTTCGGGGCGTCCTGCGGGACACGGACATGCAGGCTGGCCACCTTTACTGCCGGTGTTCCTGTCCAGTCTCTTAATTACTGTCCTAAATTTTGTTTTTATTGGACATTTGGCATATAACCGTGTTCAGTTGGCCATTTTTATGTTGGGACAACATCAGCCGGTAGGAGTTCCTTTTACACCTTGCATAAAGGTGTAATTACAAACAAAAAATGCGAGAACATAAGATGAATCGATAAGGAATTAAAATTATTGACTGATTTTTTTTATAATTTAATTGAAATTCTTCATGGATTTTAACACTATTAATTGATATTAACACGTATAGAATATACCTTCAAATCGCTATTTAAATAAACAATTTTAAAAGAGGAAAATTTTACGTATTTTTCCGACGCGTTTGGTGTTTTAAAAATACTGGGCTGACAAAATGGAAAGTTTGCTTGAGGGTTAACCTAGTTTAAATCACTGTCTATAGCGTGAAGAGCAGAAGAATGTAACATTCATTTCTATCCAAGAAAACAAGAAAAAAAAATTGTCAATTATTGTGAAAGGATTTTAGATTCTTATGTACTATTTCCGCCAATGGTATTATCCTCAAAATCGTTTTACTTTCTCTGAACATTACCTTTGATGCGATTAATAAAGCCGCAAGAAAAACGTACGAGATGGATCACGTCGTTTCTCAGGAGTAGATTGATAACTACTGAAATGAATAGCGAATTGGTTACGACAATGGCTGCGAAAGGCGGTCCCCGAGAAGGTGTCCTATCGCCTCTTCTATGGTCAATCGTAATCGAAGAACTTCTTGGTGATCTGTATAACCGCGGCTTCAAAGTACAGGCCTATGTAGAGGAAACACCATCTTCTTTCACGTGTATTCAAAAAGAGCAAGCTCCACAAAAAACTTTTTTAGTACCATTTACTAGTAGTCTGATTTAGCGTGATATTTCTGCAGCACTTCTACCGAAGAGCTATAAACTTTCAAAGAACAACGTTAGCATAAAATAAATGGTTGGTCCTTTTGACCAGTTATAATTACTTAAAACAGGGTTGGTGTTTTAGTAGGTTAAAGTCCCACACTACACTGTAAAAAATTTCTGTGGTAATTTTACAAAAAAAATACTGGAAGTTTTATTCAAAAGCAGTTTTGTAAATTTGCAATATATATTATTAGGAATATTCCTAATCTACTTTACGTATTTTTACCAACTGTGTAGTAAATATAAATTATTTGTGGGATGTAAAAATACAATCAGTATTGGAGCTTTCTCTTCATAGTTTTGTAAAATTCCAAAACTCTTGTTGCAACTTTTTACCAGAGAGAGACGAAAAGGGCAAAACCCAAAGCTGAAGATTACCGTCCTGTGCCAATGTGCTTGGCCCTGCCTGAAATATTTCCAAGCGCCAAATTTTATTCTTAGTTAATGCCCACTCCCTATATGTAAAAAAATTGCTCACAATGCCTTGTTAAGCATGTTACGTGAGGCAATGCCTATCAAAATTTCTTGGCTGTTACAAGAACTGCCCAGACCCTGACAAAGTCAAAGGTCTGGCCTTAACTTAAAACAATTGGGCTTATATGCTTAGTATTCCATTGTTACCTGTGAATTATATCCACGAGAGGAAAAATTTAAACCTTACATTCCAATAACCGATTTGTAATTTTACTGAAAATTTATGTTCTAAAATTACGCCTCTTTAGTAAAATTACGGTACAAAGTGTTAGGATTTTTTCAGTACATAACATTGATAAATATATAAGAAATATTGTAATTTTCCTACACAAACGATTTAGAAAAATACACAACATTGTGTAAAATATACGTCACATCCATGTAATCAACATTTACGCTATACAGTATTGGAGATTTCCAATTTCATTATGTGAAATTACAAAATTCGAAAATTACAATAATTGTGTAGTAAATTAGTATTTCATATCGCGATTTGTAATTTTACTGTACATTTGCACTGCGAATTTACATATTTTTTTACAGTGTACTGTGTGCAAAAACTCACGTTTGCTCGCAGTGCCTTTCGATGGTTTCACCATCCTTACCCCAAAGCAAAAAAAAAATAATAAATAGAAAAAGGAGTCTGAATATCTAGATACAATCCTGAATCACAAGGTTTCAGGACCTCAAATTGAGAGAGTAACTGCCAAGGTAACTACATCTCTCCATATCTGTCGCGAATTTGTATACAAAACCTATATAGGCAAAACCTGGGCGTTACACCGAGGATCACGTTTTGGCTGCACACGACGAACCAAAGGTTATACGGGAGCTTAAGCACTTGTCCGATTACGGCTATGGAGCCCCTTTTGAACCTCCCTCCGCTCCACCTAGTAGTGAAGAAAGGCGCTTTGGGTGGGGCGCTGCGTCTACCGAGGATATTCTCCTTTAAGCTAAGAGACCTTGGCCGCGTTTATGCCAAAGTTATTTTAACCCTGTTAATTTATCGCTGTTAACTTAGCACTTTTCATAGCACGCCATTTGACAGTTCTCATTTTGCAACTAAGAACAACCAAAAATAATAACATTTCTCATTTTACAAATAATAACAAGCAAAAAATTAAATAATAATAAAAATATCTTCATGCCGCATTGAAATATTACCCAATTATTTGATTACAGAAAAAATTTACAAGTAAAAGTCAATCCCTTTTGACAGTTATGAGCTGTGCTACATTTTAGCTAAGCTAAAAAGAAGAAATAACTTAGCTAACAGCGCTAAAAAAATGTATTAATAGAGCTCCAAAAAGCTGAAACAGCATCAAAGATTGTCCTGGATTGTCTCCTTTCCCTAAAATTCCTCAGCAGGAACAGCAATGTTACGCTGATGTGAATCCCAGAACACGAAGGCTACATCAGTAATGAAATTGCCGATCCCTTGGCGAGAGTAGGGGCAAACTCATCACTTGTTGGTCCGGAACCTTTTTGGCTATTCCCTCATATGTCATAGCTGAACAAAAACCCAGGGTGACCGTCAAACGAAAAGATTCATTCAAATCGACAAACCAAAAGCGGACAAACTTTTAAATTTCAACAGGTTGGCGCTAAAAAGAATAACAGAGGTCCTGACATTCTGCGGACCAGCTCCCAAATAGCGGAGCACTTGCTCTTCGGTTTTGAGGCGAGGAGGACATTGAGTATGCTCCGTCATGGCTTTCTTACTTCCAGTGTGATTTGTGGTATGAATCCTAAATCAATGTTAGGCTATATAAAAAGCCTTAACCTGGAGCGTTTTTCATGACGGATTTGGCACAATAGACCAAGTAGATCACAGTGCCTGCAAAGACGCATTCCCAAAGAATGTATGTTTGTATAGACTTTGATGCCTTTTTCTTTTTGTCAAAAAATCTGGACCGTATCGATCGTTTTAACAAGTCCTAATATGACCAAATTTTTATTCTTGTGTTTGCATCTCAATTTTTACTTCTTCTTTTTAAATGCCGCAAAATTCCTTGTATGACATATTCATCTTGAAGTCTCTTGCTTCAGTCGTCTCTAAGCTTTGCTGGCTCTCTCAACTCCTGTTATTAAATGGTCTTATGTATACCTTCAAGCTCGGCATCCATCACTTAATTCTTGCTCGTATAATGTTTCCCTTTCATGTTTCTATTACTAATGAAAATTCGGTCTAGCATTCTTTCTTCAAAGGTTAGTACATCGCAAGCAAGCCATCGTAGTCTGCCCAGTTTTGGGTAACTATGTTTATTTTATCATACATTTTTTCAATCTCTTCTTTGGCGCATTCATTTTGATTAACCCTTATACCCAGGACAGACAGCACTCTTAAATTCTCAATTAACGCTAATCATTGTCAACTGCAGTGTGTGTCGCCCTGAGTTGTTAGTTAATACCCAATTTTTTGATGATTAACATCAAGCTAAATCATCAAAATATTTTGATGATTAGCGAGTTAATCGAGTTCGTTACAGCGGTTCTCTTAATTTTTAATTTTCTCATAGATGGCGAACCATGCAGATGTTTAATATTTATGTTTAATATTATACATTTTTTGTCTCCATAATGCGAAACTTTTTAAAATAAAATGTTTTATATATACTTCTTTGCGTATTAGTCGAAAATATCGTGTTGTTTTGCAAAAACTATTAACATGCTACAAAGGTATGTAAAAAATTGGAAATTTTCCGTAGAATCCAATGAGCTACTTTTAAAACAAATGACGCGCTTGCGTCCTTTTCAAAATGGCGGCCAAAGTTGGCGAAAAACAGTTTTTTACGTTTAAAAAAGAAATTTGGCGTTGTACAAAAAAGCGTTAAATGGGAAAGTTACGTAACTCTTTAATACGAATCGAGCTGCTCTGGCCCGGTCTCAAAAAATTGCAAACTCAATTAGTAATTGCAAAAAACCCGCTAAAAATCGCAATTTTTTTAAATACCTATAGTTCCGTGAAAAGACTATATTTTTTAACGAACAACGGTGAAAGCTTAGTCCAAGATAAGTCAAATAAGAGCATTTTTACAGATTTGCAAAATATTGCAAGATTTTTACAAAAATCGATTTTTTCGAAAAATACCCGTTTTTTTCAATGTCCAATAGCTCATACAGGCCATCATATTTTTATACCCGACCGGTACCAAAATTTTCTTTAACAGTTACGCTTAGATGTGCAATTAATGCGCATATCACAAAACGATCCCTAATATGCGCAAAATCAGTCACGATATTCAGTCTTTTACATTACCTTGTTTCTGTATACCGTGGTCTGTACGAAGCCCCAGCCTGTGGAAACCGCAAGCAATGACTATTTGCATTACTGGTCTGTCATGTCATTCAACCCATGGTGCAGTGTCTAGTAGTAAGCTTAGATTGAGGGATAGAAGAGAATAGGATAGTTCAGAGAAGGTCTGAGGAGTGTTCCAGCAGATATTGATGAACATTTAGTTTGAACTCGAAGATGTTGTACGAACTTGGAAATACTGACCAGGGACAATTATTCCACAATCAGTTGTTCTATTTATAAACGAACTTGTAGACTGTAACATGCGCGAAATTAAGGACTGTCTTGCGTTGCTAGAAAAATATTGCCGTGTAGGTAGGAAGGTGGTCTTTCAGAACAACAGTCGCTATAGTAATAGAGATAAAATTTTGTGAAGCTGACGTTGAGAAATATATCAAGGAAACAAAATGGAAACTGTATACAACACTAATAAGACCTGTCTTACTTTATATTTTGGAAGGGTGAACGTTGAAGAACGCAGACGCGGAAAATTGTTCGTTTGATTTACAAGTGAATACAGGTGAATGGCAATTGGAGGAAAAGATACAACTCAGAGTTGTATGAAGAAGTAAAATTCCAAACATTGTAACTACGACCGATTGGTCATGTCGAACGAGGTGCAGGAAAAACCAGGCAAAGATAGTGCTGGCGAAAGTAGCGACAGGAAAACGGAGATCAGGACGCCTAAGAAAAGATATATTATAGGCGACGTCGAGGAAGATATAAGATAATTAGGAATAAGAAACTGTAAAAGACGGGCCACATATCAACAATTATGGAGGCGAACGTTTTGGTGGAAGCTAAGGCCCACAAAAGGCTGTGGAGCTACTGATGATGAAAAACCTCGGCTTCCCTGCCAGAAATACTGGTGCTTTTCGAGCAATTCAGCCAATTTACATTGTGAACGTTGAAATCACCCGCAACAATGAATTCGTACTCCGGATGGCAGTAAAAAATTCAGCGATACGTTCGGAGATGGTGTCAAATGCTAAAAAGGAGGCTTCATTACTAATATTAGGACTCCTGTATAGAAAAAAACAGAAGAAACAACACATGTTTAGGAAATTAAATTTTAAGACCGAAGTGGTTACAATCAGATGATTTGCTGTTGTTCACCTCCTGCCTTTCCTTATATAAATATGTATTTCTGTCCACTAAGGCAGCTTTGCTTGTTTAAATCGAAATATGCTTCGTAACTGGACCAAATCATGTTTGAATTTGAAATCGGCTTAACTTGTTTAAACAAACCGCACTCATGCCGTGCCTAAATACAACCCTCGAATCTTCTATTTTCTGTGACTGCAGCGCTCTGTGCAAAGACGGTCTTTCTGATAGAAATAAAAACGAATTACACTTTACGTTTTTATTTAAAAGGAACCCACGCTTTCAAAAGCCACAAATATAAATCGAGACGGTTACTTTCCAGTTGAAAAAAAAATCTCATCAAAATCAACCAAAGCTATATCATTTCAATTCACTGTAATCAAAACATTTATAAGAAAGAAAAAATGATTTCAATACAATTCTTGTTTTGCAAAAAAAAAAGTTTAATATTACTTCTCTAAAAATGAACAAATCCTCTAAGAGTTTTTAATCATCTACACGCTTTTCATATGATCCATTTTAGTGGAAACTCATTCCGGGGAAAAGCTCATCCAGCTTAAATCTTTTACTGCATAAAAGGAGAACGTTCTACAGGACAAACAATGCACGGAACAACTTCAAACATTCATTCAAGTATTTCAAGTTTTTTACTTGTTTTTTGTGCTCGATAGTTTTCCTTTTGTGCCAAATTTTATTCAGTCGCGACTGTAGGTACTGGAGGATTCCCATACAAAAACCCCTTTACAGAAAGGGTCTTTTACTGAAATCCTAAGAGTTCTATTAGGATGGTACCTTTCATAGTATGACAATAATAATAATAATGACAAGAGAGGATGTCATTCCAAAGTAACAATCATCGACGGGGCTTTCTTCAAAATAACTTCAGATTTTTTTTTTCGTTCTTCAAAATGATGCACTTCTTCGTTGGGTAGGTCTCCTCCATTTTCTATCCAAGTCATTAAAATATTTCTCAATAGGGAGGATTCCAAGGATGAAAGTTTAATGCATCGTGGAGTGGCTCTGTAGAGTGCCGTGGAGAAAGTTCAGTTTTTTTAGAAGCTTTTCACCAAAAAAAATAAGAATATCGAAAAAAGGACTAAAATCTCATGTTTAAAGTGGAGTTTAATTCGCCTCTTAAAATCGTGGATAAAAAGGATTTGCGATTAAAACTGCGCCCAGCATATTCAGTAAGCCTTTGTTGACTATGACGATAAGTACATGAAAAAAAATATAATTCTCGAGGTGGAAAAAGGGATTCGAGGTTTTTTTTTTGTTTTTTTTTCTTGTTTTGTTTAAATAAAAGTTCAACGACTTAGTCCAGAATACTTAAGAAATTCTAATGAGTGCCACCCTTTGCCACTTATTCAAAAGTTGGATATCCTTTGAAGGGTTTTTGACAGGAACCTTTTCGACTTTTAATTGCTGATGCAAAAGTTCTGCTCGTTTCCAGTCTCATCTAGTCTTTGCCTGCCTGTGACAAGGGGTTACTGACCGTATTAAAATTTTGTTTTTCAAAGTAAAGTTTTTCTCTACCAAAAAAAAAAAATAAAAAAAGAAAAATTCCTCCCTTATCCCTAGAGGGACTTTTAAGAAGTTTCTGAGTTTATTTAAAATTTGTCTTTTTCGTTCACAGTTTTTAAACTAAAACAAAAAAAAATTTGTTAAAGCCCTAAAGAAATCTAACCGACCCTCAGTTTAAGGACAATAATGGTGAAAACTGTGGGGGAAAGCAAACATTTTTTTTCTTAAAATACAAAAAAAAATTATTCAACAAAAAGTTTTGAATAACAAAAACACAAAAAAAAAACAAAATATAACGAACAGGGTCAAATTTTGTAATCATTTTTACCACATGACACCCATTCCTTTTGTTATCTTTTAAATATCGTGAATACCTTTTTACCCGCAACTAAACCATTTTGGAAACCACATATAAGGCAACCGTTCGCTGTCCGGATAACAAAGAAAAAATGGACACCAGACAGCAGGGATAATTAGGACCTCTTCGCGTTTAAAAGGAAACAAATTGAACCACTATACAACCTCTAATAAAATATGATAAAAACTCCTAGAGTTTTACACCTCACGATTCCATTCTTATGGTAAAATACTCTGTTGAATAGCTTCCTTCTCCAGGTAAGCCAAACTAGAAGCCCGCACCTAATTCCAGGTAACAATGAAAACTATTTTATATACCTCTAAATCGAATCGCTGCTGCCTTTTTAATAAATGGCTTAATTTAGTCAAAGTTACAAAAAAACAAAATAACGAAAACAAAACACTTGAAGCACGAAACTCAACTTTTGGAGTATGGGAATTATTGTGGGTACTATAAACGATCCAGCATCTTGCACCTGTTGTAGCATAGTCCGGGCTACAGGAGAGAAGGCATCAGCTACAAAAATCTGAGAGAGGACGTGTGACGAAATGGAAAATATAACAAAAGCAAAAAAGGCGCACCAAAAACTCCTTCGACGATTAATCAAAATGAAATCTTGTTCCTTTTTACGGGAGTCTTAACAGCATTACAAATCCATGGCAGCCAGCCCTTCTTCAAAATCTTCAACGAAAAAAAAAAATATAATTTAACAAGTATCGAAACAGCTCTGACAGAGGGATATGTTGCCATATGGCGTTCATGGTGTTAAGGATATCGGAATCTTTTGCTAAAATTTTTGACGCCTTTCAATCTTAACACGAGATGAAATGAAAAACTTTATTGCAGCAGATTTTTGTGAAACGTCAATTTACAACTAAGCTTGAAGCGGGGCACAACTGTTGCCAAATATAGTGAAGATTTTTTAATATTTATAATATTAAAAATTAAAGGGAAAATGATGGGTCTCACATATGCTATTGTAACATGAAAAATTAAAAAGACTGGTAAACGTTGTCTAAAACTTCGCCAGAGAAGCTCATGTGCAGATTTTGTACTTACCTGCAAAATTACGTTCGTTGCAAAATTTGGTACAAACCAAGGGACTCCTTGTATAAGAATGTATGACAGCGACTTCTACTAAATTTACTATAGTGAATAGTTCCAAAAAAAATCAGCGATATTGAAGTGAGGTATGCCTTATCAGCTTTTCATAAGGGCCTTATGAGGCAAACCTCGTTACAAATGAAATGAGGCAATCCCAACATCTGCCTTACGTATTCTGAAAGCTTTTTAAAAAGCTTTAAGGCCCCATTCACTTACAGGCCGCGGACAGGCCGTTGCCTTACAGTTCAGGTCGGCAGGCATGGCCCTATGAAGGCCTCACATTACTCAGCCTGACTGCGCGATGAGGACTTGAGGCAACCACCTGACAGACCGTGGACTGTAGGTCACCTCCTGATCACAGAGACACACTAGCGAAGAGGACAGTTCAGTGTAGCAGGTTGTTAATTCAAGTGTGAAAATGTTCGCGGCCTCAACGAGAACTTCAGACTGAACAGAAGTTCCCCAGCGGGAAATGGAGGGCTCCAATAGCGCTGTTTGAGCACTCCTTAAAAAGCTTACAGCGCTCCCGTTACGCTCCAGTTCCATATACTTTTTAACATTGCATGTCATTGCAAGGGAGCATACGTTTTTATGCTCCTTCAAAAGCGTTCTAGGAGCATTATAAAAAAGCTTTTTAATAAAGAATTTTCATGGACGCCTGTGGATATGTGATCCGGGTATCAAAAAGCTTTTATTTTGTTTATCTTTTGTAATTGCCTTTTACTTTCCAAGCGCGAGTGTGATTTTACCAAAGCAGGCCCCCAACTAAATTCTAACCACTTTTAAAGCTGCTTGTCTTTCGTATCGAACGAGAGCCGGTCCATTGAGTATGCCAATGCCACCCTTTATTGGTCATCAAGATAATCGCTCATTTTCTTCGTTCTATAAAATTTATGAAAGCTCCGCTAATGCTCGCTCGGGAGCATATTTAACAGCGCTCAAAGTAAGCTCCTCTGAACAGCGCTCCCAATTTTTCCCACTGGGTCAGTTCTTCAGGCCCGGAATGACGATAAATGCCACACGCATAAAGATTTTTGACGTGTTTCCCGTATTACAGGCCACGGCCTGCCGGTGAGGGTGTGGTGGTTCTCGGCCTCAAGGCTAGAAACCTTCAGTTCATGGCCTGCCGGCGGCCTGTGTATAAATGGCCGCCTTTACAGAAATACCCTTAAGCTTTAGTTTAACTCGTACAAAGCTTTAGTTTTTGTTCTTGCATTGCTATTTCAGGCAATTATGTTAGTGATCGTGAATGATGTCATTTGGCATACTCAATAGATCAGTTCTGGTTCGATTACAGAGGTCAAGCAGCAATAGGACTCAGTTGGGGGCCGCATTGGCGAATGAGGCAAGGCTTTAGATGTCCAGTATGGGCCTTCCAAGGCAATCCGCCCGGCGTCCACATTAGGCAGTGGGACTAGCTTCACAGCCACCCCCCCCCCCAATTGCATAATCCCATAACCAAAGAATTTAAAACCGTAAAACTCAATATAGCCCAGTTGTCAGAGACTTTGACCTCGCACTAAATGTGATTTCGCTGAAAATTAGAACTTAGGTACTTTTTTGGGTGTAGAAAACGATAAAAAAATCTTTGCTGCGCTAAAGTGTATGCTAAGTTCACAATTTCGAAAACAAATTCGAAAATTAGGTTTTTGCTTTATATATCGAAAAATAAAAAAAAAATTCGAAAAACTAATAGCGCCACGTGAAAGAGCGGAAAATTTCACTAAAATTTATATTATAACTTATTTTAAAAAAAATTGTTTTATTATTATAAAAGTTTAATAAAAATAAGAAGAAAATTCGGAAAATCTAAGCGCGCCAAAAAGCTGAATTAAAATATTCTAGCGAAGTGTTCGGGAAAAACTAAAGTATCCTTGCCTAAAATGTACGCAAAAAAAAAATAAAAAAATCATTTTAAAAAGGACACTCTAAGCTTTTGTTTTCAAATATTCATTTTTTCTTACAGCATTCATTCGATGCAATTTTTATTTTCAAAAACAGCCGGAACACAGAATATGATGAAGAAGAAAGACGCGCCCGGGTCGCCGCCAGTCTTTCACTTCTATCGTCGGGTGCAAGTTCGTTGTCTTCTTTTATGGTTTTTCCTCTAACTCCACTGCTGCTAGTAAAAACTTCTGATCGGTGACCTTCATCGGGAAATATTTCACTTCATCAACAACTTCTTTATTCATTTCCGAAGGAAAGGTGCTAACAGAAACCAAATCCAAGGCTGACCTACTGGGATCTCTGTACGCCACAATTTCTTCCTTACTATGGTGGCTCTATAGTCCAATCATAATAGATATTTGACTGATAGATAATAGGAAAGTTGCTGAAAATTGGTACACACCTTAAAAACATCATTATGCATAAAAAGGCGAGACTGACAAGCGAACGGTCAGGAGGAAATTTTTTTATTCAAGGTCAAAAGGTCAAAATATCAGTTTTTTGCAAATCTCTCTAACGGTAAGTCTTATCATAAAATAGTGTTCACAAAGTTTGTAGATTAAGCGATTATCTACAAAAAAAGATATTATACATTTTCCTGTACGAATTGCCATTCATGAGATATCGCCGTTTTAAAGATTTAAAATATTCATAAGGCGCGAATGTGTGCCTTGCAAAGGTCATCAGACGTTCAATAAATCCTTTGTTGGCCTTCGTGGCTAATATTTTCAGGGGTGATTCCTGGAAGTGTTTGGAGAAAAAAATTGTTCCAGAGAGGGGGCTATACCCACTATCTACTAAAATACAGGGTGTTTACGAATAAAAAAAATTTATTTTTTTAAAATTTACTTCAAATTTGACAGACGGCAATTTGTGTAATTCTTCCACGCTATTGCTGTCCTTTAAAGTAAGATACATTTAGTGTGGTCGCTCACTTACAAGGTTTTTACACGACACAGCCGATCCGTGTTAGTTTATATTTCTATCGATTGAGACTTTTCTTTCTGACCGTTCAATCAAGATAATGCTGGATGGCGTCGAATCGAAACCCCATACGATCTACGTTCCCCTGGGATCAATACTATCACCATTTCTCTCCCTAGTTTTTGTAAATGACTTCCCGGCTAGCATTTGAAGGAGCAGGCCTCATGAAGCGTGTGGCCCCATATGGCAAATGAGGGGCATGCCGAAAGAGGGATTTCCCGTAGGTTCCCTATGAGGACCGCTTGTGGCATGCCGAAAGAGGGCTTTCGTGTTAGATACCTCATGAGCACAACACAAAGAAAAAATCTGCGATATTGAAGTCAATTTGCCCTGTCAATTTCAAAACCTCATTATAAATGAAATGGGGCAATCCCAACGTCTGCAGCCGTATGTATTCGAAAACTTTTTCAAAAAGCTTTAATCTTAAGCTTTCATTTTACTCAAAAAGCTTTAGTTTTTGTTGTTCATATTTCAGACAATTTTTTAACTTTTTTATATGGTTTTTAATTTTTTGAAAAAAAACCCTTAGTTGCAAAACAGCGCCAGATATGCTCGGCGCGTTTCAAATTCGCTCGAAAAAGGCCTGTTGTTTTTTAAAAAAGTCCAAATAAAAAATAAAATTTTTTTCAAACAAATTTCGATATTTCTAATTTTGTTTCCAAATTGTTATTTAATAGCAATTTGTAGATACTTTTCTCGACTCGCTACCCCAATTAAAAAAACAGCTAAATTGGTGGAATAGAAGCTGAGGCTTTTTTCGAGCGTATCTGAAATGCGCGGTGCATTTCCGGAACAAGGGGTTTTGTCAAAAAATCAAAAACCAAAAAAAAAATTTAAAAAACAGCAATTTTATGATTGGATATTGTAAAGTGAGTCTTACAGCATTAGGACCAGCATGAGAGCTTTCTTTTGGGCGCTGCAACAAACTTAATTTTTTAAATTCACTTAATTGCATTGCTTAATTACATTGTGCAAAAACTATTCGACCGACAGGGATCGGGTTTTGGATATAAGTTAAACATACCTTAAACTACCTAATTCCAGAATTACATTGAAAATAATGGTATTTCCTTTTGTTGGCATAACTTTAAAGTGAGGATACAGGTTTTCGCAGTTTTCGGCTATTTTGCAATGCAAAATTTCAAATTTCAAAATCAATCTTACGATAAGTTTTAGCAAATCCAATAATGAACAAAACATGTCCAACGAAATTTTCGCTAGAAGCTTTCGTTAAGAGAAATTTATCAATAAAAGTCAAAAAACAGGGAATTTTTCAGTTTTAGAGCTCCCAAAATTTTTCCAGGCGTTTTCATGTTTGCGCAAAGCCCCCCCCCACCCCCCTGGATATTTTTGGGGATGTTATTTCTGACCAATTCCACCAAAAAAGTCCGTTACTTCACGCCAAAGTCAAAATTTCTATGCAGGGCCGTCCTAAGATATTCAGCGCCCGGGGGCTACTAAAAATAATGCGCCCCTCTCGGTAAGAAAATACACAAAGTTATACAAACGTGTCAGAACTAGACAAAGTCAATTTACACTAAATAAAAACAAAAAATTCATACAAAATTACAACAACTACATATGTACATATATTAACAAGAACCAATTTTATCGTAAACAAAAGTAACTTATATATTTTCCTATCTTTTTTGCAAATTGAATTATAATATCATGGGTAGGGTATGCATAAAATACTCAAATCTTTTAATTTGGTGGGTTCCAAAGAAGACCGTAAATAATTTTCCATCTTTTTCAGTGCTGAAGAATATCTTTCGACGGTGCAATTGGTGGTCTCATAATGCTGTTTAAAAAATGCGCAGTGTTGTTCTCACGTTAGGATATATAGACTCAATTTTTGGGTCAATTATATTATTGTCCTTAAACTAAGTTCCTATCTACTGCGGAACTTAGTTTAAGGACAATTTTCTTTATTTTCCCATACTAGTCCAATCAATCTACACTAATCCATGCCAACAGGAAATAAAAAATATGGTTATATAGGAAAAACAAATCTAAATAGCGTTTTTGTAATTAACCTAAAAAATTCCGGAAAATAAAAAAAAAACGCTTTTTTGCGTATAACAAAAAAACTTGAGCTCGGATCGAAAAAAATCAAATTATAAAGTTGTAGGTATTCAAATTATCTTTAGATTGATGTACGAGTATATTGAGTTATAGGTTAGGGCACAAAAGAGAGAAAAATGGAAAAACCCATTAAAAAATCACGTTATTTTAATTTGTTAATAACATTTGTTTAATGCCACTTAGATATTTGTTATTTGGTAAAAATATTCCTTCTTGCTAGCTGAAAAAACAGGTTTATTTTTGTTGTGCAATATTGAACCGTTTCCTTGAAATTTCAAATTTTCGTAAAAAAAAGCCGTTCTTCTAAAACCGCTCCTTTTGATCCGTGGATTTTTTTTAGTTCGAGAGCTTGAAATTTTCTTCTATTTAAAACGTTTCCAATGCTCAAGTTGGCTAGCAAAAACACATTTAATGAAAAAAACAGACTCGGAGGTATTTTACCTTCATTTGGACTATAATTACGGTTAAGTGCCACCTGTTGGAAAAATAGTAAATGCATTTTAAAATAATATAATTTGATTTGACGTTAGTTAAGCAGCACTTTGTAAGGATGTTATTATAAATTGAAACAACTTAAAAATACATAGAGAAAAAACACGCAGAATATAATATCTCACTAGACATTTTAAATGCAAATGAAAGTAAAGTGTAATGTGTCATACCGTCATTTCTTTTACCATCAAAATGAAAGTTACCATCATAATGAAGGTATAGTATGTCAAGAGTATTATATGTATATTTATGCGGAATTCGTTACTGGCATCAAATTTAACTTCTTTCGACGTATTTTCGCCCTAGTTTTTTTTCCTTTGCATATTCGTTTGTACTCATCACATCCGGACAATTTTACACCTTCAGATTTGTAAAGGTTAAACTATTTTGTGTTTCGTTTCGACTGTACAGATTTTTCTAAAGAAGCGGATAAACTTTCAGTTGCAGTCAAGCCCGCCACATAGCCCTTGGGGCCAGGGGCTAAAACATGATTGGGGCCCCTTTAAGGATATTGAAATTTCAAAAAATCTTTTACTAAAAAAATACTTAATACTTTTTAAAATCCGTGGTAAGAATAAATTCATTCAGAACGGTCGCTTCTTGATTTCCGAATAGGCCTTAAATTACTTAGTGCAGCCAGGTCCACTTTTTGGCTTGCAATCTTGCTTTGGGGCCCCCTATGACCTGGGGCCCGGGAAATTCACTCCATGGTGGCGGGCTTAGTTGTAGTAGCAACTATTTGAAGTGATATATTAGTTTTATTTATGATTTCTAATATTTCGCTCCAAAATGCTACTATAATAGCAGTTTCCAGTCATTTGAACCCTCAGCTTAAAATTTTGTTACAGGCTTTTGAAAGTTTTCTTCGTAAATTCTATCCAAAGCATCTTTAAAATTTTCAATTCCTATAACGAATAACCAATCATTAGAAAACGTTATTTGATTATTTCTGTAATGAAAAGATTTTAAATAAAAATAACTAATAACGAAAAATAACAAAAAAATATAAGATCAACCAAAATTGCCGCCGCGAAAAGACTTGCGCCCCGGGGCTACAGCCCATTTAGCCCTGTGGTTAGGGGGCCCTATTTCTATGTCTCACTGCTCTAGCGCCTGGACTAAAATTCACTTTCAGACTGTAAGGAAACCAGTTAAATTTTACTAAAAAAAACACCACGAACTTTTAACTTAAAAAAATAATGCTAGAAATATTAGGTTAGACGTTATCATTATCATAGCTTTCAGACCAGTTAAATTTCATCTGTTTTAAAATAAAATCTCAGAAATGGTTGAATTTTATAGCCACAGACAAATACTAATTTCCCGCAATGCTTAACCACAAAGTTTCCCAGTCCAATAAAAATGCTGCTTACAAGAATGCTTATCAGAATGCAATACACGTTATCAGCGGCAATTTGCTTTTGCATATGTAATTACAAAAGAATCGGTATGCCATTTTTCTTTTTGTAATTTTCCATTTTTAAACTAAAAAATCTCATGAACAAATATGTAAGTTAAATGCACTCATAAAAACACCACAAGAAACGCCCTTTGCATGAAACTGTCCCCTTGGAAACACTCTGAATGGCTATCGTTGTTCCCGCCTGAATGTCATTCTCAACAGCAGACTTCACTCATCGAACATACATACATATATATAAATTTACAAAAAACAGCCAACAACAACAGAATTTGTAATTATATTCCACATACCGAAAAGGTAGAAATAAAAACCACACAAAAAAACCCCACATCCAGGAACTAAAGAGAGCTGCACACACTCGTATATGGCCAAGAGTGACTTGATAAAACAAATATGAGCGAGCGCAAAAGGACATTTCAAATGCATGAAGGCGAACTGCATAAAAACAGGAAGCACAGCTTGAAAAGGGTGCAACCGAACACATGTACTGGATTCGATGAAGATTAAGTGATCCCCCCTCGAAGCTGCACACATGTCGTGCTCTTCAAGATGGCATTGCAATTGGACTGCATTCTGCACTTGGTGCATATAAAAAAGCCCATAACCCAGCCCAGTTTGAGGCTGATGCCACCAACAAGTGTTTGAAAATAAGACAAGACACACGCCCTTTCCGCTCTTCACGCATGATGACATGGCAGTGGAGTGGAGCCTCTCAACACACTGCTGATGTGTTAGATGCTCGAGCGGAAAGGGTTGACGACGATGACGTGCTGAATGCAATTCTTTATGCACTGGTGACTCTGTGTTGCTGCGAAGCCCTGGCCTACAACTGGAGGAATTCATATTTTTACAATCAAGCAAGCAGCAAGATGGAGAACAAAGCCTATTGAACAATATGACCCTTGCTGCTATTCACGACGGTAACCCCTTTGAGAAGAAAAGACATATCGCGGACTGCCTTTGAATGTGAACCTATGTCACACGAATTTCTAAGCGGCGGCTTTCAGCCTTTGATGTGCACAATATTACAGTTTTTTTGCTGGTTGCGAATTTTATGCATATTTGTTCTGGCAAATATAAAGTTTACAAGTACATAGGTAAATTCACCGAAAGAATAGAAAAGGATCACGATTTTGGGCTGTGCTTTCGTATTGATCATCTCTCTTTAGAATTGGCACATTCCTATAAATGAAATGTTCGCTTCTTCTACAGATTTTTGACAATAAATCTTTGTGACCACTTCAACGGAATATAAGGGCCGTGTTACAATTGGGCTTTGGCTTCGACTTCAACTTCGACTGGAAAGAAAGTCCCCAGAAATTTCGACTTTAAAATTAAATTGTAGCTTTGACTGCAATCAGCTGTTTCCATTCAAAGCTGAAGCAAAGTAGAAAAATTAATAAAACGAAATTTTGAAATGTCTGAAGAGGAATTGTATTTTTTTTAATGTTGTTCGCAGTCTATAAAAAATACTCGGAATTCAAAATCGTTCCATTCGCTTTAAAAAGTAATTTTCAGTTCTTTCACATGAAGTGAAGTTGGCTGCAGGCGGACGAAACTTTGAATTTTCTTAAAAGCGGACTGCAGTCGAAATATAGCCGCAGACAAAGTTCAGTCGAAGCTTTTATTTAATCAGCTTTAGAGGAAAAACCATAAAAGAAGACAACGAGCTTTCCATTAGCTCTGGTTGTTTGAGTGAAAAAGCTGCCCATTCAAACAACCAGAGCGACTGGGACACTCGTTGTCTTTTTGTATGGTTTTTACTATAATGACATTTTCTACATGTGTAAGTAAGTAAAGTAAAGTCAAAGCCCCAATTGTAAAGGTGAAACCCCAATGTACGCTTGGTTGAACTTGGTGAGCTTTTTAGAGCTTTTCAGATTTTATATGTGAAACTTGTGCCTTAGTCACTTGGGCAAAGCAAAGCAAAGCACCAAAGCAAGCCAAGCGTACATTGGCGTTTCGCCTTTACATCGTCCTAAAGCATAGACCTGATTTACACGACACGTTTTTTGCTCTGCCTTGTCAAGAATTCTCTTTTGTGGTACGCGCGTGCCCACCGCTGTAGGTTTATACGATGAAGTTTTAAACGTGCGTTAAAAATGACGAAGTGTTGTGTTTTTACAGCGTGATGTTTGTGGGGCTGTGTGTTTGTTTGTTTGTATGACGAAAAAGGGAGAAAAGAAAACCAAGGAAACGTCTGCTGTGAGTGGTCTACCCGTGATGGCAGTCCCTCTCGGTCCCACAGCTTCCCTCTCCCAAAAACTCGTGCTTTATGCAGCAAAAAACGTGTCGTGTAGATCAGGTCATACTATAATCAAGTTTTTCCAGCAATGTCTTGGGCGCAACTCTTGTGACACTTGTCCTAAAAACCTTTTTAGTTAAATATTCTTCGTGATACATTTTTCACCAGTATTTTGCGAGTTGGCCAAATTTCTAATTCTTATTAACTTCCCAGTAGAAAGTTATTGTAATCGGTCCGAAAATCGGATTCGAAATTCAAGGTCCCAATAGCATTTTAAGCAAAAATTTGAGAAGAAATATGTGTGTGTGTGTGTGTGCGTACGTACGTGGTCATTTTTTCCTGCACGATTTCGCGCGAACCGAAAAAGTATCGACTTCGTTCAGGTGCCGTTTGAAGCGTGTTCAAGGAAATATGATCTGAAAAGATTTTCATAAAAATTGGTCGAGCCGTTTTTTTGTTTGAAAGACTTAAGTGATTTTTGTACCAGCACGATTTCGCGCGAACTAAAAAAGATATCGACTTCGTTAAGGTGCCGTTCGAAGCGTATTAAAGGACATATGAATTGAAAAGATTTTCATATAAATCGGTCGAGCCTTTTTTGTTTGAACGACTTAAGTGATTTTTGTACCGGCACGATTTCGCGAGAACCAAAAAAGCTTTCGACTTCGTTATGGTGCCG